>OY728135.1:986208060-987453938 GCA_963277665.1 Viscum album
ATTTACATATACAGGTGGGTCTATAATAAAATAAGGGTGGGTGATCCCTAGATATCTCTCCAATTAATTGGGGAACATGACAGAGGAAAATGATAATGTTTATCCTAATAGATTTAGGGAATATATTGTGGTGAGTTCTCCAAACGTAACCAGGAAGGTTACTCCTTATGTAGTTGTGAAATCTCCAAAGTAAGTATGTATTGGATGCCACAAGTTACATTTATGATTTATTATCTCTATAAATTATTCATAAATCTTATGATTTCATGAGTTATGTTAAAGATATTATGTATTATGAGTAAAAAGTATGATTTCTTTTATTTTTATGTATTCATGGACTAATGTTTTCTTTCCTCATTTTATAACCCTTATTGATATTTTTGTTCTCATCCCATGTTTTTGAAATTTTTTTCAGAGGGTATAAGGAAGGATAAAAGAATAGAATAATTCAAGAATATTTTTATCAAAAAAAATTTCTATTTTATTTAAGGAGTTTTATTGTTGTGAAAAAACTGAATAGACTAGAAGTGTCTAATTTGTAAAATTTAAGATGCTAAGTAATAATTATGGCCTAATTCTCTAAAACAATAAAATTGAAAAGATCCTCAATGTGAATTATTGACAAAACTTAATATTATTAAATTTTTAAGGTTTGGGACTTATAGTTGGTATCAAAGGTTGGTTTAGATAAAATTAGGAGTTAGAATATTGTTAGTAAATATCCATAAAAGATATTTTAATTTATGGTCAAATTGAAATTATATAGAATTTTAATATTACCACATTTCTTCATCTAAGATATATCTATTCAGAATGGTTTTATATAGAGAAAACTGGGAAGTTGTGCTAGGAGTTTATACAAAGGGAAATAAACCTCTAAATTAGCAACTAAAAATGGTCAGAATCGAAACTAAATTGTTTTTTTAGTAATGGATCAGTTGAATCAGGTGATAAAATGTAATGGTGTCCATGCACAAGATCAAATAGACCAACCTTAGAGGAATATGTCAATCGTAGATAATTACATGAGGAAATGTCCCCCATCATTCATAGGATCATCAGACCATATACATGATGAAGGGTAGATTAAAGCATTTGAAATGATTTTTGATGTAATGGGTTGTTCAGAAAATAAAAATATTTAGTTTTTTTGTTTATCTTTTTGATGTTAAAGCCAATTATTGGTGGCTAATGATTAAAAATATTAGAGGAAGTGAAGATATTGATTCCATGGAATGTGATGAATTTAATAATATATTCACTGTGAAATATTTTTCTAAGGATTTTTGACTTAGGATGAAAACTAAATTCTTTGAATTGAGACAAAAATAGGAAGATTCTGTTGTTGTATATGAATAAAATATCACCTTTTTTTCAAGGTACATCCCAAATCTTATATGGCATATTGATTGTAAGATAAATCGGTTTTACTCAGGATTGAAGCTGAAATATCGAAGGGTTTTAGCTTCATGTTAATTCAAAATATATGTGAAACTTGTCCGATGTGATGAGAAGGAAGAAATATAATTTTTTGATGAGAATTTATTCCATGAGAGAAAAAAAGAAGTGACCAATTTGGCAGGAAATGGAAAAAAATCATCAAAGAGGCATGGAGGTAAGAAAACCAAATTTCCAACATGGGAGAACTGTGGTAAAAAGCATCCTGCAGAATGTATCTCAAAGTCTAGGAAGTGATTCTTATGTGGTAAGACTTTTCATATTTCTCATAACTATAATGATGAAAACCATACAAGGAATGAAAAACCAATGGTAATATTCTTTAGTTGCAATGAGTTAGGACATTATGCCTATGTGTGCCCAAATTTGATTACCTAGGGTGGAAACCAGCAAGATCGAAAGAAGAAGGGCATGTAAAAATCATTTTCAACTACTATAATTTATGTGAGACCATCAAATTAAGTGGTGACAAGAATGTTATAAAATTACTCAAAAAATACCAATACTATATCTAACTCTGGATCTTAACATTCTTTTATTTCTGAGAGATTTGCAAGTAAATTGGATATAGAACCTCTTGAAAGTGATATTGAAATTTTGGTAAAAACTTCAGGTGGAAGTATTAAAGAAACCAAGATTTAGAGGAATTTTCTTATTATCATTAGTGGGATAGTCTTTCCTGAAAATATTTTGGATCATTCCATAGAGGAATCTGATATCATTTTGAGTATGGATTGGATATCTGTTTATCATGCTAAAATAGATTACAAAGCCAAGATAGTTTTATTAAATGATTTCATACCTTTGATAACCTATAAATAAGATGAAAGATTGAAAAAACATGGAAGTTAGAGTTATCTGTCTCATGTTGTTGAAAAAAAAGAAACTATTTTTATTGGTGACATTCCAGTAGTGAATGAATTCCCAGATGTTTTTCCCGATGAATTTCCTGGTATTATTACCATTTGGGTGGTTGAATTTACTATTGATTTAGTGCTTAATGAAAAACCTATTTCAAAACCCCCTTATCAAATGGCTCAAATTAAACTCTTATAGTTAAAGAAGCAATAAAATGAGTTATTAGATAAAGGTTTCATTCGACCTAGAACATCACCATGGCGTGCTTCTATATTGTTTGTTAACAAGAAAGATGGTTAAATGATACTTTTAATTGATTATAGAGCCTTGAATAACACGAATATTAGAAACAAGTACCCTTTTCCTCATATTGATAATTTGTTTTATCAGCTCTTGGGAGCTCAATATTTTTTGAAGATTGACTTGAGGTCAGGGTACCCTCTTTTTCATGTAAAGGAATCATACTTTTCGAAGACCACGTTTTGTACTAGATATGGATATTATGAATTTTTTAGTTATGACTTTTGGGTGAACCAATGAAACTACTGTATTCATGTATTATATAAATAGAATTTTCCTTAAGTTCTTGGATTAGATTGTGGTCATGTTTATTAATGATATTTTGGTATATTATAAAAGTAAATAGGAGCTTGAATGTCATTTAAGGGTTGTCTTGCAGAACATAAAATAAAATAAACTGTTTGGGAAATTCATAAAGTGTAAATTTTTGTTACAACAAATTTCATTCCTTGGTCACATTGTTTCTAAATATGGAATAACTGTTGATCATGCTAAAACAAAAGTTATTGAAGAATCGCCAAGACCAACAAATATAACCGATATTCATAATTTCTTTGGTTTAGAAGGTTATTATCAGAGGTTTGTTGAAAATTTTTCATGGTTATCTAGACCACTGACTAATTTGACTCAAAAAGGTGTTAAGTTCATCCAAACAAAATAATTTGATGAATATTTTCACGAATTGAAAAGAAGAATGGTGAATGATCCAATTTTCACACGACCTTCTAGAAATGGTGAATTTGTTATCTATAGTGATTCTTTGTTGAAAGTATGTGGTTGTGTCCTAATACAGAATGATCAGGTAATTGCTTACGCTTCATGTCAAGTGAAAACTCATAAAGTAAATTACCCTACACATGATTTGGAATTAGTTATTTTTTTTTTCTTTAATAATTTGGTGACATCATTTGTATGGAGTAAAATGTGAGATTTATAATGATAACAAAATTTTGAAGAATATATTCACTTATAAAGAATTGAACTTGAGACAAAGAATATGGCTGGAATTAATCAAGGATATTTATTGAATGATTAATTACCATCGAGGAAAGGAAAATAATGTGGCTGATTCTTTGAGTCGAAAGAGTAATTCTATACTAACCATGCTACATTTAGAATAAGATTATTTGGTTTTTAATATGATGAATTTTTTATTGTAAGTTGTTGGTGCAGGGAGTTGCTCTATTTTGTTCCAGGTGGTAGTGAAATCATCTCTAGTAGGAAGAATAAAGAAAGCACAGAAAGAAGACAATGAGTTGCAGAAAAAGGTAGAATTGGGTCAGAAGGGTAAGTTACCTGAATTTAACATTGATAAAGATTTTGTTTTGAGGTTTATAAAGAGATTATATGTGCCTTGTGATTTAAAGATCAATAAATAGTTGTTATGTGAAGATCATAGTTCTCCATTTTTAGTTCATCTTGGTAGTACTAAGATGTACAAAGTTATTAAAGATTATTTCTGGTGGGATGGAATGAAAAAATATATTGATGACTTTATTGTGAAGTGTTTGATTTTTAAATAGGTTATAGTAGAGGGAATGTTACTCAAAGGGATGATTCTTCCTTTACCAGTGCTAGAGTTGAAATGGGAAAATGTGTCCATGGATTTTTTTGTGGGATTACCAAAGACTTCTCAAGGTAACAATGAAATCTAGGAAATTTTTGATCTATTGACTAAATATTCTCATTTTCTTCCTATTCTAGATTCTCTGTGTCTATATCAACTTTCTCAACTTTATATAAAAGTGATAGTTTGGTTAGATGGAGTTCCCCTCCCTATTGTATCTGATCATCATCCCAGGTAAACTTCTATATTTTTTAAGGTAATTCAGAAGTCGTTGGGTTCTGTATTAAATTTTAGTACAACTTTTCATCCACAATTAGATGGGAAGTCAGAATGAACAATTCAGACATTGAAAGATATGCTACGTGCTTGTTCAATGGATTAATAGGGAATTTGAGACCAACATCTCTCTTTGGATGAGTATTATTATAATAAATTTTTTTATTCCAATATATAGATAGCACCATTTGAAGAATTATTTGGAAATAGGTGTCTAACTCCATCATTTTTGGATGAAGTAGGTGAAAGGAAGTTGATGGGAACAAAATTGGTATAAGAGATGGAAGAAAATTTTCAGTTGATTTAGAAGCATATGAGAACCGCTCAGAGCATGAAGAAAATTTATGTAGACAACCGAATGAATGATCATTCTTTAAAGGTAGGTGATCATGAATTTCTCATAGTTTCTGCAAGGAAAAGTTTGATGTGTTTCTGTAAGAAGGGAAAGTTGAGTCTTAGCTTCATTAGACCCTATGAAATCCTAGAGAAAGTTGGATTAGTTTCTTCTATAATGGATTTACCTTCATTTTTTTCCAGGTACACAATTTGTTTTCATGTTTCAATGTTGAAAAAGTATATGCTAGATCCATATTATGTTTTGAGTCCATAGGTAGTTCAGTTAGAAGCGAATCTTTCTTATGAGGAATAACCCATCCATATTCTAGACCATAGAGAGAAAGGGTTATAGAATAAAGTAATTCATCGGGTAAAAGTTTTTTGAAAAAACCATATGGTTGAAGAGGAAACATGAGAATATGAAAATTCTATGAGGGATAAATACCCCCAATTATTTGATAAGTAAATAAAATTTCAAGGACACAATTTCCCGAAAGGGGAGAATGATATTGGATTACAAGTATTTATATAATAATAAATTTTCATATCAATTAATTTTTAATAATAATATATCAATTTTACATTAAATAATATTTTTTTCCTATAGCGCACTCAACACACAATAATGGGATTCTTTGAAATCTTAAGTTGCACACAACTTTTAGTTATACCAAAATATAATATAATAATATCATTATTTTAAATGGTAGTTAACACATAGATTTTGTATTGGAGGGAATGAATAGAAATAACTATAAAATTATTATACATTTTTGGTAATTGTGTGTACATTTATCCAATAAATTTTATAATCTTAACATAAGAATGAATTCGATTTTAAGCACTAAATACTCTAATATTTTTTAAAATGTCATTTTTCTACCTTTAGATGGAAAAACCTTTTTAAATAATTTTCCAACTTTTATATGTTTAATTTGAAAAAATAAACTCCTTAATTAGAATCAGATCATCAATATTTACTTTGGATGAAAGTTTGGTATTTTTCTGATAAAATTCATATTTAAAAGAATAGTAAAAAATACTGCATTTTAATTCAAAACTTCCTTTTTATCTAATTTTCTTATATAGTTAGATTTTACTTTTAATTGGTTTTAAAGTGCAATTGGATTATTTTTCTATCATTTAATCCAATTATTTTCCTTGGAAGTAATTTCACATTTTTAATTAGACATAAACACATTTCAATCATTTGGTAGTTTTTACTTCTTAAAAAGAAGTTTTCAGGTTTTGACAATGAGAATTAATTTTAAATTAATTACTATAATTTCTATGTTTTGAACTAGGGAAATTGGATTCCATATATGGAATCATAAGGTTGAAATTGTGTAAATTGGTACCCTTTTTTGATATTATGAATAGTAACATTAGTAATTATTTTTATTTTCCACGGTTAAAAGGTAAATCAGGTAAATAAGGGTAAACAGTAATATTATAATAATATAAAACTACCCTAAAAGGTGATTTAATCCTATTGGATGAGATATTTTCTTACTATTATCATCCACATGCCTAACTTTTTGAATTTGGGGGCCACTTGGGTGTGAATATGACATTTTATAATTTTTAAAATAATGAAAAGGGAAATATAACATAAACAAGAATCTTTTAGTAAAACAATTTTTATATGGGGTTATGCACATTATCTATTCCACAAAAATAGTAATTATAAATATAAAAATATTTCATAGATCAAGGTATTTTATTTATAATTTTCAGACATTAAATAAATAAATTTAATTATGACGCAATGAAGATGCATTGATTACCTTATTAATGGAAGATTAAAAAAAATGATATTATGAATATTAAAATAATATTAATTTAATTATTTTTATTCCATAGAAAAATATTCTATATGATATTGACATATTATATTTCATTTAATTTCTTTGGTTTTAAAGAATAAAGTTGTTATGACTTTAAAAAAAATTAGTTACTAAATAGTGTCAAAATTGACATAAATGGTTTTTAAAACAAATACTATTTTATTAAAGGATATAATATTCCTAAAAATATAATATTAGGCCAAATATCTTATATAATTTTAAAAATGACATTAATTATCCACTTATGGTTCTCTTATAATTTTATAGTAACTATAGTTACCATATATTTTGAAAATAGAAGAAGACATTGTAAGAGTTAATGTTTTTAACTAAGGGTTAAAAAACGAAGATAAGGATAAAATTATTTCAAAGCATGTCATAAAATTATTTTATGATGGGTTTTCGAACCAAAATCATATTATATTTTCAATAAATGAGTTTGGGTCCATTTGAAACCGAAAATCAATTTATAATAAAATAATATTTCAAGACTTTCCTAAAGTGCCCCTCCCTCTTATAAAAGGCCACCACCTCTACCCACATACTCACACATCTCAAGCCCCTTATATCATCAAAACTCTAACCAAATAATATTTCAACATACCTCCCTTACTCCTATAATCTTTAACTTGAGAATAAGGAAATTCAAGAATGCCTTTTTGGCTGAAATCAAAAGAAGTTACCCAATTTAGAGCTAACTTCTTCTCTCAAGTTCCTTTCCTTTATTTTACTTCTCTACTCCATATGATATTTTTATTATTAGATTATATAACAAAAATAGTATCATAAATATACTAGGATTTTTTTATGAGAATTATTTGAACTACACTTACACACACCTCAATCTAATGGATACGAACATACATTTTTTGTGTACGACGAACTATTACCCTACAAAATGATGATTGTTCGATTTTATCCTAACACTTATCATGGTGTCCATTAGGATGGAACTATATTTATATATGATATAAATTATATTTATATCATATATATTCTTCTTTAATTTTTATTTACAACATATCTTTTTTCTTTTCATGATGTGTAAATACGATATTTTCATTTGGGGATGTGGGGACTGCTGCCCCCTCAAAGTGATATGAATCATGCATGCCATTCAAGGAACCTATAAATTATGGCATTAATTAACTTATGTAACTTATATAACATATATATTATACTGTAATTATAATATACCTATGTATCGTTTAGTTTTCACTTCTTTAATATGACAAATAAATGAAAGTAGCATCTATTCATACGTACGCCCTACCGTCTCCATGAACGGTGCATTTCATTTATTTTCTCAAAATGTTATGGAATATTATAAAAACATATATACTTGATATATATGATATTTAAATCATGAATATTTTTATGTAGATTATGTACTTATGAGTACATGTACAATTCACCTCAAAACAAGTTCATTTTCGACTCAAGTACCGAATATCGACAAAACGACATATATTAACTTAAATAATTATTAAATGTTTATAGCATGGTAATAAGTGGTATAAAATGAATCATAAACATGAATAAGGTTCTGAATAAATTATAAATTAACTTAAGTTCATTATTCAGGAAGAGAAAGGAACATAAGTGAGGAGCCGGACTCAGGGTAAGGGACTTCATCTCAATCTCCTTTCATTGAGGAATATTTTTTTTATACAAGAACTTATTTTATACTGTGTATAATCAAACATTTTTTATTTTAATTTCATTTAATTATTTTCGAAAAGAATCTTTTGTTTTATGAATTGTTTTACTAAATGGAAAAGGGAATGTTTTATTTTAACATATGCGGTGACAACGACCATTTTGTTACCGCGAGCATTATTTGATATTTGGATTCCTTAACAAGTCATAATGTTTTTAAAAGGAAAATAAATAAAATATACCATTTTTATGTATTTTGGTATCGTTTGTTTTCAAAAATCATGGATTATGTCAATATATTTAAATGATATTTTGTGATTTCAATGGGGAAATGTTATCTTTCCTTTATGCTTGTTTTATTGTTATGATTATGTTATGCTTCTTGGGAATTGTTTATGTATATGGGTGGTTTAGTGATAAACTGAGGGCGGGTGATGCCAAGATATCTCTCCAATGCATTTTGTAACATGACAGAGGTAAATGATAAAGTTTCTCCTAAGATATTTAGGGAATATACTATTTAGGGTATTTTAAACTTAACCAGGAAGGTTAATCCCTATGTAGTTATCAAATATACAAAAATGTATGTTATGGATTCCAGAAGTTACCTTTATGATTTATGATTTATATATGTTATTCATAAATCATATGATTTATTGAGGTATGTTAAAGAGACTATTTTTTATAAGTAAAAAGTATGATTTTGTTCATTTATATGTATTCGTGGAATAATTTTTTCTTTCCTCATTTTATAACCCTTAATGATATTTTTATGCTCATCCCATGTATTTGAATTTTTTTTCATAGGGTATAAGGAAGGATAAAATAAAGGAATAATTTATGAATATTTTTATCAAGATAATAATTCATGTTTTATTTTAAGAGTTTTATTGCTGATAAAAAGTGGATAGAGTAGAAGTGTCTACTTTGAAAAATTTGAGAGATAATATAATAGTTATGGCATAATTCTCTAAAACATTAAACCTGAAAGGATCCTCAATGTGAATTATTGACTTAACTCAAGATTTGGTAAAGTTTATGGTTGGGGCCTTATAATTTGTATCAAAGGTTGGTTTAGATAACTTTAGGAGTTAGAATATTATTAATAGAATATCCATAAAATATTTTTACTTTCTGGTAAAATTGAAATAATATAGCATTTTAAGATTACCACATTACTTCATTCAAGATATGTCTGTTCAGAATGTTTTTTCCTAGAGAAAATTGGGAAACTGTTCTTGGAGGGAATACAGAGGGAAATAAAATTCCAAATCAGCAACCAGAAATGGTCAGAATCATAACTGAACAATTTGTTTCAATAATGGATTAGTTGACTCAAGTGATAAATGGTGGTGGTTCATATGCATGATATCAACTAGACCAATCGTATATGCATATGTAGATCGTAGAGAATTTCATGAGCCAGCATCCCCCATTATTTAGATGATCATCTAACTATATGAAATATGAAGGGTAGATTAAATCATTGGAAAAAAAATTTATATAATGGGTTGTTCAGACAATCAAAAGGTTAGTCTTTATATTTATCATTTTGATGGTGAATTCGATATGTGGTGGTCAATCATTAAAAATATTAGAGTAAATGAAGAAATTTACATATTGGAATGGGATGAACTGTAGAATATCTTCCTGGAGAAATATTTTCCTAGGTCTATTCGACTTAGGATGGAAAATAATTTCTTGTAATTGAGACAAAAAGTGAAAGATTATGTGTATGTAGAGAAAATATCACCTGTTTTTCAAGGTACATCCAAAATTTTATTTGGGATATTGATAGTAAGATAAATTATATTTACTCAGGATTAAGGCTGTAATATAAAAGGGCATTAGATTCCCATTAGTTCAAAAGATATGTGAAACTTGTATGATGTTCTGAGAAAGTAGAAATGGAGATTTTTTATGAGCATTTTTTCCATGAGAGCGAACAAAAGAAGTGATCAAGTTACAAGAAATGGGAAAGAATTCATCAAAGAGGTCTGGAGGTAATAAAACCAAATTTTCAACTTCTGAGAAGTGTGGTAAAATGTATCATGGAGAATTTCTCTCAAAGTCTGGGAAATGCTTCTGATGTGGTAAGACTGGCCATATGTATCATAACTGTATGGAAGCCAATCAGGTAGGCAATGAAAAACCAGTGGTAAGATGCTTTTGTTGATATGATTTAGGATATTATTCCAATGTGTATCCAAAGTTGATTACCCAGGGTGGAAAATAGAAAGATCGAAAGCATAAGATCATGAAAAAATCATTTAGAACTAATACGATTGATGTGGGACCATCAAATGAAGTGGCGACAGGTATGTTATCGATTTCTTAAAAAAATTCCAACACTCTATTTGTCTCTGGATCTTTACATTCTTCCATTTCAGATATATTTGAATGTAAATTGGATATAGAACCTTATGAAAGTGATATTGAACTTTTGGTAAGAACTCTGGGTGGAAGTATTAAAGAAACCTAGATTTATATAAATATTCCTATTATCACTTATGGGAAAGTCTTTCTTGAAAATCTTGTTGAAATTTCAACAGTGGAATTTGATATCAGTTGGGTATGGATTGGCTTTCAGTTTATCATGCTAAAATAGATTTTAAAAAAAAGTTTTATTAAATGATTTCATACCTTTGATAACATATCAAGAATCCGAAAATTTGATTTAAGATGGGAGTGAAAGCTATTTGGATCATATTGTTGAAAAGAGAGAAATAATTTTTATTGGTGACATTCTAATAGTTAATGAATTCACATATATTTTTCTTGATAAATTTTCTGGTATTGTTCTTAATCAAAAGGTTGAGTTTACTATTTATTTAGTGCCTTATGCAAAACCTATTTCAAAACCCCCTTATCAAATGGCTCAAATTTAACTTTTAGAGTTAAAGAAGTAATTGTAGGAGTTTTTTTATAAAGGTTTCATTCAATATAGAACATCCTCATGGGGTTCTCCTATATTTTTTTAATAAAAATAAAGATGGTTCAATGAGAATTTTCATTTATTATAGAGCCATGAATAACATCACTATTAAGAATGAGTATTCTTTTCCTCATATCGATGATTTGTTTTATCATCTCTATGGAGCTCAGTATTTTTCCAAGATTGACTTGAGGTCGGGGTTCCATCAATTTAATGTAAAGGAAGTAATAATTCCAAATACCATGCTATGTACTAGATATATCCATTATGAATTTGTAGTTATGACTTTTGGGTTAACCAGTGCACCTACTATATTCATGGATCTTATAAATATAATTTTCTATGAGTTCTAAGATAAGTTTGTTGTTGTGTTTATTGATATTATTTTGGTATATTCTATAAGTAAATAGGAGCATGAAAGACATTTAAGGGTTTTCTTACAGACCATAAAAGAAAATAAGATGTATAGGAAATTCAACAAGTGTCAGTTTTGGTTACAACAAATTTCATTTCTTGGTCACATTGTTTCTAAAGATAGAATAACTGTTGATCCTTCTAAAACAAAAGTTTTTGAAGAATGAAAAAACCCACAAATATAACCTAGATTCATAGTTTTCTTGGTTTAGAAGGTTATTACTAGAGGGTTGTTGAAACGTTTTTATGGTTATCTAGCCCACTGACTAAGTAGACTTGAAAAGGTGTTAAGTTCATCTGGAAAAAAGAATTTGATGAATGATTTTAGGGATTGAAAAGAAGATTTTTGAATGCTCTAATTTTGGAACTGCCTTCCAGAAATAGTGATTTTATTTTCTATAGTGATACTTCATTGAAAGGGCATTGTTTTTTCCTAATTCAGAATGATCAGGTAATTTCTTATCCTTCAAGTTATTTGAAAACTCATGAGTTAAATTACCCTACACATGTTTTGGAATTAGATGCTATTGTTTTTCTTTAAAAATAATGAGGCATCTTCTGTATGTCGTAAAATGCAAAATATATATTGATAAAAAAAGTTTGAAGTATATATTCACTTAGAAATAATTAAACATGAGACAAATAAGATGGACAGAATTAATCAAGGATTATGATTGCACGATTCATTACTATATAGGAAGGGAAAATAAGGTGAATGAGGATTTGAGTCAAAAGAGTAATTATTTATTAATCATTCTATGTTTGTAATGAGATCCTTTGTTTCTTTATTTGATGAATTTTGTATTGGAAGTTGTTGGTGCAAGGAATTCCTCTATTTTGTTTCAGGTGGTCATGAAATCATCTCTAGATGACAGAATAAATCAAGCACAAAAAGAAGAAAATGAGTTGCAAAAAAAGGTAGTATTGGTTCATAATGGTAAGTTACCTTAATTGAACATTGATAAAGACTGTGTTTTGAGATTTGGAAATAGATTATGTGTGTATTGTGATTCACAGTTTAAGATAGAGTTGTTATGTGAAGCTCATTGTTCTTCATTTTTAGTTCATCCTGGAAGTAATAAGATGTACAAATATATTCAGGAGTATTTTTGGTAGGGTGGAATGAAAAGAGATATTGCCAATTTTACTGTGAAGTGTTTGATTTTTCAACAGGTTAAAGCAGAGCAAAAGTTACCAAAAGGGATGCTTCTTCCTTTACCAGTGCTAGTGTGGAAATGGGAAAATGTGTCTATGGATTTCGTAGTGGGATTACCAAATACTTCTCAAGGTAATAATGAAATCTAGGTTCTTATTGATTTATTGACTAAATCTACTCATTTTCTTCCTATTCGAGATACTCTGTATCTAGATCAAATTTCTTGATTGTATATTAAAGAGATAGTCTAGTTACATGGAGTCCCCCTCTCCATTGAATATGATCGTGATCCCAGGTTCTCTTTTAACTTTTGGAAGGGCCTTTAGAAGTTGTTGGGTACTAAATTAAATTTTAGTACAACTTCTCATCCACAATCATATGGATAGTCAAAATGAACAATTACTACATTGGAATATATGCTATGTTATTATTCAATGGATTACTAGGGATGCTAGGACCAATATCTCTCTTTGGTTGAGTATTCTTATAATAAGGTTTTTCATTCCAGTATATAGATGGAACCATTTGAAGCATTTTTTGGAAAGAGGTGTCAAACTACAAGTTTTTTGGATGATGTAGGTGAAAGGAAGTTGATGGGAACATAATTGGTAGAAGAGATGGTAGAAAAGGTATAGTTGATTCAGAAGAACATGAGACAACTTAGAGAAGGTAGAAAAGTTATGTGGATAACAAGAGTAAGGATATTTCTTTCGAGGTATGTGATCATGTATTTCTCAAAGTATCTCCATGGAAAAGTCTGATGCATTTTAGTAAGAAGTGAATGTTGAGTCCGAGGTTCATTGGACCCTATGAAATTCTAGAGAAAATTGGATCAGTTGCCTATAGAGTGGATTTACCTCCAAGTTTGTCCTAGGTACACAATTTTTTTCATGTTTTATTGTTGAGAAAGTATATATGAGATCCATCTCATGTTTTGAGTCCAGAGGTAGTTTAGTTAGAAGATAATCTTTTTTACGAGAAAAAACCAGTCCAGATTCTTGACATTAGAGAGAAAGTGTTACGGAATAAGGTAATTAATCAGGTAAAGGTTTTGTAAAAAAACCATATGGTTGAAGAGGCAACATGTGAATCTAAAAATGATATAAGGGATAAATACACCCAATTATTTGATAAGTAAATAAAATTGTGGGGACACAATTTCCCAAAATGGGGGAATGATGTAGGATCCCAGGTATTTATAGAATAATAAATTTTCATATCTATTAATATTTATGAATAATATATTAATTTTATGTTAAACATGATGCTTTTTCTAATAGTTTACTCAATAGGTAACAACATTTTTTTTAAAATATTACATTGCACACAACTTTGAGTTATACCTAAAAATTATATAATATTATTATTATTTTAAATGGTAGTTAAAGCCTAGACATTATATTGGAGGTAATGAATAGAAATAACTACAATATTTTTACACGTTTTTTTAAATTGTTTTTACATTTATAAAATAAATTTTAGAGTCTTAAAATAAGAATGAATTCGATTTTAAGCATGTAATACTCTAATATATTTTTAAAGGTCATTTTACTGCCTTTGAATAGAGAACCCCTTTTAAATCTAGTTTTTATAACTTTTATATGTTCTATTTTAAAAAATAAACTTCTTCTTTAGAATAGAGATATCAAAATTTACTTTTGATGAAATTTTGGTATTTTTTGATAAAATACATATTTTAATGAATAGTGAAAAATAATTCATTTTAATTCAAAACTACCTTTTCATTTAATTTATTTATATATTTATATTTTACTTTTAATTAGGTTTAAAATTTAATTGTAGTATGTTTTTATAATTTAATCCAATGATATTCATTGAAATTAATTTGAAATTTTAATTGGACATAAACACATGTCAATATTTGGGTAGTTTTTACTTCTTAAAAACACACTTTCTAGTTTTAAAAAAGGAAATTAATTTTAAATTAATTACTAAAATTTATGTGTTTTGAATTAGAAAAAATGGATTCCATATTTATAATCATAAGTTTCATATTGTGTAAATAGGTACCTTTTAGTTTTGGACATTATTAATAGCAACATCAGTAATTATTTTTATTTACCATGGTTATATGATAAATTGGGTAAATAAGGGTAAAATATAATCTTATAATAATATAAAACTACCCTAAAACGTGTTATAATACTATTGGATGAGATATTACCAACCATGAGCATCCATAGGCCAAACTACTGGAATTTGGGAGACACATGGGTGTGGAAATGACATTTTATAATTTTTAATTTAAAGAAATGGGAAATATAACAAAAACAAGTATATTTTAGTAAAATAATTTTAATATGTGGTCATATACATGATATATTTGACTGTAAATAGTAATTAGAAATATAAAAATATTTCCTACATCATGGTATTTTATTTATAAATTTTTATACATTAAATAAATAAATTTAATAATGACACAATGATAATGTAGTGATTACCTTATTAATGAACGATTCAAATAAATGATATTATAAATATTAAAATAAATGTAATTTTATTATTTTCAAGTAATAAACTAATTTTATGGATGATATTGACATATTATACTCCATTTAATTCCTTTTATTTGATGTAATCAAGTTGTTATGACTAAAAAAATCAGTTTCTAAATAGTGTCAAAATTGACATAAATGAGTTTTTAAAACAAATACTATTTTATTAAATTATATAATAGTCCTAAAAATCTATGATTTGGAAAAATGAATTATATAATGATAAAAATTTCATTAATTATACACTTATTTTTCTATTTCCTTATAGTAACTATAATAACTATATATTATGAAAATAAAAGAAGACATTGTAAGAGTTAATGTTTTTAACTAATAATTAAACCAAGAAGATAAGGATAAAAAGATATTAAAAACTTTTCTTAAAATTATTGGATGATTATTTTCAACTCAAAAGTATCTTTACATTGAAATAAATTATTTTGGGACTATTGTATACTGAAAATCAATTTATAATAAAATAATATTTCAAGACTTTCTTAAAGTACTTCTTTTCCCTTGTATAAAAGGCCACCACCTCTACCCACTTAGTCAATACTATCAAGCCCATTGGATCATCCATATCATTCTAAAATAATCTCAAAATATCCCTCCCTTACTCTTATAATCCTTAACTTTGGCATAAGGCAATTCAAGAAAGCATTTTTGGCTCAAATTGAAAAAAGTTAACCTGATTTAGAGGTAACGTATTCTCTCAAGTTCCTTTGATTTATTTCCCTTCTTCACTCCCTATGATCATAATATTCTTTTATTAAAAAAACATTATTATTATCAATATAATAGTATATTTTTATGATAATTATTCTAAGTAAACCTATGCACACCTCCATCTAATGGACACAAACATACTATTTTTGTGTATGGATAACTACTGCCTCACAAAACAATGATTGTTCGATTTTACCCTACCACCTATCATGGTGGTCATTATGATGGAAATGTATTTATATATGATATAAATTATATTTATATTCTCTCTATTCCTTTTTAATTTTTAATTACAAAATACCTTTATGCTATTCATGATGTGTAATTACGATAATTTCATTTGAGGAACTGCGGACTACCTCCCCCTCCAAGTGATATAATTCATTCATGGCATACATAGAACATATAAAGGATGGTATTAATGAACTTATATAACTTATATAACATATATATTATACTATAATTATAATATACCCATGTATCATTTATTTTTCACACTTTTAATATGACATAGAAATGAAAGCAGCGTTCATGCGTACATATGGCTTATCGTCTCCCTGAACGGTGCATTTAGTTAATTTTATACAAATTTTATGGAAAATTATAAATATATATAATGGATATATATAAGATATTTAAATCATGAATATAATTCTGTAGATTATTTACTTTTCACTGCATAGGAAATTTACCTCCAAACAAGTTCATTTTCAACCCATGTACCAAATATTGACAAAACGACCGATATTAACATAAATAATTATATAATGTTTATACCATGGTAATGTGTTATATAAAAGGAATAATAAAATTTAAAATGGCTCTTAATCAAGTATAAATAAAATTAATTTTATTAGTCAGGCAGAACAAGGAACATACGTGACGAGTCAGACTCAAGGTAAGGGACTTCATCTCAATCTCCTTTCATTGAGGCATATTTTTGTATACACGAACTTATTTTATATTTTGTATAATCATCCCCTTTGTCTATTAATTTCATTAAATAGTTTTTAAAAGTAATATTTTGTTTTACTAAGAATTTTAGAAAACGAAAAAGGGAATGTTTCATTTTAACGTATACGGTGACAACAACCTTTCTACCGCTGCAAGAATTATTTTATATTAGGCTTCCTTAACAAGATGTAATGTTTTTAAAACGAAAATAAATACCATATACCTTTTTTTATGTATTTTTTTATTGTAAATGTATTTGAGAAATAATTAATTATTTAAATATCATGAAATGATATATTATGATTTCAATGTGGAAATGTTATGTTTCCTTTATGCTTCTTTTATGTGTTATGATTATGTTATGGTTCATGGGAATTGTTTATGTATATGTGTGGTTCTTTGATAAAACTAGGGAAGGTGATCATGAGATAGATTTTCAATGCATTGGGTAATGTGATGGAGGTAAAGGATAAATTTTATCCAAATAGATTTAGGGAATTTACTATGATAGGTATTCCAAACGTAACCAGGAAGGTTACTCCGTATGTAGCTGTGAAAGATACAAAGTAAGTATGTGAAGGAGTCCATTAGTTACCTTTATGATTTATTATTTATATAAATTATTCATAAATCTTATTATTTCATGAGGTATGTTAAATAGATAATGTTTAATGAGTAAAAAGTATGATTTTATTGTTTTTTATGTATTAATAGACTAATGTTTTCATTCCTCATTTTATTACCCTTACTAAGATTTTTTATGGTCATCCCATGTTTTTTAAATGTTTTTAAAATGGTATAAGGAAGGATCAAATAAAATAATATTTAAAGAATATTTTTTTCAATAAAACAATTCTTTATTTTATTTATAGAGTTTTATTATTATGAAAAAACTGGATAGAGTAGTAGTGTCTACTCTGTAAAATTTGAGATATAATGTAATAATTATGGAACAATTCTCAAAAAACTCTAATCTTATAAATATCCTCAATGTGAATTATTGACATAACTAAATATTATGTAATATTTTAGGTTGGGGCCTTATATATAGTCCTTTATTAAGTTTAATTTTATATTAATCACCGTATTTAGTTTTAATCACTTTTACTAATCATTCTGGTTAAAAATTAAGTTGAGATTATTAAACCAGAAATATTATACTAATTAAAACCATGTGTGTCAATTTTTCAAAATTAAAATAAAATAAGTGGAAAAATTAAGATTAATGTTAATCCCACAGATGTGGTGAGAAAGAGGTTTTTAAAGTAAAATTGTTCAAAATTTCAACAAGTCATTATATCTAATTTTAAAATAAAAAATATTCCAATAAACTAAATTTGATTAATATATGTATAATTCATCTATTGTTACTTTTAAACGCAATTTAAAATATAATTTAACACTAATAATTATTTAAACAAATGGCCAATTTTAATTGAAAAGCGGATTCTTTCACTATTCATCAAAAAATAAAACTTCTTGGAAAAATTTCAAAAGTTGACCCAGAGATAATTTTAACCATAAAATTTTTAAAAAATGTTTATTTTTACAAAGAAGATTTATAAATGTGTCAAAATTTATTTTTAAAATAGGTGTTCCATTAAAAGATGTTTAAACACGGTTTTTCATGTAACATAAAATAACATAGTGTAATGGGTAGAGTAAGCTTAACTTGGTTTATAAAGAATGCTAAAAAAATTATATATATTATAAGAGGAAATTATTCTAAATTATTATGGTTTTACATTGAAATTATTGAGTATATTTTGAAAAAAAAATGTTGTCTTAAAATAAGACATGATTTGATGAAATGATTTTATGTTTATTTTTGAGAAATTTGATTAAAATGATATATGATTCAAAAGGAATGAATTTTATTACCATACATGAATTGGTTTTGAAATCTATAATTTATTTTGTAACAACCATAATTTTTATAAATCAAATTTCCTTTTCAAATGAAGAAACTCTTCATTAAATAATGTAGTTATAAAAAACACATACACTACTTTGGTTATTTTTGGATCATTATGTGGTTTATCATATTTAAAAGTTCATTAAGAATCATAAATTTTGATATTATAGCTATTATATAGTGATCTAATAAATTTTATATATTAAGGTTTATGTTAAAGTCTAATTGACACACACAAAGGAAGTTATGGCCCTGACCAGTTAGACCGTACCCTACAAAGACCATTTATCAAAGATTCTGAGGGAGATAAAATAACTAGGATTTTACCTTAACTAATACTAATCCAATATTCAACAGTTAAATTTTAAGAAATACCGTTTATAAGATATGTTTAAGCTCATAAAGATCATGACTCAACCAATGTTCACCGAACCACCCCTAGAAAACCTCACCATCTCACACCTTATCATTAGTGAATTCACTAGTGTAATAAAGGGATGTGTATCTAAAACCAAAAATTAGGAATTTTTATATATTATTTTTTATAAAATAAATATTATATTTACATTTTATTACTTTATAATGATTAAATAATAAGTTTGATAAAGATTATATTTTGATATGATGAATCAACAATTTTATTTTTGGGAAATATATAGATTCAACCAGGACAATATTTTTGATGAATTCAATAATTTTCAAAATAAGGGATTTTTTAATCAAATATTATAAATAAATAATATCATTTAAATATATATTATAATATAATTTTATGAAATCAAATTTAATTTTTACAAGGGATAGAAAACTATTATTGTCAAAAAAACTAGTATTTTTCAATAAATGGGTATTTTTTCATTTAAAAGTGAAAATTCTCATACATTGAGAATTTTTTTTATTAATTAAAAATTATTTTTGAAATCAGAAAATAAAAATTATCCATTAGTTATTTTCATAATTTTCTAAGATAATAAAACTTTTTGGGTAAAAATTAAATATGGTATGTATTATGACATCATAAAATCCCAAAAGTAATGTAATAAATACTATAAATTGTATCCATGATAAAAAATATGATTCAAATTTAAAATAATGTGTTTTTAATCTATTTGATTAATTTGATAAACCCTTAATTAATCCTTTAAAATCATTTTTATATTTTATGTTTTTTAAATCAATTCCTTATAATCTTGACTCACTTCCACATCACCAAGGGTATTATTTTTATTATTATGGTTCTTGGCCTTATAAAAAACATTAAATACACCCTCTTTGGTTGAATCCATATAAAAAACCATGGGATGGTTTTTATTTTGGATTAATTTATTCTATAGAGTCCAAAACTTAGGTTTAGAAATTATACTAGAACTCCCCTCTTTTTTTTATATAAACCCAACCAACATCCCTTTAAAATTAACTAAAAACCATTTAATTAAACATTTACTCTTACCTATCCTCTCTAGAGCCTTACCAAGGTACCCTAACCTCTTAAAAATACCTTCTAAAGATTTTGGTAGCACCCTCTAATGGTAATGGATGCTCTCATTTTCCACTTTATTTAAGAACCTTCTTTAAATTATGAATTTTTTACAATTTATTATTTTTTGATATGTTTTTACACATCTCAATTACTATCCTTATGATACCTAAGTAACTAGAGACACCTTTCAATCTAATTCACCCCTTCTATAAGCCTTTATGTTCCCTCATTATGCTGCCAAATTTATCCTATGAATTTCCATGCCAACCATTTATGTAATGAATACCCATCCCCATTTCCAATCAAGGGTATTCACATAGATGTACCTATACATAATTGATTGGGTAATTCCATGTATTTAAAAAAATCCTTAATATTGTGGTTAAAATTCATGAAATACATCCATATGTTTAATGATTTATGTGGAACACATATGCATATAATTGATATGAAAGTGATGGGTGGGCCAAAAATTATATATCCCACGAATGCACTGGGTAATGTTTTTATCTCATGATATTCCCTATATGGTGAATGTAAGTTTAACCTAATTACACTATGTTATGTTATCTTTGTGGTTATATTTTAATTATGTTTATGAACCTATGTTTTTTTCCACATTCTTATGTTTATTTTATGTTATGATGATATATCTTGCATCATTATTCAAGATTATGATTCTCACACCTATTAAGTTTCCTTGATATTCCTATTGGATCACATGTAATAATTTACCTTATTCTATGATTTTCAAATTCCCTTACTATGATTTATATCTCACCCCTTTCTCATGTATATCCCCAGTTTATCCCATATAGTTTTAGAAGTTCCATGGAACAGAAGCACATTTTATAGAGTGTTTAAATAATTTTTAATATTTTTTTTCATGTATTTATGAAATGTACCTAATTACCAAAATACACCAGGCCTCATAATCTTATATGTTCATACTAAGTGTATCATTATGTCATAAATCATGAAATAATGAGTATCAATAATATGGGTTTTCATAGTTGGTATCATATAATTTTTTATTTATTTTTGGGAATATTGATTAGAAAAATATAGTAAAATCCTTACAGATAATACTAAAACTAGGAAAAAATCCCTAAATTTTGATAAAGTATAGATTAAGTGGTTTTTAAGAAAATACACACATGTCTTGATACTAAAATTGGATTTGGATTAGGAAAACATGTAACTAAGGGTAATAACCCTGAAAATGGTGCATCGAGGTGGACTCAAACTTCACCTGGTGCATGATAATGGTCCATACTACACACATGGTTTGAAACTCCCAGAATATTTGATTTTTTAGATTCACAAGATCCTTATGAAACATTACTAATAGAATAATAATTCCCATAATATTTTTTATTAAGAAATATATCATAGATGACACAGATAGAAACCTAGAAATTATTAGGTTACAGAATACATTTAATTTATGAGTTATCCCTTTAATGTACATGGTTTTCCATTTATGTGTCTAGTGGTTTAAAAATTATCATCCCTAAATTTATTATAGAATAAGTAACTAACTTTAACTAGAATCTATTATTTAAAGGCAAGCCTATCATCTATGGTTCTCTGAATTCTTTCATATCACGCAAGATTGGTAGAACTATTTTGTAATGTCGCAGTTCTGGAAGCCGCCCAGAGTTTCCCCATACCCAATTGGTCACATGGACTCAAGGGAATTTCCCCAATTTCTAGAGGTTTCCAACTAGAAATTAGGTCCTTGGGTGTGATAGTGGGGAAACTATTCCCTCATATGTATAGTAACACAGTATAAGTAAAACTGATAACAATAGTGGAAGCAGTAATAATACCGTACAAAAGTAAACAGCAGGAGAGTGGAATAAATAAATTGGAGAACATATATATATATGAATGATGCAAGATACATATGTCTAGAAAAAAATACAAAAAAATCACAATGCTGAAATATAGTACTAAACCAAAGTAAAAAATAAAAAATATATACTCCAGCAGCATCACAAGCATCAGCTTTGTCCCATGCTCTCCAGCTCGTCAGAAATCAAGTACATGAAGTAGAAGGGAGTTTTCCCTTATCTAGACATGCAAAAATATAATCAATTTTATCCAATATAATGACCCAACTAGGGTGTGATATGAATCCTAGTAGACAACCACCTAATGATCTATGCCTAACAGTCAGTGAATATATATGACAGGCAATAACAAAAGAAGAAGAAAACAAGAAAGTACTAAAAATTAAACAATCCTACAGTTTAATTGCAAACATTTTCACATGTCAAGTAAGCATATAAACATAAAAAAGTTACCCTCTGGGAAGTAATCACAACCTAACCCCTCTGGTTCAACTAAAAAACACAAGAAACCCTCCGTGAAGTACACACAATCTAACCCCTCTGGTTCAGCTTTAGTAAAGATTTTTTGAGGAATCACTCACCTCCAAATTCCCCCTATTGTCTCATATTGGTGACTATAGACACTCTGAGGAAGCAATAAACTTCCAATTCCCCCTAAGGTCTTGCAACATGGAACTACAGACACTCTAAGGGAGCACTTACATCCATCCCCCCTGTGGTCTCGTAATGTAAAAGTAAGCAGACTCTTTGGAGAAGCCCTTAACATCCATTCTTTATATTGTCTACTACACCAGGTTCCCACAATCATATGTAATTCAATCTTGGACAATCTATATGTGGAAGCCAAAGTAAACCTCATGAACTACTTGGATAATCATTCTACATCATATCAGATAAAATCTCTCCATCCTAAAATACTAGGCGTGGAAAGAAAAGTAGCAACCTAATAGGCGGAGCTAGACCAAATGGTCAAAAAAGAAAACATGGGAAAAAATCCATAGCTTGGAAATGATAAACCTATTAACAATATATTAACCTATATAAAAAAACATGGTATAGTAGGCAATAACATTGCTAAAAACCATAAACTCATAATACTTTTAATACGGGTATTGTGAACTTTTTCATATATAATTCAAAGACTAACTACGAAAAGGCACAAACCACCAATCACGGCGTCGTGAGATTGATATATGTGAAACTCATGCCTTCAATCACCCTATAATGTTGTAGATATATAAAAACATTAAAAATGTTCAACTAAGAATATCTCATGAAAGAGGAGAAAACAAGAGATGAAGTTCTAGAATAAGGAAGAACTCACCGATCTGATTCCAACACAACTGATAGAGTTCGAATCAGAGAACGGAGGGAAAGTCGGGGTCTCAGAGAATATTCAGCCGTACTGATACTCTTAGACGAGATGGGTTGAGAGGAAGATGGTTATGTCCATCAGACATGACCCCGGTCCATTTAATGATCTAATAATAAAGTACATAGTGTGTTCCTTAAAAGTACACGATGTGTACTTGACTTATCTGGACTCTACTTTAGGCGGCCTCTAGGTACACATCGTGTACTTTTAAAGAATACGCTGTGTTCTTTAAAAGTACACGATGTGTTCTTGAAATTTCCAGAAACCCCTCTTTTTCTCAAAACCATCCATAAAAGAAAGAAATCCCTAAAAAGAAGATCTAGGTTCTTACAAACTCCCCCCTTTAAAGAAATTCATCCTCGAATTTCCCTATAAAGGCGGAATAGAAGAAGAATCCTCGAAAAACTCTGACCATTGTGATCGTACATCGAACTCCCTCTCCAAAGTCTCATCTTATACTTACCTGTGCTTCCATAGAACTCGTAGCAGAGGAACAAACCGGCTACAGAGAACCTTCTCACTTCAATCAACAATACAGATAGGATGCTCTTGAAATGAGGCATCCACCTCAAGCTCAACCTCCTCGGGTTGGAAAACATGAGAAAGGTCTGATAAGTAACGTCAAAGATGAGAAACATGGAAGACATCATGAATAAAATGATACCTATAAGTTAACTACAACTGATAGACAACCGGCCTGACTCTTTCCAAAACCTCAAACAGCCCAACATACCTTGGAAAAACCTTATCCTGTCTGTGTATCCTCTTATGTCCCAAAATCGGTGTGACACCTAGAAAAACCTGATCTCTGACCTAAAATTCCAGAGTTTTTCTCCGTTGATCAACATAAGACTTCTGTCATGACTATGCAGTAGCCATCCTCCTCCGAATCAACTCTATATCCTATGTGGTCTCCTGGAAAAGATGAGGTCCCATCATATCTACCTCTTCTACCTCCAACCAACATATGGGTGATCAACATGGTCTACCATACAATTCCTTATATGGTTCCATCTGAATAGTTTCTTGAAAACTATTATTGTATAAAACTATACAAGAGGTATATTCTTCTCCCAAGAACCTCCTATGTCTAGGATGCATGCTCGAAGCATGTCCTATAGCACCTGAATCATACGCTCAGACTGGACATCTTTCTGGGAATGGTAAGTTGTACTCAGAAGTACTTGTGTACCCAAAGCCCTCTGTATCCCCTGCCAGACCTGAGAATTAAAACAGGCATCCCTGTCTAAAACAATAGAGTGCATAACTCCATGTAAATGTACAATATCTCAGATGCACAACCTTCCCAAATCATCAAAATTGAAGGTCTCTTTGATTGGTAAGAAGTGAGTAACCTTCGTGAGTCTGTCAATGACAACCCATACGACATCATTCCCTCGAGGTGACCTCAGAAAACCTGTCACAAAATCCATCGTGACATCATTACACTTCCACTCAGGAATGGGTAATTACTGCAAAAGCCCTGCTGGTCACTAATGCTCTGCCTTTACCTGTTGACAATTGGAAAATCTAATGACAAAACCAGCAACATCTCTCTTCATACCTGGACACCAATACTGACGGTTTAGATCAAGAAACATCTTCTTGACACCAGGATGACTGATTGAAAATCATTTTTTTTTCATTTTATAATAGCCGGATTAAAGGTTTCCGGTTCCCAACATACAACGCCAAAGAAAAACTAAACCAGATTGAACACTGATCAACACAGAGTTAAACATCATAATAACCATAATCATCACCATACCCCAAACTGGATCCCTCTTCTCCAGTAGCCAATTCCCACTCCGGGTTTCTCCAAAAGCCCACACTTTGAACGCAGTTCCTAAGCTGGTCCAAAGCAGCCATATCTGGTGAAGTATTCTTAATCCCGCTGCCCTTCTTGACTGCAATAACCACCTGGTTATTCTTTTTTTAAGCGGACCTGGTCCGCATTGGTCTTAGGAGATATTAATAGTCCTTCCTTGGTCTTCTTGTTGAAGTTGCAACCAATGATACTTCATTTTCATCCTCTTTCTGAGTCCCATTTTGAACAATATCACTGAAAGAATGGACAACCAGGGTACTCAATATATCCTTTCCTCCCCTAGAGTTCTCCTTCACCTCCCCAGGCTGTTCAACATTGCTTCCCCACCTTTGATCTGGCATGTAATTCTCCCTCAAAGGAAGATGCTCAACCTCCATAGATAAAATCTCCACAACCGTGGTATGTGCCTCCATCCCTAAAACTCCTTCATGGACAACTGGATCCTTCCCCATGCCTTCAATATTCAAGCCATCAATATTCAAGGAAACTGGATCCGAACCTTCCACCAATGCCTAGCTCCTGACCATATTGGGATTTCCTTCCATATTCATAAAAACTGGATCCTACCCCATGCCTTCAGCTGATTGAGCCACCAAAATCTCCCTTCCATTCCTAGGATGTTCAATCCCTCTATCTTCATCCTTATGATTTTCCAGGACCACTACCTCACCCCCCTCCCTGCATCCTTCACCTCCATTTCTTCAACCAACATGTCTTCCGACTGTCCGTTAAACCTATTACTCAAATAAATAAAAGGTACATCCAATAGATCCAGACCATTAGAATTCCTATCACCATTCTTGACAACCACCTCTTCTATGTTCAAGACCCTTTAGGTCCCAGCCTATTCAGAACTCATCCCAACTATTGGACTAAAAGAATTTCCAACATCGTGCAAGGATGCCTTACTAGACCCAATTGTTTTACTCTCCATAGCCAAACCAGAAACACATGAGACCCTCCCTCTATCAACAGGTCCTGCCAAATTTGAGTCTCTACCCATCTCCATGCCTACCCCCAAGGCCTTACTTCTATCCTCATAACCAGTGATCACATGAATACCTTTCCCCTTCCTGTGATCCTCCCTCAACCGTGTTGGATGTCCAATTCTTGCATAGCTCAACCAGGTGACCCAGTCTCTTGCACGAACCACAGAACTCGGTCCAATTCTTGTAGATAACCCTCTGATTACAATGGTATTATTATCCAATCGTGATCCAAACGAAATCAAATGGTATGAGAGATGCATCAAATTTGACACATACTTGAGGATTCATAGGGTGGAAAACTGCCGCAGTGCGGATATCAGAAAACAGAAATCGACCCACCAAATTCCCCAACATTTGGATAATCGAAGGATTTTGAAACATCAACGGAAGCATAGGAAAACTTACCCAAATCGCCATAGAAGGGGAGTCACGATTCATATGAAGGTCAAAGGACCACCAGAGAAGCAAGAAATGAGATCCATTGAAGACACAGAGAGCCCTAGACCACGCTTGAATAAGATCAGTTTCCATTTCAAACTGGATCATGATTTGTTTGCTATCAAGAAATCCAACCATCGCTCGTTCTGGAAAATCCCAAGACCCGAAGAAAAAATGGTCGAAGGCATCAACAGAGGGCCTATTTTTCTTGAATCGAGCCACCAATGTAAGACTCAACAAGACTAACACTTCAGAAAACTCAGAAGTGGAAAGATGAATATTTGGCACCCCATCAACTAAATTAAGAACCTTAGGGTTTAGCACCGCTTTAGGAAAGGGAGTAAGAAATTACAGGTTGGAGAAAGGCCATAAGAACCTTTCTCTCTCATGCAACGATGAATCCCCCTCCCCCACCAAGGGGGATGAGCCAACGTGGAGGCCGCCATTGTCACCGGAGGGAATGGAGCATCGAGGGTACCTTAGCGGTATCTTGACACCATAATGAACAGCCCAAACTGAGGAATGAAAGTCTCGCATCAGCTCCTCATGTATGTTTTCTAACACCCATACATGCTCATGAAAATGCCAGATCTCATCATGGCCTATGATCCATCTTGGAATAAGGTCCTCTGTTGACACACTCACTCATAGGACTAGGCATTTAGACTTTTATAGTTGCCTCACTCTCACTCGATCAAGTAGAGTAAAGGTAATAGCCATAGAATAAATAAACGCCTGCCCCTATCTATCATGAACCTCTAAATTTATCTCATAAAACAGATCCATAAGCTGCCACTCACTACTAACCTCCTAAACTTCCTGTATCTGAGCCCTCCTTCTCAACGCATTATCCACAAAGTTTCCTTTCCCATGCATGTAGTAAAGTTCAAAGTCAAAGGACTAGAGGTACTCAACCCACCTTCCCTGTCTCAAATTAAGTTCACGCTGAGTGATGATATACATGAGACTCTTTTGTTCAGTTAAAACCACAAAATGCTCTCCTAAAAAGGCAGTGTCTCCAACAGCGTAAAGCTTGAACAACAACAACCAACTCGAGATCATGCGTTGGGTAGTTCCTCTCATGTGGCCGCAACTGCCGAGACCTATATGCAACGACTCCTTCTCCATGCATAAGCACTTTTCACAACCTGATACATGATGCATAATATTAAATAGTATAGCTCTTTCCCAGCTCTGTAAATAATAGTATCAGTACTGAAGTCAACCTCCCTTTCAACTCCTGAAAGACTGACTCACAAGAATTTGACCACAAGTACTTCACACCTCTCTTAGTCAGGCCCATTAGTGGCACTTCTAAGCATGAAAAGTTTTGTATGAAGTGTATGTAGTATCCAACCAACCCTATAAAACTTTGTACCTCAAAGATATATTTCAGCTGCTCCCAAGAAACTACTAATCTCACTTTCTCTAGGTCTACTGATACTCCAATCTCTGAGATAACATGACCCAAGAAGTGAATTTGGTCCATCCAAAAGTGGCATTTTGAGAGATTAGAATATAACTGATGCTCTCTCAGTGTACTCAAGACGATCTCAAAATGGGTGGCATGGCTGTTTTGAGTGTGAGAGTACACCAAGATATCATCCACAAAGACTACCACAAAAGAATCCAAGTATGGATGGAACACTCAGTTCATCCGTTCCATGAATATTTCAGGCGTGTTCATGAGACAGAATGATATAACCACATACTCATATAGACCATACCTACTCCGAAAGGTTGTAAGAGGTATATCATATGGTCTAACATGAAATTTATGGTAACCAGATCTCATGTCAATCTTCATGAACCCTCGAGCTCCTTGAAGCTGATCAAAGAGATCACCAATCCTCGGCAAGGGATATCGGTTATTGAATGTCAACTGGTTAAGCATCTGATAATACCCAAAAAGTGGGAGGGTACTATCCACCTTCTTCACAAACATGATAGAAGAACCCCAAGGAGAAGTACTGGATCAGATGAACCCCTTAGCTAGTAACTCATCTAGCTGCTTCTTGAGATCCTATAAATCTAGTGTAGCCATCCTATAAGGAGGAATGGACACCAGTGCCACTCTTAGAACAAGCTCAATAGAAAAGTATACCTATTGCTCTAAATGAAAACCTAAAAAATTATCTATAAAGACATCCCAGAAATGATCCACCACTAGAGGAAAGTCCAACTGTGAAGTCCCATGGTCATTTAGGTATAGTCTAGAAATATGGGTTGTAACTCCTCCCAACCCATGATTCTGAGGTCCCACTCTGCTCACCTGGACATCCCATTCGCCCTTATGTAAAAAAGGATCCACCTTCTGGTGACGTGAAACTCACCCTACGAAGATAGCAATCGATAACTACTTGGAAGGGAACTTACCAGTCCATTCTGAGAATGACGTTATAGCAAGTCATCTTTAAGACATAGAGGTCCCATAATAAGTGACACCCACCAACCTCAAGAGGTTACTCCTTGGACTATTGTACACTTGCCATTTTTTTTCCCAACGGAGTGTCTAGCATCAAAATATCATAAGAAGAAAATATAAAAATCCAAAGGATGTCCACAATAGCAACATATATAAATCTATGGGAAGCCCCTGTATCAAAAAGTGTAGAAGCTAAAACTAAGGAAACTAGGATCGTACCTCGAACTATAGAGGGTCCAAGATCTTGCTCATGCTGGGTCTACTCCAATGTAAAATTATGGACTGTATCGTGGCCTTGTGACCCTACTTGACAACCCTGAGCTGATCTACCCAGCTGTTACTGAAATCCTGGTGACTTGCTACCATGACCATGACCTCCACCTCACCCCGAATGGCCGAAAGAACTCTAGATCCCTGACTGATGAGAAAATGGTGGTGCTAATCTTGAATGAGGAGTCATTGAAGAACTCTTATCACCAGCTTCCGCTGAGAAAAACTGACAGAAACGCTAAAGGTGCCCCATCTTGCCACAAGATCGGCAATCCACTAGGTCTATTGGGCAATGTAGCCTCTTATTCCCACTCTTCCCTCACTAGTATCATACCACCTGGCTACCAGAAGATTTCTCTAACCTTCTTGGATCTCTGTGCATAGTCTCCCTATGGTGCTTCCTTCTGTCAGTAGGAGGGATACCAACACCGAATGTCGAGCCTCCCTCACTCACAGCTCTATAATTCCTCATATTGTGCTCTGTGATCAGTTCCTGGTTGACTATAGATGTGATGGAAGTCAGCAAGAAAATGTTCACCTGATATCAGATGTTGTGCCTGTGACCATCCTCAAAATTCCTTTCCAGGAATAACTAATCACATCCTGGGATGGCCGTGAAGCACTGCAGCTCTGTGAAGCAAGAATAATACTCCATAACTGAAAGAGTACCCTGCTTCAGACTCATGAACTCTCAGGCTCTATCGGTTCTCAAAGTCTCCAGGTAAAATTAGTCGTAGAAGGAACACTAGAACTCATCCAATGCCATAACTTGTTGGAATCTTGCCTGTGAGATCACATCCCACCATATCTTTGTGGAATCTCTTATCATGTAAATATAAAGATTCACCCTCCTCTTTGGAGGCATCTCTAGATGCTTGAAGATAGAAAACATGGCTTCTAACCATGACTCTGTAGCCTGAGGTCCTCTATTACCTATGGAGGTGGGAGGATGTTGCTACTGGAAAACCCACGTCAGCTCTACCATAGACAAGGCAAGATGTGGTACTCCCTAGAAGGTCTGAATAAACCTCATAAATGCCTCTTAGAACTATGCGTGATCACCTATGTTTGTTATGATGCCTAGACTGGAACAACTAGAGGACCAGCTGGTAGTCCCTGATCAGTCATGTCCAGTGTCTGATCACTGCCCTGAATATGGCGTACAACCAGAGGATGTCTCGGTGGCATGACTCTGCAAGTTCAAGTTCACACCTTAGATCAATATTATCAAGGACTGAAACATAGAAGTGTATGAAGGGGACAAGATAAAGAAAGCATTCAAGTTTTTCAAAACGTGGATACACGGCGTGTATGACCACTACACGACATGTTATTTTAAGACTTCAAATGAGTGTGTACTTTTTCCAACACAGGTCATGTAACACCCCATACACACAACGTGTTATCCTAACACATGAAGTGTGCTTGAATCCTCTTCCCCTACCTGAGTTCCCTTACATGGCTAATCCACACAGTTCTCCTAGAACAAGACTACATGGTGTGTTAGTGCTAGACACAGTGTGTACTAGACGAACTTCACCGACCCATGTTGTTAGTCACACGTCGTGTTAAATGACTCACTCTACATGGCATGTTCAATCTTGAAACGGCGTGTATAACCTATGTTTTATCCATCCATGTCATTAGTCACATATTTGGACACATGGTCTACACAACATGGAATGTACAACTGGTACACGACATGTTCCCCCAAATATTTCCCAACCCCATGTCTCTTCCCACACAGCTAGTGACATAGTTAGAGACTACACTGTGTGTACATATAGTACACGGTGTGTACTCAAGAAAAAAAGTTCCTTCCCAAACATAAAGACACATGAGATGTAGGAAAAGTAATGTAGTAGAAGAAAAATATATAACAATAGAGGAAGCAGTAATAATACCGTACAAAATTAAACAGAGGAAGACTGGAAGAAATAAACTGGAGCACATATATATATGAATGATTCTTGATACATATGTCTATGAAAATAACCAAACAAGTCACAATTCTGAAATATAGTGCTAAACCAAATTAAAAAAATAGATAAAATCCAGTAACATTGCAAGCCTTAGCTTAGCCCCATACTCTACAGCTCCTTAGGAATCATGTACCTGAAGTAGAAGGGCATTTTCCCTTATCTAGACCTGCAACAATATAATCTGTTTGGGCCCAAAATCATGACCCAAATAGGGTGTGAGATGAATCCCAGTAGGCAACCACCCTATGATCTGTGCCTAATAGTCAGTGAATATATATGGCAGACAATAAGAAAAAGAAGTAGAGAACAAAAAATTACTCAAAAGAAAACAATCATACAGTTCAATTGAAAACACTTTCACATGTCAAGTAAGAAGCTAAACACAAAAAGGTAACCCTATGGGAGGTACTCATAGCCTAACCCCTCCGGTTCAACCAAATAACACAAGAAAACCTTTGGAAGTACACATAGTATAACCCCTCTGGTTCAGCTTTAGAAAAGAATCTATGAGGAAGCACTCACCATCAAATTCCCCATGTAGTTTTGTATTGGTAAATATAGACACTATGAAGAAGAAGTCAATGTACAATTCCTCCTTGGGTCTCACAACATGGAACTATAGACACTCTGAGGTAGCACTTACATCCATCCCCCTATGGTCTCACAACATAAAAGTAAACAGACACTCTAGAGAGGCCCTCAATGTCCCTTATCCCTATGGTTTACTACACCAGGTTCCCACAACCCTATGTAAGTCAATAATGAAAAACCAATATTTGGCAGCCAAAGTAAACCTCAAGAGCTACTTGGCTAAAAAATCTACAACATATAAGATAAATTCACTCTATCTTACAATACTAGGCATAAAAAGCAAAGTATCATCCTAACAGGTGAAGCAAGACCAAACGATCAAAATAAGAAAACATGGTAAAACATCTATAGCTTAGAAAAGATAACCCTATTCACCAAAAATTAACCTATATCCAAAAAAACAAGGTATAGTAGGTAATAATAGGGCTAAAAACCATAAACAATCAATACCCTGAATAAGGGTATTGGGAACTTTTGCACCTATAACTCAAAGACTAACTAAGAAAAGGCACAAACAACCTACCTAGGAATCATGATATCAATATACGCAAACCTCAGGGATTGAATCACCCTATAATTCCATATATCTACAAAAATGTAAAAAATGTTCAACCGAGGATTTCTCACGAAAGAGTAGAAAACAAGTGATGAAGTTCTAGAAGAAGAAAGAACTCACTGATGAGATTCCAATGCAACCGATGGAGTTCAAATCAGAGAATAGACATCGAGTCGGGGGCTCGAAGAAGATTCACGGCCATACATATGCTCTTGGATGATATAGGTTAAGAGGAAGATGGTTCTGTCCATTATATGCAACCCCAATCCATTTAATGAAATTATAATAAAATACATAGTGTTTTATTTAAAATTACATGGTGTGTACTTTCCTCATCTGGACTCTTCTTTAGGTAGCCTCCAGGTCACCCCACACGACTATGTGCCCAGCCATTACATGGCCAGCACATGGCTACCCGCAGAAACCGAGTACACAATGTGTACATATAAGTACACGTCGTGTACTCATGAAATTTTCAGAAACTCCTATTTTTCTAAAAAATAACCAGAAAAGAAATAAATACCAAAAAGGAAGATCCAGGTTCTTATATATTCAAACACTAACTCAATACAAATATGTCGAGTTATCAATGAAGAGGAAAAATGGGTAAATTTTTAAATCCCATGCATAGAACGCATCCCCTATCCAAATATTTGAGTTGAATATCCTCAAAAACCTTATGATACTACCCTTAGAGTAATTCAATGATATTCGTGGCATTTACTTTATTTTCCTTATACATATCGAAAATACATTTATGAGAGATGAAAATCACCCTTTTAGTAACGAATCATCCTCATATTCTATACATGTGAAAAGTTTAGGATGACTCTTATATGGTACCAACATCTCAAGTAATGATATTAATTCCTTGAGAAAAGTTGTATCTATCTCAAATGATTAATATTACAGAAAAGAAAATACTTGATGAAATTCCCATTATAATGGAATTCACGCATGTGATTATTACAAAATTTAATTCCCTTCTTATAAGTCTGGAGGTTGAGTTATCTATTAGGATTATACCTAGAGCATTACCAAAGTCCATAACTATATACAAAATAGATGCTATTAGAATTGAGGAGATGAATAAGTACCTATTAGAGAATATGGTAAAGGGTTTCTCTACCTCTGTTCATCACCATGGGGTGCACTAGTCCTCTTAATCAAGAATAGGGATGGGTCAATAAACCGCTACATTTATTATCCTGATCGCAATAATATCATGATAAAGAATAATTATTCTATGTAATATATTTATTACTTGTTCGATCAGCTACATAGATCCCAATACACATCTAATGTGTATATTCATTCAAGGTATGATCAAGTAAAGGTGAAGAATAAGGATATCCCCAAGAATGATTTTCATACAAGGTATATTTACTACAAGTTCATATTGATTTCATTTGTACTAACTAATACTCCATACATATTTATTCACATGATGAATAGAGTCTTTATGGATTACATTGAAAAATTTCTAGTAGTTTTTATAGAAGGTATTCTTAACTACTCGAAAATAAAGGAGGAACATGAATATCATTTGAATTTTGTACTTAAGACTTTATGAATGGAAAATTTATTTTCAAAGTAAAGTAAATGAAATTTTTGGATGGATAATGTGAAATTATTATGGAATTTTATTACTAAAAAAGGGATATATATTGAACCCTCAAAAACTAAGACTAAGAAATAATTTCCAAGGTAAAAAACTATGATGAATGTTCATAGATTCCTTGTATTATCAAGGTACCATAACCAATTTGTGAGAAAATTCTCACAATTTTTAATAACACTAACCATCATTACTCATACGGGAGTCATGTTTTTATAGAATTATGAATGTGAAGAAATATCTAAAGCACTAAAGAATATTCAAATAACTACACATGTTATCACATTACCCACTAGTGGAGAAGGATTTATGATCTACAAAAATACTTTCAAAAAGGGTTTGGGTTGTGTACTGATGAATGATGACAAAGTGATGGCCTATGCCTCCCACTATTTAATGATCCATGATTAGAACTTCCTAATGCACTATCTAGAATTGGACATAGTGTTATTCTTGTTAAACATTCATAGATATTATCTATATGGAGAAAAGTGTGACTTATATAGGGATTATAAAATATTAAAATGTATATTGACACAAAATGAGATTAACATGTTCCATGGATGGTGGTTAGAGTTGATCAATTATTATGAATTTTCAATCTATTACCTTATTGGGAAGGAAAACAGTTTGGAAGATACTCTCACTAGAAAGGATCCCAAAACCCTATCAATGATGAGGATTGAAACATATCCAATATTATTGCATACGAAAAGGTAGTATATAGGAATAGTAAAAGGATATTCATCATGCATTTCTCAAATATATTATAAACTATATATTCCTAAGGGGATCAATGAGTATTAGAAGGATAATGAGGTCCTATAGAAAAAGGTAGTAGATATTTAGGAGTTTAACTTTACTGATGATGTAGTTATAAGGTTTGGAACCATAATATGATTCATATAAAAACCCAAAATGAAGAGGTAACTTCTAGGTTAAGCATAAATAACTTCTTCTATTCATCCATGAAGAAATAAAATGTATAGATATTTCAAGAAACAATTATGGTTGAATAACATAAAGAGGGAGATTTTTTGAGTTTGTATCTTGATTCATATTATGAAAACAAGTTAAGGTAGGATTAAAGAAGTCTAATTTTATGATGAAACCATTTCTTATACCAGTATGGAAATGAGTAAATATAACCATGGATTTCCTCATAGGACTATGAAGGACACCTAAAGGAAATAACACCATATGGGTGTTAGCTGAACACCTTACTAATTCAGTGAATTATATTTCTTTTAAGGAATATTTCTCTCTTGAAAATTTATCAATGATATATATAAGTGATGTGGTAAAACTGTATGGAGTTCCACTCCCTATTATATATGATCAAGATTAGGGATTTAACATGAGGTTTTGGAAAAGACTTCAACAAGATTTGGATACAAAACTGAACTTCAACACTATATATCACCCTCAGATAGGTGGTCAGTTTGAAAATTCCATTAAAACATTAGTGTACATGCTCAGATCATGTTAAATTAATTTTTATGAACTTTGGGACCAACTCCTTCCCCAAGTTGAGTTCTTATATGATAATAGTTTTTATTATAGCTTTTAAATAACACAACATATAGCTTTTTATGGGAAGAAGTTCCAGACTAAAACATGTTTGTATGATGTTAGAGAGAGTAAGCTAATTGAAGATGATATTATCAAAGATATTATAGATAAGTTTCAAACCATTCAGTGTCATATGAAATCTGCATAATGTTGATAGAAAATATATACAAAAGATCATAAATTACAACTTTATTTTTAGGTCGGGGTTATGTTTTTCTTTCATATATCACCATGGATGTAATCCATGAGGTTTTAAAAGGAGGGAAATATTATTCCTAGATACATCATCCACTTTGAGATCCTTCATTGAATCAAATAAATGTCTTATACACTCAAACTACCACATAACATATCTCAATTACATGATGTGTTCCATGTTACCATCATAATGATGTATTTACCAGACCCATAACATGTATTGAATATAGAGGTTGAAACATTAGTGAATAATCTTTCATATAAGGATCATAACATGAATATATTAGATCATAGAGAAGAATTTATAAGAAACTAGACAACTCACCTGGTCAATGTGTTGTGGTGGAAACACATTTTTGATAAAGGAACATGGAAACTATATTAAGTGATGAAAATGAAGTAACCTATTCTATTTTAGTGTATGAAATGGGTATTTAATTGGATAAATTTTTTAATAGGGGAATAATGTAATGAACAAATGTTTTATAAATGAAATTCCCTTTAAAAATTAATAAATTCCATATTAAATAATCTAGTTAGAGAAAACACGTACACTGCTTTGGTTATTTGGACTACAATATGATCTTTAAGATTTAAAATACCATTAAGTAGCATAAAAATTAATATTATTTCCATTATATAGTGATTGTATAATTATTATATATTAGGGGTTATGATAATGTAAAAACGACATCGAAAAAGGAAGTTATGACCTTGACTAGTAGGCTTGCACCCTATAAAGACCATTTATCATAGATTATAAGAGACATAACATCACATATATTTTCCCTTAACCAATATAATATATAATATTATATAAATAAATCATGAGTAAAACCATTTATTGTATAAGATAAAGATCATTGAGATTACAACCCAAACCATGTTAACCGAACCACCCTAAGAAAATTACACCATCGCACACCATATCCCTTAGGGAATTCACTAGTGTAATAAAGAGATATGTATTGTGACCCAAAAAATATGTATTATTATATTTCTATTTGTAATAAAATAAATATTATATTTATATTTTATTAAATTATTATGATTAACTAATATGTTTGATAAAAATTATATTTGGATTCGATTAAGCACAGATTATATTTTTTGGGAAACATATAGTTTCAATAGTGACTTTATTTTTTATGAATTAAATAAATTTAAAAATAAATTTTATTTTAATAAAATAGTATTATTAAAAAAAATTAAATATAAATTATAATTTAATTTTACGAAGTAAAATTTAGTTATTATAAAGTTCATAAATTTGTTTTTGTTCGAAAAACCGAAATTTTTCAATAAATGGGAATTTTTTTATTCAAAAGTGAAAATTATCATATATAGATATTTATTTTGATAAAATTAAAATTATTTTTGAAATAATAACATATAAATTATCAAATGGTTCTTTTTTAATACCTTCATGAGATAGCCACATTTTTAGGTAAAAAATAAAATCAGAATAATTATATAGTATGTATTATGACATCATAAAAAACCCAAAGTGGTGTAATAAATGATAAAAATAATATACATGAACAAAAATATTATTATCCTTTAAAATAATTATTTTTATGTTATTTTGTTAATTTTTTATACCTTTAATGAATCCACTAAAACCTATATTATATTTTACAATTATAAAATCAATTCTTTATAAAATTTACTCACTTTCACATCACCAATATTATTATTTTAACAAGTTCAATTCATGAAAATATTAAATTATAAAATCCACCGATATTTTTTAGAAACCATGGGAAAACCCATGGTATGTTTTTTTGGTTCAGATTAATTTATTATATCGAGTCCCAAACCTATGTTTAGAAATAAATTAAGAACTCCCTTCTCTTTTTCTATATAAACCCACTAAACCTCCCATTACTCTTCAATCAAAACCATTAGAGTAGGAAGATAATCTAAAATTACCTCTATATAATCCTCTCATGGTATAAAAAACTATTAAGAAACTCCTCTTAATCTTTTAGAAACACCCCTTAAAGGTAAGGGTTCCTCTCCTTATCCTCTTTATTCAGGAACCTTATTTAAATTATACCTTCTCTTTTCCAATTATTAATTTTGGGAATATTTTTTAAACATAAATAATATTTTAATTATGATTAAATTGTAATTATAGACCCATTCCCCATGATTTTAACCCTTCTATAATCCTTTTTGTACACTCATAATGGCATTAAAAGTTTCCTATAAATTACATTTCCAAACATTTGTGTAGTGAATACCCATCCCCACTTCTAATCAAATGTATTCAAATAGATGTCAATAACTTAATTTATTTTGGAATTCCATGTATGTATATAAAAATTCTTAATAAAAGTTTCAACATTGATGAATACATCCTTATGTTGTGTAATCTATGTGGCACACTATTGCACGTACATGATATGAAAGTGATGGGTTGGACGAAAATTATATAGCCCCCAATGAATTGGGTAATGTTTTTATCTCATGATATGACATATAGTGTGAATGAGAGGTTATCCTAAGAACAATATGCTATGTTTTCTTGGTGGTTATACTTGACTTATGTTTATGAAGTCATGTTTTATGTTGCTTCTATATTCCTATGTTACCTTTATGTTATCATGTTATATCACACCTCATTATTAATGATTATTATTATTACACCTATTATGATGAATTGATATGCCTATTTGATCACATGTAGTTATTTAACTTATTCTATTCATTTATTTTTCCTTTACTAATATATATATCTCACCCATTTATTATGTACATCCCCAAGTCATCCCATGGAATGTTAGAAGATCCATGGAATATAAGCACATGTTAAGGAGTTTTTAAATTATGTAATTATGTTTTCATTTTCAAGTTTTTATTATATGAACCTGAGTACCCAAATAATAATTTCCCCATGATATTTTTGGTTTATAATAAGTGTATATTTATATAATAAATAATGAATTAATGAGTATTAAATATATGGTTTTTCATATATATCGAACTTGAAATTGTGAAATAAAACTTTGAATGGTGAACTAATTTGAAATGTTTTATCTTAATGTTTCCCATGATTAAAATACATGGATATTTCATCTTTTAATATGAATATTCATTACATTACACAAATAAATTCTCAAGGTCCATAATATTTTAGTGCCTTTGGAATCTTTGAGCACAATATTCTAGTATGGTATAAGATCTTAAATGATTCCCATAAATATATACCCCTTTAGTATTAATACTTAAAGCTTTTATTCATAAACATTGGAAGGGAAACATAATAAATGGAGAGGTTACATGTCCTGTAAGGGTAAATAAAAGAGATATATTATCATGATATGAATATAAGGGTATTAGAACATGAGAATTATATTTGAATAACATACCCTGCATATTAAAGATCATACATATGATTCATGGCATAAATATTGGTAGATCATAAGACATGAATTATAAGGTATTCAAGAGCATAAGCCATAAGATCATAAAATAGGAATAAGACATGGAATTTTAGTATATAGATAAGCATTGAAAATCTTATTTCAATGTTACTTACCAAGACCTTCATAACATGTTATTCTTGGGATAATCACACGCATAACTACTTTGGTATTGGAATTACCTCTTGTGTAACGTCTTGTTTTAATATTTTGATTCCCTAATATGTTCCCTCTTGTTTTTTTCTTATAATTTCCTCCCATTTACACTATTGTTGTGGTCTTGGGATGCCCTCCCGTGTACCTTCTTGTTAAGGGCATGGGATTCCCTCCCATGTACACTCTTTTTACGGTCTTGGGATGCCCACCCATGTATAATATGGTTGTAGGATTGGGAGGATCACACATGTAACCTTTGAGATCATAGAAAATTTATCATTACCCAATACATTGGAGGTAGATATTGGTAACACCATTCATAGAATGAAATCATACACACATGTTTCACAAGACAATAAAACACTCATAATATCATGAACCATAAAAGATATGGGTATCATAAACATAGTATCATTACACATGAAGTTAAATGGGTATAATAAAAGTTTTTTCTTTTAATATATTTTTTAAAATAGATAGGTTTCATGATCATTTAATCATAGAATATCCCATGAAAGGAAACAGGTTTCAAAAACAAATTTTCATCTGAAACATAATCCATTAAAATATTGAATAATAATGTTTTCATTGGGTTATATCAATTTTAAATCATAAACTATATTGAATAATTCCATCTTATATGGAGGGGTATTTTGAAAGATCACTTGGATAATTTCTTAAGGAAAATAATCTTTATTTTAAAATCACATTTTAAAAACAGAAAACATTTTGAAAATTATTTTCTTATAATAAAACATTAAAGAACATATAATTTAAGGTTTAAAAATAATTTTAAATATTTTATGAGTAAAATAAAATTTCTTATTTTACTTTTTTCAATCAGAAAACATTTTAAAAACATTGTTTCTTTTTAAAATAACATTGAAAATTTATAAAGGATATTCTAAAACCATTTTATAAACTTTTCAGAACATAAAAAATAAAATATTAAATCAATTTCCTTGAAAATGAGATTAAAATATAATTTAAAAACATTTTATTGGAAATTTTTTTAGGAAACCTGATTTCTAAATAAAACAGATTTCTGAATGAAGAAATAAATAAAGTCAATTTTTTTCTTCAATGAAATTTCATGAATATCTTAAGTATTAAAGAATAAAAATATGCTACCTTAACTTTAAAATATAATGAATAATCAGAGGTTAAAAAATCATGATAATTCTTCATATATAGATCATAATATTTTATCATTAGAAACATAATCATAAATAATCCCAATAAACAATGATATTGTAACAAAAAATTATTACCACTTTGGTAACCCCAAATCGTAATCCCCAAGAACAAATAAAATAAAATGTAATATAAAATATATTGATTGTAGATAAATTTATGATATTAGATGTCAAAGTGGATTTATTTACACCTCATTAAATCATATAGATGTATATTAAAACATACATCTCAAAGATGGAAAATTGATACAAAAATCCTTTACCAATTCGGAAACTTTTGAACTGTAAACCCCATTAAAGAGAGATATTCAAATGGATAAGTAAATATAAATAAATATTAGAATAATAATCATATAATAAATTCATTTTTTGTATATACACCACATAGAATAAAGAGGTGGTGAATATAGAACATGTCTCCCAACAGTAAAAAGTGAGATGAAAATATCATACCACTTGGGTAACTTTTGAATCATGAGACCCATGAAATTATAACATAAGTTGAAACTTTTAATACCATGAAACAAATTAAATTCATTATATAACATGTAATTGGGAATTATATAATCCAAACAAAATAAATGAGTGGTGAATATGGCATAATTCTTGTAAAAATAAAAGTGAGACTAGAAGAACCCTTTCCTTAAGTCTTGACTCTCATCATACTTGTTCATGCCTATAGTATTATAAATATAGGTTTTTTATACATCTATAAAAGAAACATATTAATATATATATATATATATATATATAATACCATATATGACTTTCTTATGACTATATATTACCCGTTTTTTATTAATTACATATTAAATTTATGTTTTGGGTAATAACCTATTTGTTTTTCATGCATATATTGACTTTTTATTTTTGGACCTTTTACTTTGATCATGATTTACACATTTAATGAATTTATAATATTAGATATATATAATATATATTCCATTACATATTTTTTTATAATAATCTATAATTTATTGAAATAGAAAATTAAAAACAACATTCATGGAGATCATAGGCCTTACATACACATGAACGATGTTTCCCTTTTATAATAAACCAATCCTTAATACATTACATGTAAAGCATGGAAAAATCACATCGCTTCGTGAGGCGGTAGTTCATCGTACTCATGAATGACATTATCTTATTCCCACAAAATAGAATTGATGAAGGTATGTGTTACATAATAATTATCAAAGAATAAATAAACTATAAAAATCATTTATATCATATATAAATTTTAAATCCATCATTATTCCAAACCATGAAAGGTGTTAATAGAAGAATGAACGACATATGTTTGTGAGGTGGTAGTCCACCATACACATGAAATATGGTTGCATATCCCATTTGATGAAAGTATGTCAAGTTTTAGTCCACTAACTTAATAGAAAAACAACTGAGTATATTTAGGATACTTAATTTATCATATAATACTGATATAGATAGAATTTAAGGGGGTGGAGAAGGAAACAAAAAAAATTCATGTTGGTGAACATTATCTCTTCTTTGGGTAACTTCTTATGGTTTTCACCAATGGACTTACTTGGATGTATTTATACAAAAAGGGGGGATTATGGTTTGATATGATGTAATTTGGGAAGATATTTTGGTAGTTATTTTTTAATACAAATGACTTGAGAGGCGTGAAGAAGTGGGGAGAGTGAATTACCATTATATAATGGAGGAAGAGTGGAATTGTTAAAAATACCAAAAGGTAAACACTATTGGGTGGTTTAGTTTTAATCACTGTTGACGCTCCTTTCCGTCACACAGTCTAACGTCTGAAAAAGGGAAATACCTTAGTCCAAAGTGATTCATCCTTTGAAGAAACATTAAAAAATCGACAAAGGGATGAACAAGGAGAACATTGCCCATAGGTCGCGCAAGTTCCCTCATGGTCGCGCAAGTACACTTGCGCGCTGCCTAGTGGTCGTGCAAGTATACTTGTGCGCCACCTCATGGTCGCACAAGTGACTTGCGTGACCTAAGTGGTAACCGCCCGGGGACTTCTCCTGCCTATAAATAGACCCTGTGGGCCCCTCATTCGAGGAGTATTTTTTCCAGAAACTCAGATTTGAGCTCCTGGTGCCCTAGTATCTTCTCAAAGCTTCCAAAACACTTATAAGGTAATTTCGTACCTAGAACGGAAGATCTAAAGAGGTTGAGGAAGGCCTAAGTGTTGAAACTCATTAACACTTGCGTGCCTGAGTGGCCAGCCCTTAAGGGAAAAGGGCCACACTTGCGCTCCGCCTTACTCCTTCAATAGAACCTGCACGCCCCTCTCCTGGAAGAACCTCAGAAGGATTCTAAAGGCCTTAACCAAAAGTTTCTCAAGTGTTACCCTGCTGGTTGAACACCGCACAAGTACCCAACGTGTCGTGCAGGTATACCTGTGTGACCAAAACTTGCGCGCCCACGCAGTACCTGCGCGCCTGCCAGGACTTGCGTGCCCCTACCTTTTTGGGTGCCTTTCTTACCCATTTCACCCCTCTTAAGCCATTACACCTTTCCTATTCAAGATTCAGTCTTCAAGACACTCTTCAAAGCCATTTATGGAATGATTTCTTGATTTGACTTCCTCATCTGAAAGGAATTCTGTGGAACATCTCTCAAAACCTAGTGATTTACACATATTTATGTCACTAAAGATTGAGATTTAATTCATTCAACCTCATACATTAAGATGAGAGAATCCTTAACCTAGGTCTCCTTTTCAGGAATAATCCCCAGTCATAAGTTCTCTAATCTAGGCATCCTCTTTAGGAGTAAGCCCCAAGTCCCTTAATTTTTGGGCATCCTATTTAGGAGTAATCCCCAGATCCCTTAACCTGGGCATCCTTTTCAGGAGTAAGCCCCAGTCTCAAATATGGGCATCCTCTTCAGGAATCAGCCCGAGTCCCCTAATTTGGGAATCCTCCTCAAGAGTAAGCCCCAATCATAATCCTTAACCTGGGCCTCCTTTTCAGGAGTAATCCCCAGTCTCAAATCTAGGCATCCTCCTTAGGAGTAAGCCCCAGTATTAATTTCTCTTAACCAATCCTAATTTACCTTTGATTTGGGATTCATTTTCAGGATTAAAACCCAATAATAAGTCTTCTACTAATTTGGGCCTCCGTTTCAAGTTTAATCCCCAAGTTAGAGTATTCAAAATCTCCATGAAGCACATATACCTGTATGGACCCTGTTCCTAGATTTATTCCTTAAAGTAAATCCTAACCTTCATTTATCTGGGCATTTATACATATATAAGCCCCACATTATTTCTTATGATTTCATCTTTCATGTAACAATTATCTAATTTTTACCAATACCTCTTGTTTCTCACACTGAGCATGACTCACGTGAGCTTAGAGTGTAAAAGTAATTGTGACATCCTTCTTTGATCCAACAATCATAAACATAAAAGTCCCTTACTTGAACTACGTGGGTTCTGATTCCTTTTCTAAACAAAGGATACGTAGGTAGCCCGTCTACGGGTTCAATCCCAACTATAAAATAATCCATGTCCTTATGAATGAAAATAAACTTCAAGTGCCCCACTGAGTGGCTTTAAAACCATCATGGTCATCATAATGACCAAGAAACTTCTATATAAATGTGTCGAATGGTACCATTGACCAAGAATCTCTAATAAATACATATGATTTTCTTTCGATGAAGAACCTTGAATACATACAAAATATTCTTTAAATTTCCTACATATTTAATCATTGATTGTTAGATATGAAGGAAATATCATTTTATACTTGGTAATGTAATAAGGATTCACGAACATAACTTAAATATATAAAGAGAGTCCCGGAGTAGACAATAATTCCCCTCAAAAAGGTGTGATGAGTCCAACCTACCATCCTCTCGACCAATGAAAATTCCTAAGCCTCATCAGTCCACAAACTAATGAGCACCCACCTTTGGAAAGTAGGTCTGAATGGATGTGGAATCATTGGATGTTTCTGTTTCTACGAACATACCTGTTAGAAACCGATCAGAATGTTTGAACCTCCCATCAAGGCGGTCATCCCCGAATTACGAGGGAAATAAAAAATGGTGAACTCGACGTGAACCCTTAACCAAATTAAAAATGATGTTTTACCTATTTGTTAGGCCCCTATTTAAACTCAATGAGAGGGCCAGCAAGACAGTCAATAACATATCTACTCATCCAAAAGATGTAATAGGTGAATTTATCTTGATTACGTTTGTTATATAAAACATGCACTCTTTTCCAAGATCTTCTGCATTTCCATAATGGCCGCTCTCAAATTCACACCTGTGAATACTGCTGATGTAAATGCCACTGCTGATATTCCTGCTGGATCGTCATCCGCTCTGAGGATGACATCACCTACTCAGCGTCTTCAACGCTGGGTATCAAATGCGCTGGTTAAGGAGTACCGTCAACATGGTACCATCCCAACTATGGAGGCTTCCCGACAAGCCCTCCAAGCGAACAACTCACACCGGTCGTCCGGACAAAGATGACCAGTGATCAAGAAACAGGCAGTGCTGACTACCGTCTCCAACCGTTTCAGGTCGTTATCCCCAGAACACAATCACCATTCACTCCATTATTCTGAGGAAGTGAATGAGAATGCCCCTCAGGGTATTAATTCAGGAAGACAAGCATCCTTCCTGAAGGATCCCCCCAACAATCGTCATTAGACTCGTGCGGTACTACACCCTCAACATGATGAGGGTACCAACTCCAGGCGTCCGACTCAGGTTCCTCGAACCCGAGCAGGCAAGACGAACCACCAGAGGCGGAATCCGGTCAACAGTGAGTAGGTTCTCATCTCTGTCATCTCCGAAGAAGGCCACCAACCTAACTTGGTGGCAAGCAACAAGCGAGCACATAAACCTGCTCGTTTTAATTCCGCTGTCCAGCAAACTCATCTGGAAGCATCATGCCAATCCCTCCAGGAAATTCCGGTGGAGTACTATAGACAGGAACATACACCTGTTTATACATCATCAACTAGTCAGCTGGATCGTCTGACTACATATGATGGATCTCGTGAACCGCGTTTGGCGAAGTGCAATCAGCAGGAACATATACCTTCTAGTATGAATCAAGCCTACCAATAGTCTCGCTTGGTAGCGTTCGGAGAAGTTAGTCAGAAAGCCCCGACAACAAATAGGAAGCAGACTCAACTCTCTGCCTCCACACTTGAGTACTGTCAGGATTCACTGACAGGAAAAGGAGGACAGGAGTAGGAACATACACCTGCTCCAAGCCCGGAATGGATGTATATTCCCGTCCCGAAAGCTGAAGTCACCAAGCATATTGTATCAATGGTGAAAGGGCAGAAGAAAATCTCTGCTCATAATCTGGATGCCTGCCAGGATATTATAACAACTTCCGCGGCATCTTAGGGAAAGACACATAAATATATCCCTGTTAGTGGAGTGACACATCAACAATTCACTCCAGAATAGACACACACATCTGTTCCAATCCAAGAGGGTTGTGGGGCATACTCCCCCATATCATACGGACAACCAAGTCAGGAACATACACCTGATTTGAGTGGAGATCGTCAGTCTAACATGGACATCTTTCCTGATCAGGCACATACACCTGCTCAAAGCAGCCACTTTCATCAACAAGTGGTTTCCAAAGCGAGTAAAAAGGAATCTAATAAAAAGACCTGCCCATCACAGTAAGGAGATCAAGGGCCAATCTGTAACAAGTCCTTGCTCGATGCTGGAGTTCTTGAAGGCCTCAGATAATTATCTGTTGAAATTCAAGATTATACTCCCTCATTTAACAATATTGGGAACTTTATTTCTAAGGGTCTTCAAAAAACACTTCCTCATGAAGGTTTGCTTCATGACAATTCGGTCGATCTCGAAGTTTCATCTTCAGATGAAAGCCACAGGAACCGTCTGTGTGGTTAGAAGACCAAGGAGAAATAGATATCCTCTTTTGTCGTAACCCATTATGGTGGTCCTCCATATGATGATGAATTTCACTGCGAAGGTCCTCTCTGCAGAAGTGATGCACATTGCCTGTAAAATGCTCCAGTGGACAATGTAGTGCCGAGAAAGCCCTCTTATCTTGAGGCAATTGCAAATGCGAAACCAGTCATGTCTAAAGCTTCATCGCTAGCAGGTGAAATACTTTCTCAATCAGAAGATAGCCCAGGGTGTAGGTTATTCTCCAAACCACCCCTAAGTCATTCATCTTCTAGTTTGATCAATGATTTATCTACCAATCCTGTTGAATCCAATGAAGCAACAAGGAAACACCAACTCTAGTCAAATCAGGTAGAATAATCTTCATCAAATGATAAAGAGGAAATGATGAATATGAGAAAACAACTGGCGAAAGGTGATGTGCCAGTCATGTTTTGGCCTCTGGCTGACTCTCAGTATAATATTCTAGAAATGTCGACGGAAGATGAAATTCATGATTTTCATCTCAACATATGGAAAACTCTTTGTCATTTGAAAAATAAAGTATTATCTTATGATGAATATGAAAATCATCTTAAGATAATAGAAGGGTTACAACATCAGATTGATTTGGCGTCTCTATCAGTCTCTCGATATCCAAAGGCTGAAAAGCAGCAGAGATCCCTTCAATGTTCATGCCTTGGCGCACTAAGAAGATTGCGTCAGTTAATTGCCAATGCCCCATATGGTATTCGTGTCAGAGGATGGGGTGTTCATGGAGAAGTGCATTTCATGGTTCTCTCTAGTCAACAAAGCCCACCGAAAATGGTCTCATGCAATGTTATTTCCCATAACCAGCCACAGTCAATGGGATTTGTTTGTAATAAAAAGCTTGCCCAAGAACAGGCTTCAACTAGTTCCTCTCAAAATCAAGAATATAGAGAACAAGTTGTTGAATTACTCTTGCATCAAGAAAATGAGAATATTAAATAGGCCTCTCATTTAGAGAAAGCACATCACCAAATGACAGAAGTTTCAGAAATCATCCAACGGTCTTTTGAACCGTGTGATAAAAGAGGATACAGGTTAATGCATCTAGATAATTTTCGGACTAAGGTTCATAAGATCAGGAGGACTTTCAAGAAATTCTCAGACATAACAGGTCAAGAACCACCCCAGCTCGCCAGACTGGGGACTCTTTTAAACCAACCCTCGGAATCAACAAATAGGTTCCAAGGAGTTGATCGGGAACAGCAGGAACAGCCCCAGTCCACTGGACTAGGGAATTTTTCAAATCATCAATCCCATCCTCAGAGAAATTCGGTCTTTTCTCTATTGGGGAAGAAACCTCAAGAGGAATGAAGAGCCAAATTATTAGGAGATTCCCTCCAAATTACGGTTTGTCAAGAAGTTCCTGAGGGATCGAATCAACAAAAGGCCATGTCTCCTCAAAGACATGGAAGGAGACAATATCACAGAAATGATGATAGAAGGGATGTGATGAGTTATGCATCAATCAATGTCATTAGTGTCGTTGTTGCTGATCCACCAAATGAGGCTCACTCAGGGGACTCAGATGAAGAGGTTCCTGCTCAAGAGGATATACGCACCGACACAAATGAAGAAGGTGTGCGTACACGAAGTCAAAGGATTACTCAGAACCTAGGTAATCCTTCGAGTAACTCACTTCCCCCTCTCTGAAAAGGATCCAACAAAGGGAAGGTAAAGAACCAAGTTACATATCCTTCCTCTGGAGAAGGTCAATCGCTCTCACTAGAGCAAAGGTTTTCACAACAGGAGGAAGAAATGAAAGAATTAAGGAGGTTGAATGCAGAACTACTTCAGGGTAGTCTTCTTTGTGAGCGTGCCGGAGTCAGTCATCCAAGGGAATTTTTTGCAGCTACTGAGATGGATCAGTAATATCCTCCTCTATCAGTACACCCTTATAGGTCTAATCCTATGGGTCAAGTGCAACAAAAGTTGGCAGGGCTCCCATCAGTTGCAGCACCAATCACCACATCTATCCAAGCTCCAGAAATTGCACCTACCCATGTCCAAGTTCAACCGGATGTTTCTCGAAAGTTAATAACTACTATTGAGTCATTGAAAGATCAGTTTAAAAATATGGAAGGGAAACGTGCACAAGTTCAACTAGAAAATAAATTTTACCCTGAATGGGTAGATTCAATTTCTCCTCCATCCAGTTTTGGGAATCCTGTATTCCCTATTTTCAATGGATCAGGTGATCCTGAACAGCATTTGACGCATTATGTGTCTTGTTGCGATCCTATGATGGGAACTCTGGAGCAGAAAGAAGTAGTAAAACTTAGATTCTTCGTGCGAAACATTCAAGGACCAGATTTTGTTTGGTATACAAGCTTGCAATCCCGGTCAATTACCGGATGGGAGGATCTTCGCCAAAAATTCCTCCTTCAGTTCAGCTCAAGTTTTCCAAAGACAACAGTTTTCGATCTTACAAATTGTAAGCAAAGGGAGAATGAAAGAGTCTCTGATTTCATTGCTCACTGGAAGGGATTAACATATTCCTTGAGTTTAGCACTCCCTCAAGAAGAATTGTTGTCAATATGTGTGGAAAATCTGCGTGATGAATTACGCACACCATTAATCCCTGTGAAATACACAGGAGGGTTGCAAGACCTTACTTCAATCGCTCAGTAGATTGAAGATTCCCTTATACAGGCTAAGGCTAAATATCGTGTAATTCCATCAGCTCCATGAAGGAGAATGGGTAAAGCAGAAACTGCTATAGTTATGCTTAAACAAGCACCTGTACCTATTTCTACTTCAAAACCTTCATCTTCTCGAAAGGCTCCACCTCCTGAGCGCCAACAAAAACGGTCGTTTCATCCAGATGATCAAAGAGATCAAAGACGAAAACAATTTTAGGATTTGAAGAGCAAAACATACTCTTTCTGAAATGAACAAGTTCCTGGTTACTTCATTTCATCTCTGGAAAATAATCTGGTTCAATTGCCAAGGCCCAAAAGGCCAAACAAGGAAGGAGATGAAGACCATCCCAATTATTTCCCCTTTCATCAAATATTGGGGCATCCCATCCAGGGGTTTTTTTTCTTCAAAGACCTCCTTCAAAAGATGGTCGACTCGGGACAAGTCAAATTGAATGGTTCTTTAGGTCAGGTAGCATGTGTTACTGCTACAGTTCCAGAGGAGGAAGGTGAATGGAAAGAAGTCAAAAGAAAAAATGCATAGAAGTATAATGATTGGATAGTCATAAAGACAATCAATCAAACTCATGCTATTTTGCGAACACAATTAAAGAAACCAATTGTGTCTTCTGCCATGAATGTTGCGGCAAAAACCTCATTGTCAGAAGGAAAGTCCTCAATGAAACGGCATAATTTAAAGAAGAAAAAAGAATCAGAAGAAGATGAGTATGTGTCAAAGCCTAAGTTGTCTTTGACTCTGGCAGACTTCATGCCATCTACTTCAAAGCCACGGGCACCGCCCCACCAAACGGCACAACCTAAACAGGCTAATCAGGCAGAGTCTTCATCATACGAAGAGTTAATCTTTGGTTCTGTTAATATGATTCAATTAACAGATCCATATGCCAGTCGCAGTTTCAATTTTGATGAGCCTGAATTCCCTGTATCAAATAAGGGAATCATAGGAAGTTCTAGAGGTTCAGAATACAGGGGGAGACATGGATCATTCAGAAGCCACTACCCCAATTCTACCCCTGCTAGAACTGTGTATGCACCAGAAACTCGTGGTAGAGCCCTTCAGCAAACTCAGCAAGAACAAGCAAGTTCTTCTACCAATAGCAAATTCAGTCCTAACACAGTTATTTAGGAAGACCGATTGAAGGTTCCATCTTCTTCCTCTCAGCAAGTAAATGGATCTAATCGGTCTAATCTTCCAAAACCAAGGATGTTGCCAACGCTTATCCCAATACAAGATGCATCAACTTCCAAAGCATCTGCTTCCAAGGTACCTTCTAAAACACATATTCCTATTGGGAAACGCAGACCTCTAGATCAAAAGTATTATATATTGAAACACTTGGCCCAAGTACCAGCCAAGTTATCAATTCTGGATGCTTTAAATCTATCAAAAGATTTTCGGGAAGCACTCATCGAGGCTTTGTTAGGTCCTCAGAAGTTTGAAACTGAAATTGTTGCAGCTGAAGTCTATCACATAGAGAATAATCCTGCAGAATGTCATGCAATAATATCTTTTACTGATAAAGATGAAGATGATGTTGTGCAAGGTTATATCAGACCTTTGTATTTATCTGGCAAGGTCAATGGTGTAGACATCCAAAGAGCTTTCATTGAAAATGGTTTACGAGTCAAACTCATGCCCATTCGTACACTTTGTCGATTGGGCCTCACGGAATCTGATTTATCTCCTTCTACCATGATGTTACAAGGATATGATAAAAATGAACAAGAACCACTGGGCGAAATTACACTCAGAACTCAGTTTAGAGATCTTGTATCCAATTCAGATTTCATGATTGTTGATCAAGACTCAGCTTTCAACGTCTTTCTTGGAAGACCCTGGCTACATCAGCATGCAGCTATACCTTCATCATACCATCAATGTCTCAAATACTGTTTCGATGGTCAAGTTGGAACATTATATGGTGATAAGGCCCCATTCAAGACATGTGAGTCTCAATACATTGAGGCGAAATTCTATCACATGAAGGGAAAGGAGAAATCCACAACAAAGGAAATTACCAAAGTTAATGCTCCATATGGTTTGGAGAAGATTCCAGTAAATCCATTTACACATGTGAGTACAGATTATGTGTTGCCTATCAGTCAAATTGACAAGGTATAATCAAATCAAAATACTCTTATGGAAAGATCCGTAATGTCAATTACGGCAATCGAGCCAGACAATATGGGAGAAATTGGTAACCCACAAAGCAGTAATGAAATCACAAATGGTGACGTCTTCATTTCATCTTCTGAAATCCAAAAAGTCTATACTTCTCCAATTAGGCCAGAAGGAGTTATAGCAACATTAGAGGTGAACAATGATGTCGATTCCCAATCCATCATTTCCTCTTTATTACCCAAATAAAACTCTTCATCATCAATAGGGTCAAAAATGGAAACTTCCTCTTCAAAATGTGCAAATTTTGACATCTCTTATGATCATGAAAATTCTGCTTTGTCATCTACTATGCAAGTAGAAAAGGAAGAAATAACACATGATGAAGAAGAAGAGGAAGATCTCATAGATGCTCCTCTAGCATTTGAAGAGGGTATCTCTACCACTGTGGATAATCTCAGAGAAATAAATCTGGGTACAAAGGAAGATCCACGCCCCACTTTAATCAGTGTGGCAATGACCCTTGAAGAGCAAGAGATGTATATTTCTTTTCTAAAGAGAAATAGAGATATTTTTGCTTGGATCTATACAGAAATGCCCGGGCTTGATCCTGATGTTGCTACTCATCATTTGGGTTTACCAGAAGAACATCGAGGATTTAAGCAAGCCGCGAGAAGAACACACCCAACTTATGCTTCTAAAATTGAAGCTGGAGTGGATAAGCTTATCAAATATAACTTCTTCAGAGAAGTTCAGTATCCCAAGTGGTTGGCTAATATTGCCCCTGTAAATAAGAAGAATAGAAAAATTAGAGTTTTCATCGATTTCAGAGATCTTAATCGGCATTGTCCTAAAGATGATTTCCTAGTTCCGATTACAGAACTTTTAATTGCTGCAACAACTAGCTATGAATCACTTTCCTTCATGGATGGATATTCTGGATATAATGAGATCCGAATGGCCCCAAAAGATGAGGAATCCATAGCCTTCAGAGCCCCTAAGGGTGTGTTTTATTACCGGGTAATTCCCTTTGGCTTAAAGAATGCAGGTGCAACATATCAACGCGCCATGCATCGTATCTTCAAATCCTTCTTAGGGAAGTTTGTTGAATGCTATGTAGACGATTTGTTAGTTAAATCGAAACAACGTTCTAATCACTTTGCTGATTTGGAATTCATATTCTGCAAGCTTCGAAAACATAATTTGAAGATGAACCCCTTAAAATGTGCTTTTGGGATAACCTTAGGAAAATTTCTCGGCTTTGTTGTATTCCATTGTGGTATTGAAGTCGATCCTACGAAGACCAAGTCAATCCTTGGTATGTCACCTCCTAAAAATTTGAAAGAATTAATAGGAATTCATGGACACTTAGCCTATATTCAGCGTTTCATCGCCAATTTAGTAGGCAAAAGTTTACCCTTCATCAAATTGATGAAGAAGGGAGTCACTTACCAGTGGACTAAATAATGTCAAGAAACATTCGATATTCTCAAGAAATACCTCTTGAGTCCACCGGTACTCATGCCACCTATTGAAGGAAGACCAATTATCCTCTACGTGACAGCTCTAGAGTGATCATTGGGTGCCTTTCTTGATCAAAAGAATGATGCTAGGAATGAAAACATCCTCTACTATCTCAGTCGAACTATGCTTGAAGAAGAAACCTAGTATTCAAGTATTGAGAAGTGCTTCCTGGCATTAATCTTTGCAGTTCGGAAGTTGAGACATTACCTGCAACATCACAAGGTCCAATTGGTATCTCGCAATAACCCGCTCAAATTCATCCTTAGTCGTCCAATGCTTACAGGACGTCTAGCAAGGTGGGCAGTTATTTTGCAGCAATTCGACGTTCAGTATGTGTCTCAAAAGGCGATAAAGGGTCAAGCTCTGGCTGATTTCCTGGCTGAACACCCTTCAGTGGAAGACACGTCCTCAGATATTGAACTCCCTGATGAGGAAGTCTTCTCTATTCAAGAAAGTCCTCAAGCATGGGAAATGTATTTTGATGGTGCTTCCATAAGTCCAACATGGAAGAAAATGGAAAATCCTAAATTCAAAAAAGTTGGCTTAGGAATTGTACTCATTTCTCCAGAAAAGGCAGTGTTACCTTATTCCTTCTTATTGTGGGAAGGTGGTACCAATAATGAAGCCGAATACCAATCTCTTATCACAGGCTTGGATTTAGTGCTTCAAGCACAAGTGAATCACATAAAGGTGAAGGGTGATTCGGACCTGGTAATCAAACAAGTCAATGGGGATTATGACATCAGAAAAGAAGAACTAATCCCTTTATATGATTATGTCAGAGAGTTAATGGTGGAATTCCCTTCAGAACCGACATTTTCTTGTGTCCCAAGATCAAAAAATGCTCAAGCTGATGCGCTGGCTAATATAGCCACAGCTCTGGCAGATCCAAATCGGGACAAGACAACCATCAGTATTTCCCACCGTCGTGCAATTTCACCTTATGTTCGAATCAAAATAGAGGAAATTAATGAAATTAGTCCCATTCCTGAACTGTATGGTCATACTACAGGATGGAGGTCACCTATTAGGGAATACCTTCAAAATGGAACACTTCCACCTAATAGAGCTGAGAAAGAACAAATCCGGCGACGTGTGGTCAATTTTACTCTTTATGATAGCCCAGATCACCTAGAGAAAATACTCTACAAACATGGTTTTGATGGAGTTCTCTTCAGATGCATTGATGGTGAAGAGACAATGGCTGTCATGAAAGAAGTGCATGCAAGATTCTGTGGTGCCCACCAGTCTGGACATAGATTGTCAGATCAAATTCGAAGGCTTAGATTCTTTTGTCCTTCAGTGATACGAGATTGTGTTGATTTCACAAAGAAGTGTCATTCATTCCAAGTACATGCCAAATTCATTCATCAACCTCCAGAGTTGCTTCATACAGCTAAATACTCATGGCCATTTTCCACATGGGGAATAGATGTGGTGGGGCCTTACCCTTCGGCTACGGCCAAGCAGTTTAAGTACATTCTTACTGCTAGTGAATTCTTTTCCAAATGGGAAGAGGCAATACCTCTCAAGGAAGTCAGTTCTAAATTCATTGTTAGCTTCATCAAGTCTAACATCATTTCTTGATTTGGTGTCCCTCATACCATATTGACGGATAATGGCACCAATTTCTATTCATCCGAGGTGATGAAATTGTATCAAGAATACAACATCAAATCCAACCATTCATCTCGGTATCATGTAGTGGCCAATGGCCAGATAGAAGCCTTTAATAAGACTCTTTCAAATATACTGCTAAAGATGGTGGATAAATATAAGAAGTCATGGCCTGATAAACTCTTTCACGCTTTATGGGATTATCAGATTACCACCCGCACTACAACGTGATCAACTCCATATTCATTGGTATATGGAACAGAAGCAGTCTTTCCAATTGAAGTCCAATTACCCTTGCTCAGAGTATCCATTTGCAATCAGTCATCTACAGATGAGAAATCTCAAAAGTGATTGAATGAATTGGAACGGTTATATGAGAAAAGATTGTGCACTTTGCACCACTTGGAAGTCTATCAGAATCGAATAGTATGAGCTTTTAACAAAAACGTTCGTCTTCGTTCATTCACTCAGGGAGAATTGGTATTAGTTATCAGAACTCCAATGATACCAGGAAATAAACCTCCCAAACTTGAACCAAAATGGGAAGGACCATATTCAATACATAGGGTCTACTCTAATGGAGGTTATTCATTAATCTCGATGGATGGAGATTTCATCACTACTCCAACCAATGCCAGATTTTGGAAGAAGTATTTTGTATAAACTGCAATGTATGTACTTTGTCCCTACAACATGACACTAAACTGTGCGGCACCAGTTATTCCTTGATATATAACATTAAAATATACAGCAATGGTCCAGTATGACCTTAAACTGCAACTTCGTCCCACACAACGTTAAACTGTGAAAAAGTTCCCTAAATGGTCCAGTATGACCTTAAACTGCAACTAGGTCCTGTATGACCTTAAACTGTATCATCAACGGTCCATGCATATGACCCTAAACTGTTTCCAAGTCCCTTATGTCCAGCAAGAAGTTAAACTGTGATGTCCTAACTACATGACTCTAAACTTTTTAAAAGTCCCTTACGCCCGGAAAGACGTTAAACTACATAATCATCAAAGGTCTTGTATGACCTTAAACTACACCCCTGTCCAGCTTGAAATTAAACTGCACCATCCACGGTCCATGCATATGACCTTAAACTATTCACACTTTCGTCCAACATGACGCTAAACTGTATCATCCCTTTTTCGTCCAACATGACGTTAAACTGTGAAAAAGTCCCTAATGCGTCCAACATGACGTTAAATGGTCTACTCTTTTGTCCTCCCTGCATGACATTAAACTGTATAGTCCTTCTTTCGTCCAACATGACGTTAAACTCTATTGTCCCCATAGTCCTAACTACATGACGCTAAACTATATAGAAAGTCCATGATATGTCCTACATTACATTAAACTGTATTTTGTCCCTGCTAAATGACACTAAACTGTGCAACACCAATAGTCCTAACTACAAGACTTTAAACTGCATAGTCCCTTTATATGTCCTATAAGACATTAAACTATGCATCGTTAAGGTTGTTGTTACCTCTTGTTTCTCACACCGAGTATGACTCACATGAGCTTAGAGAAAACCTCAACCATAACACTCTCTCTGGGCCGCTAACCATGTGTAAGTCCCAATTTCATTTTTTAGGTCGTTGTCCCCAAGAACAACTTGATCATTAATTCATTCTTTAATTGAACTACACGGAATTTGATCCTTGCCTTCTAGGCTAGGTATGTAGCCAACCTCCCAAGGTTCAAGCCCAAAACCAATCTCTTCACATCGGTTCACCTCCATCTCATACGATGTTGATTCGTGAAACCACCCCTAGAATCAATATCTTTACATTGGTTCACATTCGTCCTTGTTATACGACGTTAAACTATACAACACTTTTGTCCAGTATGACAATAAACTACAATATTCTTTGATACCCTCACCTGAGTGGGAACCATTATTTACATTGATTTTTCAATCATGTTTCATTTCAAAGACTACATGCATACATGGAAACACCCAAACCTTTTATCTTGGGTTAAACCATCACTGTCCTAAAGTCCCCTTTCACCCTTCATATGTATGAACCAAATTTGTACAAAGGGTATTTCTAGAACTACGTGGGCTTGATTCCCATCCTTATGGGATACGTTGGAACGTTCGAGTGTCCCTCGAATCCAGCCCCAAGTCTTTGGGCCTAACCCCATATTCCACTTTCAGTCCCTTGGCTGAAAAGTCCCCATGAAAAAACACACTGTGTATTTCTTACAATGGTCCAAGCTCTATGACCCTAAACTAAGATATCTAATCCTTTTGTCCCGCACAAAATTAAACTGTACTTTAAGAAATACGTATGGCTTGATTCTCATCCTTATGGGATACGTAGTGAAGTCCAAAATTTCAATTCAGGACCTAGCCACAACATGATTATGGTTAGTATTGATCTGTGTATCTCTGTATACATTGAACAATATCCATCTTTATGTGTCATAATCCTAACCTTAAATATTTTCAGATCCTCATAACCCTTTTCATGACTTCTAGTCACAAAAATGTCAAAATTCTGAGAGTTCTTTTGCCTGACTATGCAGCATGTTCCCATAGGTGGCCTTGCATAAACAGTCTACATAACAGACTTGTTAGCCAAAAGATACTATTATTTGACTATGCAGCCAATGCCCTTAGGTGGCCCTGCATAATTCAACCCCCTAACGGGTTTTTCGGATAATGGTAACTTCATTCTTGGGAAGAATGCATCTTTTGTCCTTATTTGTCTAAAATATCAGTATATAGGGATCCAAAAAAATAGCCATCCTTAACATACTTGTCCCATATCCTTTTTCATGATCTGAAAGTATTCAAGTCTCTGGCTTAGATTCTCCTTCCCTATGTTTGGGTCAGACCTTCGTAGGAGTGATATTCATCTAGTTCTTTGATAATCTTGTTTGGAAATATCTTCTCTATATTCAAGTATTTCTTTCCATACAACAAACTCTATACTTTGGAAGATTTGAATCTCCATAAACTTTCACTGGATTTTGGCACTAGGAAAGTAAATTTCTGAGAGTTCTTTTGCCTGACTATGTAGCACGTTCCCATAAGTGGACTTGCATAAACATTCTACATAACAGACTTGTTAGCCAAAAGATATTATTTTATTTAACTATGTAGCCAATGCCCTTAGGTGGCCCTGCATAATTCAACCCCCTAACAGGTTTGTTAAATAATGGTAACTTCATTCTTTGGAACTACTTCTTATAATGCCTTTTAGCTCTTTTTCATATCATTCCTCAGATTCAAATATTCTTAAGTCATAGTTTACATATTTTCCCTCATACTTGAGTATGGTACTATGTTTTCAGATGAGTTGTCAAGGAATTGAGTCAATTCTAATCCATTTTGGTCAAATCTATTTTTGACCTTAAACATTAGATTTTTTATGTCCAACGTGCATGACTTTAAACTGCCCACAAAAGACAAGGAAACTCTAAATAAAATTCAAGTTCCCATCTCACTAAACATACATTTTGTATGATTTAGGTAACATTGAGCAATTAAAAGATTCAAAGTTTGTAGGGTTATTTATAAAAATCCTAGAAAAAATCAAACTATGCTTCTTTTTCTTATTTACCTCAGAGTCAAATCCTCTTTTCTCTCCGAATCCAACTCTGAGGGGGGACTTTTGTTGACACTCCTTTCCGTCACAAAGTCTAACGTCTGAAAAAGGGAAATACCTTAGTCTAAAGTGATTCATCCTTTGAAGAAACATAAAAAAATCAACAAAGGGAGGAACAAGGAGAAAATTGCCCATAGGTCGCGTAAGTTCCCTCATGGTCGTGCAAGTACACTTGCGCACCGCCAAGTGGTTGTGCAAGTATACTTGCGCGCCGCCTCATGGTCGCGCAAGTGACTTGCGCGACCTAAGTGGTAACCGCCCGGGGTCTTCTCCTGCCTATAAATAGACCCTATGGGCCCCCCATTTGAGGAGGTTTTTTTTTTCAGAAACTCATATTTGAGCTCCCAGCGCCCTAGTCTCTTCTCGAAGCTTCTAAAACACTTATAAGGTAATTTATTATCTAGAACAGAAGATCTAAAGAGGGAGAGGAAGGCCTAAGTGTTGAAACTCATCAACACTTGCGCGCCTGAGTGGCCATCCCATAAGGGAAAAGGGCCACACTTGTGTGCCACCTTACTCCTTCAATAGAACCTGCGCGCCCCTCTCCTGGAAGAACCTCAAGAGGATTCTAAAGGCCTTAACCAAAAGTCTCTCAAGTGTTACCCTGCTGGTTGAACACCGCGCAAGTACCCAATGTGTTGCGCATGTATACCTGTGCGGCCAAAACTTGCGCGCCCATGCAGTACCTGCGTGCCTGCCAGGACTTGCACGCCCCTACCTTTTTGGGTGCCTTTCTTACCCATTTCACCCCTCTTAAGCCATTACACCTTTCTTATTCAAGATTCAGTCTTAAAGACACTCTTCAAAGCCATTTATGGCATGATTTATTGATTTGACATCCTTATCTGAAAGGAATTCTGTGGAATATCTCTCAAAACCTAGTGATTTACACATCTTTATGTCACTAAAGATTGAGATTTCATTCATTAAACCTCATCCTTTAAGATGAGAGAATCCTTAACCTGGGTCTCCTTTTCAGGAATAATCCCCATTCATAAGTCCTCTAATCTAGGCATCCTCTTTAGGAGTAAGCCCCAAGTCCCTTAATTTTTGGGCATCCTATTTAGGACTAATCCTTAGATCCCTTAACCTGGGCCTCCTTTTCAGGAGTAATCCCCAGTCTCAAATATGGGCATCCTCTTCAGGAATCAGCCCCAGTCCCCTAATTTGGGCATCCTCCTCAAGAGTAAGCCCCAGTCATAATCCTTAACCTGGGCCTCCTTTTCAGGAGTAAGCCCCAGTCTCAAATCTAGGCATCCTCCTTAGGAGTAAGCCCCAGTCTTAATTTCTCTTAACCAGTCCTAATTTACCTTTGATTTGGGATTCCTTTTCAGGAGTAAAACCCAATCATAAGTATTCTCCTAATTTGGGCCTCCGTTTCAGGAGTAAGCCCCAAGTTAGAGTATTCAAAATCTCCATGAAGCACATATACCTTTATGGACCCTGTTCCTGGATTTCTTCCTTAAAGTAAATCCTAACCTTCATTTATCTGGGCAGTCATACATATATAAGCCCCACATTATTTCTTATGATTGCATATTTCATGGTACAATTATCTAATTTTTACCAATATCTCTTTTTTCTCACACCGAGCATGACTCACATGAGCTTAGAGTGTAAAAGTAATTGTGACATCCTTCTTTGAGCCATCAATCATAAACATCATACTCCCTTACTTGAACTACGTGGGTTCTGATTCCTTTTCTAAACAAAGGATACGTAGGTAGCCCCTCTATAGGTTTGATCCCAACTATAAAATAATACATGTCCTTCTGAATGACAATAAACTTCAAGTGCCCCACTAAGTGGCTTTAAAACCAGCATGGTCATCATAATGACCAAGAGACTTCTATATAAATGTGTCGAAGGGTACCATTGACCAAGAATCTCTAATAAATACAGATGATTCTCTATCGATGAAGAACCTCAAATACATACAAAAGATTTTCTAAATTTCCTACATATTTAATCATTGATTGTCAGATCTGAAGGAAAGCTCATTTTATACTTGGTAATGTAATAAGGATTCACGAACGTAACATAAATCTATAAAGAGAGCCCCGGAGTAGACAATAATTCCCCTAAAAAAGGTGTGATGAGTCCGACCTCCCATCCTCTCGACCAATGAAAATTCCTAGCCTCATCAGTCCACAAACTAATGAGCACCTACCTTTGGAAAGTAGGTCTGAATGGATGTGGAATCATTGGATGTTTCCGGTTCTACGAACAAACCTGTTAGAAACCGATCAGAATGTTTGAACCTCCCATCAAGGCGGTCATCCCCGAATTCTGAGAGAAACAATCACATGCCTCCATAGGCCAGGGGCTGGCGACTAGCACCAAGGCGTAAATTCCGGTAAAAAGGGAAGGCATTGCCTTTGTAAAGTAAACAAACACCACAGAGAAAGCAAGAGGAAAGTAAACACTAAGAAAAAGCAGAGTACAACTGAAAGTGCGGAAAAGTAAATGGGCCAGTATACAAACCCAAACTGAAAGTAAAGTACAACTCGAAAGGGAAAACAGCAACTGAAAGGTAAAAGCCGCTACACCGAGCTGTCCACTGGAAATCCCACCTGAAGGGTGGGTATAGATAGCTCCTCTGCTCCACGGGTCCCGCCGTCCGCTCCGAGCACGTCCCGCCCAGTGGTCCACCTCCGGGTACCGTCCCGCTCTGCAAGCCTCAGCTAAGGTCAACGCTGTCCGTCGTCTGCAACCAACACAACGTAGTGCGGGCAAAGCCCGTGCAGGGGTGAGTATAAGCTACTCAGTAGGGACCCCGAGACCCCTGAAGGTCTCTCAAATCCACAAAGGATAAACCACTAAGAAAGGAACAAACACAAAGTAATAACCGACACTGCTTAGGTATATGCCCATACATATACCTAAGTCATCAATTTCAAATACGCTCCAACCTCCGAGCCCAAGTACAACTCAGTCCACACAGGAAAGTAAACGTATTCCACACAGGAAAGAAAAACGTAATCCACACAGGATAGCACAACACAATCCACACAGGAAAGCAACAGGATTCAGCTCACACATGTATACTTCTTCAAAGGACGATAAAGATGATCTCTGATCCATCTAAGTCGTCGGACCCACGTAGGATCGATAGGTAACTAACCCCCGCAAAAGACCCACACAGGATCGGGCCCACGTAGGACCTGTAGATAATCACCGCAAAGACCCACACAGGATCGGGCCCACACAGGACCTGTAGGCGCTGGTTCACACAGGACCGCTGAGTGCAAAGACCCACACAGGATCGGACCCACACAGGATCGGGCCCACACAGGACCTGTAGCACTGATCCACGTAGGATCGCTGAGTGCTGTAGTCGTCGTCGTCGAATCCACACAGGATCTCTGTACTGTCGTCGTCGCAATCACAGTAGCAGAAGTAGCAGTAGTAGTCACAGTAACAGTCGCAGCCAGCACTAGGGTTCCCGCACACAGCAAGCTCGTTCGGAGGGTCCGCTCCACGAGCCAAGAGGATGATACATCAAATGTCACAAAGTCTAGAGTTGATGTATCCAAAAGTTCTGTATCGTCAACAGGAACTCAACGCAACAGACGGCGCGTCGATCGGACGCCCGGTCTGAGAGTTATTGGCATTTTCGTCCCCGGGGCCCGGTTGGTTTTTAAGGTAAAACCAACCCGACCGTACTCCACCTGCGTCCAAACCTCGGGCGGAGTATGCCAAAAGATCCGTCTCACTAGGAGGAACACAACACAGCTGACGACACGTCAATCGGACGTCTGTAGCTCAAGATATGAGCGTTTCCGCTCCGAAGGCCCGGTTGGTTTCGTGAACGAACCAACCCGGCCGAACTCAAAGTAATCCGAAACCTTGAGTGCGATAAACCGAAACGACTGTCTCGATCCAAGGATCGCGTTGCCGTAGACGGTTCGTAGATCGGAGGTCCGTGGATCAGGTTATGGCCAAAAGACCGAAACTGATCTGAAACGGGGGGTCCGGGTCCGGGCCGACCCGGCCCGACCCCCCCCCCCCCCCTGGGTCGGCCCGAACCGGGTCGACCCGACCTGGGTCCGACCCGGCCCGGACGGCGGCGGACCGGCGCGGCGGCGCGGACCGGCGCGGCCGGCGGCGGCGCGGCTGGCGCCGCTGGGTCACGCGCGGGAGGGGCTAAGCCCCCCGCTTTCCAGAAGGGCGGCGCGGCTTTTTAGCCGCGCCTTTTTTTTTAAACGGCCCCCACCGCACGTGGGGGCTGACTCAAAGGGGGGGGGGGGGCTTAGCCCCTCCCGCGCGTGACCCAGCGGCGCCAGCCGCGCCGCCGCCGGCCGGGCCGCGCCGGACCGCACCGCCGCTCCGGTCCGCCGCCGGCCGGGCCGGGTCGACCCGGTTCGGGTCGACCCGGTTCGGGCCGACCCAGGGGGGGGGGGGTCGGGCCGGGTCGGCCCGGACCCAGACCCCCCGTTTCGGATCAGTTTCGGTCTTTTGGCCATAACTTGAGCCACGGACCTCCGATCGACGAACCGTCTACGGCAACGCGATCCTTGGATCGAGACGGTCGTTTCGGTTTATCGCACTCAAGGTTTCGGATTACTTTGAGTTCGTCCGGGTTGGTCCGTTCACGAAACCAACCGGGCCTTCGGAGCGGAAACACTCATATCTTGAGCTACGGACGTCCGATTGACGTGCCGTCAGCTGTGTTGTGTTCCTCTTAGTGAGACGGATCTTTTGGCATACTCTGCCCGAGGTTTGGACACAGGTGGAGTACGGTCGGGTTGGTTTTACCTTAAAAACCAACCGGGCCCCGGGGACGAAAATGCCAATAACTCTCAGACCGGGCGTCCGATCGACGCGCCGTCTGTTGCGTTGAGTTCCTGTTGACGATACAGAACTTTTGGATACATCAACTCTAGACTTTGTGACAGTTGATGTATCAGCCTCTCGGCTCGTGGAGCGGACCGTCCGAACGAGCTTGCTATGTGCGGGAACCCTAGTGCTGGCTGCGACTGTTACTGTGACTACTACTGCTACTTCTGCTACTGTGACTGCGACGACGACAGTACAGAGATCCTGTGTGGATTCGACGACGACGACTACAGCACTCAGCGATCCTACGTGGATCAGTGCTACAGGTCCTGTGTGGGCCCGATCTGGTGTGGGTCCGATCCTGTGTGGGTCTTTGCGCTCAGCGGTCCTGTGTGAACCAGCGCCTACAGGTCCTGTGTGGGCCCGATCCTGTGTGGGTCTTTGCGGTGATTATCTACAGGTCCTACGTCGGCCCGATCCTGTGTGGGTCTTTTGCGGGGGTTAGTTACCTATCGATCCTACGTGGGTCCGACGACTTAGATGGATCAGAGATCATCTTTATCATCCTTTGAAGAAGTATACATGTGTGAGCTGAATCCTGTTGCTTTCCTGTGTGGATTGTGTTGTGCTATCCTGTGTGGATTACGTTTTGCTTTCCTGTGTGGAATACGTTTACTTTCCTGTGTGGACTGAGTTGTACTTGGGCTCGGAGGTTAGAGCGTATTTGAAATTGATGACTTAGGTATATGTATCGGCATATACCTAAGCAGTGTCGGTTATTACTTCGTGTTTGTTCCTTTCTTCGTGGTTTATCCTTTGTGGATTTGAGAGACCTTCAGGGGTCTCGGGGTCCCTACTGAGTAGCTTATACTCACCCCTGCACGGGCTTTGCCCGCACTACATTGTGTTGGTTGCAGACGACGGACAACGTTGACCTTAGCTGAGGCTTGCAGAGCGGGACGGTACCCGGAGGTGGACCACTGGGCGGGACGTGCTCGGAGCGGACGGCGGGACCCGTGGAGCAGAGGAGCTATCTGTACCCACCCTTCAGGTGGGATTTCCAGTGGACAGCTCGGTGTAGCGGCTTTTACCTTTCAGTTGCTGTTTTCCCTTTCGAGTTGTACTTTACTTTCAGTTTGGGTTTGTATACTGGCCCATTTACTTTTCCGCACTTTCAGTTGTACTCTTCTTTTGCTTAGTGTTTACTTTCCGCTTGCTTTCTCTGTGGTGTTTGTTTACTTTACAAAGGCAATGCCTTCCCTTTTTACCGGAATTTACGCCTTGGTGCTAGTCGCCAGCCCCTGGCCTATGGAAGGCAGGCTTGGGGTAGTCACGGCACGGACCCCGAGGGCGGGTCGTGACAAATTGGTATCAGAGGTCGCGGTAGAACCGAACTCCTCTGATACCAATTTGTCACGACCCGCCCTCGGGGTCCGTGCCGTGACTACCCCAAGCCCACCTTCCATAGGCCAGGGGCTGGCGACTAGCACCAAAGCGTAAATTCCAGTAAAAAGGGAAGGCATTGCCTTTGTAAAGTAAACAAACACCACAGAGAAAGCAAGGGGAAAGTAAAGCGAGCATCTCGATCGGAGACGATAGATGATGGCACACCGTGGAGCCGCACAATCTCCTGAACGTAGAGACGTCCCAAGCTCTCCATTGAGCCCTGCTCTCTGATGGGTAAGAAGTGTGCCGACTTGGTGAGTCGGTCAACAATCACCCAGATGGACTCTAGTCCAAAAATGGAATACAATTTTTTAAATTAAAATCCCATAATTAGATGAAATTAATTTAAAATTAATGATGTTGACAGGATGAGAAAACTAGTTTAGAATGAGAAAATGTTCAAAAGTTTGAAATATTTTAATATCAAATTATAATGTAAAATTAATTCCAATTAAAAAATTAGAATAGTATACATATATATAATTTTTCTAAATATAATTTAAAACCAAATAAAAATATAATTCAATGAAATAAATAAATCAATAGAAAAATCTTTTTCAATTAAAATTGTGTATTTGTCACTATTCATCCAAAAATGAAACTACTTAGAAAAATAATAAAAATTTATTCTAAGATAATTTTGATATTAGGTTTAAAAAATAAACTTTATTTTTTAAAATTTAATTTTTAAAATTTTCAAAAAATAAATTTCATATAATTGAACCATTAAATGGTGGTAAAAATACCATATAGAAAAATACATTTTTTTGTGCATAAAATTGGATTTATTCTTATCTCATGTCTAGAAAACACATAAGTTGAATTTTTTTTTAAATATAATATTATATATATATATATCACTAAAATCATTAATAAAAACTATTTTGTTTAATATATTGATATAAAGGATACTTACGCGGACCAAAAATTGTTTTTCAGAAAAAGATTTCCTTTTTTTAAATGGTTTTTTTTCATTTATACTTAATGTTTCACCAAATAATTTATTTTTTATACATGTGTAAATCATATTTTCATAATTTATTTAATATTATTCATAAATTATAATCCAACAACATGGTAATGACTACAAAAATATTTTAATAATAATATCAATAGTACATTTTTTTTGTAAAACTCGGTATTGCATGTAACACAAGCTATTGGAGGAACACAGGAATGTGTGTAACACAAGGACAACCTAGTGTTTCTTGTAATAAAATACATTCTCAATGTTTTGTATTATTAAATCTAAGACCGATGTTATGTGTAGTGAAATATTAAAATGGTGTTGTGTTTAAAGAAACCGTAACACGGTGAAGCGTGCAATTCAAGCCATCAAAGAATTTTAAATTATTCAAAAAACAATAAATCATAAAAATTCACAGTGTTACATTCTTTCACCTTAAAATTAATTTCACCATCCAAATTCATCTATTTCATAAATATTGTAATACTTGAATATTATTTTTATAGAATGCAATCTCATAAAAAATCCTAAAACATTATTTAGAAATGGAATGTTGGAAACATACACTACTAGAAAATGGGTCTATACCCATGCATCTATACCCATGGTTTCAAAAATATTGGGTATAGGTGGTATATTTTTAGCAATTCTCACAGCTTTATTAAAGCCATGGGTATTTTAACCCCAATTTGAAGTTTTTATTGGGCTGCACCTCCTGATTTTCCATTTCCTCCCCCACGTCTCCCCTGAGCCCTAGCCTCTCTGCCCTCTCATCCCCTCCCAAACATCAACATCACGCCCTAGCTTCCGCCTCTTGGCCCCGACTCCCTTTCTATAACTTCTTGTCTCCTTCTCTACATACAAGCCTACCTACACCTTAGCCTTCTGGCCCCACCTCCACCTCCAGACCCTCGCCTCTAACTCCGCGGCTGCCTCCCCCTTCATCGTCTGCTGGACTCCACCTCCTCCTGACCTCAAAAGGTATTCCTCCTATTCTCCTCACCTATTCATTTTTTTCATTTATTTTAATCTCTATCAATGAATTAAATATTTTTAGGTGAATCCCACCTGGTCATGGTAGAATTTATCTTGGTTCAAGGGGATATCTATTATCTTGTATAAGGGAGGCTGTTGTGGTTATACTTCAAACCATTTTTCTCTATTTCTATGGAAGGTATCCAAGGTATTTTGTGTTGTAGTCTTTTCTAGATTTTAGGGTGAAATATTGAGATACTATATTAAAGTTACTTGGTACTTTAGGCTTGCGTAACTTTGGGTTAAATTTTCTTGAAGTTGATTGCACTAGTTTTCCATAGGTATTAGTTATTATTTGATTGTAGTTATTATATAAATGAGTTTATTTAGTGATAGAGTTTTTTTTTGTTAATTTATAGGTGATTATTTAAGGTTTTTTGGAATATGAAAGATCACCTATGATCTTGGTCTGTGATTTTGACATTTTTGATGATAAATGTATAGGACACATTATGACTCATTGGGATTAGGTAGGTGATTGTTTCATATAGTTTATGTATCTTGATAATGGCATGACTATGATTATATATATATATATATATAAATGTCAAAGGGTTATGTTGATTTTTAAAAAACCTCGATAGTGATTGATATATATTTTCAGTAATTAATAATATATTATATGTTCTCTAAAATAGAGTATTGTGTGTGACATAATTACCATGATTTGAAGGATATTTTTAGTTTATAATGATTTTTTATTAAATTATAGGTTTGATTATGAATTTTGTTATAAAAATTGTGATTTTAAAGAGAAAAATGAACTCCTTATTTCCTTTAGGCGTTTTATCAATATGTGTTTGTAAATGAACTCACTCCTTTTCCCTTTTTATATTTTATTTTTTATCTTCTAAAACAATGTATTTTAAAATATGAGTTGTAACACATAATTAAAATAGTGATTGAGGAAGTTGGTTTCCAAACGTTCTTTTAGGACATGGGCACTTAAAACTTAAAAAATAATTTACTTACATGTTCTAAAGGAGATACATTTTTCCTTAAAGATGAATTCTTAAATTAATTAAGTGGTGATTTAAAATATATTAATATAGATTAACATTTATGACCAAACAATTTCTCATATATAATACCTTACAACCATGTACATTATGATTATTGGAAATATTTTGATACTTTTCCAAATATGATAGTCAGTCTCTAGTTTATTCTTCATTTTTTTTTGTCTATACCAAGTGTCATATTGTTGTGCATGACATGACTATAGATTCATTTGAAATATACCTAGTATGTGTTAAGGATTTCAAATGGCATACCCGTTCTTTAATTGGATTGAGATTATCATGCATGATTTTAGTATTATTATATTTTATTTCTGGATATTTTAATAGATTTTTCATGGTTAAACATCATCGGAATCCACCACCCAATTTTTCATTTCCTTCCCCCGCTTCTCCCCATGCCCTGGCCTCCCCAGTCTCTCCTACCCTCCCCGACCTCGATCCCCCACCTTCGCCTCCCTCCCACCACTTTCTTTCCTTCGTGGCCGCCTCCGCCTCCACCTCCCGGTCCCCACCTCCACCTCCAAGACCTCGCCTCCACCTCCCAGCCCTCGTCACCACCTTCACCTCCAGGCCCTCACCTCTACCTCTTCCTCTACCTCCTCCTGGCCACAACCACCTCCACCTCTGCTTCCCAACCCTCACCTCCTCCTCCGCGATAGCATCTTCCTCCACCTCCTCCCGGTCGCGGCCACCTTCGCCTCTGCCTCATTAGATCAAGTTATAAAGAGAATGGTTTTCATAAAGTATTATCCTAAAACCCTATAATACCATATTGTGAATAATGAATATATTTTAGATGAGGTATACATTGTGTGAGAATAGGTGTCTCATGCTCATGTTTTTGCAGGATCATCTGAAATTCCAGATCAAGCTACCTGGGAACTTGAATTGTCATTAGTTGTTGAATTATTATGAGAATATGAACCTCATAAAGGGGTATAGAGTTCAAAAATCCCGGATACTTGGAACAACTCTTAAAAATTTAGAATGTGATAAGGATATGGATTCAGTTATTTTAGAGAGTCCACAAATATTTGAGATAGGTGGAGATCTTAATTTTTATTCCTATCCATTTAGTGAAGAAGCCACTCTAGATTATTTTTTCTATGATATAGATGTATATTCTCCTCTTTATTTTTATGGAGAGAAGTATGACTAAAATATAATAAATTGTATGATATAGAGGATGAAGAAGTTGATAATCAGGATAAGGAAAGTGTTGATAAAAGGAATGATGATGATGATAAAAATCCTCTAAATATAGAAAAACTATTCTTGTGATTGTTGAAAGGAATGATGAATATGTTAATCCAAAGTTTCCCTATACTCATTTTTTAGAAACACTAGTTTGACCTGGGTCTTAGGAAGATATATTAATGATTTTTTCCACTTCATCTTCTCCTGGAGATATTCCTATAAATCACTCTCAATAATATAATATCTATGAATATTCTAAAAAATAGTTATGTAATAGAGGTTTACAAAGAATAATATTAGGCCTCCCTTAGAAATATTTATCAACATACTTATCATTTCCATCCTAATGTGGAATCATGGAGAAAGACTTATGAGTTATGTTCTCACTATTCTTATATAGATGACGATTCTTCTTATAATGGTTCTCCTACTCAAGCACATGTTGGTCCATATCAACAAGATGAACCCTATTCTAATCAAACTCCTATAATAACTTTAACATATTTTATTTAGATCAAGAATTACCATTTTTATGTTTTGAAATAAGTTTTTTTCTATTATTTTGGACAATACTCATGAAAAAGAGGAATATATTTCATACACTATTAAATTTGTTGCTCTACAAATCTGGCCAAGACTGTTCCTTAAAATAGATAATACAACTAAAGTGATTAAATCTTTAAAAAGATAAATTTGTTGTTTTAGAATCCACATTAGATCCCTATATGTTGAATCATAGATATTCTAGATATTATGGATATAAGATATCTCAAAGTGATAACCACTCCAACTAGACCTTCAAGCAACACATCAACATCTTATTATACACCTTCATTATCTATTGATGATGATTTTATTTTAATATTGATACATGATGAAATTAAAAATATTTTGAACAATGTGAAGGATATTAGAAATCAAGTTCAAATGAACACTTCTTGTCAAAGAGAAAAGAAATACGATTTAATTAATGATGAATCCTTTATGACTTCCAAAGAATTTTATTTATTCAAGAGTTCAATTATTTATTATCTCGAATGGTTTTACACTAAATAATATATCAAGAATTAGGTCATATAATTGGACAGATATTTTAAGATTCCACCCCAAAAAACAACATTCTATTGTATGTTAGAAATGTTATTGGTAATGATTTCTATTCTCAATCAATTCAAGTTAGTAAATGATGAGTTTCATTAATCTATGGAACATGGGAATAGGGATGTGGCTAATATCACAATGATCCTAGAGCCTTTTATGTATGTTTCTAATGTCCTTGTTTTATAACCACTTTATCTTCCTTTACCCCACATCTCTACCACTCATTCCCTATCCCCATCCTCATATTCAATTACTTGCACATCATCAATTCCAACCTCTACCTCACCTATACCTCTTATATGACCTTTTGGTGTATATATATATCATCGATGGTACCCATCTTGTCATTACACTTAAACCATACATGTAAAAGTAATTGGAAATGAAGCTTCACTAATTGTATACAAGTAGTTTTTGGTTCCTTTTTAAATAACTGGGTCTAGATGATGATTTAATGGGTTTATTCTCCACAAGGTTCCAACGGATGGGATGCCTTATTTCGTAAGTGTATTTTTTAGCATAGGACAAAGTCAATTTAAATTTTTGGAATAAGTTGTTTCTAATTATGTATTTGGTTGGTTCTGTATATGTATATGGTGTATATTTGTCTTCTTATTAAATTCATTTAGAAATTAGTTTACAATGATATAACAAGTACTTCCATCATGCGATTTCTTGTATTCATTGTATAAGTCTTAATTACAGTTTTTAGAAATGTCCAACCTATGAATGATGTAATTAATTAGATTCATCTCATTTTTTTGATGTACCAATTATATGATTATGATGAATGTGTTATCTTTATTTTCAACACTAGATGGAGATGTTGGAAAATGGGGAGATTGAAGACACTAGCAATGAGTTCACTGAACCAAGATTCACGACCTCACCAAAATAAGGTTTGTAAACAAAATAGATATCCAATTATAAATGTTTTTATGGTTCTTATACATCTTATGAAAGGGTTCCATGGTATTTCCATGGTATTGTTTTGTAAATTGTAGTAGGAGAGTAGTGGAGGAAAGAATTGAATATTTAGTTTTATCTTTCCTTCATTTTTGATGACCTCTTTTTGATATTGTAAAAAGGAGAAAAGTGTTGTTTTAATCCAAGTTTTGTATTTTACATATTTTATATATTAAATTGTTAAAGGTTGAATATATTTACCCCCATTTTACATTAGTGATTGTACAGATCCCATGATCCCATCTTCTTGGAACATCCTCCTCCTTGAAGTGGATCATAAAAATTTCCCATGAATTTATCTATATCCAAAATCTGATCTCATTCCCCAAACAAAGTCTTTAAATTATAGATATTCACTTGATTTGTACATACTGGGATAGTGTTTTGGTTTTCTTTTGGTTATATCTCATTATTGGCTCTGATGAATAAGTAATAAGATATTTAACAGTCAAATTATAATAGTCGTACTCTTAGGTTAATCATTAATTATGAGGATCCATCAATGGGTGGTTAGGGAATGAGAATTCTCTCTTTAATTCCAGGACCCAAATATGGTTTCTTATTTTTACAAGAATGTTTATCTAAACTTATACTCTAGTGAACTATCAACATAGACTTTGAGAAGGTATATAGGTAATCAAGATCGAACACCAATGACCAGTGGTCATGTTGGGACTATTACCCATCCATTTAGTGAAATGAGATGGTGTTTACCTAGGATTTGATATTTTCTTGCCTAAGATGGTTCAAAATCATGATTTTGCTGGGGTAGTGGTTAACAGATTCACCAAGTTGGTGCATTTCATTCAAATTTAGGTGATGAAGTCTATAATGATCTAGTAGTGGGGTATAAATATGAATTATTGAGCTTGTATAGTGAATTAATTACCATCATCTATGAAATAAGACATTGTTTTGTCAAGGGGTTGGGTGATAATTTCATTAATTATCGGGAACCATATTAACCATAAGTTTAGTATACCTTCTTCTTTTCAAGAGAAAACTTGAGTGATCATAAATCCGGGAGGAGGTTCTTAGAGTTCATGTGATGAACACTGGTAGTGCTTGGGAGAACCATTTGCCTATAATAAAGATTTCATATATCTTTAGTTACCCTAAAATGATTCATATGTCCTTGTTTATTGTATTGTTCGACCCTCTATTTCAAACACCACTGTTAGGGTGGAGATTTGGATAATTTCTTACCTTATACCAAGTCTTGTGCAAGAAACTATCGAAGAGATTAACTAGTGTGAAGAAGCATGGATATGTCTTAGAACATTTTGGTATTTTATTAAAATCATTATGGTATTCCCATGAATTCTGTAAAGACTCAAATTGAGTCTTTAATTTTACGCAAGCATCCCATTACCCCCATATCATTCCCATACATCAATAAGAATATATTTTGTAATATTTTGATCAAAGAAGATTTACTTGAGAATGAACAATCTTTCACTTTCATTATTCCTGAAAACTAACAAAGTTTATTTTTCATTATAAAGATTCTCACATAGTTTATCATCTTAAAACATAAGATTTAATCATGACTATAAATAGAATCATTATATTCAAAGATCTAAGAAAATTCTTTATTATCTTTGGGTTTCATTTACATTAGAATTAGCAATTATAGAGACTCCATTTTTAGAATTTGAAACTATTAAACTTCTATTTCATTGTTGTTATTTTCCATTTCTCATTAAATTTCTATTTTTTATTTTATTATGATAATTCGGTGAAACCATTCTCATCATATTTCTCTTCCCCCTTTCTTGTAGGAATAGGAACTCATGGGGCGTTGTGGTTCTTATATGTTGGGAGGTGACTTGTTTAATCAAAATAGACAGGTATATTGTAGTTTAGTTTTTATTTTATTTTATTTATCACATCGGCCACTTATTCCTTTTATCAATTTATACATATGAAGTGTATTTATATTCTATGAAGGGGGACAGAAGAGCACTAGTGGAAGCTATGTAGTTTTCTTTATAGGGGAGGGAGATCAAGGTAGTTGAGGGATTAATAGTTTGTTTTTTATTCTTTTATTGTGTTTCTTCTGGTTATTTTATTTTCCTTCGGTATGGACATCTGGCATATGGATTGGTCATGTATATTTTTTTTAATTTTACACAGTTTTTATTAATTTTTTGTCAGAGAAGTCGTTCCTAATATACTTTCTATTGAGATCATTATCGATTAGTGCCTAGAGAGAACAATTTTAGGGGGGACCCCATCCCTCCTCTAGCTATAAATCTAGTCCTTAGATAGGAACCTAGGGTTTATATAGGTGGTCATGTGAGTCTTATTCAGTTAAAGGATAGTGGTGATAGTAAGAAACCAAGATATGACCCACTTACTCCATTTGAATAACGTGACTGACCTCATTGGGACTACGATCACTACACCTCACAATCTAGACGACTAGTCAGAGCTCTGGTGACTACTAACCCTCACCAAAATAAAATGATAACTACTCTCTTCACTCACATTAAGGATATGTAGATGAAATAAGTTCCAATCCTTAAAATGAAAGTTGTATCCAACATGGGTGTAATTTTTGTGTTGTGGACTCATCCATAGTATCCATTACTGCTTCAGAATCCACCACTTGAGCCCATGTTTTGATAGTATTTCATTTAGTAGGGTTCACACCAATTGGATATGACTTACTGACAACCTCAAGAACAATTATATTTCCCAGTCTCTCTGCTTGCATTGAAGGTCCAATCCACTTAGTGAAACTGCCCTAATTTCCAGAATCCTTATCCGGGGGGGGGGTGTCCAGGTGGCAGTGTGCAGGGGGTATGAGGGTGCATGGGGGAGGGGGGCTATCCAGGGGGAAGGGGGTCTAGGTGGGTCCAGTTGGGGGGTGTTGGGGGGGGGGGGTCCAGTGGGGGGTATCCTAGGGGGGGTGTCCAAGGGGTTCATTGGGGGTATCCTAGGGGGAGGCAGTGTAGGGTGTTGGGGGAGGGATGGGGAGGGGGGTAGGCGGTGCTGGGGGCTCGGGGGAGGGTGGGGGAGGTAGTGTAGGGGGCTGGGGGAGGGCGGGGGGTGCATTGTAGGGGGGCTAAAGGAGGGTGGGAGAGGCAGTGCAACAGGATGGGGGAGGGAATGGGAGGGAAGGGTGGGAGAGGTAGTGTAGAGGGCTAGGGAGGGGAGGAGAGGGGGTAGAACTTTATTTCATTGTCATATGATTTATCTCAGCTGTTCCAATGGAAAAACATAATTTCATTTCTCTGTCACATAAATAGTGGAGGTACCATTGGTGACACCTAACAACTTCCAAGCATCAAAATGCATCACCAATCCTCTTCATTTTTAAGATCTCAACACATTTTTGTATCAAGACTTCAGAACTCTATTAAAACTCATCAACTAGCTTAGGGACACCAAATTCCTTCCAAGAATCTCATCTTCATCACATATTGACATCATGCATATTTCCTCCTTCATTGACAACAAATAAAAAATAAACACAAAGTGGATTTAATATATTCAGGTGTTTGGATTAAAATGTAATTTTTTTATCTCATGATGTGTTTTATTTTAACAATCAGGGTTTCCTTTTTAGTATTGGCCCTCAAATTTATCATCATCAAATTTTTATGCAACTAGATCCAAATATTGTTGCTTTCCTCTTTTAGTGGATTATTCATGTCTCATCACTAAAGTGGCTAATATCTAAGGTTCTTATATTTCAATTTATGGGTTGTTTCCTACTGGTTTCTCCTCTTCTCCTCAGCCTAGTTCACCTCTTGTTGATTCAATTTCCCTTGACGAGTTTCTTGGTTCTTATCCCTCCTCAGCGTAGTTTTTTGGATAGCCTCTTAGTGAGAATTCTTTGAGACAATCTCTTGATGATGCTCCAGCCTCAGAGCAGTATTTTTTCCAGTACCAACTCATTTAATTCCTCATAATTCTCATCCTATGACCACATGATTCAAGGATGGTATTTTCAAACCAAAGCTTATATTGCTTTTGTGGATCCTATATCTTTTAAGGATTTATTTTTTCAACCTTAGTGGCATCAAGAAATTACTCAAAAGTTTTTATCTTTACTTAGAAATCATACCAAATATTTATTTACCTTCGTTGTATTGTATGATGATTAAGGCTGAATGCTTGTGTCTCATACTACGCATGAAGGTCGTATTTTTAGGGCATGATTAATTGATTCATTATTTAGTTTGGGTCAGTATTTTTCTGATTATTTTGTTTATTCGGTTATTTTTTTTGTTTAGTTTGAATCACTCTTATTTGTTTAGTTTGATATTTCGATCACCCGACCACTTTTTTGGCATGGTTTGAGTTTTTTTGATTCATTGTTTATTTTGAGGGGGGGTAGGTTCAGGGGGATGGGGTTGGGTGCAGGGGGGAGGGTGAATGGGGGGTCCAAGGGGGGAGGGGTGTCTAGGGGAGGGGAGTGTCTATGGGGGTGTCCAGGGGGGTGTCCAGTTGGGGGTGTCCAATGGGGGGTGTCCAGGGGGTCAAGTGGGGGGGGGGGGGGGGGTCTAAGGGAGGGTCTAATGGGGGGGGGGGTGTCTAGGGGGGTGTCCAGGGGGTTTCTGGGGGGGGGGGGGGGTGTCTAGGGGTGTGTCCAAGGGGTGTCTAGTGGGGGTGTCCAAGGGAGGTCTGGTGGGGGTGTCTGGGGGGGTATAGTGGGGGGTGTCCTGGGGGGGGGTATAGTGGGGGGTGTCCAGGTAGGGGTGGGGGGGTGTCCAACGAAGGGGGGGGGTGTCTGATGGGGTGTGTGAAGGGAGAGTTTATAGGGGGTGGGGGTGTCTAGGGGGGTGAAAGGGGGTTCTGTCTAGGGGGAGAGTGGGGGTGTTCTAGGGGGAGGGGTGTGGTTTCACAGTGGTTCCATTGTTTCTGATAATAACTTTTCCATTGTTTCACATTGTATTCTAGTTTCAGGAGCAAGGTGTAACCAAGGTGGGAAACTTCTTTATTCTAGAAAACCTTATATACCCACGATTCTTTAAACTATGGGTATATATGATGCTGTGAAACTATCTATACCCACAGTTCAAAAATCCGTGGGTATGTGTGCTGTGAAGAAAACTATCTATACCCATGGTTTAATTAACCGTGGGTACATAATTTTTTCTATAAAAATTTATTCTTATGGTTCAGTAAACCGTGGGTATAGATGTATAACCACAGTTTACTAGAATCATTGGTATTATGAAATTTTAGTGGGATATACTCACAGTTTCTACAAAATAGTGGGTATAGGGAAATACCGATGCCTTAGGATCCCAAGGTTCATGAAACCATGGGTATAACCTATACCCACAGTTTCATGGGCTATACCCATGATTTCAAACCTTGGGTATAAGGAATTTTTCCAGTAGTGATAACTATTGCCTCATGTAACTCATAAATTATTTTCCATATATGAGAACATGTGTGAGAAGTGAAGATTTGGACATGTAAGAAAAGCAAAAATAATTATATATTGTTATAAAGATCATTGATACCAATAAATTGGGCGATCCATAGAAGGTTATTGATCATAACACCATAGAATGAAGACATGTGAAAAAGGTCACTAATATAATAAAAAGTGATAATAATTGGAAACTTATTTATTTTAAGACCCTTTGCCTAAATTTTATGTTTTTTAACAAGAATATATACTTACTTAATTTTGTTCTATTACATATACACAATCTCAACCTTTGGTTATTAAATTATCAATTTTTACTTCATCTCTTATTATAAGAAATATAGGTAAATTTATTATCCCGGAAGCACTAAAGGATCATAATATCCATAAATAGAATGATAATTATTTATCTATATATTCAGGTATCATCAAAACAAAATTTTTAGAATAGGTTATCCAATATTCATAAATCCTCCCATAGTGAGAAAGTACATTAAAATATAAAGACTTATATGAAGTTTAACTTAAAACATTATATAAATGGTTAACCTTATAACCCTTATGAAAGATGAAAATTAGAAATATATAGAATTAAGGTCACTAAATTTCTCAAAATATTCTTAACATTGATCCCCCATATATCATAAAGTAGATATAGATTTTCACATACCAAACACATGATTTCCTTCATTATGTATTCTCTTGAAACATGGTAATAAACTAATTTATCATAAATAATTATTGAAAACATTCATTATTCCTTATTCCAAAGATTATTAGATATATTCCTTAAATACAAAAATGTGGTAAAATTTATCAATGATAGTATAAACCACATTATCAAGAAATACTTTATCAGCCTTGAGGTCATAAATACTATCCCGTTTACTTAATCTATATTAACATATCTTTATCCATAATAAATATATTTTTATCATCCTCAGGAACACGTTAAGGGTTATATTTCTATAATCATAAAATATAACCCCACCATTAAATCACTATTCTAGGTCATCAACACCTTTAAACATATTTTTTAGATCCTTAACGAAAAAATACACTCAAAAATCCTAATATAATTCATATTTAAGATAATAAAATATTTGAATACCAGTATATTAATACTTGATTAATCCTACTTCCTTTTAAAACAGTTTACTAATCATAATCATCATATTATTTACCACTAATTTCCTTTTATATTTCATTTGTAGTCTATTTATCCATAATAATAGATAAATTAGACATGCCTCCATGTTGATTCTATTCCCAATATTTCCCTGTAGGACATCAATTTTCATAACACCTATACATTCCACATTTAAATCATTCATATATTGACAATACCTTTGGGAGAATAATATTCCCATCCATTTCATTAATTAAACTTTTCATTTTCCCTTTATAGGTACTTGCTTTGTGTCCTTTTCTGTAGTCAAAGCATATTCGTATTCCTCCAAGACATTCAATTAGGTGTTTCTTCCCATATTCTCAACACATAGAAAATGGAATATTCTTTCCTACATTTTCTCCCTACCTTAACTCTTAGTGAAATTTTTTACTTGTCTTCTTCAGCGTGTCTAAAAGTTGGTTAGGGTATACATTGTTAATCATGTTCCCTGAAAAATGATTAGTTATAATCATAACTTTCTTTACTCTAGTAATCATTCAATTTGATTACCCATCATAATTTTTTCCCACACTAAGCATTAACACAGTCTCTCTGAGTTCCATCTATCGACTAAAACCATAAAGCATAGTGTGAGCAACACTTATCATAATAGAAAACTACATAATCATGAAAAATTACTTAGAGTATGCATAAATACAGAAACCTTCTTCTTTAATCTATGGAACCATAGGTTTATCATAGGTGATTAATAATCATATTATATTTAAATCCTTCATCATGGTTCATAAATATTTTCTGTATTTCAAAATCATATTCACCAGGATTGTCAAACCAGGTGTGCATCAATGATCATTGTCATGTGCCAGTTCACGATCGAGTCTAGATCAATATAGTGTTTTGGGGGTTATTACCCCTAGTTACATATATTCGAGAGCCACATCAACTTGTAACATTAATAAGGGGATGTAATTTCTTAGAATCCACTATATAAATTATTTAGTAAAATTCCAGGACCTTTTCCTAAACATTGACTTATTTTTAGACTTATCATTAAAGACCTACCTAGACTTATCCTTATAAATATTCCTAGGGATCACACTAATGTTTTCTTATCCTGGTTTCCTAAGGTTAACTAAAAACTTCCTTAGATACCAACTATAGATACCTAGGCTTATAATTCATGGATATTATATTTATTTAGACTAATATTAATTACATTACATAAAAAAATTCTGAGGACCATAATAGTTTAGTTTCTTTGGAAACTTGGGAAACAATATTATAGTATTTTTAATGATATTCGATGTATCCAAAAAAAGACCTTCCCATTTAGTACTCCTACATAAAACCATTCTTCATAACCTGGGGAAAGGAAACATTAGAAAGGGAGTGATCAGATCCTCATTAAGGTTAAATAAATAAGACACATAAGAATAACATGAACTTAAGGGTATGAGAACATGCAAATAACATTTAAATATTATAGCCTACATATTAAAGATCATACACATGAGTCATGGATTGAGGGTTTTAATATTATAAGAAATTAATAATAAGGGAATCGAGAGAATAATCCATGATGGAATAACATATGAATAAGACATGGAATTGTGGCATACACAAAATCATGGAAAATATTATATCAAGGCTACATAATAAGACATTAATAACATGTTTGGATTTAGATAATCACTTGGGTACCTATTACCTGCTTGAGATTACCTCCTTTGTGACTCTTTTTTCACACATGGGATTTCCTCCCAAGCACTCTCTTGTTCTGGGTTTGGTATTTCCTCCCGTGTACCCACTTGTTGGGATCTTGGGATGCCCTCTCGTATATCCTCTTGATTCAGTGATGGGATGCCCTCCCATGTACCCCTTTATTATGGGCTTGGGATGTCTTCCCATGTACCCCCTTATTGCAGGTCGGGGCTGACCACCCATGTACTCTTGATCTCATAGAACATTAATTGTTACTAAATTCGTATTAGGGAGATATAGGTCATAACCATCACATAATTAAATTATACATATGTGTGACACAAGATAATAAAACCGTCATCATATCTTAACCCATAAAAATAGATGGGTTTCATAAACATCATATAATAACCAATGAAATTAATTGGGAATCATAAAAGTTTCATTATATCATAACCTTTAGAAAAGATACCAGTTTTATAATCATTGCAATATAGAATAATAGTTGAAAATAAGTGGGTTTCATAAGTATTTTATCATGGTAAAACCCATGTAAGAGAAATGGGTTTCATAAAAAATTCATCATAAACCTAAAACACTCAAATATAGAATAATAATGGTTCCCAAAGATCATGTCACTATAAAATAATAATCTATATCAAATTATTTCATCTTAGATGGAGGTGGATTTTCAAAGATCACTTGGAAAATTTCTTGAGTAAAATATGATTTCATTGAGAATCTCTTTTTAAAAACAAATATTTTTTTCAAAATAATTTCCATTGAAAAAATTGAAAATTTATAAAGTAATATTTAAAAATAATTTAAATCCATCCTTGGAAAAAATACACTTTTCTATTTGAAAAAATATTTTTAAATCATAAAACATTATGAAAAAGTTTTCCATTGAAAATAACATTGAAAACCGATAAAAGAATCTTAGAAAAAAATTTCAAATAATTACTAAAAAATAAATCATTTATAAAATAATTTTACGTTAAAATTATATTAAAATATCTTTTATTTTTTTTAAACCTTTTATGAAATCATGGTTTGTGAATAAAACAAATTTATAACTAAAGAGAGTAATATGGTTGTTTTTTCTTATAAACACTTTCTTAAATATCTTAAGTACCAATTTTTGGAAAATTGTACCATTACATGAAAACATCATGAATTAAAATTGGAGAAGAAGAAATTTTATAATTAATGAGAGATAAAACATAAAATTTTATTATTGTAACCTTAATCATAAACAATCCTTATAAATGATAAAATTGTAACATAAAATTATTACTACTTTAGTAAGCTTGAACCATAATCCCCAATAAGGAATAAGATAAAATGGAACATATAATATCTTGATAAAAGATAAATTAAATATTTTACTTATCAAAGGGGTTTTATATAAACATCATGAAATAATATAGGTTTAAATCATAACATATGTCTCAAAGAAGTAAAATTGAGATAAAAACCCTTTATAGATTTTGTCACTTTTGAATCGTAAACCCCATAAAATCGAGATATTAACATGGATAAGTAAATAGAAATATATTTTAGAAGTATAATCATAAAATAAATTCACAGGAAGTGTATACACCACATATATGAAATATTTGGTGAATATAGCATGAACTTTGTAAAGGTAAAAAGTGAGATAGAAATCCCTTACTACTTGAGTTAATTTTGAATCGTGATCCCTATGAAATAATAGCATAATTTTAAACATTGAATATCATGAAGTAAATTAAATTCATGATATAACATGTCATAGGTATGTATCTACAAAAAATTAAAAAACTAGTGGTGAATATGGCGTATGTCTCATAGAAATAAAAGTGAGACTAGACATTCCCTTACCTTAAGTCTTAAATCACTTCATACTTGTCAAAACATCCTGTATAATAAATTTATGTATAGTATAAATATTTCACAGAACCATATTCATATATATAATACAATATATGATTTAATTATGTTTTTGTATTACCTGTTTGTTAACAATTCCCTGTTAAAGTTATAATTTGGGTAATAAGAGATTTGTTTTTCATATATGTTTTACCTTGTTATTTTTGGTCCTTTTACTTTGATCATGGTTCACCCATTTAAAAAATTTATAACAATATATAAATATCATATATATTCAGTATAAATTTATTTATAATAATCTATAAATTATATAAATATGAAATGAAATACACCATTAATGGAGATGGTAGTTCATAAGTACTCATGGACGTTGTTTCCATTTTATTTTCATATCAAAGGAAGGAAAAGTAAATGGTGTATATAAATACATATTCATTATAGTTTAATTATAATTTATTATATATAAAATTTTTATAATGAACCCATACTTAATAAACTCCATGTAAATCATGAATGAATCACATCGCTTTGCGAAGCGGTAGTCCGTCGTACACATGAACGATGTTATCATATTTCCAAAAAATGGAAAGCATGAAGGTATTTGTAATATAATAAATCTGAAATAATAAATAAATAATAAATATAATATATATCATATATAAAATATAAATACATCATTATTACTAACCCTTAAATGTGGTAATGGAAGAACAAATGACATCAGTTCAGGAGGCAGTTGTCCACCGTACACACGATCAGGTATTACATACGCCGTTTAATGGTAGTGTGGGAATTTGAAAGAAAAAAAAAACCTATAATAAAAAAAATTATATTTAGGATACTTCAGTTATTATATAATATATATATATATATATATATATAATAATTTAATGATTTGGGGAAGGAATCAATACAAAAATTCATGTTGACGAACGTTACCTCTTCTTCGGGTATCACCTTTTGGTTTGCACTTAGGGAATTACTTGGCTTGGTTTTTTCTTAATGTGGGGATTATATTATTAGAGTAGGGAAGTTGGTAATATATTATTTTAGTTATTTTCTTATCCAAAGGTCTTTATAGGTTATAATAAGTGTGTATAGTGAATTCCCTTTTTATAATGTAGGAGGAGTGAAATTCTTGTAAAATAAAAATGCTATACACTATTAAGAGGCATCCCTTACATAATATTCCTAAAATAATTAAATAATTAATATAATAAAAATGAAATGGTGAATTCTTTTTCACAATTTCCTAGGTCATTTCCCTTAATGTTTATTGTTTAGTCCCTTAGTAAACTTAATCACTATGATTAATTTTAACTGTTTTTTATGGTAATTTTGGTAAAAATTTAAGTTAAACTTATGATAAATTATAAATTATTTGTATTGAAATTATTAAATCCATAAGAAAAAATTCCAATAATATATGTGGTAGATTTTAATTTAAAATTAACCCACAGATGGGATGAGACACCATGTTTTTAAAGTAAAAATGATCAAATGTTTAAAATGTTTTCATATATAATTTAAATGAGAAATTGATTCAAATGGAATAAATTGGATTAATATATATATATATATAATTTATCGAAATATAATTTTTAACTAAATAAAAATCTAGTTTAATTATATGAATAAATTAAGTGAAAAGGCAGTTTTGAATTAAAATTCAGTATTTTTCCTTATTCATCATAAAATGAAACTTCTTAGAAAAACAACATGAGTTAGTACTAAGATAATTTTTCTTTAAAACATAGAAAAGGTTTTTTTAATATTAAATTTATAAAACTATCAAAACTTAGATTTAAAATAACTCCAATATTAAAAATTAGTGAAACTACCATTTAGAAAAATGCATCTGTTTATCTGTAAAATTATATTTATTCCTATATAATTTCTAGAAAACATGTAAGAATAATTTTAAAATTTGGATTCAATATATTTAATTATAATAATTAATAAAAATTAATTTTTAATTTATTTATATGAAACACATTTGTGTCCATAAAAAATAGTTTTTTAGTATATGATTTCATTTTACATTAAAAATGATTTATTTTTCATTTCTAATTAATTGGTCACCAAATAATTAATTTTGTATAAATGTGTAAACAATTTTTTTCATAATACAGTTAGTCTTATTCATAAATAAAATTCAAATAGTGAGGTTATAACTATAATAATATTTTAAGAATACTATTAATAGTATACTGTAATTTGGTAAAACATAGTCTTGCATGAAATATAATCTTTTGAAGGAACTTGTAATTCAGTGTAGAAAAATAAAAATATAGTGTTGTATATAATGAAATATAAGATCAATGGTGTATGTAACACTATCTAAGCTTTGTGTTTCATGCAGTACATGATTAACTCAGTGTTTCATTTAAATAAAGCATAACTTGGTTTAGTGTGCAATGAGATGCATCAAATAATTTTAATTTATTCAAAAATAATAATTCTTAAAAACATGGGGTGTTTCATTTTTGGCCCTAAATGAATGATTGATTTAATAACATGTGACCCTGAGTATTTTATTGGTGATTTAAATAGGCATGATTGTAATCTAACTCCAAATCAATGGATTGATTATGAAAAAACTAACTAATCCTTGTTCAACATGATTTCCCATGATGGTATATTGATTGATTAGTCCCATTGGATTGATACTAGGTAAATATATGCATAATTGATCAAGTATTGATCATTTATTAATGTGAGGATCCTAGAGTCTAAAACTAACACATATTAGTTCATATGAACATTCTTCTTGTTCTGTTTGACTTGATTATGCATGCTTGTGTTTAAAGAACTAATTTATTCATGGGAGTTTTTTTATATAAACATTTTATATAAAATGTTCATTTATTCATATTTTAATATATCTTGAATCCAACTAAATGAAATAATGTTTTTATTTAAAAAATTTGAATGTTATTCTAGGGATTTTTTGTATAATTTGATAGCATAAATGGTTTAATTGTTATGGAATTGATTATGGAATACTTTGGTAGATCTTACTGGGTTTTTTATCTCACAACGAAACATTTCTTTCATGATTTTTTAGATTTTGTTATTTTATTTTGAGGTAATCGAAAAACAAAACTTGGAGGTTGTGGGTGTTCTAGATCCATGAGACTCTAGAGAAATTTTGGTAACCAATGGAGCTATGGTGAACTTATTGTATAGGTATTTAGATACTATGTATTGATAGAAGTTACATTTACCTTTTGTTTATGTTTTACCTTGGGATGTTTATCCATCATCTTGTGGTACAATCTACTAAAGTAGTGTTTTATATACCACTTGGTTATTATTTTATATTCCATTATTTTATGATACTTGGGAAAAATGTTTCATTTAATATTTTCTGTGATTCTAGGTTCTAGTTTCCAACCATTGGTTATTAGGAATGACCTTCAAACTATGTCAAGAACATATCAGGCAATAGTGCACTAGGGTATCTAGGATGGTTTGGGACAAAATGAAAACATAGATGGTTATGCTTATTTCCACAATGTTGGTATATAGTTTGGGATGTTCTGGTATAAAAGAGGTAAGATTATCGAGAATTATGAAGTAGTCAGGGGTGAGTTTCTGGTTTGATCTCATCATAGTGAGTCTTAAGTGACAATGGGTGTTTGGGAAAAGTGTTCTTACAGATTTAATTGATTTGATTATAATACTTTCATGAAACATGATCTGATTGTATTGAAATTCATAAATTTTAAATTCTATTTTAGTCAAATTGATATTACTATAACTCATAATTGAGTTGATGAAATAATTTTTTCTTGATGATGTTTTCAGTTTTCCTATTGACCCTTTGTAGCTTTGTGCCTACGACAAGAAAATTGAATAGGACAATGGAGAAATTTTCTGGAGAAGCATGAAAATATAATACTCAAGTAGACTAAAATGTGGTTGAGATAGTAGTTCATGATATCCATGCTCTAGGAAATATAGCTTCATGCATTTTAGTTAAGGCTCTAGCAGTTGAACCTCAAAGGGATGAAGTTATATATAATGATCAAGAGTTTATTCAATATAAAAAAACAATATTTATATGGATTGAATGATCCTTAAGAGGAAGGGAATTTGTTGAAAAATATTGAGCAGATATTATAGATCTTATAAACACTAGAAACTATTAAGGTTATCTTTTATACCTTTATGCTTGAAGGATCTAGTATTAGATTGTGTGATTCGTTGGTTACAACAAAGAAACATGATGGAATGGAGTGTAAATACTCTAGATTTACATTCATAGAGTAGTTCTATTTAGAATCCTTAGTGTTGGTAATGTCTATAAAGTTTCTTAACCTCCAACAAGTTGGTATGACCACAAATCAGTATGGGAACCATTTTGCTGATCAGGTTTAATTTTATCACGAGGTAGTGAAAAATGAGAAACTTAAGGATTGTTGATTTGATAAGGGTTGTTGTTATGATATTTGATCTATTCATTCATGATGAAGTTCACTTATTATGTGGATGTTTTGGATAGAGATTTTATGGTTAAGCTTGAATTGACTAGTAATTAAAGTTTACAAAGAGTTCCTCTAACTCTTGTGATATTTATATTAGTTCCTTTAAAGTAAATAGAAATCATGATCAGTATCTTGGTATTTTTATGTAGAGTAATTCATCCAGAAATTATGTGATTTATGGAAGAGGCCCTTTAACTTTGTTCTAGTGTGGAAAGGTTGGGAATGTGAAACAATCTTGTAATGAGACACCAAATATTTGTAGTTAGTTCAATTTATTTGGCCACATGAAGATTCTTTTCCATATATCTTCTACCCCACTAATTGGAACAAACTCCTCAGATCCAGAAGGTACCATGGTAGAATCATATGATTCATGAACAATTTACTTCCACCCACATGCATCTGGAATGAAGCATCTTCAGGTAGTTGATGAGTGACCAAGGGAAGAAGATGTTGGATCGATGATAATGAGATGTTCCATCTCTATAGCTTCATCTATAATGACTTATTTATTTGATGCTTTTTTATCTCATTCATTCATATTGACTCGTGTTGTGAATTTTCTAAAACTTCCTTTTCAGATTATTTATTATGAAATGGATATTATTACACCCCTCAAAATGAATAAATATTAGGGTATTTTATATACCTCTTGTGTTTTATCTCTATCACATAATGATCACAAGTGAAACTTTCATGATTTTGACATAAAAACTCTTGATGTAATTTTTAGGATGGATTGCTTAAAGGAACTAGAGGTGCAAAAGAAGCCTGAAAAATAGGAAATTAAAAATTCTATGTATGGATTAACGTTGAAAAATAGAATACATCAAACTCTCTACTAAAATTTCATAAATTATCTTATTTAATTCAATTTAAGCATGAAAAATAAAATTGAACAAAAGCATAAATGATACCTTGTTCATTTGAAGATTTTAGTTTCCTTCGTTTACTATCTATGTGTCTTGGGTCAAATACGCTAATAAAAGAATCATCTAGATCATCCACATGTTCAATAAAGATAATTTATCATCAATCTATGATTCTAGGGTGCTAGTGTGGTAATTCAAAGTGCTTTATGGAGTCCCTTCGATCATGTGAAGAATGTAGGATTGATCGAGAATATAAGATGAATCTAAATTTGTTTTTATCCATAATCTATCTTTAATAACATGATATGAGAGGAGATAAGGGATTATCTCTTTAAATTCATCAATATTTTGAAGATTACTATTCTAGAGGCTAAAATGATCTTTAATACCAAGGTTATACTTTCTAAAATTTCACTTCGGCCCATAAAAATTAATTACCTTCATTTTATACCTTTTCACACATATATGACTTAATAAACATTTCATAAATGTAAAAAATATTTGATTAATCACTTTTAACACTATAAAAAATTACATTATAAAATTAAAAACATTAAAGTATCTCCTAATATCCTAAAAATAATTTAATGAACATTGACCATCCAATGTTCGTTCGAGAAATTATATTTCCTCTTATTCACTTTTATGATCAAACATCTTGTGAATACATTGAAAAATTAATTTAATAAACGTTTTTATAAACTTATATAATATAATTGAATTATTTTTACTTTTGATCAATCATACTCAAGTGTTAACTTTCCACCTCATGTGGGGACAACTTCATTCTAATATCATATTCACTAGAATATGTGGAACATGTGGATACAATTAGTGTATGACCCTCTAGGACTTTATCACAATTGTAGTGAGTCCAACTCATAGACCAAGAGGGGATTCTAGTAACCCATCATTGATCTCAAGGAGATAAAGGATTTCATAGTAATGACTACCTCTAATGAACATGATCTATGTGATATAATCTCATTATATCGTGATATCTCATAAATCATGATACACACTTTTGTCATTATACTTTTTATATATATTCTGTAACCTTACTAGATGAAATTACGTTCTTGTACCATGGCCATGGATTTAATGATTGTACTACCATCCTGGTAAATTTGGGCCAATGTGATATATCTTCCGCAACTTAAAAGTAACAAATTCTATATTGATCATTCAATAAAATCCATTCCACCAATGATACACCCAAAAAAATCTACCTCACCATGATTTCAATGTCATGGGTTTTTCTTTTCATCAAAGTACATGATCAAAGGGTACACATTAATAGTGATGTCATGTGTGGAGACCAATACACATATTTGTTGATAGGAACAACCAATGTCACCTGAAACACGTGGCATATTACTGGTGAGTCTTTCTTTATGATCTCATCTACTTGAGATCACCAAGTGAAAACTTCATGAGAAGTAGTATCAATTCTTATGAGATCTTAGGACCTTATAGTCAAAAATTATCTATGTACTATTAGTATTATGTATCTAGACCATAGGACATGTATTTATGATTAATTTCACTATATTTATAGGTTTTCATTATAGATGAGAGCTACTATAACCTTTTAGTATGATACATAATCTAATGAAATTACCATATAAAAATTCGATGTAGAAGTACCCACACTATTATGGTAATAATAAACACATGTAAATATTAAACTGTATGCATGTAAGGGTAATCAATTTTTATAAAGGATTTGGTTATAGGGAACCCAATCAAAACACTCCCACTTTTACTCATGACTACTGCTAACAATTCTCAACTTTTTAGAACTCACATGAGTATCGTGCCTCTTCTAAGATATGACTATACTTAGTGGGTCTTCCACATTATCTTATAGGGATACCATGATTACCATGACTTCACCTCTTTGAGTAAAATCCCTCATGAGATAAAACTTCCAAATTATATGCTTTATCCTCTACTGTGACCTGGGAAAATTGGAAATCACTACTACTATAGTATTATCAAAGTATACTGTAACAAGGTATGCACTGTGAAGTTTAATGTCGAGTTCAGAAATAAATTTGAGTTTCTACATTGTTTCATTAGCTGTATAAAATTATTTTATATAGTCAGACCTTACTTTAGAATCATCAACAAAGAAATGCTTCAAGATCCTCCAACTAATTGTACCAACATTCAGGAAAAAGAAATATCCTAAGTATGATTTTAGATCATCTTGATATATTAGAAGATAAAATCAGTGTATCCACTCATGACTAGCTTCTCATATCCTCCACACACTAAGAACTAATCCTTCACTAGTCTTAAGTCCTTTAGGATAGTTTTTACAACTTCCTACTACAGTTCCTCTGGATTAGATTGATATCGTTAAACCATTCTTTAAAAAAAGTAAACATCAAACCTAGTACATATCATGACATATATAATAGATCCTACTACTAAAACATAATTAATTATACTCATTCTTTAAATATCCTCCTATGTTTGAGGACACAAGTTCTTAGAGATGTTAATTCCATGTGACATTGGTAACAATCCCCTATTGGATTTTTTCATATGGTACCCTTTGAGTACCTTATTAATATAATTACTTTTAAATTTCCCAATATTCCTATAAGATATATCTCAATAGAACTTAATCCATAGAATATAGGCTACTTCACCAAACTATTTCACGGATAAAAAATTATTTAGCCAATTTTTCACTTACTATTACACTTTAACGCCATTCCCCATTAATAATATTTCATTAACATGTAATACAAGGAAAACTATGGGAGTTACACTATACTTTTTATATTCACATGGATTTAATTTATTGTTAATAAAAAATTATATTATTCCTTGATCAAAAGAGACATTCCATTATCATGATTCCTTTTTTCAATAAATAAATTGATCTCTTCCTCTTTCAAACATTATTAGTAATATTTGATATAATAAATCTTTTAGTATGTGTCATATATATATCTTTAACTAACTACCCATTATGAGAAGTATTTTTGACATCCATTTTCCATATTTCATAATCATGTAATGATGCTACATTGAATAATATTCCAATGGATTTAAATATTGGAACCGGTGAGAAGTTTTCATAAGATTATATTTCCTTTAATTTCCTAAAACTCTTCACTACAAGTTATTCCTTATATGTTCATAGAAGCTATGCAACACTGGTATCAAACTAAAAACAAAATATTATTATTTAAATGAATCTGTTATACCATAACTATTAAATTGGTAGGAATGAATAGTAATAACAATATTAAGAAACATGTAATGGTAAAATACATTTCTAATATATTAATTAAATATTTTAAAATAAGAACTCAATTTTTTGTAAACTCATTTCATTCTTCAAAAAATATTTTTTCTTAAAAAATGAGTTTTATTGCTTTTTATGAGTAAATATTTTAATAAATTTCTAGGAATTTTATAAAATTTATTTCATAAAATTTATTTCATTTTTGAATTTATCATGTCAACATTATCTTAGTATGATTCTTTTATACTTTTCTAATTAAAATATTTTTTTAATGATTTTTGAACATACAGGTTTTTATAAAACATTCATTTTATTTATGTTAGAAAGAACCCTTATGAATTGAGTTTTATGTCAAATTAACATAATTAATATTTACTTATATATTATATAATTAATTAAATTCTAATATTCCTTGTACCTTGTTTTATATAAGAAAATTTTAGGTTTAAAAAAGGCAATTTTCGTGAAAACTATTTTTCATTGCATTTTGCGAGATTAATTTTAAATTAAATGATTCAAATTAAAAGTTTTTAATTTTGAAAAATAGATTTAAAATTTGAATCGGTGGACCAAAATTTATTAAACATTTCCCTTTTATAATTTTATCTAATTATTCATTGTCTTATGTCAATGTTATGCGATCAGGGCTTATGCCATTTGATTCTTTTATGATTAATGTCTTATAAACATCAAATCTGTATGCCATGACTCAAGATTATTATGTGTGATATAAATGGTGTATATATAAAATATTAATTTCAAGTTATAACATACTTATTCTTATATTCTCCTTATGTGATCATTGATATCTCCCTTGTTTACCCTTATTGGGTATCTGAGCTCACCTTTTCTTATGTTTCCATTCCTCGGGTTATGAAGAATGGTTTTAGAAAAGATATATCTAAGAAGGATTATAGTTATGAAGAAATTATTGGGAACGTATATGTATATATATATATCATTTATGAACTATTTTTTGTGTAACTATGTTTCCAAAGGCACTCGACCTATATGATTGTTGTAACAGTATGTTTAAAAAGGGTTAACAAGGTGTTAAAAATGAATAAAAAGGGTAAAATTGTGACCTAATATTGTCCAAAAAATACTAAATGAAAGGATTTTCACCCATAACAGTCAAATAGTAGAAATAAATTGGATATTATCAATTTTTAATTCAATATTATATCATATTAATTTCATATTTTGAGAAATTATAAGAATTTATGTCCCCTCTCTTATAAAAGGGAACCCCTAATTCTCTTCACTTCACACTTAAAAAACCATTTGGATCCAAATATAACTACCCTAATACCTTCCAAGATTCCATCCCATCATTCTATAGGTCTTTTTTAAACATAACACCATACTTAGTAGAATTAATGTGATATGTAAAGGAGGGGTTCCAAACAGGATGTATCATTTTTAATCGAGCATTTTCATTTTATTTATTCTTACACCTCCTTAAAATATACTTAAAACCTGATAAAATAATAACACTTGTATCATAAATATATTTATATTTTATTATTTTAATGTAATAACCTATATCCATATCCAACATCCATAAAATGGGAAATTAATTCATCGTTCGTGTGTATGGTGGACTACCGCCTCACAAACCGATGTAATTCTTTTTCCGTCATCATCTCTCATGAATAGTTATAATGAAGGAATTAAATTTTTTATATGATATTAATGATATATTATTTCTTCTAAAAAGGTAATATTTCATTTAACTTCATACTATTCCATGCTTTGAAAAATTATAACGTCGTTCATGCATACGTATAGACTACCACCTCAATAAAGCGATGCGATTCAATTTTATTTACCACATAACATAGATGATATATATAAATATATTTACAAAATTAATTCAATATATATGATTTCATTATAATTCTGGAAATATAAAATTATACTTACCTTCTTTCCACAATGATCTTTGAAAAATTTTAACATTAGTTATGCGTACATACGGCCTGCCATCTTCATGATTATAACATAGTTCATTTGTAATAGCCATATTTCATTATTTGATTTAAAATAATGATTAATGAATTTAAATTATAATTATATGATGATTATTATTTTTAATATGATTTAATAATGAACTCTTTGACCATATTCAACCTTCCGAAGTCATCTTGGACTTATATACCAAATATCACTAAAACATATAACATGAACATAAATGATTAGGTAATTGTTATAACATGGTAGTAAGTGAGATAAAAGGAATAATAAATCTAAAAATTATTCTTCATAAAGTAAAAAAAACAACCTATTTTTATTATTTAGGAATATAAAGAGCATACTTGATAGGTCAAACTCAATGTAAGGGATTTTCATCTCACTTTTATTTCTCTAGGACACATCCCTTATACACTACTTGTTTCTTTTGTGTAATGTATATACTTCCAATGAATGTATTTTATGATTATTATCATGAGAATTATGGGATATTAATATCCATATAAAGTTATTTATTTAATGGGGCTTATGATTCAAAATTTATCCAAGTGGTGATTGTTTATTTCACAATCACATCGTTATTTATTATTTTTTATGTTTCTATTTTCACAGGGAAATATTTCTCTTCAATTAATATTATTTCTAAAATGGTTTTCAAAAATAATTTTACTATTATCCTATAATTGTTTAAACCATTTTCTCCATGTTTTACTTTTAATAAAATGGTTTTAAAGAAATATTTATTTTTTTTCCAAATGAGTTACTTTATGAATTTTCAAATAAATATATAGAAGGAATGTTTTTTAACTTATACGACATGAGAGAATTCTACCACATTCATGAAACCTAAAGGATTTAAATATTACATTACATGTTTAAAATTTTTATTTTAAAAGATAATATTTTCATTTATAAGTTCACATATTTTTAAAGAGAGAATTCATTTTGAAGTGGAAAAGTTGTTTCCCTCAATAATTTTTCCAAGTGATCTTTCATAATAATTTTCCATATAAGATAAAATAATTTTGTGGTACATAAGTTTTACTGAAGATATGATCCATTTAATCCATCTTTATTATCATTTAGTATGGTTTATGTTTATGATGAAAAATTGAATTTTTTATGAATCCCATTTCTTTTCCTCGGATTATGATATGATGAAATGTTTATGAAACCCATTTCTTTCATGTGTTATGATGCAATGAATGATTTATGATGTTGTAGAAAATATATGTATGACTTTAATTATGTGATGGATGAGACCAATTTCTCCCCCCATTTCATTGGGTAAACTATTAGTTGTCAAGAGATAAAAACGGGAAACAAGTCAATGTTCTTGATCCTTTATGGGGAACAAGTCATTGTCCTTCATCCATTTTAGGAAACAGGTCTATGTGCTTGATTTTTAATGGAAAACAGGTCAATGTGCTTGATCCACTAGGGTAAATAGTTTTTCATTCATGATACAATGGTCTTGGTATTTAACCTTTACATATGAAATGGTTTCTATACTTATAATGATATTACACACATTATAACATCAACTTATGGTTCATGATTGAGTTATGATGATTTTTTATTCTTATGAATCATGTATTTCTGAATCATAATATTTTTTTTAATAATCCATGTTTATGATATTTATCATATATATTATGAATTTTTATGTTATTTTCATTATATTATGCCCTAATGATTATCGTATGATTTCAAATGATCATTGATTGACATATCCCATTCAAACCCATTCTGAGCATCCAAGCTCACACTTTCCCATGTTCACTTTTCATAGGTTATGAATAACTATGTTAAATTATTTTTGTTTATAAATGTTTTATATTCTAGAAATTTTATGGGAGATATTGAATACTTAACATGGAATATGAGAATATGGGTATAGTGGGAGATGATGTTGATGTTTTAGTTTAAGAAAAGAAGTTTTTATGTGTTTTTATTAATTATCTAAAACTATAAACCTAGAAGGTCCTTGGGTATGTATGTTATGTCACATTTACATTTTTTTTATTTTTGTATTTGGATAATTGGTTTAAATTTATCTGTATTAATGTAATGAATAGTTCTTAAAAGTGACATTATGGAAATTATATAATAAATAATATGTATTAAATGATATAAAAATACTAAAAATCTTAGATTTATCTAAATGAATATGACATAGTTAATGAAATCGTCCATAGTCTATTTATGGGACTTTTTAAATTTTGTAGTAACATTATTATCCCATATAGAGTAATGTTTTTAATAGTATAGTGAGTGTCAAAAGGGTTAACGGGGGGGGGGGGGTAAAACTAAAAGAGAAGGTTGAAAACATATGTAAAACTTGTCCAAATTTTATTGGGTGAAATTATTTTGATGTTTCTTCACCTTATATTATAATAATATCAATTTGGTTTTATTTGTAGCTGAGAAATAATTTATATTAATTTAATATTTTTATAAAATTCCAATTATGACCCTCCCCTCAATTATAAAAGGGAACCCCTTCCTTCACTTATTTACACCAAATTAATCCAACTAGCTCAATAAAACCTAACCATTCCTCTTCTAAAAATCATTTAAAATGTATTGAGGTTATTGACATTAAAAAATAGAAACCCTAGTTCCATTAAGAAGATCTCTTTAGGGAGTCCACTGATTAAGTTGTATCATTTTTAATTAATTGTCACTGTTTTTTTAAACTCCCTCCTCCTTAAAATATTATTAAACCATTATAAAATAATAAAAAAGGTATCCTCCGTATACTAAGATACTATTTTATTAATTTAATAACTTATATCCATATAATCTTCCATCAAATGGTAAAAGAAACTCTCATTCACGTGTACAGAAGACTACCACCTAACAAACTAATGTAATTAGTTTTCCATCACTGTCTCTCAAAATTTTTTATAACAATGTAATTAATGTTTATATACGATATTCATGAAATATTTATAATTACTAAAATATAATACATCATTTACCTTCATACCATTTCATGCACTGAGAAATGATAATTTCATTCATGTGTACAAATAGATTACCTCCTCTTGATTTATCAAGATTTACCCAATGCTTTAGAGGGTGATATAGGTACCACCTATAACATAATGAAAATAGTATAAAGGTTCCCCAAAATATCATTAAACCTTCATAATATCAAAAACTATGAATAATGAAATGGGTTTTATAAAAAATTCAACATTTTATAACCCATTGAAAATAAATGGGTTTTGAAAAAAAAATATTATCATTGTAAGAATAAAAAATTCAGAGAAATAATAATGATGATATCGTTGGATAATATCCTTAGTTAATCATAAGTGATATTAGAGGTTATTGTCTTTGATGAATATAAATACAATTAAAATATCATTAAAACATTATTCTATGTACCATTTGATCTTATATAAAATTAATCATTAACCAATGCATTGGAGTCATATATAGGTCGCTCACATCACATAATGAAAATCATACATATTTGTGCCAATAGATTATAAAAAATCATCATAACATAACCACATGAAGTGAAATGGGTTTTATAAACATCATTCCATCATAAAAATAACCATCTAGAGAAAAAATAGGGATAGTATTCTTGGATCATATCCCTAGAAAATTATAAGAAACATCAGTGTTTATTTTCATTGATGAATATAAATATTATAAAAGACAATTAAAAACATTCCTAAAGAAAATACCCTTTTAATTTTTGGAAAATTTTATTTATTTTAAGAAAACTAAATATTTATAAATAAAAAAAATTTATATGAAAATAAAATTATATAATTGTAAAGGAATAATCAAAGAAAATAATTATCCAGATGGTGGGAAAATCCATTCATGACATTTAAGTAAAAAAATATTCCTTACGTATTTTTGATGGAAAATTCACATAATAACTTTTTGGAAAAATGACAAAAAGATTCATTTCAAACCATTTTAAAAAAATTAAATCATGGGTTAAATGAAATTTAATTTTTTTTGTTGTATAGTAAAAAACGTTTTGATAGAATAAGTGGTGAATATGTTATATGTCTTGTATAAGTACATGTGATATGAGAAACCATTACCACTTGAGTTAAAATCATCACGTAAATTATTTATCTTCCTAGATAATAAAATTAAGTTAATTATTTACTTTATTAAGAATATTTTTTACCTATATTATTCCTTTAATACCAATTATCATCATATTAAAACAAATACTTAATCGTTTATGTTCATGTCGAATGTTTTTTTTTGATATTTGATACATAAGTCCAAAATGAAATTTGTAGGTTGAATAGGGTCAAAGTGGTCTTTATTACTTAATGTATAGAATAATAATAATGACGTAATTATCATTGAATATATCAATTATACTTTTAATTCAAACCACTAAATATTTTCATGGAAAATGAACTATGTGAAGATCATGGAGATGGTAAGTCATATATATGCATGAGTAACATTTTCATTTTTCAATAATCATTATTGAAATAAGGTATGCATTATTTTATCCTTGAATAAATATTTTAATATCATATATATCATATTAATTCCTCAAATATAATTATATATGTCATCTATGTGATTTGGTGATGAAAAATGAATCAAATCACGTCATGGAGATGATAATCCACACATACGCATGAACACCATCATTATTTTTTCAGTGTCCTGAATAGTAATAAGGTAAATGATATATTATATTTTTATAATGATAAATATGTAATTAATATCACATATAAACATTAATTCCATCATTATAACTAGTTATTATAGATTATAAACTACCATGAAAACTTTCTCCCATTCATTACTTCTTAATGTGAGAAATGTATTCTATAAGGAACATTTACATTGATCAACTACAAATGTATTCATATTTCCTTTGAATGATGGAGTAATCTAATGAATGATGTAGTATAATGTAGTTACCCAATGAATTGTAGAGATATATAGATCACACACGTTAAAAAATGAAAAACATACATATATCCACCACAAGATCATAAATAATTTATCATATCAGAACATGTGGAAGATATTGGTTTCATAAAAATTTCTTCATAGAATAATACATGGAAATAAAATGAGGTTCATAAAATTTTATCTATTAATAATTAAAATAAACCATATAGAAAAATAATCAGGATTTCATCCTTGGATCATATCACTAGTAAAGATTAATTAACATCAACAGATTTCATCTTAGTTGGAAAATTATTTTGAAATATCATATGTAATAATTCTCGGGGGAAATAAAATTCCCATTTAAAAATAACTCATATTTTTAAATTCTATTCACTTATAAAAAAATTATCTTGAAAAAAAACTTTGGAACTTTTAAAAGAAGCTTAAAATCATTAAATTGTCATGATGGTGGAAAATATGAAAAAAATTTATATGTTAAAAACAATTCCTTAAATATTTTTTTCCATAAACTTTACAAAGTAACTCATTTAGAAAACAAATATTCCTTTCAAAAAATAGTTGATAAATTCAAACATGAGTAAAAATGCATTTAAAAATAAAAATAAAAATAAAATAATAAAAAAATTGAATATATTTTAATAAAACATGTATATGGTAGATAAATATTCCCAATTATATACTTAAACATTAACAATGCCAAATAATAATGAGATAGCGAAGTAAAACCCTTAATAATTTGGTAACATTTTAATTTTAGTCCCCATTAAAGAAAAAATGGATATATGATACCCATAAAAATTATAATATGTGTCATAAAAGGAATTCATGTTTGGTATATACACTCTAAAAAGGAAACAAGTTGTGAATATGGCATATGTACCACAAAAATAAAAGTGAGAAGAAATCCTTTTCCTCTTTGGTAATCTTTTGAATCGTAAGCTTCATTTAATAATAACATCAAATAAAACATTAAATAACATGAAAAGAATTATATTAAAATATAAAATATAAAATGGGAAGTATATACACCACACAAATGAAATTAGTAGTGAATATAGCATATGTTACCTAGAAATCAAAGAGACTAGAAATCCATTACCGCAACTATTTCCTTTCATCTTTCATGTTAAAACCTCTTATTATTTGAGAATAATCCCTTATATATCCTCTTAAGTATCTAGGGTTCATATTTTTAGAAGAATAACACCTCTAGACAGTGTTTATGGATGTTGGGAAGAAAATTTGGTAGGTGCTGGTCGAGCTAGAATACTCAATGTGGAGTAACATAGTTAGGGAGGAAGTACCCTTTTTAAATTTATTAAAAAAATATAATATAATTAGACTATATTAGAGAAAAATACTTCCAAATAGTCATGAGTTTGATCCTAAGGTATTACATGGTTGAAATATTATCAATCAATATATTTTTAATAGGTTTATGTGCTATTTTAAAACATATCCTTCGGTTTAACCCCATAATTAACCAATTTTAACATTAAGTGTAGAAACCTATTTTTCACTCTTAAAGGGTTATAAAGTTACATATAAGGTAAATATTGAATAATAAATGGATAAAGAATGAAATTATCAACCATATATCAACACCTTTGTCCTTTTTTAATTTTTTTTAATTTTTTTAAGTAAATTAATAAAATATTAACAAAATATTAATAAAATAGCATTATTTTTATGGAGAATGGGACTCAAGGTCTAGTAGAGTGGGAACATGTTTTCCAGTGTTGGGAAGGGTAATATATGTGGATTATTTTGACATAGAGTAGTAATATTTCAGTCATTATCTACCTCTAGTTGTTATTGAGTTTCTAGATGTGTTTCCATATAACTTTTCTGGTCTACCACCAAAAATGAAGTAGAGTTCTCCATTGATTTGGTACTGGTACTCATCCAGTGTACATTACTTATTCTCATATGTAGAAAAACTGAATTAAAATATTTTATTATTTAGTTAGAGAAATTTTCAAAATTTTATTTATATGCTCGAGTGTGTAGCATTGTTCAACATTTATTCATTTTTCAACAAAATATAATGGAACACTTCACCGTTGTATTGGTTACTAGAAACAAGTTGAGTTAAAATAAAGAATAAGTATATATTTCCAAGGAATGATGATTTGTTTTACTAGTTAAAAGGGGAGAATTTTTTCGTGAATATTGATAATTGGTTTGGTTATCACCATTTGATGATTAAAGAATATTACATCTTGAAGACTTCCTTCAAGAGACGGTATAGCCATTATGAGTGTCTTGTTATGGATTTTGGTCTAAAAATTATCCTAAATTTTTTATATAAATGATGAAAAATATATTCCATGAGTATCTCAATTAATTAAAATTGGTTATTATGGATGACATTTCAGTTTACTACAAAATCAAGGAAGACCATGTGTGCCATCTACGAGTAGTTCTTGAAACCATGAGAGGACATCCAATAGATGTGAGGCTTTCGAAATGTAATTTCTAGATTTAGGAAGTGATGTTTTTGGGACGTTTAGTATTGAAACCTATAATTTCAAGCTATCTAGATAAGGTGAAGTTTTTTATGTAAATAGAGGAACCACATAATGTTTTTGATATTTGAAGCTTATTTGGAAGGGAGGGGAATTACCACGGTTTTCTTAGATATTTCTAAAAGTTGGTTTCCTCAATGTCTACTCTAAATTTCAAAGAGATTAAATTATTGTGGAATTTATAATATCTAGGTTCTTTTGATGGGTTGAATCATCTTTTGTCTTTTACACTGGTGTTGACTCTTCCAAAGGACGGGCAGCGCTATGTAGTCTTTTGTGACACATCCAATTTAGTTTTGGGATGTATTCTTATGTAGTGTGATGACATGATAGGCAATGGTTTTAATAAACATAGGCCTCATGATAATAACTATCCAACCCATGATCTTGAACTGGCTTCCATGGGGAATTCTCTTATGAGTTGATAACATTAAATTTTTAGTAAAAGGTTTACCATTTATGCTGACCATATAAGATTGAGATTTATTTTCTTTAAAAAAGAACTAATCGTTTGGATGATATGTTGGGTGGAGTACCTGTAGTCCTTTGATTTAGATATTTACTACACTCCAAAAAAAGGGTACATCATTTCTGATGACTTGAGAAGGAATTATCTGACCCATGACATGAAATAATCAATAGAAGATTGGAATATGTTGAATCCCGTTACTATGTTGAATTTTGGTGTCTAATAGGATAGGACCAATATTGTTCTATTCAAAACTCTTTTGACCACATATCTTCTTGAGATTATTTTTTAGGAGAAAAAACTCGATGATTATTTTCATGGAATCAGAGACCCCCTTTATGGTGTGGAGACCATTTCTCGGTGATCATTCTTCATTAAGGGTTTCACTTGTTTTTGAAACTGGAATGATATACCATTGATAGTGAGAAAATATATAATAGGGTATTACCATAATTCCCAATGGTATGTGAACCATAGTTCCAAAAATATGTTCTATGATGTGTGGAAATGATTTTGGTGGACATGTATGAGGTGAAACATTGATGATTTTTTTGCATTATTATACCTATTAGTTGGTCAAGGAAAAGCCTAAAAAACCTTTAGGTTTAAATCATCCCCTTCCTATACCAACATAAAAGTGGGATCAGATTTATTGGGATTTCATGGTTATGTTTCTACATACCCCTCTAGGTAATAATATGATATGGGTTTTGATCAATTAAATGACCAAATTAGCTCACTTTATTCCCATTTGTGAAACAACAAAATTTGAGGATTTGGGAAGTCACTATGTGAAAGAGATTATTAGATTTCATGTTGGTCAATATTTTATTATCTTTTATAGAGATAACTGGTCTGATTCTCATTTTTGAGAGGCATCCAGGAGATAATAGTATCCCATGTCAGATTGTTCATGGCATATCCTCCACGGATGGATGTTCAAAAAGAAAAATCAATACATATCTTTTAGGAAATCTATGTGATTATGTTCTTGAATTTGGTGGTTCTTAAGATGTTTTTTAGTACTATTAGATTTTTTCGTGGAAAAAAATTACCATTAAAAGATTATAAAGGATCCTTTTGAGGCATTTTATGCCAATAATTATAGATATTTTTTTGTTGGAAAGATATTGGTGAAGTTTCCTTGGTTAGACTAAGTTTTGTCTAAGATATGACAATATAGATTTAATTGAGTCATCAGACAATGGAGATAGAATAGAGTTGGTATAAATAATATGATAATAATTGTAGACATTATTTGGAGTATTCAGTTATTGACTATGTTTTTTTGAGAGTTTTACCTCAATTGGGTCATCAACATCTTGTTAATTAGGGAAATCTTTCATCAAGATTTGTTGGTCATTATCAAATTATTGAGAAAGTTGGAAGTGTATCTTAACATTTATCCTTTCCTATGTAGTTGATCTTTATCCCCAATGTTTTACATTTATTTTATCTTTGGAAGTATATTTCCAATCCTTATCATATATTGAGGTGGGATGATCGTGATGTGTAACATGATTTATCTCTGACTAAGAATTAACTTAGGATTTTTGATTCTAAGACAATGTTTTTTCATATAAGGTCTATACCTTTAGACAATTTCAATTGGTAGCATTGTTCTAATTCACATGATACATGGGAGCATGAGGCAATAATGAGAGAGTTGTGTCCTCATTTATTTAGAATAGTGAATTTTTGATAGGATTTCTTGGGACAAATATTTTTTATATTGGGGGAGGTTGTAACATACCATAGACCATTTTTAGATACCTCTTGAACCTTGTTTTTATCTCTCTTTAATGTTTTCGGTTTTGGAGTTGTTTTGAGAGTATTTGGAAAATTTTAGAAGCACATGGGGCTATTAATAGTTGGGGCATGGTTAGGAAAAACCACAAAGTTTGGCCCAAAAAAGTGTGTTCCATGTTGTGATCCAATAGAGAGGAGTGCAGTGCTAGTTTGAAATCATAGAGCCTGTCCCCAATCCATGCATCCTTGGAATGTGGGGGATTAAACAGTGTGTTTATGGTTAAACTATCCTTATGTCTAGACAATATACACTTTCCAAAATCCAAGTAAGGGTTCATGTGTACTACTAACCATGTAACCTAGCCAAAAAAACCATGCATTGGGTTTTTTAATCCAAAAAAAACTAAAATCTCACAACACTCATTTATGGTACCAAAATCATCCCACCCAAAACTATTTTTTTTCTAATCTATCTTGAGGTTTCCTTGGCTCCCCAGAACTCCTATTTTATGAATCACATTATTAGTGGAAGATATTTATCCCTCTATGGTATGTGGTTTCTCTCTTTTTTTTCTTTTATCTCTAATATTTATCTTTACCTTTTGAGATTGGTGTACCTTCACATTTCTAATGGATTGGATCATTGATTTTATATATCTTGATTTGAGGGTTTGTTTCTTGATCTTCTTCACGTTCTTTCCATATTGGAAGTCCCTATTGTAGGTGTCAAATTCGAACATGTTATAAAGGTTATATTCTTCCATAATGTTTACCCTACAATTTAAAACCTAAATTCTTGATTTAAATGAAATAATTTTTAATTCATTTATAAATACTTGATTAGAGATGACCTGATATTGATTTAAAAAGGCATGGAATATGTGAAACACCGTAATTTTAATGGGATTGAAATTGTTTGTTGAATTTTGAGAAAATTTATTGATTGAAATAATAAATGTTTTGATAAAATATTTGATATTTGTTTTTGAGAAATGTTTCTTAAAATGAAATATTATTTTAAGGTAATTAATTTGATGAAAACACACGATTTTGTTTTGAAATTGAAAATTTATGTTGAACATTAAATTATGAAATGGAACTGTGAATGATGAACTATTATGAAATGATGATTCTCCCATTACTAATTGATTGATTAAAGCACATGTGAGCCTATGTAGTTATTGGGCGATTAGGAAAAGCATGGAGGATTGTGAATCCCTAGAAATGGATTGATGATGAAAACATGAACTAAACATGATTTTTCATGAATGTTTTCCATGAAATGATGATTTATTGTTTCCATTGTCTTGAGCCTAGGGTCTTGTGAAAATATACATAAGATGTGATCGATGATTATGTAGTGCAATGATCTGTGAGAATGTATCTAACGTAACTCAGGTCATATGACCATTGTTCTTGTTCTGTTTAACATGATTATTCATTAGAATTTTTAATGAACTGAAATATTCATGTCAGTTGTTTTACATAAATGTTTCATATAATGTATTCATTTAATCTTAATTTGATATTTATTTTATCTAAATTATGTTAAATCATGTTTTATTTAAAATAAGTAATCATTATTTCATGACTTGTTTTATTTAACGTGAAATCATAAATGGTTTAATTCATATGTAATTGATTTTGGAAGAATTGGTGAGATCCTTTTGGAAGGATCAGCTAACACCCTAGATTTTACATTGGAAATTTATAGATTTTGTTATTTTAAGTCAGGGAAATTGAAAGTGCAACTTAGATGTGTGTGTGTGGGGGGGTTCTTGATTATTGGTACTTTGGATAGATATTGGCGACTAGTGGAGGTATGTCCCACTTGATTCATAGATATTTTTCGACTTTATCTTTATTGATTTGGTTGTGTCCTTTGATTTATGTAATACCATGGGATGTTTATCAATATGATTTTAGTAATTTATCTTTAAGGATTGTTTGGCATACTAACTTGTTTTTGTTTTATCTTATTTTTTTTTATTATACTTGTGGGAAAACTATTTACTTAGATATTTTTTATGATGCCACATGGTAGTTGCCAACCCATGGGGATTAAGAAATCCCTCTAAGATATGTTAGAAACGACATAGGTATTAGTGTACCAGGGTATCCAAGCTAGTTTGTGACCTGTAAAAATCTCCTAGTAACCATTATGTGTATAAAAATATTGTAACATCCTGAGATTTTATATGATATATTCTTTTAAATTTCATTGATGTCTTGTGTTGTATGCTACACCATGATTATCTTTCACTATATGCAACAGTGTATTAGATTTTATTATACACAACACTATTTTTTGGATTGTGTTACAAACAATTTAAAGTTGGTTTGATAGAATTAATTTCATACAAGACCATGTAAAAGTGATAACTAAATATTATAACCAAGTCATTATAATGGTAGACATGAATAATAATAACTTCCTTCCAAAAAACAATTAAAATGAAAATAAGTGAGTCTATAAAATAATAAAATCACTATTTATGGTTTTTATTAGGGATATATATATGTAATATAATCAATTTAATGTTTTAAATTTATATTATATATTTTATTGATATCATATAAAAACAAATTCATTTTTTCAGATAAAAGAAGTATTTTTCAAAAAATATAGTTTTACCGCATTTTAATGGAAAACCCTTATTTAACCCAATATTTGACACTTTTATATATTTAATGTGAAAAATAAAATTATTCAATTGGATTAGGACATAAAAAATCGATAAATTTATGGTGTTTTTCTGAAAACTTTAATATTTTAATGAATAATGAAAAATACTGCCTTTTAATTCCAAACTACTTTTCACATAAATTATTTTTATAATAAAATTATATTTTTAATTATATTTTAAGTGTAATTGTATTATATTTTTATAATTTAATATAATTTTGATCATTGGATGTAATTTCACTTTTAAATTGGACTTAAACACATGTTAATCTTTTGATAGTTTTTACTTCTTAAAAAGTCGCTTTCTAGTTTTGATAATGAGAATTAATTTTAAATAAATTCATGTAAAATATCTATTTTGAATTTTGAAAAAATGGATTCCATATTTGGAATCAAATTTTTTTAATTATTTAAATAGGAATATTTTATATTTGGGAATTATGAATAGTTACTTCAGTAATTATTTTTATTTACCACAGATAAATAGTAAATTTGGTAAATATGGGTAAAAATAATATTATAATAATATAAAAATATCCTAACATGTGTCCTAATATTACTGTATGAGTCATGGGAAACCAAAAAAACTATAGTCGGAACCTTTGGCATTTGGGAGCCACTTGGGTGTGATAATTACATGTTATATTAATTAATTTAATGTAAAGAGAAATATAACATAAACATGTATATTTTTACTAAAACAATTTTAATATGGGGTTATATAAATAATAAATTTGACTATAAATAAACAATATAAAAAAAGATTTAATACATCATGGTATTTTCTTTTTAATTTTTAGAAATAAAATAAGTAACTTTATTTATGACACAATGATGATGCACTGATTACCTTATTAATAAAAGAATCAAGTAAATGATATTATAAATATTAAAATAAAATTTATTTAAAATATTTTATGACATAAAATAGTTTTCTAGATGACTATGACATGTTAGTATTTAGTTAATTATTTTTTTAAAGAATCATGTTGTTATGACTTTAACAAAAATCATGTCTTAAATAGTGTCAAAATTTACATATTTGATATTTTAAAATAAATATTGTTCTATTAAATGATATAAAAGTCATAAATATATAAGATTCATCCTAATAACCTGTATAGATATTAAATTTTCCTTAATGATCCACTTTAGGTTCTCAAGTAGTTTTATAGTAACTATATTAACCATGTAGTGTAAAAACACCCGAAGACATGGTAAAAGTTAAACTATTTAACTAATAGTTAAATCTAAAATATAAGGTTAAATTTATAACAGAAATATGATTAAAACCTATTGGTTGAAAGTATTTATACCCATACACATATTGTACTTTAAATAAATCACTTTTTAGCCATTATAAACCTAAATTCAATTAATAATAAATTTATATTCCAAGACTTTCCGAAAGTGCCCCTCACCTCTCATATAAAAGTGAACTTCTCCTTCTATTTTGTTCACACCTCCAAATCCATTTGGAACTGCCAAAACCTACCCAAATATCCTCCAAACGTCCCTCAAATCTTCTTATATTACACACTTTTGTAATAAAACCATATTAAGGAGTCCTTTTGTGAAAATCAAAATGAGACACCTGAAGAAGAGGTAATCGTTTTATCACTTCTTTCAAAATTCTTTTCTTCTTATACTTTTTCTATTTTTTTCCATAAAAAAGTAATAAATACAGTATAATACATATAATAATATGTTATTATAATAATTTGAAGACCATATTCATATATTTTAACCATCCTATGAATAATAATATCACTATGCGTGTGTATGTACGGCTTACCATCTCCACGCCATGGTGTAATTTTTTATTCAACATTACATTATTTGGAAGGGTATAATGATGAGTATAATATAAATTAATAATTAATATAACTTGATTTTTATTCTTTATAATTAATAAAACACCCATTTCATACCATTTAACCATTAAATTAATGATATCATCGTCTGTGCATACATACCGCCTACCATCTCCACAACGCGATGAGATTCACTATCCATATTAACCATTCGTGAATGATTATAAAATTAATTTGATGAGTAAATTTAATATTTATGAACTTAATATAAATATTTATATAAAGAAAATATATCCTATTCATAAGAATCATGACTTACATGACAAAACATGCATAGGAAAATGAAACAGTTAACACCCAAAATAATGGTAATACTGAAATATTATTAATAAAACGACATAATAGGATCATATATGATATCATAAATATGGTTATGGTTATTTTATAATTTAATAACATAAATTAATAATTTTTTAGGAGTTAAGCACACCCTATTCGATAGAAATTTACAAGGGAAGATTTGATTTCACAATCTCATTTTTTATCTGAGATTGTTTATACATCATGATGTAGATGCTGGGGAGGGGCAGTTCCTTGTAGATAGTCTGGTTGAATTCCCTAAGACCTTCGGGTCATGTAATCTCCTAAGCCTACAAGCCATGTAATATATAATCCTATGGGCCATGTAAGGGTTACCCCTCATCCCTTGAAAGGGGGTTATCAAAAATCAATAAAAATGAAGGCCTTCGAGCCATTCGGGCTGAGATTGTTTATACTTAAGTATCTACGAAAAAATATTTATCATACATATCCATGCTTCATAAAAATACATTTTAAAATATTATTACTATTATTGTACAATTTTTTAAATTCATTTTTCCCATCTTTTAATTTTTATAAATTTATTTGAATGGGTATTTCTATCGCTTTCCTAACAAGGTACTTTATGCCATTTTTGACAAATTAAGGAAATAATGTATTTTTAACTTATACGGAACAAGTGGATACTTTCTTCTGTAACTATGCATTAACATTATCAATACTTCCTTACAAGATTCTAAGGTTTTTTAAAGTAAATGTTTTCTTTTATAATCAAATAGTATTTTAAATGATTACAAATTAAAAAAGGGATACGTCTCTAAAAGAGTTTTAATGATTTTATTGGATTACATTCATCTATGTCATCAACCTTTGTTCGATTTTATGATTTAATGAGGTTGATTTTTTATGATAAAATGTATGGTATTTTATTGAAGGTTTTATGACATGTTGACTTAGGATGTGCTATTTTTTATACCATTCATGGGTTATGGTTAATTTATTAACATCTCATATGTTAGTTTTAATACAAATGTTAATGTTATGTTTCACCATTTTCATATAATTAATACATTTTACTTAGTAAGTGATGGACGGGGACCTCTATAGACCCTAAATACATTGGTATGTCTCATGAAACAAACTAGTGTCTTGTAACAAGGCCTTGATAGAATATTTATGTATGGTATTGGCACAAATCCTTGACATAGAGGTTATGATGTTCGACATTATGAGATTAGTTATTGATTTTACATGTGATTATTAGACTAGTATAATATCCATGTGAATGTTTAAATGGAATTATTTTATTTATTCATTCCATATTATATTGAAGATAATGTTTTAAAAGGCTTGTGTTTTAGTTTTGGATATTTCTTTAAAATATTATGCTTATTTTTGGTAGCTTACACCATATTGTTTATCCTTAATGAGCATATGATCTCACCTATTTATTATGTTTTTGGCTTTGTCATCCCACATGAAAGTAAAGTAGATTTATTCTTTAGTTTCTTAAAACCAAGTATTTGTAGATTATTATCTATAAGAGACTTAATTTGCTATGAAGAGTTTTTTTGTTGTGCTATCAAGGTAGAAATGGAAGTTTATGTTACATATCAATCTAAAGGTTTTGATAAGAGACTAAATATGTTGTTTAATGGAAAATATCAAAACAATGGTGAAAAGAAGAAGAGTATTTCCTTATACTCAAAGTGTGGAAAGAAGTATGGTGGATACTATCTTAAAGGAACAAGAAAATGATTTGTGTGTGTAAAAGGTAGTCATCAGGTAGTTGAATGCCAAATTAATGATAAAATGGTATCGAAAAATGGGAATAGAGAAAAGGATATATATAATGCACCACACACACTTCAATGCAACATGATCAATGAAATGGGGAATTACGCTAACAAATTCCCTAATCTAAAGGGTGATCAATGATTATCGACATCAAAAACATATTAAGGTATTTTGGATTTGAATAAGTAAATTGGATGATATTAGTTACCTTGGAACTAGATAACGATTTATTGAAATATGGGTTATGCTATCTCAGATGAATATTATATCTTTTTGTACTTAAGAATAAGAAAACATGAAAGTTTTCAATAAGGATATCTGATAGATCTGGTTGCTACTATGACTCAAGAGAATAAAATATTAAGGTATTAACACATTTGGAATGTAACAACTAAGAAATACCTTATCAAATATGAGAGATAAATGATAAACTGATTTAGTTCACCACTTTCTAATGTTCTTGATTTTCATTTTTTGGAAGGATTGAAAGGTTATCTAATTATAGATACTATAAGTTATACATTGGTTGATTTTTGTAAGATTAATGTATTATCTCAGTATTTGTGAAGTTATAAATATTTGATAATCTATTTAAACCTTTTTTTGAGAATTATGGAATGACCTATCATTCAATTTGTGGATCACATGATCTGATAACACTTCAGGAATGATAAATTAAAATTCATTTATTTAAATAAGAGAAGAATTGGAAAGTGTCCAAGTAATTACCTAGGGTGAGGTTGTACTGAAATAAAATAAGTATTTATTCACATGTTCTTAAATGATAGGGAAAGGATCTTGAAAACCAAAAATGGTATCATAGTACCTTCTATCAGATAGTCCCTTAAATAATCACAGATTTATAGATTTTTATTTGTTATCTTTCTCCAAAACTTGTTCTCTATCTCTCTCTATCAGAAAACGATGGTTAGATTTTTCTTCCATATCCATGTTTTCACTTCCCACCTATGTTATCCTATGTGGAAACCCAGTGATGTGTTACTTTGGGTAACCATTATATTTCTAACATTCCTCTTTTAAAATGAAGTTTTACTATTCTTTTTAATGATGTGGGTTTCTATGAAAGAAACATTTAAGTATAAAAAAATTATATCCCTGATGAATTTTGAGGGAAAAATCATTTTAAGTGAGGTAGAATGTAACACCCTGAGATTTTATGACATGGATTCTTTTTAATTTATTTGATGACTTCTCATATATACTACACCAAGATTAGCTTGCGCTATACGCAACACCGTATTTGCTTGCAGTATGCGTAACACTATTCTTGGCTTGTGTTAAAAAAAAATTCAAGTTATTTTGATGGAAATAATTTATTTCCGGATTGATTATAACTAATGAATAATATTATAACCTATTCATTATAATGGCAGGTATTAATAGTAATAACTTCCTTCTAGAAAACCAGTTAAATGAAAATAAGTGAGTCTATAAAATAATAAAATCACTCTTTATAGATTTTATTAGTGAAATATATATATATATATAATATAGTAAATGTAATGTTTTAATTAAACTTATATTTTTTCTAGAAATTATACAAGAACAAATTCAATTTTTTGGATAAAAGAAGTATTTTTCAAAAAATATATAGTATTTTTCAGTTTTATTTCCATTTGATAGTGATACCTTTTTAAATATAGTTTTTGAAAATTTTATAAGTTATATTTGAAATAAAAAAATTCTTATTTTGAATCGGTACATAAATATATATCTTTGTTTAATTTTTCATATTTTTCTGATGAAATTCATATTTTAATGAATAGTGAAAATACTACATTTTAATTCTAAACTGAATTTTTGACTAATTTATTTATATAGTTATATTATATTTTTAATATGATATAAAGTGTAATTGGATTATTTTTTTATTATTTTATCCAATTTTGGTCATTGGAAGTAATTTCACATTAAAATTGGATGTAAACACATGTTATTTTTTTGATAGTTTTTACTTCTTAAAAAACCACTTTCTAGTTTTCACAACACGAATTAATTTTAAATTAATTAATGAAGATTATATGTTTTGAATTTTTAAAAATGTATTTCATATTTTGAATCACAAGGATCAATTATGTGAATAGGTACCTTTTAATTTGTGCATTATGAATAGTAACTTTAGTAATTATTTTTATTTACCATGGTTAAAGGCCAAATTAAGTAAATAATAGTAAAAATAATATTACAATAATATAAAATTACCCTAACACATGTACTAATATTATTGGATGAGGCACGGGAGACCAAAAAAATCCTTAGGTTGAACGTTTGGCTTTTGGAAGCCACTTGGGTGTGATAACGACATGTTATAATAATTAATTTATTATAAAGACAAATATAACATAAACATTTATCTTTTTAATAAAAAATTTTAATATTGGATTATATAACTGATATTTTTTACTATAAGTATTTATTATAATTATGAAAATATTTCAATATTCATTGTATTTTATATATAAATTTTAGATATAAAATAAATATATTTATTTGTGACACAATGATGATAAAGTGATTACCTTATTAATGAAATATCCAAATTAGTGATATTATATATATTAAAATAAATGTAATTTGAAAATTTTGATGCCATCAATGAATTTTATGGATGATTATGACTTTTTATAATTGATTTAATGTATTTTTTTCGAATGAATCTTTTTTTATGACATTAATAAAAAATAATTACTAAATAGTGTCAAAATTTACAACTCTAATGACCCAAACTTGAAATAAATAGATATTACATTTATTTTAAGGAATACTTAATAGATTACACAAATATAATCCCAATGACCGTATTAGTTTAATGTCTTTGGAAACTCATTACACATTCTACTAACGTGGTGAAAGATCTTCAACATCTCGCATAAAGATCTTCCCCTTTAGTTTTTGAACCTAAAACTGTTATTTATTTTCTTAGGGAAAAGAAAACATAAAAAAGGGTGAGATAAAATTCTTATTAAGGGTAAACCTAAAGAACATAAAAAAATATAAATAGAAGAATGTTAAAGCATGAACATAAATTTTGAACATCAAAATCGTGAGTCATTAAATAAATCTTGGTAGTTCGAAAGGCATAAATCATAAATGAACACAAACCACAATAAAATTAGATTAACATAAAACCTGAAATTGTGGAAAACACATATTCATATAAAATAATTTCCATATTTTCAAAGGCTCATTTTGGAAACCATCACAGCGGAAAAAGTCCATTATAGAACCATGTTTACTTGTTCTAGCCATATATTACTAGATTGAATTTACATGTCATTCTAGCCATTTCCATATCATGAGAAATAAATATTTACCCAATTAATTAGAGGGAGATATAGTTCCTACATGTCACATAATGAAAACTATACATATGTGTTCCAAAATAACATAAATCATTCATCACAACATAACCCATGAAATTAAATGGGTTTCTTAAACTTCATTCCATCATAATCCATGCAAAATAAGTAGATTTCATAAAAATTAATCCATCATAAACACTATCAAACAAGAGTAATAACAGGGATATAAACATAACCCTATTTCATCTTAGATAGAAAATAATGTTGAAAAAATAATTTAAATTAATTATTGAGGAAAATATCCTTTCTTTTTAAAAAATGTTTTCTTTTCTCAAAATGCCACAAAATTTCTAAATAAATAAATTTAATTTAAAATAAACTTGAAATATTATAAAGTAATATTTATATAAACAATGCGTTATGAAAGCGTAAGAATCCATTCATGCTGTATATGTTAAAAACATTCCCTATGTACTTTTGCTGGAAAAAAAGTACCTCATATCGAATAACGACAAAAATATTCCATTCATACTATTTAGTAAGGATTCACTAATTGTTAAAATTGAATTTAAAAAGTTTTATAAGAATATAAATAGTATTACATATTTAGGTAACATTTATGTGGATGATAAAATATACTCTAATAAATATTTACCTATAAACAATCTCAGATAATAATGAGATTGCGAAATTAACCCTTACCTTCATTTTGATACCATTCATATGTATATGAAACTACTGTATAATGATTTAAAAAAAATGTTATTTACTTATTCTATAATCATAATAATTTTTATGGTATCATATATGATTATATTATCATCTATTTGTTAGTAAAATTTCGTTGTCACTCGTTATTCTGATATTAACTTCTTTATGTTCTTATGCATTTTTTGTCAGATAAATTCATGTTCCACTTCATAGGTTATATTTATATTATTTATAAAATTATATTAGTATAATATATATCATATTTATTCATTTAATTCAAATATATAATTATATTTTTATGAATATCATATGGAAGGAATCACATCGCTTCGTGGAGATGGTAGGTTGTATGTACGCACGAGCGACAACATCAGTCACTTAATGGTTAAAAGGTATATAATTTAATGATATATTAATTATAAATAATAATTATAATGTTATATTAATTATTTAAATCCAATACACTAATCATTATACCCATCCAAATTAAGTATTGTTGAATAAAAGATTAAATTATAGCATGGAGATGGCAAACTGTACATATATACACATAGTCATAATGTTATTTATAGGATTGATAAAAGGAGGTATAAGGTTGAAACATAATTATAATAAATATAATAATGTATAAGGTACTATATTTATTACTTTAGTATATAAACGACCTATGAAGATAATTGAAAAAATTAAAATTATTTTGGAAGAGGTGATAAAACAAATACCTCTTTCTTGAGAATCTCCTTTTTATTTGCACAAAAGGTCGCCTTATGAATGATTTATGTATAAATATTGGTCTCTAGGAAGAATTAAGGGATTTTGAGAGCATGTTTGAGCATAATTTTGGTGATCCAAGTGTCTTTAGAGGTGTGAGTAAGTAGGTAGAGGTGGTAACCTTTTATAAGTGGGAGGTGGGGCACTTTAGGAATGTCTTGAAATATTATATTATTATAAATTTATTTTAGAATTATAATATCTCCAAAGTAATATATTTATAATATAATATTATTATGGGTATATATCCACTCAACCAATAGGTTTTAGACATGTTTTGGTCACGAATTTAAACTTATCTTATGGCTTTAACCCTTAGTTGTATAAATTAACACTTACCATGTCTCCTTGTATTTTTACACTATATGGTTAATATAGTTTCTATAAACTTCCAAGAGAACCTCAAGATTATCATTAATGAAACTTTTAAAATTATTTAATTATTTTGGTCTAATATTATATTTTTATGTATATTATATCATTTAATAAAATATTATTTTTTTAAACACATTTATGTCAATTGTGACACTATTTACTAATTGATTTTTGTTAAATCTATAACAACATGATTGATTATAAAAAAATATATGAGATAAAATATAAAATTTCATAATCATCTAGAAAATTAATGGATGGCATTAAATTTTTGAAATTGCATTTATTTTTATATTTATAATATCATTTATTTTAATATTTACTTTATAAGGTAATCACTACATCATCATTGAGTCATAAATAATTTTTTTATTTAATGTCTAAAAATTATAAATAAAATACCATGATATAGGAAATTTTTTTATATTTCTAGTGACCATTTATATAAAAATAGATAAATTATATAACTCAACCTTAAAATTTTTTAGTAAAAAGATACTTGTTTATGTTACATTTCCCTTTACTTTAAATTAATTATTATAACATGTCATTTTCACACCGAAGAGGACCCCTAATTCCAATAGTTCTGCCTAAGTATTTTATTTATTTTCCATTACTCCTAAAATAAAATTAGTACATGTTTTAGGGTAGTTTTATATTATTATAATACTATTTTACCCCTTATTTACTTAATTTACCCTTTAACAGTGGTAAATAAAAATAATTAATGAAGTTACTATTAATAATGTCCAAAAAATAAAAAGTACCTATTTACATAATTTGGAACTTATAATTCCAAATATAGAATCAATTTTTACCAATTAAAAACATATAAGTTGTATTAATTAATTTATAATTCATTCCCATTGTCAAAACCAGAAAGTGGGTTTTTAAATAGTAAAAACTATCAAAAGATTGATATGTGTTTATTCCCAATTTAAATATGAAATTACTTCAAATAACAAAAATGGGATTAAATAATAAAAACGTAAACCAATTAAACTTTAAAACAAATTAAAATGATAATCTACCTATATAAATAAATTTTACAAAAAATACATTTTTGAATTAAAATGCAGTATTTTTCAATATTCATTAAAATATGAATTTCATTATAAAAACACCAAAATTTCAACCCAGATAATTTTTTATATCTATATTACAAATAATAATTTTCTTTTATCAAAAATAATTTACAAATGTGTAAAAAAAACTATATTTAAAATTGGTTCTCCATTAAAAGGCGGTAAAACTGCATTTTTAGAAAAACACCCATTTTATCTACAAAATTGAATTTGTTCTTAAATAATATCTAGAAAACATTTAAGATGAATTTATAATATTAAATTTAATATATTAAATGTATAATTCACTAGTTAAATCCATAAAGAGTGATTTTATTATTTTGTAGACCCACTTATTTTCATTTAAATGGTTTTTTATATAGAAGTTAATACCATTCATACCCGCCATTATAATGACTAGGTTATAATATTTTATTATCACTTATACTCATAATTTCTTGAAATTAATTCAATTAAAATAACATGATCTTTGGTGTAACACAATCCAAAAATAGTGTTGCGCATACTGCAAGCTAATACATTGTTGTGTATAGTGCAATCTAATCTTGGTGTAGCGTACAACAGAAGACATGAAAGAACATTGTCAATAGCCAGAACTACATAAGACATAGTTGACCATTGAATGTTTCAGATATGAAAAGTATGAGAATAACGAAGATCAATTTTCCATATGGAAACATCATGAATATAATCATAATGATGGTACGAGTAATGGTCATACGGTTGAGGATATAGAGATTATAAACAACATGTGAAAGGTATTTGATGTTCTTTCGATATTGTTTACATTAAAACTAATAAGATTGAGTTTGAGAAAACATAATACATGATTAATAATTTGGGAAAGATGAAGATGATGGATCCTGTATAATGGTTTAATAATAAGGTTGGATGATTGGGGTGTATATGTTTTTGTGTTCAAAGATTATGTTATATGAATCATGAAATATATAAGTTTTTTCAGTATACTTTTTTCATTAAGGATGGGAAATGATACATTTAATGGTTCCAAGGATACCAAAATGTGATTTAAGGGTAAGGTGATATACTTGGTGAACACATGATTAAAAGAATGATAACCCTTAATATGTCCCTTCTGTTAAGATAATGGTGATTGGATAAAGATATATTGGGTTTGAATAAAGAAATTGGATTATGATTGTTTCCTGGTAACTAGTTATGGAGTTTTTGACAATAGATTTTTTCTATCATGGATGAATTATACAACTTATTGGGACTTCAGGAATAATATACTATGTTTGTATCAAGGAAACATGCATGTTTTCAATAAGGATATCTGATAATTCTGGTTGTTACAGTGAATCAAGAGAATTCATGAAGAAGGTGTTCAAATTTTTGGAATGTGACCAACCAGAGATACCTTATGATATATGGGGGATAAATGTTATACTGAGTTTGTGAACCTTTTTCTATAGTTTTGAATTTTTATCTTTTAGAAGGATTTTAAGGTTATTAATTATTTGGAATGTTTATGTTAAGCATATCACGAATTTTGTTATAACAAAGTATTATCTCACCATATATAGACTTATTCATGTTTGATAATATGTGATAACCTTTTTTTAGATAGTTGTAATGACCAATCATTCTATTTATGGATCACATGATCTTCAAACACTTCAAGAATGACAAATTCATCTTCATTTCATTGAATTAGAGATATAGTAGAAATTTTTCAAGGAATGACCAGTGGTGAGATTGTACTGAAATAAAGTAATTATTTCTTCTAATGTTAGTAAACATTAGGGAAAGGATCTTGAAAACCAAAAATGATATCTTAGTACCTTCTTATTCTATGTATCAGATGGTCCATTAAATAATTGAAGAAATACGGGTTTCTAGTTGTTAACTTTCTCTAAACCTTGTTGTTTATCACTATCCATCCGAAAATGATCGTTATATTTTTCTTCCATATCCATATTTTTACTTCACACCTATGTTATCCTATGTGGAAACCTAGGGATGAGTTACTTTGGGTAACCATTATGTTTCTAATGTTCCTTTTTGAAATGTAGTTTTAGTATTCCTTTTTATGATGTGGGTTTCTATAAAAGAAACTTCCATTTAGTAAATCTTTTATAACCCCAATTAATTTTGAGAGAAAAATTCATCTTAAGGGGGGTATAATGTTACACCTTATTATTTTATGAGATATATTCTTTTTAATTTATTTTATGTATTGTGTTTTACGCTACACCTAGTTTAGCTTGCTCTATACACAGTAACGTATTATCTTAAAGTATACACAACACTATTCATAGATTGTGTTACACACAATTTCAAGATATTTTTATAGAATTAATTTCATGCAACACTAAGTATATGTGATAGAATAATATTATAACCTAGTTTTTATAATGGTGAGTATAGATGGTATTAACTTTCTTCTAAAAAAATATTTAAATGAAAATAAGTGAGTCTATAAAATAATAATATCACACTTTATAGATTTTTTTTGTGAAATATAAATTTAAGATATTAAATATAATGTTTTAAATTCATATTATATTTGTTTATAGAAATGATATAAGAAAAAATTACATTTTACGGATAAAATGAGCATTTTTTTAAATGAAGTTTTATCGCCTTTTGATAGAGAACCCATTTTAAATCTAGTTTTTTTACACTTTTATAAGTTAGTTTTGAGAAAATAAAATTATTCTTTGGAATTGGGACATAAGAATATATATTTGTTGAAATTTTGGTATATTTCGGATGAAATTCATATTTTAATGAATAGTGAAAAATAGTGCATGTTAATTCGAAACTTCCTTTTCATATGATTTATTTATATAGTAATATTATAATTTTTAATTAGTTTTAAAGGGTAATTTTATGTTTTTATATTTTAATCCAATTTTGGTTATTGGATGTAATTCCACATTTAAATTGGACATAAACACATGTCAATCTTTTGATAGTTTTTACTACTTAAAAACATAATTTATAGTTTTGAAAACATGAATTTATTTTAAATTAATTAATGTAACTTATATTTTTTGACATAGAAAAAATGGATTATATATTTGGAATCATAAGGTCCAAACTATGTAAATAGTTTCCTTTTATTTTTGGAAATTATGAATACTAACTTTAGTAATTATTTTTATTTACCACAGTTAAAGTGAAAATTAGGTAAATTACGGTAAAAATAATATTATAATAAGATAAAAATACCCTAACACGTGTCATAATATTATTGGATGAGTAATGGGTGACCAAAAAACCCTTAGGAAAAACTTTTATCATTTGTGAGCCACTTGGGTTTAAAAATTACATATTATAATAATTAATTTAAAGTAAAGGGAAATATAACATAGACATGTCTCTTTTTACAAAAACATTTTTAATATGGGGATATATAATTTATATATTAAAAAATAAATATTAATTATAAATATAAAGTTATTTTCTATATCATGGTATTTTATTTATAATTTTTATGCATTATATAAATAAATGTATTTATGACTCGATGATGATGTTGTGATTACATTGTTATTTAAATATTCAAATAAATGATATTATAAATATTAAAATAAATGAAATCTGAAAATTTTTATTCCATATGCGAATTTTATGGATTATTATGAAAATTTATATTTGAGTTAGTATAGTTTTTTCAGTTCAATCAAGTTGTTATAGATTTTAAAAAGATCAATTACTAAATATTGTCTAAATTGACATAAATGAGTTTTTAAAACAAATATTATTTCATTATATGATATAATAGCCCTAAAAATAAATGATTCATCCAAGTTATATATATAATATTACAAATATCATTAATTATCCACTTGAGTTTTTCTGGTCATTTTATATTAAGTATATTGACTATATAGTGTAAAAACACAAGAAGACATGCTAAGAGTTAATTTATTTAACTAAGGGTTAAATCCAAAAGATAAGGTCAAATATGTGACCTAATATTTAATAAAACATATTGGTTGAAAGGTTTTAGAACCATAATAATCTTACCCTATAAGTATATCACTTTGGAGATAATATAATTCTAAAATCAATTTATAATAAAATAATATTTCAAGACATTCCTAAAGTGACCCTCCTCCCTCTTATAAAAGGCCACTAGCTATACCCACTTACTCACACCACTAAAACTATTTTTCTCCAGTAAATTATGCTCAAATAAGACCCCAAAATACCTCCCTTTCTCTTAGATACAAAAATTTGGGCAGAAAAGAATCTTAAGAGATCTTATTTGCAAATCAAAAGAAGATACTTGAAAAAGAGGTAATTGTTTTATCACCTCTTTCAAAATTCATTTTTCTTATACATCCTATTATAATGTTGTTTTCATTCTAAATTAAAAAATAAAGAATATTATACATGATTATATGTTATTATAATTATTTTACAACCTTATACCTCCTTTTATATATCCTATGAAAAAACAATATCACCATGTGTGTGTACGTATGACTTACTGTCTCCACACCGCGATGCAATTTGTTATTAAAAAATAATTAATTTGGATGTGTATAATGATTATTATAATGGTTTTAAATAATTAATATAACATGATAATTATTCTGTATAATTAATATTTTATTCAATTCCATACTGTTTATCAATTAAGTGAATTATATCATCGCTCATGCGTACGTACAACCTACCATATCCACGATGTGATGTGATTCATTATATATGATATTCATTAAACCATGATTATATACATGAATGGAATGAATAAATATGATATATATTATAGTAATATCATCATATAAATGATATAACTATAACCTAATAATTAAAACATGAACTTATCATAAGAAACCGACATAAGAACATAAAGAAATTAATATCTGAATAATGAGTGACAATAAAATGTTAATAACAAACGGTTGATAATATAATCATATATGATATCAAAAAAATTAATATGATTCTGGAATAAGTAAATGAGATTATTTAAATCATTATACAATAATTTTGGATACATATGAAGGATATCAGACCTAAGATTAGGGTTAATTTTTCAATCTCATTATTATCTGAGACTGTTTACATGTAAATATTTACTCGGGTATATTTATCATCCACATACATGTTCCCTAAATATATATAATAATATTTATATTTTTATACATTAATTTGAAATTCAATTTTACCCATTGGTTATTTTTTGAAAAATGGATTGAAAATAATAATTTGTCGGTATTTGATATGTGATACTTTTTGGAGTTTTCCAAAAAAAGTATGATGATAATGTTTTTTTAACTTATAAAACGTGAATGGATTCTTAAACATTCATGATGACTTATTTACATGAATATTTATTTAGAATATTTCAATTATATTTTCAATTAAATTCTTTTCTATTAAAATTGCATTTAATTTTGAGAAAGGAAAATGTTTCTGATGAAGAAAGGATATTTTCCTCAAGAATTAATTTCATGTATTTTATGAAAATTATTTTCCAAATAATATGACTTATGTTTATGTTTCAATCCCTATTATTAATTGGATTTTTTTGTGTTTATTATGTAATTATTTTTATGAAATCCCTTTATTTTATATGGATTATTATGGAATGATGTTTAAAAAAACCATTTTTTGTTCCTTGGGTTGTGCTATGGTGAATGGTTTATGTTTTTGTGGAACATGTAAGAGCGATTTAATTATAATATTGGTGAGACCTATATATCCCTCCTATGCATTGTATAATGATATTTATCTCACAAGATAGAAATTACTGCAACAACAAGTAATTATGGTTCAGTTATAGAGGGCTGGAATGAAAGGTAAACCCGGCTCAATAATGGACTTTGTCTGGTATGGTGGTCTTTTTTATGAGCCTTGGATAATTTGGAAATGATTTTATATGATTATGTGTTTGAAAAAAGTTAATATTTATTGCCAATTCTATATTACCATGATTAATGTTCCTTTATGAAATTACATAAGTGGAGTGAACATTTACTTTTTAAATGTTGGACAACATACCGAAAGAGAAAGAGAATATCATAAAGATCATGATATATGGATTCAATATATGATTTATGTTATTATCCATAAATAATGAATCATATTTGGATTGGTATTTATAAATGATGAGTATATATGAATTTATTGAATGATATATTAATAAATAGGGTGTAAATTCATAGTTAATAGATTATGAAGAACAATGAATGATTAATAAGTCTATATATAATGGATTAAAGTGTTATGGTAGATTATAGGATGATTAAATGTTTAAAAGTATTAATGATCTTTTTATGATGGGATTAATTGGCAAGACATTTTCTAGTATGTGTAACCCTGAAGTTTGATATATGGAAATTTTATTCAAGGAAGAATTATCTTTTCTTGTGTGGACATAATGGATAAATTTTAGGGTTCATATGATCTTTTGTTTTTGAGGTGATTAATGGTTATTAAATTTTAGGATGAAAAATGAAATATATTAGATAAGATTTGAGGTTAAAAAGGTTATAGTTATTTTTGAGGAAATTATATTATTTTTAGGAATGTTAAGAGAATGATATGGTTTTAGAAAATGGAAAACCTGCAGGATGGGTGACAACCCGTCACATCCGACAAGGCCATGAGAATCAAACCTACAACCGAAGGGAAACAAGGATGCATCACCTACCACTATCCTACGCGGTGTCCATGGTTATTATGACTTAGTATTTTATTTAAATTATTTTATGAATTATGAATAATATGATTTGGTATATATATTTTTTATCAAATAGATAAACATGGGATTAGAAAATAATTTTGAATTAAGTGATAAATTTAATTTTGGAAGATGTTTAATTTTCTTATAACTTTATATGATTAAGGTAAATAGAATACTTTGGGATTTTGTTTGAGGAATAAAGGTTGAATTATTTTTGTAGATAAATCAATGATTAAATTATGGACTTATAGTTATTTTGGTTATTTATGGAAGAGATTAACCTATCGTAGAGAATATGCGATTTTGGAATTTAGTTTTTGGTATAAACCATTAAGAGTGGTTGATATTATTAGGAGACAAATGTTTTAGTTTATCTTGAAAGACTGTGTGATCAAATCCTTCTCAATTTTGGGTTTCAATCATAGTTTGGATTATTTTTATCAATTTTAATGATAGTTATTTGTTTAATGTTCTATCTTGGACTTTGGGTATTACTGTTGAATTTTGTAGATTAAAAGTAGTTTTTCTTCATAAAATGTTTTATTATATTGGGGTAATTATCTTATTTTATCGTATTCTTTTTGGTTTTGGTAAATGATTCAAGATATTATTAATAGATAGTTGGTTTTTTGTAAATAATATGAGTATCTAGAAGTTAATTCTAGTGCTTCAAGCATGACCAAGTCATCTTGAATACTCATTATTTGGAGAAAAGATGACTTTGTGGTAGAGATTTATTAATGGATGAAATTCTACTTGTCATGTAAGTGTATTTCATTATTTTCCGATTCTATATAGTAAAATAATTCCTCAAATGATGTTAAAACAAAAACATTTTTCGTTTACTATTCCTTCTGTGAAATCAATGATCGTTTAACCCAAAACATGTTTTTAGTTTTTTGGTTCTTAAATTTCTCCTGATCATGTTTTCTATGACTCTGGATCTGAACTTGGCACTTAGTTTTTCTTCCATATCCATGTATTCCTACATTGAATCTTAGTGTGTGTTATCTCATGTGACCTTTTTAATTCTCTTTTTTTCATTAAAAGTGGAAGTTTTATTAATACTTTTTATGATGTGGGATTTCAATAATGTTATTCTGAAAATATGTACTTTAGTTACCAACCCCAAATTCAAATTACTTAGATTCAATTTCCAAAAGGGGGGAAGGATGTAACATCCCAGGTATTTATAGAATAATACATTTTCATATCTACTAATATTTATGAATACAATATTAATTTTACATTAAGGGGATGCTTTTTCCAATAGATTACTCGACATGCAACAATGAGTTTCTTCGAAATCTTGTACAGTAGACAACATTGAATTATACCGAAAAATAATACAATAATATTATTATTATTTTAAAAGAAAGTTAAAACCTATAAAATGTGTAAGATGGAATGAATAGAAATAACTACAATATGATTAAACATGATTGTTAAATGTTTTTACATTTATCCTATAAATTTTAATGGCTTAAAATGAGAATGAATCCAATTTTAAGAATAAAATAATCTAATATTTTTAAAAGGTAGTTTTACCGCCTTTTGATGGAGAACCCTTTTTAAATATAGATTTATTCACTTTTATATATTCCATTTGGAAAAATAAAATTATTATTTTATAGAGGAACATCCAAATTTATTTTAGTTTAAATATTGTTATTTTTATGATAAAATTCATATTTTAATGAACAGTGGAAAATGCTCCATTTTAATTCAAAAATACATTTTCAACTAATTTATTTTTATAGTTAGATTATTCATTTAATTAGTTTTAAGGTGTAATTGGATTATGGTTTTATCATTTAATACACTTATCATCATTGGAAGTAATTCCACATTGAATGTTTTTTATAAAAACGTGTCAATATTTTGATGGTTTTTACTTTTTTAAAAACTCGTTTTCTTGTTTTTGAAAATGGGAATTAATTTTAAATTAATTTCTACAAATTATTTATTTTTAATTTGGGAAAATTTATTCCATATTTTTAATCATAATTTAAAAATTATTCAAATAGATCCCTTTTATTTTTGGATATTATGAATAATAACATCGGTAATTATTTTTATTTACCATGGTTAAAGGGTAAATCAAGTAAATAAGGGTAAAAAATAATATTATAATAATATAAAACTACCCTAACATGTGTGTTAATTCTATTGTTTGAGATATGGATGACCATGATCATCAATGGGTCGATTTTATTACCCCATGAGACCACATGGGTCTGATAATGACTTGTTATAATAATTAATTTGAAATAAAGTGAAATATAACATAAAACATGTATATTTTTACTAAAATGATTTTATAGTGGGGTTATATGACTGATATATTTTACTATAAAAAGTAATTAGAAATATAAAAATATTTCCTACATCATGGTATTTTATTTATAAATTTTAGATATTAAATACATATATTTATTTAGGACACAATGAGGTTGAATCAATTACTTTATTAATTATAGATTAAAATAAATGATATTAAAAATATTAAAATATAATTAATTTTTTTATATTTTCAAGTTTTCCATGAATTTTATAAATTATTAATACATGTTACCGTTGAGTTAATATAGTCAGTTTGAATGAGTCAAGTTTTTATGACGTTACCAGAATTAAATTACTAAATAGTGTGAAAATTGACATAAATGAGTTTTTAAAATAAATAATATTTGATTAAATGATATAAAGGTCATAAAAATCTCAGATTCAGCCAAATAAATTAGATAATTTTTTAAATTTCATTAATGATCCACTTTATATTCTCCTAGAATTTTATAGTAACCATATTAACTACATAGTTTAAAAATACTAGAACACATGGTAAGATTTAATTTATTTAATTAAGGGTTAAATCCAAAATATAAGGTTACAATTGTGACCTAAACTTGTCTAAAACCTATTTCTTGAGAGTATTTCGACCCATCCTTATCTTATCCTTGAAATATATCACATTATAACTATTATAATATGGAAATAAATTTATAATAAAATAACATTTCAAGACTTTCCTAAAGTGACCCTCCCCCCTCTTATAAAAGGCTACCACCTCTACCACTTACTCACACCACTCAATCCGTTTGGATCGACTTAATTGTAATCAAATAAGCTCATAAAATCCCTAAATTCCTCTTATAAGCCTTACCATTTTATTAAGGAAACTCAAGGAATCATTTTGGCACAAATCAAAAGGAGTTACCCAATTTAGATTTAACGTCTTATCGCAAGCTCCTTTCATTTATTTTCATTCTAAAACCCCATGACCTCTATTTATTCCATTATTTAATAAAAAACCAGTATCATCAATATACTAGTATGTTTTTATGCTCATTGTTTGACCTAAACTTGCACACACCTCCATCTAATGGATATATAACATTCTATTTCGGTGTATGGTGAACTGCTGCCTCACGAAATGATGATTGTTCAATTTCCTCCTACCACCTCTCATGGTATCCATTATGATAGAACTATATTTATATATGATATATATTAAATTTATATTGTCTCTATTATTCTGTAATTTTTATTTATAACATTCATTTATGATTTCTATATTGTGTAACTACGATAATTTCGTTTGAGGAAGTGTTGACTACCGCCCCCTCAAAATCACGAGTCATTAAATAAATCTTAGTAGTTCATAAGGAATAAATCATAAAGGAACATTAACTATGATAAAAAATAATTTTCATGAAACATGAACTTTTTTAAACATATAATTATAGAAAATCATTTCCATATTAGCCAAGGATTATAACCAAGATCATCATAACAGACAAAGTCAATTACTGAATTCGGTTTACTTGTCATTATAGCCCTGTACTATTGAACCAAATTTACTTTACATTCTAGTAATGTTTATATAATGAGATATAAATATTTAACCAATTATTTGGAGGGATATATAGGTCCCAACCATCTCATAATGATATAATTCTTACATGTGCTACAAAAACTTAAATAATTCATTATAGAATTATCTAATATAGATAAAATGGGTTTCTTAAACATTATTTCATCAAAACATAATCCATATAAAATACAATTCCATAATTAACACAATAAAATAATAATAATTATATTGATATAAATATAACCGTATTTAAATAGCGTCATCTTAGATGGAAAATAATTTTGATAAAACACTTGAACTTAATTCTTGAGGAAAATATCCTTTCTTCATAAAAAAACATTTTCTTTTCACAGAAATGCTTTGTAATTTTAAAGGAAAATAATTTAGTTAAAAATAAACATGAAATCATATATAAGAAGCTTCATGGAAATAATACGTTATGAAGTTTTAAATATCCATTCAAAAAATATAAGTTAAAAAACATTCTCCTCGTACTTTTACTGGATAAGTAAAAAACAGTACCTTGTATCGAATAATGACAAAATATTCCTTTCATACCATTTAATAAAAATTCACCAATGGGTAAAATTGACTTTAAAAAATTTTATAAGAATAGAAATATTATTACATATTTATGTAACGTGGATGTGGATGATAAATATACCATATTAAATATTTACGTGCAAACAATCTCAGATAATAATGTGATTGAAAAATTAACCCTTACCTTAGGTCTCATATCCTTCGTATGTATCTAAAACTCTAGTATAATTATTTAAATAATGTTATTGACTTATTTCATAATAATAATAATTTTTCTGATATCATATATGAATATATTATCATTTGTTTTTTAGTAACAATTCATTTTCACTCGTTATTTAGATATTAACTACTTTATGTTCTTATGCAAGTTTTGTCAGATAAGTTTATGTTCCAATTCTTAGGTTATGGTTATATAATTTATACAATTATATTTGTATAATATATATCATATTTATTCACTCCATTCATTTATATAATCATGTTTTAATGAAGATCATGTAGAATTAATCACATCACATCATGGAGATGGTAGACCGTATGTACGAACGAGCGATGATTTCATTCACTTAATGGTCAAAAAGTATAGAATAGTATGGTATATTAATTATAAATAATATTTTTTATATTATATTCATTATTTAAATCACCAATAATAGTCATTATACCCATCCAAATTATGTATTTTTGAATAAAAAAGTATACCACGATGTTAAGATGGTAAGCCGTACGTACACACACATGGTGATATTGTTATTCGTATGATGGATAAAATTATGCATAAGGTTGTAGCATAATTATAATAAAATATCATAATGTAGATGATACTGTATTTATTACGTTATTATGGAAAAAATATAATAATAAGAAGTAAAAGAAGAAAATAATTTTCAAATAGGTGATAAAACAATTATCTCTTTTTTGAGTATCTCCTTTTGATTTGCACAAAAGGTCTCCTTAAGATGGATTTCTTCCCAATGTGTAGTCACTAGAAGGAAGGGAGAGATGTTGATGTGAGCATATTTTGGGTGATCCAAGGGTCTTGAGAGGTGTGAGTAAGTGGGTATATGGGGTGGCCTTTTATAAGAGGTAGGAGGGGCACTTTTGGAAAGTCTTCAAATATTATTTTATTATAAATTTATTTTAGAATTATAATATCTCCAAAGTGATATATTTATATGATAAGATGGGTTTGGGAAAAAATATTCTCAACCATTAAGTTTTAGACATGTTTAGGGCACAAACGTATCCTTATCTTTTATCTTTAACCCTTAGTTAAATAAATTAACGCTTACCATGTCTTCAAGTATTTTTACACTATATGGTCAATATAGTTATTATAAAATGCCAAGGGAATCTCAAGTGAATAATTAACGGAATTTTTAACATTATCTATGTATGTTGGAAAAATCTTATATTTTTATGACTATTATATCATTTAATAAAATTGTATTTATTTTAAAAACTCATTTTTGTCTATTTTGACACTATTTAGTAAATGATTTTTGTTAAAGATATAAAAACTTGATTGATTGTAAAAAACTATTTTAACTTGAATATAACATGTCATAATAATCCAGAAAATATTTGGATGGAATCAAAATTTTTAAATTACATTTATTTTTAAATTTAAAATATCATTTATTTTAATCATTCATTAATAAGGTAATCATTATATTAACATTGTGTCATAAATAAATTTATTTATAAAATGTATAAAAATTATAAATAAAATAACACGATTTATTAAATATTTTTATATTTATAATTAATATTTATAGTCAAAGATATCAGTTACATAAACCTATATTAAAATAGTTTTAGTAAAAAGATTCATGTTTATGGTATATTTCTCCTTAAAATAATTATTATAACATGTCATTATCAAACCCAACTGGCTCCAAAATGCAAAAAGTTAGGCCTAAGGATTTTTTGTCTCTCCCATGACTCATCAAAAAATATTAATACATGTGTTAGGGTTGTTTTATATTATTATAATATTATTTTTACCATTATTTACCTAATTTTCCCTTTAACAGTTGAAAATAAAAATAATTACTGATGTTACTATTCATAATGTCAAAAAATATAAGGTACCTATTTACATAATATTGAAGTTTTGATTCCAAATATGGAATTCATATTTATTAATTCAAATCAAAAAAGTTTCCATAATTAATTTAAAATTAAGTCCCATTGTCAAAACCCGAAAACAGGTTTTAAAAAGTAAAAACAATTAAAATATTGACATGTGTTTATGTCCAATTTAAATATTAAATTACATAAAATTACCAAAATTGTATTAAATGATAAAAATATAATCCATAAATTCTTTAAATATAATTAAAAAGATAATCTAACTATATAAATAAATTAGATGAAAATGTGGTTTTGAATTAAAATGCAGTATTTTTCACTATTCATTAAAATATTAATTTCATCAAAAAAATACCATAATTTCAATCAAGGTAAATTTTTATGTCCCTATTATATAGAATATGTTTATTATTTGAAATATAACTTATAAATCTATCAAAAACTAAATTTAAAAAGAATTCCACCTCAAAAAGAGGTAAAACTGTATTTTTTAAAAAGACTTCTTTTGTCAAAAAAATTGAATTTGTTCTTATATTATCTTTATAAAACATATAAGGTGAATTTAAAATATTACATTGACTAAATTATATATATATATTTCATTATTAAAATCTATAAATAGTGATTTTATAATTTTATACACTATTATATTTTCATTTAAATAGTTTTTTAGAAGGAATTAAAAATTATTCATACCCGCCATTATAATGAATAGGTTGTAATATTTAGTTATTTATTATACTCAGTATTGCGTGAAATAAATTATATCATAAGAACATGAAATTTTGTGTGACACAAGCTAAGAATAGTATTGTGTATACTAAAAGCTAATACAGTGTTGCGTATATCGCAAGCTACTCTTGGGGTAGCGTACAACACAAGAAATCAATGAAATTAAAAAAGAATATATCTCATAAAATCTTGGGGTGTTACATTATACCCCCCTTAAAATTAATTTCACCCTCTAAATTAATTAGGGTTATAAAAGGTTTTCTACTTGAACGCTTCTTTTACAGAAACACACATTGTAAAATGAAATACTAAAAATTCAATTTAAAAAAGAAAGTTATAAACAATACAGTTACGTAATGTAGCTCATCATTGGGTTTACACATTGAATAAAATATATGGGAAGTGAAAAAAATGGATATAGCTGAAAAATATAACCATCAATTTTTTATGGAGAGCGATATAGAACAAGGTTTGGAGAAAGTTAACAACTAGAAATCCTTAAATCTGTGATGATTTAAGGGACCATTTGATTCATCATATAATAATGTGCTAAGATATTTTTTTTAGGATCCATTACCTAAAGTAAAAGAACATGAGAAAAAATAATTGTATGATTTCATTAAAATCTCACACTTGGTTATGCCATGAACAATTTCCCCTTCATCTCTTATTAAAATAAATAAAGTTGAATTTTTTATTCCTAAAGTGTTAGTAGATCATTAAATCCATAAATAGAATGCATATTTTTAGTATTGGAAAATTATTTGGGGATTACTTGATAAATTTTATTTTGGAATATGTTCACTATTTTGGGAACATTATATGATTAAGGTTAATATAATACTATGAAAGTATATTTGGGGAATAAAGGTTGAATTATTTTTGGATAAATCTATGATTTATTTGTGTAATTATGGGAATTAGTTTATTTATGTAAGTGATTAACCTATATTTTAGAAAATGTGATTATGTTAGTTACATTTTGGTATGATACATTAAGATTGGTTGATTTTATTTAGTGGTAAATGTTTAAATTTATCATGGAAAACTATGTGATCAAATCCTTCTGAGTTTTGGGATTCAAATATTAGTTGGATTATTTTGAGGAATTTTAAGGACTTTTGTTTATTAAATGGTCTATGTTGAAATTGGGTATTAATATTGAATTTTAGAGATGAAAAGTAGTTCTTATCCTATAAAGGATTATTATTTTTAGGGATTATCTGATGTTGTACTAACCATTTAGGTTTTGGATAATATCTAAAGACGTGTAAAATATATCGTTCAACTTTTTTGGATTATGTGATTCTTCAGATGTTGATTCTATCACATCAGGTGTGACCAAGTCATCATGAATTCTTATTGTTTGGAGAAAATAGGAGTTTGTGGTATAAATTTATTAAAGGATGAAACTCTACTTTTCAAGTAAGTATATTTCCCAATATTCTTATTCTAAGTAGTAAAATAATTCCTAAACATTATGAAAAGGATCATAAAACAAAATCTTTTTCTGTTCAATTTTCATACTACGAAATCAATAACCTGTTAATCGATCACATTTTTTTGGTTTTCTGGTTGTTAACAATCTCCTAATCATGTTTTCTATCACTATCTACCAGAACATGACACATAGTTTGTCTTCCATAACTATGTTTTCCTACATGGAATACCAGTATTTGTTATCTTGGGTGACCTTTGTAATTATATTTATTTATATTCTAGTGGAAGTCTTATTAATCCTTTTTCTAATGTGTTATTTCAATGATGGTATTTTGAAAAGTCATACTTTAGCTACCAACCCCAAATTCAAATTGCGAGGACATAATTTACAAAAAGCATGCATGATGTAATATCCCCGGTATTTATAGAAAATAAATTTTCATATATATTAATATTTATGAATAAAATATTAATTTTACATTATGAATATTCTATTTTTGATAGCATATTAGACACCCAACAACAAGTTTTTCCGAAATCTTATGCCGAACACAACATTGAGTTATATCTAACAATAATACAATAATATTATTATTATTTTAAATGGTATCTAACACCAAGATGTTGTATTTGTGAGAATGAACATAACAATATAAAATATGATTACACATGTTTTTTAAATGATTATATAGTTTTATAGTAAATTTTAGAGGCTTAAAATTATAATGAATTCAATATTAACCATAAAATACTCTAATATTTTTAAAAGGTCATTTTACCGCCTTTTGCTGGAAAACCCTTTTTAAATATAGTTTTTGTCAATTTTTTATGTTCTATTTTAAAAAATAAAATTTTCTTTAGAATAGGTACATCAAAATTTACTTTGGATAAAAAATTGGTATTTTTTTGATAACATCCATATTTTAATGAATAATGAAAAATACTGCATTTTAATTCAAAACTGCATTTTCATATAATTTATTTTATATTTATATTATACTTATAAAAGGTTTTAAAGTGTAATTGGATTATTTTTTTATAATTTAATCTATTTTTGGTCATTTTAATTAATTTAACTTTGAAATTTGATATAAACACATGTAAATCTTTTGATGGTTTTTACTTTTAAAAAACTCGTTTTCTCGTTTTGACAATGGGAATTAATTTAAAATCAATTTTTTACAATAATTTTTTTTTGTATTTGATAAAATGGATTCCATATTTTTAATCATAAGGTACAAATTATGTACATAGGTCCCGTTTATTTTTGGACATTTTAAATAATAACTTCAGTAATTATTTTTATTTACCATGGTTAAAGGGTAAATCAGGTCAATATAGGGTAAAAATTAAAATTATAATCGTATAAAAATACCCTAACAAATCTCATAATCCAATTTTATGATATAATTCTGACCATTATCATCCTTGGGTCGATTTTATGACCCCATTTATGCACTTTGGTGTAATAATAATAGGTTATAAATATTAATTTAAAGTAAAGAGAAATATAACATAAACATGTATATTTTTACTAAAATGATTTTATAGTGGGGTTATATAACAAATATATTTGACTAAAAATAGTAATTAGAGGGATAAAAATATCTCATACATCTTGGTATTTTATTTATACTTTTGAGATATTAAATAAAAAAATTTATTGATGATACACTAATGATGTCGTGATTGGCTTTTTAATAAAATATACAAATAAATGATCTTATAAATATTAAAATAAATGTAATTTGAACTTTTTGATTATATAAAATAATTTTACGGATTCTTAGAAATGTTATATTTATATTAACTTTTTTTAATGAATCATGTTTTTAGGACTTTACCAAAAATCAATTACTAAATAGTGTCAAAATTGACATAAATGAATTATTAAGACAAATACTATTTTATTAAATGATATAATAGTAATAAAAATCTTAGATTAGTCCAAATGAATTTTATAATTTTAAAAATGTCATTAATGATCCACTTGAGGTTCTTTTGTCATTTTATAGTAACCATATTAACCATATAATTTGAAAATACTAAAAGATAGTGTAAGAGTTAATTTATTTAACTAATGGTTAAATCCCAAAGATAAGGTTATATTTTTTTACCAAAACTTGTATAAAACCTTTTTTTAGAGGCTTTAGACCAATAAACATCTTATCCTTGAAATATATCATGTTTTAACTATTATAATTGAAAAATAAATTTATAACAAAATAATATTTCAAGACATTCCTAAAGTGCCCCTCCTCCCTCTTATAAAAGGACACCACCTCTACCCATATACTCACACATTTCCAGCCCCTTAGATCAATAAAATTTTAATAAAATAATCTCCCATAATCCATCAACTTTTCTTAGAATCCTTACCTTGTGAATATGGAAACTGAAGGAAGCCTTTGAGCTCAAATCAAAAAGAGTTTCCTGATTTATAGGTAACATCTTCTCTTTAGCTCCACTCATTTACTTTCTTTCTCCAACCCACTAACCTCTATTTATTCCATTAATTTATAAAACATTATCCTAAATATAATATTATGTTTTTATTATAATTTTTATACCAACACATACACACACCTCCATCTAATGGATATAGAACATATTGTTTCTTTGTAGAGAGAACTAATGCCTCACGAAATGATGATTGTTCAATTTTATCCTACCAACTATCATGGGTGCCATTATCAAGGTAATTTATTTATATATGACATATATTATATTTATAATATCTTTATTCTTCTGTAATTTTTTTTACAAAAAACGTTTATGGTTTCTATAATGTGTAAATATGAAAATTTCAATTGATGAAGTGTGGACTACCACCCACTCTAGATGATGTGACTCATTCATGACATACATGGAACATATAAAGGATGGAGTTAATGAACTTATGAAACATATATAACATATATATTATAATGTAATTATAATATACCTATTTATCATTTAGTTTTCATTCTTTTTACATGACATAGAAATGAATATAGCGTTCATGCGTACGTACGACCGATCATCTCCATTAATGGTGAATTTTATTTCTCATCTCCAAATGTTATGGAATATTATAAATAAATATATATTGAAAATATGTGATATTTAAATCATGAATAATATTCTAGAGATGATGGAATTTTGACCACATGGACAATTTACATCAAACATGTTCATTTTTTACTTAATTACCGAATATCGACAAAACGACCGATATGAACATAAATAATTATGTAATTTTTATAACATGGTAATAAGTGATATTAAAGTAATAGTAAAATTAAAAAAGGTTCTCAAGAAATTATTAATTAAAATAAGTTTATTATTCAGGAACATGACAATTGTATGCGACGAGTGAGACTCAAGGTAAAGGACTTCCTCTCAATCTCCTTTAATTTAGACATATTTTAATGTATACAAAACCTTTATTATATGGTGTATAATAAACCTGTTTGAATTTTAATTTCATTCAAAGGTAATTTTTTCTAAGAATCACTTTACTAAATGAAAAAATGAATGTTTTTTTAACATACACAGTAACAATGACCTTTCCACCGCCCTGACCGTTATTTGGTATTTGGATTCCCATAAAATCTATAATTTTTTTATAAATAAAAGTAAATACCATATTCATTTTTAGGTATTGTGGTATTGAAAATGGTTTTGATAAAGTATTTTTTATGTCAATATCTTTAAATGATCTCTTGTGATTGCAATGTGGTAATGTTATTTTTCTGTTATGTTTTTTTATGTGCTATGATTATATAATGGTACTTAGAAATTCTATGGTTGGATCCATGATAAACCAAGTATGGGTGGTTATTTTATAACCTCCAATGCACTGGGTATGGAATTCAGCTGTATAGCTATTCCATTTGTAAGAATGATTTGTGGATGTTGACGATATGGTTATTCCATTTAAGTATGATTATTTCCTTAGTTACATTTTATATGACATATGTTTATTTATATGGGTTTATGGTAATATTTGGTTTAAAAAGGGTAATCAGTGAGCTTATATTTAGGGAAGAGTATTTACTATTTCTTAAAGGTGAAAAGTTTTACTTTATGATAAAGTATTCATGGTCATCATGCTTTCCCCAGACTAATAGTTTTCCTTCTTTGTGTATATATTACTGAGATTTTTATTCTCATACCAAGTTTTAAAATGTTTTTCACAGGACATAAATAAGTATATAGTCAAATATAGGATCACAGAAAAGTTATACTGTGAAAACATGAAATGATACGATGTTTATTTTTAACAATTTTTTGTTTTATGAAAAAATGGATAGTGAGTAGAAGTGTATATTTGTTGTTATGTATGAGTTATGACCTAATTATCTAAATCTATAAACCTAAAATGATCCTCTATGTAAATTAAAATCAAATTATTGAATTATCTCATGAATAAGTAATGTTTAAGGTTGGGGCCTTATAGTATTATAAAATATTATTACACCCAAGTAGCTCCAAGGTGTCCTAAAATAGATTCAAGGATTATAATGGACATATGTATCTCATAAAATAGGATTAGGACACATGTTAGAGTAGTTTTATATTATTATAATATTATTATATAAAATTATTTACCTAATTTACCCTTTAAACATGACATTTAACAATAATTATTGATGTAACTATTCATAATGTCCAAAAATAAATGGTACCTATTTAAAATAATTGGATATTATAATTCCATATATGAAATCCATTTTTCCAAATTCAAAACACAGAATTGATATAAATTAATTTAAAACTAATTCTTATTTGTGAGAACGAGAAAATCGTTTTTAAACAAAAAACATCAAAAGATTGACATGTGTCTATATCAAATTTCAATGTAAAATTACATAAAATCGCTAAAATTGGAATAGATGATAATAAATTAATCCAATTAAAAATTAAAACCAATTAAAACTATAATCTAAATATAAATATAAATTAGATGAAAAGGCAGTTTTGAATTAAAATGCAGTATTTTGCACTATTCATTAAAATATGGATTTTATCAGAAAAATACCCAAATTTAAAATAAAGTAATTTTTTATGTAACAATTATAAATAAGAAGTTTTTTTCAAATAGAACATATAAAAGTGCAAAAAAATATATAAAAATGGTTCACCCTCAAAACGTGATAAAATTGCATTTTTTGAAAAATACTTCTTTTTATTCAAAAATAATAATTTATTCTTATATCATGTCTATAAAACATATAATATGAATTTTAAATATTAAATTTAATATTTTAAATATATATTTCATTAAAAAAATCCATAAATAGTGGTTTTATTATTTTATAAACTCACTTATTTTCATTTAAATAGTTTTTTCAGAAAACTAAATCATTTTTATTAAAAATGGTTATATTTTAATTTACAAATAATTGGTCACAAAATAATTAATTAAATTAAAGTGTAAAAAATATTTTCATAAATCTATTAATACTATTCATTACCTCCAGTTTAATAGCTTGGTTATTAGGTAACATAATGATGCTTATGTTCAATGTGGTGTATTATGTACGCAATCGAACATATAGTCTCCTTTAAAAAATTTGGGATGTCACATCCCCCCAGTTAGAAATTGAATCCTCAAATTTTAAATTTTCGATCGGTAACCAAAGTATTAATTTAGAAAATACCTTTATTAAAAACCCACATCAGAAAAAGGTTTAAAAAAACTCCCACTTTAAATGATAGAAAGTGAAGTACAAAGGTCACATGAGATAACACATAATAGGGTTCCATGTAAGAAAACATGGATGTGGAAGAAAAAATAAGTGTCATGTTCTGATGGAGAGTGTTAGAAAACATGATCGGGATAATGTAAAATTGTGATGGGTTAAACGGTCTTTGATTTCATAGTAGGAAAATGTAAACAGTTTTTTTATTTAAGATCCACTTAATAATGTTGAGGATTTATTTTACTACATAGAATAAAAACATAAGGAAATATACCTACTCGACATGTAAAGATTCATCCCTTAATCAATTTCCACCAAAAACTCATCTTTTTCACCAAATGATGAGTATTGAAGATAAATTTATCAGGCCTGATGCACTATAACAAACTTATTAAAAATCATATCATCCAAAAAGGTAATCTATATATTTATCCTACCTTTCAACATTAACCAAAACCAAAAATTGATAGTACAAGATTTGATAATCTCCCAAACAGAATAATCCTTCATATATAGAATGACCACTTTTAATCTCAAAAATTCAACTATAATACCCATGTTCTACATAGAAAATTAAACAAACAAATGTCCTTAAAAAACAAAAAATAATCCAAACTTATATTGAAACCCAAAATTCAAGAGGATTTGATCACATAGTCATCCATGATAAATCATAACATTTATCTCTAAATAAAATCAACTACTCTTAATGTCTCATACTTAAATTTAATTAATCTAATAAAATATTCTCCATGATAGGTTAATAATTTCCCTAAATAGTCAAAATCTCTATATGTCCAAAGAAAAACATAGATTCTTCCATAATAGAATTCACCCATTAATCTATTAAAATCGCATAGTGTTCTATTTACCTTAATAATACAAATTTCCCAAAAAAGTTAATGTATTCCAAAATAACATTTATCACATAATCCCCAAATCATTTTCAATAAGAAGGATATCCATTTGATAAAACATAAGTTCTCAAAATCAACTTATTCTTAATCCATAAAATCATTTAACTAAAAAGAAGAAGTCATACTAACTAGGGTCTTCAAAATTTCCATGTTTATTTATATTGACATGAGTGTTTTAAAGTATAAATTCCATTCAAAAGTTTCAAACTAGTATGGGACACTATGAATCAAAACTCTTCTTTTTGAATTTTTTAAATGAATTTAATATATCAATATCTTGAAATGATATATTGTTAATGCAATTTAGAAATATAATTTTTCATTTATGCTTATTTTATGTGTTATTATTATGTCATGGTTCTTGGGAATTATTTATGTATACGGGTGGTTCTGTGATAAACTAGGGGGTGGGTGAGCTCATGGTAGCTCTCCAATGCATTAAGTACCATGACGATAGTAAACGTTAAGGTTTATCCTAAGAGATTTTGGAAATATACGGTGATGGGTATTCCAAAAACTACTATAAAAGGGTACTCCCTATGTAGCTGAGAAAGCTACAATGTAAGTATGATATAGATGACACAAGTTACATTTATTTCTATGATTTCGATGATGTTTTGTAGGGATCTTATGTTTACATGATGTAAGCTAAATAGTTTATGTTTTATACGTAAAAAGTGTGATCCTGTGGAAATGTTTTCATGGGTTTTAAATATTCAGGGACTAATAGTTTTATTATTTATTTTATATTCCTTACTCATATTTTTATGATCATCCCATGTTTTGGAAATGTTTTCCACAGGGTATAAGTATGGGTAAGAGAAAAGAAGAAACCATGAATATTTTTATCAAGAAAAAGAAATCATGTTTTGTTTAAAGGGTGACTTCTGTGGAAAAAGTAGATACTAAGTGTAACCGCCCACATGTAACGTATGGGTCTATTATTTAATAATTATGACCTAATTATATATAACTCTAAAACTTAAAAGATCCTCAAAGTTGTATGTTAATTCCCATACTTTTCTAATATCTGATATGTATTTCTTACACTTTGAATTATTTTCTTTCTAGTTTTATTATATAACCATAACTACAAAGAACATAGTTAAATATTTAATGCTTAATATGTGGATAATATGGGGATTACGAAGTTCAATTTCTTATGTGGAAACATCACGAAGAGAATCATGAAGGTAGTATGATTATTGGTCATAATGTTGAGTATAAATAGATTGTAAACTACATGTGAATGGTATGTGATGTTCATTCAGTATTATTTACATTAAACCTAAGAATCTTGAGGTTGATAAACCTTGAGACATTATTCATATTTTAGGAAAGATAAAGATGATGGATCTGGGGTAATGGTTTAAGAAAAAAGTTGGATGATTGAGGTGTATATGTTTCAGAATTCAAAGATTATTTTATATGAATCTGGAAATATATAATTGTTTCTTGTATTAGTTTTTCATTAAGGATTGGAAATGATATTTTGAATAGTTATAAGGAGCCAAAATGTGATTTAAGGGTAAGGTGATATACATGGAGAAAACATGATTAAGGTAATGATAACCATTAATATGTCCCTTATGTTAATATAATGATGTTTGGATAAATATTTTTTGGATTTGAATAAGTAGATTAGATTATTATTGATTCTTGGGAAATAATTATGGAGTTTTTGAAAAGAGGGTTATGCTATCATGGATGAAGTATATAATTTTTTGGGAATTAAGGAATAAGCCATTATGTTTTGTAACAAGGAAACATTCATGTTTTCAATAAGGATATCTGATTATTTAGGTTGTTGCCATAAATAAAGAGAATATATGATGAATGTTTTCACATTTTTGGAATGTTACCAACCAGAGATAAATTATGATATATGGGGGATAAATTTTATGTTGTGTTTTTCAACCATTTTCTATAGTTTTGGATTTTAATCTTTTAGAATGATTGTAAGCTTATCAAATTTTTAGAATGTTTAATTTATGCTTCCGATGAAGTTTTTAGAATAAAGTATTATCTTAGAATATATGGACTTATGAATGTTTGATAACTTGTCATAACCTTTTCTTGAGACATGTGGAATAACATTTCATTATATTTATGGATTTCATGATCTCCTAAAACTTCAAGAATTAAAAATTCAATTTCATTTCATTAAATTAGAGAAGAAGTGGAAATTGTTCAAGGAATGAACACCATTGATATTGTACTAAAATAAAGTATGTATTTCTTATCATGTTCTTAAAATTTATGCAAAGAATCTTGAAAAAAATGTTATCTTAGTAACTTCTTATCTAATAAATCATATGGACCATTAAATCATTACAGATTCATGAGTTTCTAGTTGTTAAATTTCTCCAAACTTTGTTCTCTATCACTATCCATTAAAAAATGATTGTTAAATTTCTCTTTCATATCTATGTTTTAACTTCCCACCTATTTTATCCTATGTGGAAACCCAATGGTGAGTTACTTTGGGTAACCATTATGTTTCTATCTTTCCATTTTTAAAATGATGTTTTAGTATTCATCTTTATGATCCGGGTTTCTATAAATGAAACTTTCACATAGAAAACATTTTATAACCCCGCTGAATTTTGAGGGTTAAATTAATTTTAATGAGGGTGGAATGAAACAATGGGAAATTTTATGATACAATTTTTTTTTAATTTCTTTGTTGTCTTATGTTTTATGGTACACCATGATTAGCTTGCACTATATGAAACACTGTATTAGTTTGCAGTGTACGAAAAACTATTCTTGGCTTATGTTACATAAAATTTAAATTTATTTTGATATAATTAATTTCAATTAACATTGAGTATAACTTATATCTAAATATTATAACCTAGTCATTATAATGGTGTGTATGAATGGTATTAACATCCTTCTAAAAAAACTATTTAAATGAAAATAAGTGAGTCAATAAAATAATAAAATCATTATTCATGGATTTTATTAGTAAAATATATATTTAATTTTATCAATTTAATGTTTAAAATTTATCTTATATGTTTTCTAGGCACAAAATAAGAACAAATTCAATTTTTCAGATAAAATGAGTGTTTTTCTAAAAATTGAGTTTTACCGCCTTTTGATGGAGAACCCATTTTAAATCTAGTTTTTATACATTTATAAGTTCTATTTCACATAAGACATTATTTTTTTAATTGGGATATCAAAATTTACCTTGTTTGAAATTTAGGTATTTTTTTTAATGAAATTCATTTTTTAAGGAATAGTAAAAAATAATATATTTTAATTCAAAACTCCATTTTCAGCTAAATTATTTATATAGTTAGATTATATTTATAATTGGTTTTAAATTTTAATTGTAATTTTTTTCATTTAATATAATTTTTGTTATTCGATATAATTTCACATTTAAATTGGAATAAACACATGTCCATCTTTTGATAGTTTTTACTTCTTAAAAACATGATTTCTAGTTTTGACAAAAAATATTAATTTTAAATTAATTAATACACATTTTTTGTTTTTTGTTTTTAGAATTTGATTATATATATGGAATTGGAAGGTCCAAATTATGTAAATATGTACCTTGTATTTTTGGATATTAAGAATAGTAACTTCAGTAATTATTTTTATTTGTCATGGTTCAGGTAACATTTGGTAAATAAGGGTGAAAATAATATTATAATATAAAAATACCCTAATATTTGTTCTAATATTATTTTATGAGTCTTGGGTGACCCAAAAAATCCTTAGGCTGAAGGGTTTTTATTTGGGAACCACTTGGGTGTGAAAATGACATTTTATAATAATTAATTTAAAGTAAAGGGAAATATAACGTAAACATATATATTTTTAATAAACCAATTTTAAGGTGGGGTTATATAACTGATATACTTGAATATAAGTATTCATTATAAATATAAAAAAAATTTCCTACATCATGGTATTTTATTTATAATTTCAGATATTATATAAATAAATTTATTCCCAACATAATGATGATGCAATGATTACCTTATTAGTGAAAGATTCAAATAAATGATATTATAAATATTAAAATAAATATAATTTTAAAATATTCATTCAATAAATGAATTTTATGGATTATTATTACATATTATCCTTTATTTAATGTTGTTTTATATAATCAATCATGTTTTTATAGCTTTAACAAAAATCAATTACTAAATAGTGTCTAAATTGATATAAATGAGTTTAAAACAAATAATTTTTAATTAAATGATGTAATATTCATAAAAACATAATATTCAAAAAAAACGACTTATATAGTATTAAAAGTATCATTAATTATCCATTTTAGGTTTTCTGTGTATTTTATAGTAACTATATTGACCATATAGTTTAAAAATACGATAAGACATGTTAAGGGTTTATTTATTTAACTAAGGGTTAAATCCAAAAGATAAGATTAAAATTATGACCTAAACTTGTCTAAAACCTATTTTTTGAGAGTATTTATACCCATAATCAAATTATATTTGAAATATATCACTTTTAGGTTATTGTAATTCGAAAATCAATATACAATAAAAAAATATTTCAAGACATTCCTAAAGTGCCCATCCTCTATTTTATAAAAGGCCACCACCTATACACACTTAATCACACCACTCAAGACTCTAGTATCACCCAATTTCTTCTCAAATTATCTAAAAAACTCCCTCCTTTCTTTTTAGAGACACACTTTGGGAATAAATCCATCCTAGGAGATGTTTTGTTCAAATTAAATAGAGATACTCAAAAAAGTAGTAATTGTTTTATCACCTCTTTCAAAATTCTTTTCTTATTCTACTTTATCTTCTTATGTTGTTTCAATAATACCTTAATAAATCCAATATATTCTAAATTTTTATATGTTATTATAATTATGGTAAAATCTTATACCTCCTTTTATCCATCCTATGAATAATAATATCACCATGTGTGGGTACCTATGACTTACCGTCACCACGTCGTGGTGTAATTTTTTATTCAACAATAATTAATTTGGATTGACATAATGATGAATATAATTGATGTAAAAAAATTAATAAAACATGATTATTATTCTTTATAATTAATATACCATCCAATTCCATGTCGTTAAACCATTAATTGAATGATATCGTCATTCGTGCGTACAAACGACCTATCGTCTCCACGATGCGATGTGATTAATTCTACATGATATTAATTAAACCATGATAATATACATGAATGTAATGAATAAATGTTACTTATATTATAATAATATCATTATATAAATTATATAACTATAACCTAAGAAGTGGAAGATGAACTTATCTGACAAAAATTGCATAAGAACATAAAATAGTTAATATCCGAACAACGAGTGACAATGAAATGTTACTAACAAATGGTTGATAATATAATCATATATGATATCATAAAAATGACTGTGATTATGGAATATGTTAAAAAAATTATTTAAATAATTATACAAGAGGTTCAGATACATACGATGGATATCAGACCTAAGGTAAGGGTTAATTTTGTAATCTTATTATTATCTGAGATTGTTTATACATAAATATTTACTAGGGTATATTTATCATCAAAATACATGTTTCCTAAATATTTAATAAAATTTTTATTACTATTCAATTTTTAATGTCAATTTTACCTATTGGGAAATTTTTACTAAATGGTTTTAATGGAATATTTTGTCATTATTTGATACAAGGTAATTTTTTTTACTTTTCCAAAAAAAGTACAAGGAGAATGTTTTTTAACTTATATAGAATAAATGTATTATTATGATTTAATAACACCTTATTTAAATGAAACATACATTAAAATATTTCAATTTTATTTTCAACTAAATTCTTGTATTTTAAAAAATTGTTTCATTTTGAGAAAATAAAATGTTTTTGAAGAAGAATGGATATTTTCCTCAAGAATTAATTTCGAGTATTTTATCAAATTTATTTCCCATCTAAGATGACATTGTGTTACATTTATATACCTACTATTACATTGATTTTATTGTGTTTATTATGGAATTATTTTCATAATATCAATTTATTTTATATGGATTATGAGGGAATTATGTTTAAGAAACCCATTTTTTCTTCATTTTGTTATGCTATGGTGAATAGTTTATGTTTTTGTAGAACATGTAAGAATTATTTCATTATAAGATGGTAGGGAACTATATCTACCTCCTATGAATTTATAAAATATGTATATATCTCATGAGATAGACATGACGGAATGGAATGTAAATCTGGTCTAGTAATACATGGTTGGAATGACAGGTAACCTGATTCAGTAATGAACTTTGTCCGCTATGATGGTCTTTGCTACGAGACTTGGGTAATATGGAAATGATTTTATATGATTATGTGTTTTCCACAATTTCATGTTTTATAACATATATATGTTATCATGATTAATGTTCCTTTATGATTTATTCCTTACATACTATGAATATTTATTTCATAACTCAAGATTTTGATATTCAAACATTATGTTCATGTCATTACATTCTTATGTTCATTTTTGTATGATATTTTCCATGCTTACCCTTACTAGGAATTTTATCTTACCCTTTTCATATGATTTATTTTCCCCAATATATAAATACTGGTTTTAGGTAGGAAAACTAATGGAGAGGATCTTTGTGGTAGATGTTGATGATCTTCCACCAAGATAGAAGAATGTGTTACGAGTTTCCAGAGACAGTAATCTAATACAGTATTTGGGAATCTATTTTTTTAATGTATTATGTGTTCAAAAAAAATTTAATGTCAATGTACATCATGCTACCCAATGAATTAAAGAGCTACCACAGGCTTACCCATCAATGATTTATCACAGAACCACCCATAGACATAAACAATGCAAAGAACCATAACATAATTATAACACATAAAAAAAGAATAAAGAAAAATAACATTTCCATGTTTCAATCACAAGATATCATTTCAGGATATTGATATAATAAATTAATTTAAAACACTCAAAAATAAGATTTTTTGGTATGGAGGAATATTATAGTGAATACACATAATCGATCTATTTGATTAAAAAAATGATATTTGTTAGGGATATCTTAACTTAATATCATTTCTTTGAGATAAATATCCATGTAATTTTTTTTAAATAATGTATGTGAATGTCCTCTAATTGTTTTACACTAAATACCTAATTATATTGGGTGTATTTATATTTGTCACACATAATTATGTTATTGATTTATCCCTAATCTAAGGATGCTAACTATGAAATAGAAATAGTATCAATCTCATTTCATTGAGGAATATTCTAATTTATACACAACCTTCATTATGTGGTGTATAATAAATCCCTTTGAATTTTAATTTCATTCAAAATGAATCTTTTTCGACGAAGCATTTTACTATATGACAAAAGAAATTTTTTTAATGAATGTAGCGATATGACTTCTCTGCCACTACAACAATTATTTGTTATTTGTATTCCTCTACAAGCCATAATGTTTTCAAAACAAAAGTGAATACCATATTCCTTTTTAGGTATTCTGGTATTGAGAATGGGTTTTATAAAGAATTGATTATATCAATATCTTTAAATTATATCTTATGATTGCAATGTGGAAATGTTATTTTCCCTTTATGTATGGGTTGTGTTATGATGATGTTATGGTTATTAGTCATTTTTTATGTATATGGGTGGTTCTGGGATAAACCAAGGGTGGGTGATCATGTGATTGCTCTCTAATATATTGGGTAACGTGGAAGAGATAAATGTTATGGTTTCTCATACGAGATTTAGGGAATACACTATGATAGGTATTCCAAACACAACCATGAAAGTTACTCCCTATGTAGATATGAAAGCTATAATGTAAGTATGATATGGATTACACAAGTTACATTTATGTTTTATGATTTCAATGATGTTTTGTAAGAATCTTATGATTACACGATGTAAGCTAAATAGTTTATGTTTTACGCGTGAAAAGTATGATTTTGTGAAAAAAAATTCATGGATTTTAAATATTCATGGACTAACGGTTTTATTCCTTATTTTATATTCCTTGCTAATATTTTTATTCACATCCCATGTTTTTGAAAAATTTTCCACAGGGTATAAGTATCGGTAAGAGAAATGAAGAATTCAAGAGGATTTTTATCTAGAAAAATAAAATCATGTTTTGTTTAAAGTAATTCCTTTTGTGGAAAAAGTTGATACTGAGTGTAACTGTCCACATATAAATTCTGGTTCTATTATGAAATAGTTATGGCCTAATTCTCTAAACATATAAATTTCAAAAATATCCCAAATGTGAATTCTTGACTTAACTCAAGAATATAAAACTACCTAGCTTACATCTTGTAATCATAAGATTCCTACAAAACTTTATATAAATAATAAAAAAAATGTAACTTATGGAATCCATATCATACGTAAATTTTTTCTTTCATAGCTACATAGGGAGTAAACTTAATTGTTACATTTGGAATACCCATCATAGTATATTCCCTAAATATCTTAGGATAAAACTTAATGTTTACCTCTATTATGATAACCAATACATTGGAAAGCTATCCCGGGCTCACCCACCCTCAGTTTATTACAAAACCACTCATGTACAACAAAAATTACCAAGACCCATAATTTAATCCTAACAACTAAAACAATAATAAAGGAAAAATAACATTTCCACATTTCAATCACAATATATCATTTCAGGATATTGATATAATCAATTCATTTAAAACATTCAAAAAGAAGATATTTGAATCAATGTGTCCCATACGACTTTGAAAATTTTGAAAAAAATTTACACTTTAAAACACTCGAGTCTATATAAATAAATTCTTAAAACCATTTGGGAAATATGGACATTAATGAGAATGATTTATAAGAATAATTCTTTAAAACATTTAAAAATGATGTTTCAGTTAAATAATCCCTCACCACTTGAGAAACATTTGAATAAAAATAATTAACGAATAACATTAAACCAGACATTAAATATCATGATAATATATTAATTCATTATATAACATGTCAAAAGGGTTGTATATACACCTTATAAAATAATAAAGGTGCATAACATCTAGATATGCCTCAATGATATAAGATTGAGACAAATTCCCTTACAAAGATCATATCACTATATTAAGGATAAATCAATGACATAATTATGTGTGATAAATAATAATACAACCAATATAATTGTACATTATGAGTAAAATAATCAGAGGTCATTCACACATATTCATGGAAACACAAAACCAATGACAAGGATATTTAACTTAATGAAATGAGATTGAGTTGATATTTCCCTTACAAATATCATTTTGTTAATAAAATTGAACAATTAAGTGTATTTACTATAAATACACATAAATAAATTAAAAATAAAATATAGGATAACAAAACTTATTTCTCACATAATCATGTCACAACATAATCAAGAAGTAGAAGATTAACCTGTAGAACGAAAATTGGGTAAAGAAGTGCCCTTACCTCGAGTCCGACTTGTCCAGTTTCTTATTTATATTCATGAATAATAAACTTAGGTTATTTTATAAATTCTTTAGAACATTTTTCAGTTTTATTATTCATTTTATATTACTTATTACTATGTTATATAAATTAGTTAACTATTTGAGTTTATATCGGATGTTGGGTCCATGTTCAGAACATGAATCAAAAATGAACTTGTTATGATTACAAATTCTCTATGTATTAAAAATACCTTGATCAACAGAATAATAATAATTATTTAAATATCATTTATATCCAGTATATATATTTATAATAATCCAGAATATTGAGAGATAAAAAATGAAATTCACCGTTCATGCAGATGGTAGGCCGTACGTACGCATGAATGCTACTTTTATTTCATTGTCAAATTAAAAGAATTAAAACTAAATAATACATCGGAATATTTTAATTCCAGTATAATATATATGTTATATATATTACATAAGTTCGTATACTATATTTTTTATACGTTCCGTGTATGTAATGAATGAGTCATGTCACTTTGAGGGGGTGGTAGTCCACACTTCCAAAAATGAAATTATCGTAATTGCACATTATGAAAAGAATAAAGGTATGTTTTGAATAAAAATTATAGAAACATAGAAACAATATAAATATAATATATATCATATATAAATATAGTTCCATTATAATTTCCACTATGAGAGGTTGTAGGAGAAAATTGAACAATCATCATTTCGTGAGGTAGTAGTTCACCGTAAATAGAAACAATATGTTCTATATCCACTAGATGAGGTGTGTGTAAGTTTAAGACGAACCCTTAGATTTAAAACATCCTAGTTTATTTTGTATAATTTTGTTGTTATAAAATAATGGAATAATGAGAGTTTTTGTGGTTGGATCTTGAAAATACATTAAAGGACCTCGAGAGAAGATGTAACCTCTAAATCTGGAAGCTCATTTTTATTTGAGCCTAACGAATTTCTTGAATTTTCTTCTGCCCAAGGTAAGGCTTCTAGAAGTAATTAAGGGATTATGGGAGCTTATTTGAGAAGAATGTTTTAGATACAAGTGGCATTAGAGGTGTGAGTAAGTGGATAGAGGTGGTGTCCTTTTATAAGTGGGGGGAGGGTCACTTTAGGAAAGTCTTGAAATATTATTTTATTATAAATTTATTTCTGAATTATAATAGATCCAAAGTGATATATTTTGAAGATAATATGTGTATGGTTCTAAATACTCTCAACCAATAGGTTTTAGAAAAATTTAGGTCACAAATTTAACCTTTGGCTTTAACCCTTTGTTAAATAAATTAACAATTTCCACGTCTTCTTGTATTTTTACACTATATGGTCAATATAGTTACTAAAAAAATGCAATGATAATATCAAGTTCAACATTAATGAAATTATTAAAATTATTTAATTGATTTGGCTAAATCATAGATTTTTATGACTATTATATCATTTAATAAAATTTTATTTGTTTTAAAAAGTCCTCTATTTCAATTTTGACACTATTTAGTATTTGAATTTTGTTAAAGCTATAAAAACTTGATTGATTCGAAAAAATTACATTAAATCAGAGATAATATTTCATAATATTCCAAAAAAATCGTTTATGGAATCAAAAATTTCAAATTACCTTTATTTTAATATGTATAATATCTTTTATTTGAATCTTTCATTAATAAGGTTATCAGTAAATCATCATTATGTCATAAATAAATAAATTTATTTAATTTTTAAAAATTATAAATAAAATACCATGATTTAGAAAAGATTTTTATATTTATAATGATTCTTTATAGTCAAATAGATCAATTATATAAGCCCATGATAAATATTTATTAGTAAAAAGATACATGTTTATGTTATATTTCCCTTTACATTAAATTAATTATTATAAAAAGTCATTTTCACACCTAAGTATCTCCCAAATGCCAAAAATTCATCATAAGGATTTTTTGGTTATCCAAGAATCATCTGATAGGATTAATACATGTGTTAAAGTAGTTTTATGTTATTATAATACTATTTTTACCCTTATTTACCTTATTTACCCGTTAACCATGATATATAAAAACTATTACTGAATTTGTTACACATAATGTCCGAAAATAAAAGAGAACTATTTACATTACTTTTAACTTCTAATTACAAATATTGGATCCATTTTTAAAAATTAAAACACAAAAGTGGAATTAATTAATTTAAAATTAATTCTCGTTGTCAAAACTAGGAAGCGAGTTTTGAAAAAGTAAAATGTATCAAAAGATTAACATGTGTTTATGTCCAATTTAATTGTGAAATTACTTCCAATAAACAAAATTATACTAAATGATAAATACATAATCCAATTAATAGTTAAACCCAATTAAAATAGTAATACAAATATATAAATAAATTATACGAAAAGGTAGTTTTGAATTAAAATGCAGTATTTTCACTATTCATTAAAATATGAATTTAATCAGAAAAATACCAAAATTTCAGCCAAGGAAAATTTTGATTTCTATATCCCAAAAAAAATTATTATGTAAAATATAACTTATAACATTTTAAAAAACTAAATTTAAAAGGGTTCTCCATCAAAGGAGGAAAAACTTTTTTTTTGAAAAATACTTCTTTTATACGAAAAATTGAATTTGTTCTTATATCATGTTTAGAAAATATATAAGCTGAATTTAAAATATTACATTGAATATATAACATATATTTTCATTAAATAAAAAACCATAGAGAGTGATATATTTTTTAGAAACAATTATTCTCTTTTTATGTCGAGAGTCAATGTATTATTACATTACATTGGCATGGTCACAAGAAAATAAAATCCCAAATGACCAATCAGTTTAGTATTCTTAGAAATACCAGATACAATCACAAAAATTACATTATAACTTTAAATGAAAAATAAAATTTTACCCCCTTTAAAAACTATCATATCCCTTATACCATCCCTGTAGGTAAATCATAATATACTTCTTCACATCCTGGGTAAAAAACGAAACATAAGAAAGTAGTGAGCTCAGATGCTCATTAAGGGTAAAAAATATATCCAAATCTATCATAAATAAGCAAATAAGTTTAATTAAAGGTATAAAAATGATACAAAATCCTTTTAAACATAATCTTCAAATAAATATGGAAATAAAAAAAATCAAATAATACCATTTGAACTTTCACATAGATATTCTACTTATCGAATAATCACATGTAATATCAACAACTAATCAAATAATATGGGAATGAATAATGATGGACATCATAACCCCAATTTCAAGGCCTCGTTCCAAGACCAAAAAAAATATTGTTGAGGCCTTATGGAAAGACAATAGTTTGTCTCATGAGACATACCGATGCATAGAGGGGCTATAGTGGGCCTCACCCATACATACTAAGTCCAATGCGTTCCTCCTTTGAATGGGTGAAATATAACATAAATATTCGTATTAAAACTAGCATTTGAAATAATTTAACCATAATCCATGAATGGTATAAAAATAGCACATACATAGTCAAAAATATCATAAACCATTAAATAAAATATGGAAGATTGTATCACAATAATTCAACCACAATTAAGCATTAAATTCAACAATGGATGTTGAAATAGATGAAAATAATCTAATAAAATCATTAAAACATTTTGATAGAAATATCCCTTTGAAAATATTTAAATGTCACAAAATTTAGAAAAGAATACATTTAAAAGGTATTTTTGAATCAAAGTGTCCCTTAACACTTTTAAACTTTTGAAATGAATTAACATTTTAAAAAATCATGTCTATATAAATAAATCCTTAAATCCTTTTTGAAAACATGGTCATTAATGAGAAAGATTTAAAAGAATACATCTTTTAAACATTTAAAAGGATGTTTTAGTGAAAAAGTCTTTTATATAAAACCTTGTAAGATTTATTTGGAAAACATTTTAATGAACTTAAAAATAGAGATTATATGTCCTTTATAATCCTTTTAATTCCATATAAATAGTTATATAGAATAATATCAATAATATTGAAATGGAGAAAGGATTAATTCTTTAGACATTCAAAGTGTCCCATATCGTATTGAACATTTAAATCATTTTAATGATATATAAAATTAATCATAAAATACCATGAATATAAATGTATTAATGATATGAAATATAATTGGGGTATTATATAAACCACTCACAAGAAATAGGTGGTGAACATGGATTATATCTCATGAAAATTAAAAGTGAGATGGAATTCCTTACCTTAAGTATGATATTCTCTATAAGTGTTTGAAACTCCTATATAATGGTTTTGAACACATTATTAACTTGTTATAAAATCATAATAATATTTATTATTTCATATATTATTCATTTAAGACTTTATATTATTTATTTATTAATAATTTTCAAGTTAGAGTAACTTATATTGGGTAATAATCACTTTCTTTATTGTACGTTTTGACATGTTATTCTTCATCATATTACGTTGATCATGATTTAATTACTTATAGAATATATAAAATGATTTATATATCATATATATTCAGAATATGAATATATATAATAGATATATTTATGAAATGGAATACACCATTCATGGAGACGGTATGTCGTACGTACACATGAACGATGTTTCCGTTTTCTTATTGTATTGAATGGAAGAAAGTGAAGGACATATATGTATATATATATATATTATTCAAGTAGAATTATTATATCATATATTTCATAATTATTAATAATATATATATTTTTATAATTATCCTTGAATGGTGAATTTTGAAGATGAATCTCATCGCGTCATGGAGACGGTAAGCCATACATACGCACGAGAGATGGTATCACTCCCAAAATGGTTAAATGGTATAAAAATGGGTGGTATGTTAATTATAATAAATAATTATCATGTTATATTAATTAAATATAATAATTATACTCATCAATTATATTACTCACAATAAATTAGTATTGAATAACAAATTACGCCACGACATGCAGATGGTAAGACGTACAGACACACGCATGGAGATATTGTTATTCATAGGATGAATAAATTGAATAATTTGGTTGTTAAATGATTATTATAACATCTATTAATATATTAAATTCTGTATATATTATTTTATTATGGAAAAAAGAAATACAAAAGATGTATAACAGAGAAAAGAACTTTAAAATAGGTGATAAAACAATTACCTCTTTTTCAAGCATCTCTTTTTGATTTGCAAAAAAGGACTCCTTAGGATGGTTTTATGCTGAATGTGTGGCCTGTAAGATGAAGTGAGGTAAATAGTGAGAGTAAATGGTCATGTTTTGTTTGAGATAAAGGTATTTTGAGGTGTAAGTTAATGATAAGGAGACGTTTCCTTTTATAATAGATGTGAGGGGCACTTTTGGAAAATCTTGAAATATTATTTTATTTTAAATTGAGTTTCCCATTATACTAGATCCAAAGTGATATATATTGAGAATAATATGAGTATTGGTCGAAATAATCTCATACAATATGTTTTAGTCATTCTTATGTTATAAAAGTAACCTTATCTTTTGGCATTAACCCTTAGTTAAATAAATTAACTCTTATCATGTCTTCTTGTATTTTTACACTACACGATTAATATAGTTACTATAAAATTCCAAGAGAACCTCAAGTGGATCATTAATTAAATTGGGAACATTATCTAAGTCATTTGGATGAATATTAGTTTTTTACTATTATATCATTTAATAAAATAGTATTTATTTTAAAAACTCTTTTATGTCAATTTTGACACTATTTAGTAATTGATTTTTTTAAGTAAAAAAAACTTGATTCCTCTAAAAAAAGTATTAAATAATACCTAAAATGTAAATTTAATCCAAATAATATGTTTATGGAATCAGAAAGATCAAATTACTTTTATTTAAATATTTATAATATCATTTATTTCAATCTTTCATTAATAAGGTAATCCATACATCATCATTGTCTGATAATTTAATTTATTTATTTAATGTTTAAAAATTATATATAAAATAAAATTATGTAGGAAATATATTTAGATTTCTAATTACTATTTATAGTTAAATATATCAGTTATATAACCCCACCATAAAATTATTTTAGTAAAAAGATATATGTTTATGTTATATTTCCCTTTACTTTTAATCAATTATTATAACATGTCATTATCAAACCCATGTGACTTCCAATGGCCAAATGTGCATCCCAAGTGTTTTATTGGTCACCCAAAACTCATATAATAGGATAAGGATTTGTTTTTTGGTAGTTTTATATTATTATAATATTATTTTTACCTTAAATTACCCTAGTAACCTTTAAACATGGTAAATAAAAATAATTACTAAAGTTACTATTCATAATGACAAAAAAATAAAAGGGGAATATTTAAATAATTTAGAACATATGATTCCAAATATTGAATCCATATTTACAAATTAAAAACACATAATTGGAAGGAATTAATTTAAAATTAATTACCATTGTCAAAACAAGAAAACATGTGTTTAAGAAGTAAAAACTATCAAAAGATTGACATGTTTTTATGTCCAATTAAAATTTGATATTACATACAATGACCAAAATTTTATTAAATTATAAAAACATAATCTAATTAACTTTAAAACAAATTAAAAATATAATATAACTATATGAATAAATTAGATGAAAAGGCAGTTTTGAATTGAAATGTAGTATTTTCACTATTCATTAAAATATGAATTTTATCAGAAAAAAATGCCAAAAATTCAACCAAATAAATTTTTATGCCCCTCTTACAAGTAAGAAGATTATTTTTCCAAATGGAATATATAAAATTGATAAAAACTAGATTTAAAATAGGTGCTCCATCAAAAGGCGGCAAAACTGCATTTTTTTAAAATACTTATTTTATCTGAAAAATTGAATTTGTTCCTAAATAAAGTCTATAAAATATATAAAATTAATATTAATGTTATATGAAATATATAAAATTCAGAATTTTGTTAATAATAATCATATCCACTAATTAAATGTCTAGTTTTAGAGGTTGTGGTGTGCTTGAACTCGCTGTTACATATAGTGTACACTATTGATTTATTTAAAAAGAAACATATCATGGAAGATTGGGGTGTTACATTATCCCCTCCATTAATAAATTGTTTACTCAAAATTTATACTCAAAATCATAAACAATGGGTTGGACTTCTTAAAATATCATTATTGAAGTCCCACATTGAAAATTTATTAATGAGACCTATATTTCAAAATGAAGAAAGGGAAGTATGAAGGTCAATGGAGAAAATAAATACCAAGGTTCAATGTAGGAAAACATGGACATGAAAGAAAAAATATAACGATCATGTTATGATGGAGAGTGATAGATAACATGATGAGGAAAAAGTCAAAAATCACAAACCTATAAGTCAATGATGATCTACGTGACCATTTGATTCATTAAAAAAGAAATTACTAGGAAAACATTTTTTGTTTTGTGATATTTTACCTAGATTTGGATAATTAATTTACATGATTGATTATTAACATAATGAAATATACTTACTTACTTGAAAAGTATAGTTTTCTCTTTTAATCAATGTCTAAAAAATCTCACCTTTCTCACCAAAAGATAATAAAATTTAATTTATCTTAATCGTATAGGTTAAGAAAAATGAACTTAGAATTCATCTATCATACCATTTAAATAAAATAAAACTACATTATACAAACTAGGACTTCATGTAATCCAATGGTATGTGATAAAGCCTTGTCGCACTTTGGTTGTGGTTCAATTCTTGCAGCCTTGTCTGATGCGATGGGTCATCTCCTGACCTGCGGGTTATCCTTTTTCTCAAACTATATTATTATAACATTCCAAAAATACCATTGAGAAATTTTTTAACCTCAAAAAATAATATCCAATGTTAAACGTAATCCACTAAAACCTCAAGACTTTTCCAAAATACTTATGTCCAAATTAACAGTTTAAATAAATCTATAAATTTCCAAAATCAATCGTAATATCAGATTCCCAAAACAACACAATATAAGAACCCATATCTTCTTTTCAGGTATGTTTTCCTTTTCTAGTAGTTTTTGAGAAAAAGAGGAAATTTTGGAAATTTTTTAAGTACACGTCGTGTACTCGGTTGCTGCATGAAGCTGTGTACTGGCTGTGTAATGGCCGCACACCCGACCATGTGGGGGTAACCTGGAGACCGCCTAAATTAGAGTACAGAAACGGCAAGTACATTCCATGAAATTCTAAACTACAAGCCATGTATTTTCTTTTTTTTCATTAAATGTACCGGGGTTTCATCTAATCTCCAGAATGATCTTCTTCTCGACTTAGTTTGTTTGAAAGAACCCGTACGACTGCGATCTTCCTCTAAGCCCTCGACTGAGCATCTGATCTCGGATTTGACCACCGTCGATTGTGTTGGGATCACCTCAGTAATCTCTTCCTTCTTCTAGAGCTTCTTTTCATGAATCCTCCTCTTTCTCAAGTTATACTCGGTTGAAAATTTTGAGAATTTTTATAGATATACCGTGTTCTTGGGTGATTCATGGCTTGAGGTTCACTTATAGAGATCTCCCACCACCAAGGTAGGTGGTTTGTGCCTTTCTGTTGAAATTCTTTGAGTTATATGTGAAAATTTGTCCAATACCCTTGAACAGGGTATTACGTGTTTACTGTTTTAGCCATGTTAATTTCCTTCCAAGCTTGTGTTCTAGTGTAGAGGTTAATTGAATGTGAATAAGGTTGATAGTTATGATTTAGAAGTGGTTTCCCATGCATGTTCTGTTTATAACTGTTTTGTCCTTTTTAGCCTATTAGGCTTATTTGTTGTATTTCCCATGTCTAGTCTTGTAGGATGGTGTAAATTATATTCTGACATTCTTTTATTCTATAGACTGTTTATCCAAGTAGTACTTGAGGGTTACCTTCGCCATATTGCATTACTATGCTTGATTGATTTACACAGGGTCGTGAGAACCTGGTGTAGTTGAATGTAAAGGTAATTGACTGTGAGTGCTTCCTCAGAGAGTCATTAATCTCTTTTGTCTATAAGTGGAATTGACTATGAGTTCTTCCTCAGAGAGTTGTTAATCATTTCTGACTATAAGAGGAATTAACTGCGAGTGCTTCCCCAAAGAGCCTTTAATCACTTTTGACTATAAGGGGATTTGACTGTGAGAGCTTCCTTAGAGAGTTGTTAATCACTTTTGGCTATGATAGGAAATTGACTATGAGTGATTCCTCAGAGATTATTTATTTATATTAGACAATAAGGGGAATTTTCTGTGAGTGCTTCCTCATAGAGTCTTTGTTATATCCTTGTAATTTGAACCAAAGGGGAGAGGCTGTGAGTACTTCCTAGAGGGTTACTTGTTGTGTTTACCTGCTCTGATAAGCTGTTGCCTAGTATATGAAATTGAATGCATTGAAACTTTGGATTTTTTACTGCTGAATACATTCTTGTTCACTTCATCCTTTTACTTATTACCTTCCATATATTCACTGACTGTTAGTTACAAATATTGTTTTGGTTGCCTACTAGGATTTAGTCTCACAACCTATTTGGGCTATGCTTTTGGGCCCAAATAGATTATATTGTAGCAGGTATAGATGAGGTAAGACAACCTTCTACATTAGGTACTTAACTACTTTGGAGCTGGAGAGCATGAGACCAAGCTGAGGCCTGCGATGATGAGGATATGTTATCTTTTTTTCTTTTGTACTTTGGTTTAGTACTATTTGTATTTCAGTATTGTGATGTGTTTGGATATTTTCCTAGACATGTGTATCATGCATCATCCTTATATATATATGTGTGCTCTAGTTTATTACTTCCAGTATTCTACTGTTCACTTTTGCATGATTATTAATACTTTTATTATTTCCATTTGTTTACTTCCACTGTGTTACTCTGTCAATTATGACATTGTTTCCCCAAGGCCCTCGCTGCTAGTCAGCATCCTTTGGAATTTGGAGGAATGTGCTTGAGGCCATCTGACCAACCAAGTATGGGGAATCACTAGGAAGCTTCCAGAATCAGGATGTTACAATGTGGTATCCGAAGAATTTTTTTCTTCTTGACTTGCTTTTTGGAACCTATATTCTGGGATAAGATGGAAATAGGTACTTGGTAATAATTTTTGCCTGAGAGTATCTTACCTATGTATAGGGAAAAGCCAATTTACCTCATTTATTGCAATTTCTAGTTTTGCAATTAGACAGTTGATTTGATTTCACTATTGGGTGATTGACAAGTATTGTACTGTTACTGTTGATATTATTGAGGTTCTATTTTTTTGCAACCCAATGAGATGAGGGTATTCCATTTCATGCATCATATAGGAACTTTATAGGAATCACATGTCATGCATTCTTTCCATGCCATTTAGGGTGCATTAGCGATTTCATGTTGTTGTGATAGATGTTGTGCTAGATATGCATGCTGTTGTGATAGATTCCTTGATAGAATTCTTATTGTTTAATAGGGTATTGATTGTGTAAGGTTTTGTTTGAATGAATTCCAAACTTTGGTTCTTGAGGTGTTATGGGCCCTCATGGATTAGAAATTTATGGATCATTGCCTTGTTTTTCTTGTATATAACTTGTAAGATATTCCAAGCTTTGATTTTCATGGAGTATGGGCCCTCACGGATCGTAATTTGGCAATTTAATGTTTTTTTAGTGTTTTTCTGGTCTCTGTAGTAGTTTCTAAGGCTTACAGTGTGGAAAAAACCCAGAATACACACCGTGTAGTTTTGAATACATGACATGTCCTCTTCTGTTTGGGAAGAAACTATTTCTCTTAAGTACACATCATGTACTCTATGTGCATGTCGTGTAGTCTTTGACCATCTTGCTGGTTGTGTGGTAAAAGACATGGGGTTAGGGAAAACCTTGGTAGGACACGCCGTGCACAGGACATACACACCGTGTGATTAGATCTTGTGTCTGTCCATGTGACTAACGACATGGGTGGATAAAAACTTAAGCAATACACACCATGTCAGTCTTAAACACACCATATAGTGTAATCCTTGGAATCCAGACATGTAACTAACAATACGGGTTAGTGTAAATCCATTAGTACACACCGTTTCTGTCTGGAACACGCCATGTAGTGTTATTCATGTATCCGACTATGTCACTAAAAACACGGGTCAGTGAAGCTTGTCTAGTACACACCGTGTCTTACAAAAACATGCAGTGTAGTCTTGTTCTAAGAGAACCATGTATCTTAGTCGTTTAAAAGGACTCTGTCATGGGAAAAGGATTCAAGTACACACCTTGTGTTAGTACAACACACTATGTTTTTGGGGTGTTACACGACTAGTTTTTGAAAAAGTACACTCCCATGTAAAAGGATTAAGGGAACATGCCATGTAGTTAAGTATACACACCATGTATCCTTGTTTTGAAAAACTTGAATGATTTATTTCTCATGTTCTCTTCTTACCCACCTAGTTTTCAGTCTTTGATAATCTTGATCTAAGGTGTTTTCTTGACCTTACAGAGTAATTACACCAAGACATCCTCTGGTTGTCCGCCAGTTATAGGGCAGTGATCAGACACCAGACATGGCTGATTGGGGAATTCCAGCCGATCCTCCAGTTGTGCTAATCTTGGTACCGGCTGCCATTCAGGACATAGGTGTCGATGCACAGTTCCTACAGGGCTTTAAGAGGTTTATGTAGAACTTCCAGGGAGCACCTCACCTTGCCCCGTCTATGGAAGGGCAGATATGAGTTTTCCAGCAGTAGCATCCTCCCACATTCACAGGGGAATGAGGACCTCAGGCTACAGAGTCATGGCTAGAAGCCTTGTTGAGGATCTTCGAGCATCTAGAGATACCTCCATAGAGGAGGGTTAATCTCTCTACCTACATGCTTCAAGACTCCACCAATAGGTGGTGGGATGAGATCTCATAGGAGGGATGCCATCAATTCATGGCTTGGGATGAGTTTCAGGACATATTCTATGACTAATTTTACCCAGAGATGTTGAGGGATGAACGATCCTAGGAGTTTATGAGTTCAGAGTAGGGTAATCTTTCTGTTTTGGAGTATTCCTCTCACTTCATCGAGCTGCAGCGCTTTACACCCTTTTTAAGGGGAGATGAGTTGTTCCTTGCACGAAAGTTTGAGGATGGTCTCTGGCAGGATATCCAATCTCAGGTGAACATCTTCAGGTTGACTTTGATATCTTCTATAGTCATCCAAGCACTGATCACTGAGCACAATCTGAGGGATTCTGGAGCTGTGATCCAGGGTGGTTTGGCATCCAGAGTTAGTACTCCGCCAGCTGATAGAAGGAAGCATCGTATGGAGACTTCATGTAGAGATCTAAGTAGGTGGGATGCATCTTCTGGTAGCTAGGTGGTGTGCTACAAGTGCGGGAAGAGCGGGAATACGAGGCCACATTGACCGAGATACCCAGTGGAGTGCCGATCTTGCGGGAAGATGGGTCATCTTCAGCGTTTCTGTCAGTTCATTTCACCAGTAGTTGGTGACATTAGTTCTTCTATGACTCCTTGTTTAGGATCAACACCACCAGTTCCCCACTAGTCTGGGAACTAGTGTTTTTCCGGCCATTCAGGCCGAGGTGGAGGTTGTGGGCGTGGTATCTAGTCGCTTGATTTTCAGCAACATCAGGGTGTATCAGCTCAGAGTGGTCAGGCAGGGTCACAAGGTCGTGGTACAGACCATACTTTTGTAGTGGTGTAGACCCAGTAAGAGCAGGATCCCAAACCTTCTATAGTCGAGGTACGATCTTAGTTGCCTCGATTTTAGCTTCTACTCTTTTCAATACAGGGGATTCCCATATCTTTATATCTATTGATATTTTGGAGAGCCTTGGGATCTGTATCTTTTCTTCTGCTGATATCTTGACGCTAGACACTCCGTTGGGGACTAGAATAGTTAGTGTACATCAGTTTAAGGAGTACCCTCTATAGGTTGGTGGGTGTCACTTTTTATGGGACCAATATGTTTTAGATATGACATGCAATTATTTCATTCTCGGAATAGTCTGGTTAGTTTCCTTCTTTGAATTTTTCGAATGTTATCATTGTAGGGTGAGTTTCACATCACCAGAATGAAAATATTTTCTTCATAAGAAATAATGGGATGTCTATGCAAGTAGAGAAGGACCCGTGCATCATGGGTTGGGAGGAGTTACAACCTAGATTGCTAGTCTATATCTAGATGACTAGGGGACTTCATAGTTTGACTTTCCTCTAGTGGTGGATCATTTCAGGGACGTCTTTCCAGAGGACTTTTCAGGTTTTCCTTCAGAGAGAGGTGGATTTGTCTTTTGAGCTCATTACAGGAGTGGTACTGAGGTCCATTCCACCTTATAGGATGGCTAAACCAGAGTTACAGGAGCTCGAGAAGTAGTTGGAGGAGTTTCAGGCAAAGGGTTTCATCCAACCTAGTACTTCTCCATGGGGTTCGCCTGTCCTATTTTCAAAGAAGGCAGACAGTACCCTCAGTATTTTTGTGGATTATCGGAAGCTGAACCAATTGATGGTAAATAACCGATATCCCTTGCCGAGGATTGATGATCTCCTTGATCAGCTTCGAGGAGCCCGACTGTTCTTGAATATTGACTTGTGATCTGGTTATCCTTAGTTTCATGTTAGACCATCTGATATACCTCTCACAGCTTTTCGAAGAAGGTATGGTCTATATGAGTATGTGGTTATTCTATTCGGTCTCACGACTATGCCTACAGTCTTTATGGCACTGATGAACCGAGTGTTCCTTCCATTCTTGGATTCTTTCATGGTGGTCTTCATGGATGATATCTTGGTGTACTCTCACACTCGACACGACTATGCTACCCATCTTGAGATCATTCTGTGTACACTAAGAGAGCATAATTTATATGATAAGCTCTAAAAATACCACTTTTTGATGGACAAGATTCACTTATTTGGTCACGTTACCTCGGAGTCAGGAGTATCAGTGGACCCAGAGAAAGTGAGAGCAGTAGTTTCCTGGGAGTAGCCGAAGAATGTCTTTGAGGTACAAAATTTTCTAGGGATGGATGGTTACTACAGACATTTCATACAGGAATTTACAAGCTTAGTAGCACCACTTACAAGTTTGACTAAGAAGGGTGAAATGTTCTCATGGTCAGATTCTTGTGAGTCATCCTTTCAATATATTGAAGGAATATTGACTTCAGCACTAATTCTAGTCTTAACAGAATCCATCAAGAGCAATATTTTTTACTGTGATGCTTTAGGTATCGGGCTGGGAGCTGGGATTATGCAGGGGGAAGGAGTCTTCATGTACGGGTCTCGACAGTTGAGGCCACACGAGATAAATTACCCGACGCACGATCTCAAGTTTGTGGAAGTTGTTCATGCCTTACGCTATTGGATACATTATCTTCTTGGAGAGCATTCTGTTTTTTCCCCGACCACAACAACCTCATGAACATCTTCACTCAGTGTGACCTGAATCTGAGACAGTGCAGGTGGGTCGAGAAACTTCAGTCTTTTGACTTCGAACTTTCCTATATGCCTAGGAAAAAAATATAGTGGTTGATGTGCTAAGTAGGAGGACTCATATACATGCAGTTGAGGAGGCCAGTAGTGAGTGATAGCTTATGGCTCTGTTCTCTAAGATGCATTTGTAGGTGCGCGACAGATACGAGAAGACGTTTCATTCTTCTATAGTTGTTACCACTACTTTACTTGATCGAGTGAGAATGAGGCAGCTATCATATTCTGAACGGCTAGTACTATGTGAAATTATGCGAGGAGAGGACCCTATTCTTGGATAGACTATAGGCAAGGAGGAGATCTTTCATTTCCAGGGGCGCATATGGGTGCCAGCAGACATATGAGAGGAGCTGATGTAGGACTTTCATTCCTCAATTTGGAAAGTTTATCCTAGTGTCACCAAGATGTATCATGATCTACACCGTCAGTATTGGTGGCCTGGTATTAAAAGAGATGTTGCTAGTTTCATCATGAAGTGTTCCACCTGTCAGTAGGTGAAGGTGGAGAATTAACGACCAGAAGGGATTTTGCAGTGGTTACCCATTCTCGAGTGTAAGTGGAATAATGTCACGATGGATTTTGTGATAGGTTTGTTGAGGTTGCCTCGAGGGAATGATGCAGTATGGGAAGTCATTGATAGACTCAAGAAAGTTTTCCCACTTATTAATGATCAAGGAGACCTTCAGTGTTGATGAGCTAGGATATTTGTACATCTGGGAGATTGTGCTCTTACATAGAGTTCCTCACACCATTGTTTTAGACAGAGATGCACGTTTTACTTCTTGGGTCTGGCAGGGGCTTCAGAATTCTTTGGGTACACAGGTACTTTTGAGTATATCTTACCATCCCCAGACAGATGGCTAATCCAAGTGTACGATTCAGGTGCTTTAGGACATGCTAGGATCATGAATTCTAGATTTTGGAGTTTCTTGGGATAAGCACATACCTCTTGTGGAGTTTTCCTACAATAATAGTTCTCAAGAAACTATTCAGATGGCACTTTATGGGGATTTGTACGGCAGGCCATGCCGATCACCCTTATATTGGCTGGAGGTAGGATAGGAAGCTATTCAGGGACCTCATCTTGTTCAGGAGACCACCGAGTAGATAGAGTTGATTTAGAAGAGGATTTCTACCACACAGTATCGATAGAAATCATATGATGATCAGTGGAAACGTCCTCTAGAGTTCGAGGTTGGGGATTAGGTTTTCATGCGTGTCACACCGAGGTTGGGGAACAGAAGTATTTGGAGACATGGTAATCTTTCTCCAAGTTACGTAGGTCTGTTTGAGGTGTTAGAGATAGTTGATCCATTTTCCTATCGATTGAAGCTACCTCAGAGGTACTGGGCTATGCATGATGTCTTCCATGTTTCTCAGCTTCAATGTTACTTATCAGACCTGTCTCATTTCTTCCAACTCGAGGCTGTTGAGTTGGAAGTGGATGCATATTTTGAGGATCATCCTATCTAGATCGTCGATCGAAGAACAAAGGTTCTCCATGGTCAGTCTGTTCCTCTAGTATGAGTTCTATTGCAGCATGAGTGAGTATAGGATGAGACTTGAGAGAGGGAGGCAGATGTACGATTGTAGTGGCCAGAGCTATTTGGGGATTCTTATTCTATACCTCCTTTCTAGGGAAATTCGAGGACAAATTTCTTAATGGGGGGAATTTTGTAAGAACCTAGATCTTCCTTTCATGTATTTTTTCATTTTCTGGTTGTTTTTTGAGAAAAAGAAGAATTTTTGGAAATTCTTGAAGTACACACCGTGTACTTTAAGAGTACACATCGTGTACTCAGTTTCCACATGAAGTCGTGTGCTAGCCATGTAATGGCCGCACACCCGGCCCTATGAGGGTGACTTGGAGACCACCTAAAGTGGAGTATGGAAATAGTAAGTACATGTTGTTTACTTCCAATGTACACACAATTTATTTTTTTTCAATAAATGTATCGGGGTCGTGTCTAATCACCAGAAATTCCTTCTTCTCGGCTTAGTTCATCCAAGAGAACCCTTACGACTAAGATATTCCTCTGATCCCCTGACCAAGCATCTGATCTATGATTCAACCGTCATTAATTGCATTGGGATCGCCTCAGTAATCTCTTCCTTCTTCTAGAGCTTCGTTTCATGATTACTCCTCTTTCTCAAGTTATCCTCAGTTGAACGTTTTGAGTATTTTTGTAGATATACCATGTTCTGGGGTGATGCAAGGATTTAGGTTCACGTATATCAATCTCCCAACACCGAGGTAGGTGTTTTGTGCCTTTCTGTTGAAATTCTTTGAGTTATATGTGCAAATTTGTCAAATACACTTGAATGAGGTATTGTGTATTTGTTGTTTTATCCTTGTTAATTGCCTACCATTCTTGTGTGCTTGTGTAGAGGTTAATTGAATGTGAATAGGGTTAATAGTTATTCTTTGGAAATGGTTTCCCATTCATGTTCTATTTATGACCGTTTGATCTTGTTTAGCCTGTTAGGCTTCCTTGTTGTATTTCCCATTCCTAGTCTTGTAGGATGGTGTAAATCGTATTCTGACAAGATGTTACGCTGTAGACTTCTTATCCAAGTAGTTAACGAGGGTTACCTTGGTACTATTGTATTACTATGCTCGATTAATTTACATAGGTTTGTGATAACCTGGTGTAGTTGATTATAATGGGAATTGACTATGAGTTCTTCCTCAGAGAGTCATTAATCACATTTGACTATAAGGGGAATTGACTATGAGTGCTTCCTCAGAGAGTCATTAATCACTTTTGACAATAAGGTGAATTGACTGTGAGAGGTTCTTCAGAGAGTCGTTAATCATTATTGGCTATGATGTGAAATTTACTATGACTTCTTTCTCATAGATTCTTTATTTATATTAGACTATAAGAGGAATTCATTGTGAGGGCTTCCCCAGAGAGTCTTTGTTATATCCTTGTAATTTGAACTAGAGGGGAGAGGCTGTGAGTACTTCCCAAAGGGTTACCTGTTGTGTTTAGCTTCTTTGATTAGATGTTTCTTGGTATATGAAAATGAATGCGTTGAAACTGTTGATTGTTTACTGCCGAGTACTTTCTTGTTCACGGCTTCCTTTTACTTATTACCTTCCATATATTCATTGACTGTTAGACACAAATATTATGGTGGTTGCCTACTAGGATTTAGTATCACACCCTATTTCGGACATGATTTTGGGTCAAAACAGATTATATTACTGCATGTATATATAAGGTAAAGAACCCTTCTACTTCTGGTACTTGAATGCTTTGGAGCTGGAGAGCATGGGACCAAGCTGAGGCTTGCGACGCTGAGGAGCTGTTATCTATATTTCTTTTGTAATTTGGTTTATTACTGTATGTATTCCAACATTGTGATATATTTGGTTGTTTTCCTAGACATATGTATCATGCATCATTATTATATATATGTGTACTCTAGTTTGTTACTGTCAGTCTTCTGCTGTTTAGTTTTGCATGATTATTAATGCTTCCGTTACTTCCATTTGTTTACTTCTGTTGTGTTACTCTTCAAATGAGGGCATAGTTTCCCCACTATCACACTCAAGGCCCTCACTGCTAGTTGAAAACCTCTGGAATTTGTGGAAATACGCTTGAATCCATGTGACCAATCGGGTACGGGGGCCCTCTGGGCGGCTTTCAAAACCAGGATGTTACACGCAATGTAGCTCTTATGAAAAAAAATTCCTTTATAACCTCAAAATCCATAATGGAATAATTAATGCCTCTAATTAAGTTTGGAAGATGTAGTGCAGTACAGTCCTAATATACCACTATATTTTTATAACTAGAGTATATTTCCATAATCCTTGAATCCAAAAAAAAAATACAATAATTATTCCACTTCGACGGTAGTAACAACATAAGCTTACCCTTGATCCATTTGTTTCTTCTGAGTAATATTTCTTTTAAACTTTGGACAATAAATTGAATAATGTACCTTATCATTAAAATTATAGAATTTTATATTTACAACATCATTCTTTCCCATACCATCATGAGCCTGGTGTCCTTTCTCTCCACACTTGTAACAAACTCCCATTACTTTCAGACATGTACCGAGATGTTTCCTCCCACAAATATCATACAAGATAAAATCATTCTTTCCCTTTTCCCTTTATCCATATCTTGATCCACTATTCACTTTTTTCTCTTTCTTTAAATTAAATTCATTAGACATATATAATTCCTTTTCTGTCTTTATACCACATGAGACTATATCTTTGTAGAATGAGAAATATTGTGAGACTAGTGCCCATAAATGAAATGGTTTTAACTAATCAAAGAATATATTAATCTTAATTGTAGGGTTATATATGTATTTATCAACATTCTTTTCTAACCTTGTGATGTTAGCCTCATACATTTCAATATTCTCATCATCTTTTCGCCTCACGCTCAAAAATTTACTTTCCATATCATCTCATTGTTCACGAGGAAATTATTTTTCAATGAAAGGTTATTTAAATTACCTATATTGAATATTTTATACCTATTATTCATTATTTTTATTTTTAATTAATTACTACCATTGATCCACATTTATAGAGAGATAATAAACTACCATGAAAACTTTCTCCCTTTTGTTACTCCCCAAAGTAAGATATATTTTTCTATGGAACTTATCCATTGCTCATCTAAAAATGGATTTTTAGTCCCATTGAATTTTGGAGGTTGTTGTCTTGTGAATTGGTATAACAATGATCCTCTACGTTGTGGATCAGGGTGCTCCATACAGGTGAGGTTATTATTCATAACCTGAGTCAGCAACCCTAGTATGGTTCTAGCTTTCTGGTTTTTAACATTCTCTAAACCTTATTTCTATCACTCTACATCAAGACATGATGGTCAGAGTTTTCTTCCATATCCATTTTTCACTTCCCTCCTATGTTATCATATATTGAAACCCAGTGATGAGTTACTTTGGGTAACCATTATGTTTATAACTTTGATTTTTTAAATTGATGTTTTAGTATTCCTTATTGCGAAGTGGGTTTCTGTGAATGATGTTTTCATGTAGAAAACCTTTTATAACCCTGCATAATTTCAAGGGGGAAATTCGTTTTAAGTGGGGTATATTGTAACACCCTGATATTTTATGAGATATATTCTTTTTAATTTCATTAATGTCTTGTTTTTTATGCTACACCAAGATTACCTTCCACTATACACAACACTGTATTAGCTTATAGTATACGCAACACTATTCTTGGATTGTGTTACACACAATTTCAAGTTCTTTTGATATAATTAATTTCATAGAAGACCAAGTATAAGTGATAACTAAATATTATAACCTAGTCATTATAATGGAGGGTATAAATAGTATTAACTTTCCTCTAAGAAAACTATTTAAATTAAAATAAGTGAGTATATAAATTAATAAAATCACACTTTATGGATTTTATTGGTGAAATTTATTTGTAATATAATCAACTTAATGTTTTAAATTCATGTTAAATTTTTTCTAGATATGGTATAAGAATAAATTCAATTTTTTCGATAAAATGTGTATTTTTCCAAAAAAATACAATTTTACCACCTTTTGATGGAGAACTATTTTTAAATATAGTTATGGGAAGTTTATATGTTCTGTTCAACCTAATTAACTTCTTATTTAGAAGAGGTACCTCAAAATTTATATTTTTTTTTTGAAATACTGGTATCTTTTTGAATAAATTCATATTTTAATGAATAGTCAAAATGCGGTATTTTAATTCAAAATTGCCTTTTCGTCTAATTTAGTTATATAGTTATATTATCTTTTTAATTTATTTTAAAGTGTAATTGGATTATGTTTTTATAATTTAATCCAATTTTGTTTATTGGAAGTAATTTAATAATTAAATTAGACATAAACACATGCCAATCTTTGGTAGTTTTTACTTCTTTAAACCCATCTTTATGGTTTTGATAATGAGAATTAGTTTTAAATTAATTAATTAAACTTGTGTATTTTAAATTTTGAAAAATGGATTCCATATATGGAATCACAAGGTACAAATAACTTGAATAGATATATTTTATTTTAAACATTATGAATAGTAACTTCAGTAAGTATTTTTATTCACCACAGTTAAAGGGTAAATTATGTAAATAATGGTAAAAATAATATTATAATAATATAAAACTACCCTTACACAGGACCTTATATTATTTTATGATCATGGGAGACCAAAAAATCCTTAGTCTGATCATTTTTCATTTGGGAGCCACTTGGGCGTGATAATGACAGGTTGTAATAATTTATTTAAAGTAAAGAGAAATATAACATAAACATGTATCGTTTTACTAAAATAATTTTAATATATAGTTATATAACTGATAAATTTGAATATAAATAGTTGTTAGAAATATATAAATATTTTTTTACATCATGGTATTTTATTTATAATTTTTATTAATTAAATAAATAAATTTATTTATGACACAATGAAGATACATTGATTACCTTATCAATGAAATATTAAAATAAATGATATTATAATTATTAAAAAAAATATAATTTTAAAATCTTGATTCCATCCACGAATTTTATATATGATTATGTCATGTTATATTTGAGTTAATGTAGTTTTTTGAATCAATCAAGTTGTTATATATTTAACTAAAATAAATTACTAAATAGTGTCAAAATTGACATAACCGAGTTTTTAAAAAAACTATTTTATTAAATGATATAACAGTCATAAAAATTTAAGATTCATCCAAATGACTTAAATAATGTTACAAATTTCATTAATGATCTACTTGAGGTTTTCATGTAATTTTATAGTATGTATTTTGACCATATATTTGAAACTAAAGAATCCATGGTATGAGTTAATTTATTTGACTAAGGGTTAAATCCAAACGATAAGGTTAAATTTATGGTATAAACATGTATAAAACCTATTGGTTGAGAGGATTTAGACCCATACTCATCTTACCCTCCAAATATATCTCTTTGGATGTATTATAATTCATAAAAAATTATAATAAAATAATATTTCAAAACATTCCTAAACTACCCCTCCACCCCCTTATAAAAGGCCACCAAATATACCAACTTCCTCACACCTCTCAAGCCCCCTAGATCGTCCAAATTATACTAAAATAAGATCACAACATTCCTCCATTCAACTTAGAGTCCACAATTTGGGCATAAATCCATCCTAAGAAGACCTTTTGTGCAAATCAAATAGAGATACTAGAAAAAGAGGTAATTGTTTTATCACCTATTGCCAAATTATTTTCTTCCTATACTTCCTCTCCTAATATTGTTTCCATACTAGAGTAACAAATCCAGTATGTTTTACATGATGAGATGTTATTATATTTATGGTACAACCTTATACCTCCTTTTATTCATCATATTAATAACAATATCACCATGTGTGTGTGCGTATTGTAACAACCCAGAAAATTTGAATAATTTTAAGTAAATTGTTTTTTAATTAAAATAAAATTTGTATTAAATGTTTTTATTATTAGAAATAATATATTTTTTATTATTTTTCATAAAAATATATTACTTATACTATGATTGTTTAAATTTAATCAATTGTACGTGTCTTTCAATAAATTATTATTTTGGATGAATAAAAGTTGATCTTAACATTATAAATGTGATTTTAAAAACCAAATTTCATTTTAAATAATATTTTATTAATTGATTATTTTTAACTAAATGGATTATAAAACCATTATAGATAATTTATAGAAATAATAAATCATTTTTGAAAATTAAAATGATTTTATAAATGTTTTAATTATGAAAATTATCTTTCATTAAATTAATATTTGAATAATAAATTTTATTTTTTAAAGTATTGAATTAAATTATATAATGAATAAAATTTATAATAAAAAATAAATAGTTTTGTTTAAAGAAACTGGTTATATATAACATATTGATGAATTTATTTTCACTTATATTCAATTTCATAAAATTAAATAAACTTTAAAAAACAATGATTTTGATCACATATATATATATATATATTAATTTATATATATATATACCTAAATAAGATAATTTATTTATAAAATAAACAATAAAAAACAATAAATAATTTTAAAAAATGGTGAAATGAAATAATAAAAAAAATGGGAGAAACGATTCATGAAGAATCATGATTTCAGGGATTGGGTATATCGTGCTGCCGAGGGAGTCCATTGAAGCTGAGAGGCTATATCCTCATGAGTAGTAGTCAGGTGAGGTTCGTTAAGGTTGAGTCTAGCGGGCTGTATGAAATATTAGGTAATGTCTGAGTCGATGGTAGGCTCTGTTAAATTGAAGTCGAAGGCTTCGGTTCAAGTCCAAATCATTTCCCCAGCTGATGTCGAGCCGCAAACCACGAGTTCGAGTTCGTATTGAGATTATTTGATCTTCAAACACGATATAGGTATAAATAATTGATCTATATTTCTTTTTTCTATTTTGGGTTTTGGATTTGGAAGATTTGATCTAATCTAAAAGTTGATTCATTTTTTTATCTATTTTATGTGACCAAATCATTATAAAACAGGCCAAACAATAACCTAATTTGTCAATTTACATCTCTTTTCTTTAATCCGTCACCATTTTATGTCCTTGTAGGTGTTTGAATTTATTCATTTTGACATCATTCTTCATCTTAATATTGATATTTCTTTAATTAGTTGATATTCATATATCACTTTTGTCAACTTTTCATGTGGTTCAGGTTGAATTCTTTATGAAGAATCTTAATTATTATAATAAAATATGAACATCTATTTTAATGAATGTTGTATTTTCTAAAAAACTATTTCCAGTATGGGATAAGTTACATTCTTTGAATCCACTGTTCAATCACACGATACACTGGACAACCATATAATAACATATTCATATAGTGCATCATTTTATTATATATATATATATATGGGTTTGTGCGCAGAGGCATGGGGATAAAGTTAGAAGTAATGAAGCCCTATTTTTCTCTACGTGTTATGTTGCGTTTTTTTCTTTCTTAAGAGTATGATGGATGAGTATAAAATCGAAAGAGTAAAGTGATTTCAGACTTCTTCCAAAATCGTTATGGGATAAATATTGATTTCAATCATCTATTTATTTAATATATTATTTTTGTAAGGGAAATTTTTATTTAAATAATTTATGTTCTATGTTTATGAATTTTTTTGTGGGAGATTTTTATTTTTATTTTATCAATTTATTTTTTTATTCTATGTTTATTTATAGGTTTATCAAAACAAAATTAACTTATTTGTTTCTTCAAAAATTTGATAAGTTTTAGTAAGGGTATTAATAGTACAATTATTAAGGTGTAAGTTTGGTATGGTGTTTATTTTGATTAAATCATGTAGGTACATGCTTCTATTATTTTAAATATCGTGTTTTTATCTTTATATTTCATGATAATAAGAATAAAGGAGATTTATTTTATTTCAAAAAATGTTTATGACTTACATGATAATAATTTAGTGAATACATAATTTATATACATGTATGTAAGTAGTATATTTTATTCTTTATATTTTTAAATCTTATGAGTATCTTATGGGAATATCATTATATATAAATCTCACATGTTTTGGTAGTCGAATAAGTAAATGAATATGATTTTTTCCATATCATTAATTTACAAGTCTTTTAGTTACATGTTTAAAATTATATATATATATATATATGTATATGTATATATATGTATATATCTATATATCGACATATTTAAGATCCAATGCATGAATTTAATGCATAATAAACTAAAGTATGAAGATTGGGTTAAATTTTAAGATGTCTTGTACATGTTTATATCTATAATTTACTCATGGATGAAATGTTTATTTTAAAATGTATCCTTTACAATATTTTTTTCATGCTCAAGATTATTTATTTACTAAACTATGATTTATATTTTTATGTATGGTTAAATCATTAAATCATGAAAATAATCCATTAATATTTTTATTGAGCTTCAACTAATCAATTATATTAATTTTTAAAAATGAATTTAATGAATGGACGTTTGGGGATATGGGTGTTTACGTACAAGCCAAGTGACGTGAGTTTTCCGAAATCAATACTCGTAAGTGTTTTTCAATGAAAATTCTCATTTATATATATATACATATATACAGATATAAATGGAAATGGGCAGTATAATGCAGCAACATGTTTCAAAAATTTAAAACTCCATTGAAAATTATATGTAAGTAAGGCAAGCTGAGAAAAAAAATTATAAAGAAACTGATACTTGAACTTTGTAAATACAATAGGGAATTGGAGAGTGAATCCATTCCTCAAGTGTGTAGGCTCAAGATAGAATTCAAAGTTTCATGTGGCCTCATTTGTTTTGTTTTTAAGATCTTTCTTAATATTTTCAACTAAATCATTGGATTAGTTTAAAAGCATTTTCAGAGTATAATTATTTTTCCAAGAATTCAAGTATTTTGTAAAAGTTGTTTTACAAATGTATTTCTAATTGAATTTTTTGAATATATTATCAAAGATATATTTTTATTTGGATTTATCAAAGGTTTTAAAAACTCTTTACTGGGAATTTGAATTCTCTACATTTGTTTTAAAATGATTTTTCACATGTATCTTAGAAGATTAATTACATATGTCATTTCTTTTGGAGTTAGCATGTGCTGAAGCATAGTGAACATTAGTCTTATTATTATTTCAACTATGATAAATGTAAGGTGATATATAATCTTAAATAACCTAGACTAGTAAAAGGTACTCAATTATTTATATTGTTTTTTAATTGTTTAGTTTCTTTTATAAACAAAATTACAAAACATTTTTAAGCATCATGTCCGGAAGAGCAGGCTCGGGTCATTATACGTACGACTTACCGTCTCTATGTCAGGTGTAATTTTTTATTATAAAATAATTAATTTGGATGGGTATAATAATGAGTATAATAGATGTAAATAATGAAAATAAAATTATAATTAGGTTTTATAATTGATATCTCTTCCAATTAAATACTATTTAACATTTAAGTGAATGATATCGTCGCTCGTGTGTACGTACGACCTTCCATCTCCACGATGTGATGTGATACATTATAACTGACCATCATTAAACTACAATTATATCAATTAATGGAATGAATAAATTTGATATATATTATACTAATATCATTATTTAAATGATATAACTATAAAGTTAGAAGTGTAACATGAAGTTTTCTGACAAAACTAGCATAATAACATAAATTAGTTAATATTCGAATAACGAGTTACAATGAAATGTTAGTAAAAAATGATTTATAATATAATCATAAATGATATCATAAAAGTTTTATGATTCTGGAATAAGTCAATAACATTATTTAAATAATTATACCGGAGGTTTGGATACATATGAAGGATATAAGACCTAATGTAAGGGATAATTTTGAAATATCATTATTATTTGAGATTGTTTATAGGTAAGTATTTACAGGGGTATATTTATCATCCACATCCATGTATTCTATATATATAATATTATTTCTATTCCTTAATTATTTTTTAAATTCAATTTTAAACATTGGTTAATTTTTATTGAACGGTATGGAAGGAATCTTTCTTTCGCTTTCCAGACGAGGTACCTTTTGACTTTTTTGAAAAGAGTATGAGAAGATTTCTTTTTTAAATTATATTGAATGAATGGATTTTTATTTCTTCATAACACCTTATTTCCATGTGTATTATTCTACATGATTTTATGTTTATTTTAAACTAAATTCTTTTCATTTAAAATTTCATGACATTTTGAGAAAAGAAAACAATTTTGAAGAAGAAATGATATTTTCCTCAAGAATTTAGTTCAAGTGTTTTATCAAAATTATTATCCATCTAAGATAAAACTCTTTGAATATGGTTATGTTTTAGAAAATAATATTTTATGACACATAATTTCAAAACATCAGATAATACTTGATTTTTATAAAACATTTGAAAAGATTTTGAGTTGAAACTTTCAATCAATTGTCTTCTTAAAATTATATAAGTATGTTCTAAAAGACCATATTTTAAAGGCAAGTATTAATAGGTTGTTCTAGGGTCTCCATCTTCAGAACATTTTTCAAAATCATAGTATGCTTCAAAATCATTTGATAAGATAAAATATCTGAAAATTACAGGATAATATTTACCTTTTTTGAAAATATTGGAATATTTCCAAAACAATATTTGATTAAAAAAACACATGGTCCACAATTATGTTGAGCTATAATAAAGGTGTTTAATATCTCAAAAAACATGGCTAAAATATTATTTTATGTTATAAAAAGTTTCTGAATCATCTGAACATGAGTTTTCAATAATTATTTCAAGCAAGTCATCGGGAAGATATATGAATATTGTTTTTGATACTACTCCTTCCATTTGTAATGGAATTTCCATGATCTGGAAATATTGTGGAATAAAGATGTAACTAAAATTAATAGACATATAATGTTACCATATGTGTAACCAAAACTCCTAATACCTAATGTTTCTTAAACCGGCCATTGAAACCAACTATAATCCCACAGCCTTAAACACTACATAATCTTGAGTTATGTTAAGAATTCATTTTAATGATCTTTTCGGGTTTAAAGTTTTAGATAATTAATCCATAACTATTACATATTAGACCAAGACATTACATGTGGATAGTTACACTTGGTATCCACTTTCTCCACCAATGGAAACCCTTTGAACAGAACATGATTTTTTTCTTGATAAGAATCTTTTTGAATTCTTCCATTATTTTACCCATCCTTATACCCTACAGAAAACATTTCGAAAATATGGAATGAGAATAAAAATCTCATTAAGGAATATAAAATAAGTAATAAATCATTAAGTACAAAAATATTTAAAACCCATGAATACATATTCACAAAATCATACTTTTCACCCATAAAACATAAAATTTTTAACATACCTCATGAAATCATTAGATTCCTAAAAAACATCCTATAAATAATAAAATATAAAGCTAACATGTGGCATCCATATCATACATCCAGTTTATCTTTCACAACTACATTGGGAGTAACCTTCATGGTTACGTTCTGAATACCCATCATTGTATATTCCCTAAATCTCTTTGAAGAAAACTTATCATTTACATATATCACATTACCCAAGTACTCCATAGATCCTTCAACAAAAAATTTCCTTAAAATTACACAATAACAATCCAAACTAAGAATGAATCCCGAAATTCAGAATGCTTTGATCACATAATCTTCCACGATAAATATTAACGTTAACTCTAAATAAAATACACTACACTTAAAGTATCATATTGAAAAGTAATTAACCTAATCACATATTCTCCATGATAGGTTAATCATTTCCATAAATAACCCAAATTTCTATATGTCCACAATAAAAGCCCAGATTCTTCAAAAATAAAATTCAACCATTACTCCTCAAATGAAACCCCATAGTATTCTATTTTCCTTAGTCATATTGTGTTCCCAAAATAGAAAACGTCTTCCAAAATAACATTTATCACTTAATCACCAAAAAATTTTTCCTATACTAAGGATATCCATTTGTTAAAACATAAGTACCCAAAAAAACTTTTTACTACTCTGTTAAATCATTTAATTGAAAATAATAAGTCATACTAACTAGAGAATTCACATAGGCAATTGGTAGGTGATGCACCCTTGTATTCCTATAGTTCTGGGTTCGATTCCTATAGCCTTTTTGGATGATATGGGTTTGCATCCATACTATGGGTTGTCCTTTTTCTAAAAATAAATAATTATTATAATATAATGACCCATACATTACATACATTGATATCACTTCGAAATTTAAGTAAATACATTAAGACATATAATAATTCCATGATAGGACCATATAGGTATAATGTATTTAGAAACTGAGAAACATAAAAAACTTGTTCATAAAACATATATATTATCTTCCATATATTTCTTCATAACTAGAATCCTTTTTGACATATCATAATTAATACACTTCTTCATGACCCGGGGAAAAGAAACAAATGAAAGGGTGATCTCAAATGACTAGTAATGGTATACAAGGGAAATATCAATCATATCATAATCATAAGACATAAGAACATAACATTTTAAAATCTTATCCTGCATATGAAAAATCATGACATCATGTCATGTGATAAAATATCATTAAAATTAATGGAAATATTCCAAAAAGTCATAAAATAAGAAATGAATATTCGTGGAATACACATAAGAATATAAAATCATTTCTATATTAGCCAAGGCTTATAGAGAAGACCATCATAGCAGACAAAGTCCATTACTAAACCGGGTTTGCATGTCATTCCAACACTATATTACTAAACCAGATTTACTTGTTGTTCTATTCTTGTCTATATCATGAGATATAATTCTTTACCCAATTCATTGGGAAGAGATATATTTCCCACCCATATCAGAACGAAATCATTTTTACAGGTTTTACAAAACATAAATCATTCATCATATCATAACCGAGGAAAAAATGGGTTTCTCAAACATAATTTCATCATAATATTATCTATATAAGATAAAGAGATTTCATAAAAATAATTCCATCATAAAAAAATAGAATAACAGTAATAATAGGGATAGAAACATAACCCTGTGTCATCTTAGAAAGAAAATAATTTTGATAAAACACATGAGCTTAATTCCTGTGGAAAATATCCTTTCTTTTTTGAAAACATTTTCTATTCTCAAAATGCCAAGAAATTTTAAAAGAAAAGAGTTGAGTCAAAAATAAACATGAAGTCTTTTAGGTAAATCTTTGTGGAAATATGTCATTTATAATACATAAAAATAAATTCATGTTGTATAAGTTAAAAAAACATTCTTCTCGTACTCTTACCAGAAAATTCAAAAAGTACCTCGTATGAAAAACAAAATAAAGATTCATTTCATACCATTTAATAAATATTCACCATTTGGTAAAATTGAATTTAAAAATAGTAAAATAATATAAATAATATTATATATTTAAGAAACATGGATGTGGATGATAAATATAACCCAGTAAATACTTATTTATAAACAATCTCGGAAAATAATGAGATTGTGATATTATCCCTTACCTTAGGTCTGATATCCTACATATCTATCTAAACCTCTGGTATAATGGTTTAGTTATGTTATTAAATTATACCATAACCATATTAATATTTATGATATTATATATGATCATGTAATATCATTTTGTTAATAGTGTTTCAATATTTCCATTATTTTAGGAGTTAACTGCTTCGTTTTCCCATTCATGTTTTTTCATGTACGTCATTTTTTTATTAATAGGATGTATTGTATTCATGTAAATAATGAAATTAAGTTTATTATTATTATTTTTACTCATCATATAAATATTATAATCATTCTTAAATTGTTAACGTGGAGAATGAATTTCACCTCATCGTGGAGATGGTAGGTTATACGTATGCACGAGTGACGATATCATTCCTTTTGATGATTAAATAGTTTGGAATTGAATGGTATATTAATTATATAGAATCATTATAATGTTATATGAAGGTTCCGGGCGTAGCAGAAGCATGTGGGTGGATGTTCCCACTTGGATTTTTGTCATTAGCAATGATCAATCCGGGATCAATACAATGTTAAACGTCAGTCTCCACGGATCGAATCACAGAAAAGGACAAAGAAGATGGTTTGTCCCGGAACCACAAACAAGTATCGTTACAGGTTGATTATAGTTAACTTAATTAATTATGAAGAAATACCTTTTGGGTGTCCTTTCTTCGTTGATGTTCTCAATCACGTTGTCAATGTGATCCGTCGTTGCGTCATAGAAGCAAAGTGTAGATTCCCTCTAGCGGTGATCCACACGTGTACCTTGTATCTCTGGACGTCACCAAAGGATTCTCCGGGTGCTAGCATGGAGAATCCTTTGCTTGCGTTGTCCGCCTTAGATCTTCTTGATCCGATGGAAGAGGATCTCTCTCGGTCTTGAGAGCGTTCTTGGAGGAAGAGGTTCTATCGATCTTGAAAGAATTATCCAGAGATGTTGTGCACAATGATTCTCTTGTATAGGAAAAGAGTTGGGTTGTGAGGATATTTATAATCGAGTTTGAGGTTGTAGAGTTATAACAATAAATAAACACGTTACACGTTTCATTTATTTCATTAACTCTTATTGAAAACCCCCATGTCGAATAATTAATTCCTTGACATGCGCTCATGCTGATTATAATAAATATCATTTAATAAAATGATATTATATCCTCAAAAACCAGACTGGAAAAACTACACGGTGTGTAATAATAAATACACGGCGTGTACTTGTTTTTCATTGAAAACTACACGGCATGTACATTAAATGTACACGACGTGTATATCTTGTTTTCATTTATTCATTTCCTTTCCAAAATAAAACTACACGGCGTGTACATTTAATAATACACAGTGTGTACTTGTTTTATTTAATTTTTCCTCCATCATTTAAAAAAACTTAGGCTTCCTTGAATAATTATTAAACCACGTACGGGAATAATCTTTATTCAACTTCAGATACTTGGATACACTTAGTGTGTGACCCTCTAGGCCTCTTTCTTGTTGGCATTAGGCAGGCTTGCCTAAAGTCCAAATTACTGTCTAGCAACGGGTCAAGGCACCCAAGAGAAAGAAGTTGACGCCGCATTGACGTATCACCTCATACGAACGCTTATTGTGTAATTTAATCCCTTTGTCTCAATATCTCATCAAGAAGGTTTCATGGAAGTGTCATAAACCTATATGCTTGATCTGTCGTTCTTTGACTACCTGAAATAAACTCGTCGTTTACACCATGGCCATGGAATTTAATGCGACAGTTCTATTTCAATCAAAGGGCCGAGATATCAACTTCCATAAATGGAAGGGACAAATCCTTCCTCGACTTATCCATTAACAACATGTCACTCGTGACGCACCCAACGTACCCTACTTCCCACCAACTGTCTGCGTGACAGTTTTCGTCAGTAAATCTAAGTGCACGAGTCATGACATGAGTTAATGATAATCTTACTGTCTAAGGACCATTACACACGCTCGCAGATAACAATATCCGATGACACCAAGACATGCGGAATTACTACTGGCAGGTCTGTTCTCATAATCTCCCATCTTGGAGATTACCAACTGCGAACTCCATGAGAGAGAGTCTCGTCTTCTTACGAGTACTCACACATGAAGGTCTGTATACTATGTGTCCTATCATAGTATGTCATCCAACCGTAGAACTTTATTTAAGAATATTGTTATAGAATTTCAAGGTTCTCATCATAGCGGGGATCTATTATGACCTTATTAATGCAACAAATATTCCAGGACATTATTATATTATAGTCATGCAGAACAATATATAATAAGTGAACATTCATGTAATCAAAGTACAAAACAGTTGGTTCTCAGGACACCAACCCTTACAAACTCCCACTTGGACTAGAGCCAACTGCCTATGACTTTTAGTCCTCTAGACCTCACATGATGATCATGTTTCTGCTGAGTCAAGGATTTAGTCAATGGGTCTTCCATGTTGTCTTCTGTGGAAATACTGATCATTGCAACTTCACCTCTCTGAGAAAAATCCCTCAAGAGATGATACTTCTGAAGTATGTGCTTTGTCTGCTGATGTGACCTTGGCTCCTTTTCAATTGACACCGCTGTAGTATTATCACAATAGAGTGTGATAGGATCTTTACTGCTCGGTACAACATCCAGCTCTTGGACAAAGCTTCGCATCCATACTGTTTCTTTAGCTGCATCAGAATATGTGATATACTCGGACTCCGCTGTAGAATGTGCCACCACACTTTGTTTTGAGCTCTTCCAGCTCACTGCACCTCCATTCAAACTGAAGATGTATCCAGTCTGCGACTTCATGTCATCTTGATCAGTCTGGAAACTAGCATCTACATGTCCTCTGATGACTAGTTCCTCATCTCCTCCATAAACCAGAAACATATCCTTAGTACGCCTCAGATACTTAAGGATAGTCTTGACTGCCATCCAATGGTGGTCTCCTGGATCAGCTTGATATCTACCTACCGCACTTAATGCGTAAGAAACATCTAGCCTCATACATAGCATAGCATACATGACTGACCCAATCATGGATTTGTAATGGATCCTTTCCATCCTCTTTCTTTCCTCATGTGTCTGAGGACACATTTTCTTGGAAAGATGAATGCCATGTGACACTGGTAACAATCCCATCTTGGATTGTTCCATACTGAATCTCTTCAGTATCTTGTCAATGTATATACTTTGACTCAGGCCCAGCATTATCTTGGATCTATCATGATGGATCTTGATCCCAAGAATATATGTTGCCTCGCCCAATTCTTTCATGGAGAAGCATTTATGCAACCATGCCTTAACTGACTGTAAGACAGGTACTTCATTTCCAATTAGCAATATGTCATCAACATATACTATTAGGAAAATGACTGCACTTCCACTAAACCTTTTGTAGACAAAAGGCTCACATTCATTCTTAACAAATCCAAATTCTATAACAGCTTCATCAAAACAAATGTTCCATGACCTTGATGCTTTCTTTAATCCATAAATGGATTTCTGAAACTTGCATACCTTGTTGGCATCCTTTGGAGTCACAAACCCTTCATGTTGTGTCATGTAGACATCTTCTTGGAGGTTCCCGTTAAGGAAAGATGTTTTGACATCCATTTACCAAATTTCATAGTCATGGTAAGAAGCAATGGCCAATAGGATTCTGATGGACTTCATCATTGCCACCAGTGAAAAGGTTTCATCAAAGTCAATTCCTTGACGATATCTAAAACCTTTTGCAACCAGTCATGCCTTCTAGGTTCTGACTTTCCCCTCCATGTATAGTTTCTTCTTGAATACCCATTTATTACCAATAGGCTTTACATCAACTGGAGGATCTACCAAAATCCAGACTTGGTTTTGGTACATGGAATCCATTTCAGAATTCATGGCTTCTTGCCACTTGGCAATGTTTGTGCCTTCAACTACTTCCTTGTAGGTAAGAGTATCATCATTGTCAACCAATAATGAGTCACCATCCTTGGTGACAAGAAAACCATATCGTTCTAGTTCTCTCACCTCTCTCATGCTCCTACGCAGTTCTTGTGTCTCTGGAACAGATTGTTCTTCCACAGGGCTTTATAGAATATGTTCTTGTACCAACTTCTGTGTATCTTGAGCCTTGACTTCATGGAAGTCTATCTCGCTCCCACTATCTCTTTTAGAGATGTGCTCCCTCTCAAGGAATATGGAATGTCTTGCCACTGTAACCTTTTTGTCTGAGGGGTTGTATAGGTAATATCTCATTGTTTCTTTGGGATATCCTATAAAGATACACTTTGTGCCTCGGGGTGAAAGTTTGTTACCTGAAGAGGCCTTAACAAATGCTTCACTACCCCACACATATAAATTAGATAACATGGCTTTGCGTCCACTCCATAATTCGTATGGAATACCATTTATCGATTTAGTTGGTACTTGGTTTAGTATATGCACTACTGTTTGTAATGCATATCCCCAAAAGGATAATGGAAGACTCGTATGACTCATCATTGATCTCAACATGTCCAACAGGGTGCGGTTCCTCTTTTCACATACACCATTCCACTGTGGTGTGTAAGGAGGAGTGAGTTGAGATAGAATCCCAAACTCCTGTAAGAAATCAATGAAGTGTTGATTAAGATATTATCCTCCTCTATCTGAGCAGAGTTTCTTAATCTTCTTACCAAGCTGGTTCTCAACTTCATTCTTGTATTCTTTGAACCGATCAAAAGAATCTGACTTATACCTCATTAAATAGATATATCCATATCTACTAAAATCATCATCAAAAGTTATGAAGTACGAGAACCCACCCCTTTCTTCAACTGGAAATGGTCCACACACATCTGTGTGAACTAATTCTAGAATCTCTTTATCTCTTTCACCTTTCCCACTAAATGGGGCTTTGGTCATTTTGCCTTGTAGACACGCATGACATACACCAAGTGGTTTTAGTTCGAAAGAATCTAAATACCCATCTTGATTTAATTTTGTCAAACGTTTCTCATTGACATGACCTAGCCGGTGATGCCAAAGTTGGGTGTGGTATGAGTCATCTGAATTAACTTTGTTATCGATTTCCATTACTTGGTTTGTGTAGTCTAACACATAAAGGCCGTTATATAAATGTGCCCTACCAAAACAAATGCTATCTTTATAAAAGTAGCAACATTCATTTCCAAACATGAATATGAATCCATCAGTATCTAATCTGGATACTTAGATAATGTTTTTAGTAACAGAAGGAACATAATAACAAACTTTCAAAACCAAGACCATCCCGGTAGGCAATGTGAGGTGGTAGTCTCTGACAGCTACAACAACGAGTCTGGCTCCGTTGGCTGCTCGTAGATCTACCTCCCCTCGATCAATCTTCCTGAATCTACTTGGTTCCTGTATTTGGATACAGATGTGAGCACCACAAGCACTATATAATACCCAATTAGTAGAAACAGATAGATTTCATTCGATAACAAATGCACCTGAAGCTTCCCCTTGCTTCCTTAGCTAGGTGCAGTTTTTCTTCCAGTGGCCCTTCTTGCCACATGCAAAACAAACAGCATCCTGTTCCTTTGCCTCCTCTTTGATCTTCCTTTTATTAGAATGCCTTGAAGAAGCTTTGGGCTTAAATATCTTCACCTTCCCTTTCCTTTTATTCACCATGAGGACATAAGGCTTTTCACACTTCATGTCAGTGTCCACTTGGCAAATGAGGATGAGAAGATCAGACAAAGACTTCTCAATGTTGTTCATATTGAAGTTCACATTAAATTTTGAGAAGCTCTGGGGGAGTGATGCGAGAATGAGATCGGTACCCAGTTCTTCAGGGAGTTTAAACCCTAGAACCTCCAAGCGCTCAATGTAGCCAATGAGCTTGACTACATGAGGCCCAGCTGGGGAACCCTCTCCAAGATTGCTCTGAAACAGAGCCTTGGAGATCTCAAACCTTTCCTGTCTTGCTCTCTCCTAGTATAAACCAAGGAGTTGCTCGAGCATGCTGTAGGCATCCATGTCTTCATGAGACTTCATGAGATCACTAGACATAGATGACAGCATCACACATTGAACATCTAGAGCATCGTTCAAATTTTGATCATAGACTAGGACATCTTCATCACTCGCCCCTAGGGCAAGAGAATCAGGAAGTGAGGACTCCAGCACGTAAAACTTCCATTCATGGCGTAGGATAACCTGAAGGTTCCTAAACCATTCTTGAATGTTACTACTGGTGAGGATATTGTCTTTATCCAGTATTGATCACAGAGAAAATGTGGTTGACGAGTTTTTCATCTTGATTCTACAATTTTAAAAGAGAAGATTTATTAGTACTTTCTTGATTACATTTTTATTAGAAATAATAAATTTTATTAAGTCTCCCACTATTTTATCAATTCCCAGTGGCCCTCACCATTGAACTCGGAATGTCCAGTTTTTTTGACATTCTAGTGGAAAGGATCCATATTCCCCTTCGCATAACCCCAACAAGGGTTGGTCAAGCTATTTGAAGGTATTTAGGTAGGCAGTTCTTTGCCAACTGTGAGCTTACAGTTCCTTGATCTGTTGAGTGGACTCCCCAATCCTGAAATCCTTACTTGGATTTCCTCAACTCTTGCCTCCAATATTACACCAAGTCTAGCAAGGGCTACTGCTCTTGATGTAATATGGTTAAGTCAACCCGAAACCTTTCATAAGGGCTTCCTTTATAAAAGTAAGTGTCCCAACAAGGGTTGGTCAAACATATAGTTTTATTGAGTCTTTCCCTTAATCAGGTAACGGAAGGCTTGGTCTGACTTAATATGGTATTTAGGGATTTTATTCCTTTATGCATAGTTTCACATTATCACAAGTTTGTTAATATTAAGTGATGCTTGCTTAAGTAATTAACCATGTTCTGATAATGTTTACGCATAGTCCGGTTTTTATTTTATTCCATCTTTGCATGCTTGTTCATTTTATTAATTATGTGATCGTGACAACACATACATAATAAATAAACCATGCAATCATGCAGAAATAAAATAAGATGGCATGATCATGAGCTTCTATTGGTTATCTTATCTAGCGGTTTTGATAAGCTAACCGTGACCTAGGGAAAACACCTTGAACCTGATGGTTCGTGTTTTGCAGCTCCCACCTGTCCACCTTTGTATCTTCTTGTGTCGGTTTCACCTCGGCTTCGGGATTTGAACCGTCTCCTCTGGATTGGGAGATCCTACATTACATGGGTTTACATTAAAGAAACCATGGGCACGCAGGACCTACATTTTATTGGAAGAAGGCTCGCAGGCCAATAAATTTAAATGAAACCATACACATACAAAGGGTCTTTTGGTCTAGCTCATGATCATCCATAGTATGAAACTATATTTATGCATATTTAGAATTCAAATTCTTTTAATCGTTATTTTATTTAAGATAATATGCGCTCGAATTCAATTAATTATGATCTTATAATTAATCAATTCTTTATCTTAAATTCCTTTCTGAATTTCCTTGAGATTCTTCTCATCCATATTCCTTGTACGGGTCTTTGTACATTGGAGGAAACCTAGTGAAATTCCATTTCTGGAAAGTACACGGCGTGTAGTTTATAATTACACGGAGTGTATTTTTCTTTTCACCTTTTATCCAAAGTACACGTTGGGGATTTGGCGTGTTTTCTGTACTTTTGAAATTTTAGAGTACACGGCATGTAGATGAATCATACAAGGCGTGTACTTCCTTGTTACACGGTAACCGGCCTGGCGATCCCGTGTACGCAGTACGCGGCTTATCTTTGTACACGTTTTCACCTGGGTCGGAACGGACCACACGACATGTTGTTCCAACATACACGTCGTGTATTCTAGTTTCCACACGTTGTTCTATTCTAGTCAACACGGCGTGATTAAAACTTAGGCATAATCAATTCACACGGCATGGTTTGGCGGACCAGGGCCGGTTCGTTGAACCTAAGTACACGGCGTGTAGTTTTAATTACATGCTGTGTAATCCCGTGTTGTACAGAAAGAAAGAGCGGCTCCTCCGGATGAGTTCCTCATTTTTATTTTAATCAAAAATTAAAATTAAAAGGTCGTTTCTGTGATATGAATCGAGAAACGAAGGAGGAAGAATAGATATCGTTAATTCAGATTTATAGAATGATTTATTTCTAATTGAATCAAATATGAATGTGTAAATTATCAACGAAAATTAAATAACTATAATCAATGTTGTAACCTCCCTTTGATACCATTTGAAGGTTCTGGGCGTAGCGGAAGCGCGTGGGTGGATGTGCCCACTTGTATTTTTGTCATTAGCAATGATCAATCTGGGATCAATACGATGTTAAACGTCAGTCTCCACGGATCGAATCACAATAAAGGACAAAGAATATGGTTTGTCCAGGAACCACAAACAAGGATCGTTACAGGTTGATTATAGTTAATTTAATTAATTATAAATAAATAACTTTTGGTTGTTCTTTCTTCGTTGATTTTATCGATCACGTTGTCGATGTGATCCATCGTTACGTCATAGAAGCCAAGTGTAGACTCCCTCTAGCGGTGATCCACACGTGTACCTTGTATCTCTGGATGTCGCCAAAGGATTCTCTGGGTGATAGCGTGGAGAATCATTTGCTTGCGTTGTCTGCCTTAGATCGTCTTGATCTGATGGAAGAGGATCTCTCTCGGTCTTGAGAGCGTTCTTGGAGGAAGAGGTTCTTTCGGTCTTGAAAGAATTATCCAGAGATATTGTGCACAATGATTCTCTTGTATAGGAAAAGAGTTGGGTTGTGAGGATATTTATAATCGAGTTCGAGGTTGTAGAGTTATGACAATAAATAAATGCGTTACGCATTTCATTTATTTCATTAACTCTTATTGAAAACCCCCATGTCGAATAATTAATTCCTTGACTTACGCTCACACCGATTATAATAAATATCATTTAATAAAACGATATTATATCCTCAAAAACCCGACTGAAAAAACTACATGGAGTGTAATTTTTTTTCATTGAAAACTACACGGAGTGTACATTAAATGTACACGGCGTGTATATCTTGTTTTCATTTATTCATTTCCTTTCCAAAATAAAACTACACGGCGTGTACATTTAATAATATACGACGTGTACTTGTTTTATTTAATTTTTCCTCCATAATTTAAAACAACTTAGGATTCCTTGAATAATTATTAAACCACGTACGAGAATAATCTTTATTCAACTTCAGATACTTGGATACACTTAGTGTGTGACCCTCTAGGCCTCTTTCTCATTGGCATTAGGCAGGCTTGCCTAAAGTCCAAGATTACTATCTAGCAATAGGTCAAGGCACCCAAGAGAAAGAAGTTGATGTCGTATTGACGTATCACCTCATACGAACTCTTATTGTGTAATTTAATCCCTTTGTCTCAATATCTCATCATGCAGGTTTCATGGAAGTGTCATAAACCTATATGCTTGATCCGTCGTTCTTTGACTACCTGAAATAAACTCGTCGTTTACACCATGGCCATGGAATTTAATGTGACGGTTCTATTTCAATCAAAGGGCCGAGGTATCAACTTCCATAAATGGAAGGGACAAATCCTTCCTCGACTTATCCATTAACAACATGTCACTAGTGACGCACCCAACGTACCCTACTTCCCGCCAACTGTCTGCATAATGGTTTTCGTCAGTAAATCTAAGTGCGTGAGTCATGACATGAGTTAATGATAATATTCCAGTCTAAGGACCATTACACACACTCGCAGATAGCAATATCCGATGACACCAATACATGCGGAATTACTACTGGCGGGTCCGTTCTCATAATCTCTCATCTTGGAGATTACCAAGTGTAAACTCCATGAGAGAGAGTCTCGTCTTCTTACGAGTACTCGCACATGACGGTCTGTATACTATGTGTCCTATCATAGTATGTCATCCAACTGTAGAAATTTATTTAAGAATATTGTTATAGAATTTCAAGGTTCTCATCATAGCGGGGATCTTCTATGACCTTATTAATGCAACAAATATTCCAGGACATTATTATATTATAGTCATGCAGAACAATATATAATAAGTGAACATTCATGTAATCAAAGTACAAAATATTTGGTTCTCAGGACACAAACCCTTACATTATATTCATTATTTAAATCCATTATACCCATAATTATACACATTTAAATAAAGTATTGTTGAATAAAAGATTACACAACGGTGTGGTGACAGTAAGCTGTATGTACGCACACATAGTGATATTGTTACTAATAGGATGGATATAATTAGGTATAAGGTTGTCCCATAACATTAGTAACATATTATAATTTATAAGATACTGAATTTATTACATTAGTATGGAAACAACATATGAAAAGGAAGTGTAATAAGAAAATAATTTTGAATGATGTGATACAACAATTACCACTTTTTTGAGTATCACCTTTTGATTTGCACAAAAGGCCTTCTTAAGATGCATTTTAGCACAAACTATTTCCTCTAGGATAAATTGAGGTATGTTGGGAGAGTAAATGGGAAGGGTTTGGATGAGAAAAAGAGATTTATAGTTTTTATTAAAAGAGAAGGAGATGTTCCCTTTTATAAGAGAGGGGAGGATAACCTTTTGAAATACCCAAACTATTAAATTAATATAAAGTAATTTTTAGATTACAATGAAACCAAATTATATTATTTGTAATATTATATGAGTATATTTAAAAATACTATCAACGAATAAAAGTTAGATATTTTTGATTTTATTTTAAACCTTTTCATTTTGATTTATCCTTATTTAATATATTTAATTTTAATTGTGGTAATGTATTCTAAATATTTAATGATCATAAATATTTAATTATATGAATTTAATTGACCATAAATGGATATATTCTTAAATTTTAGACCTTAAAATATTCACTTGGTGATTTTTAAATATTTTTATGATTTTTAATTAATTTAATAAAATGTTATTTTTATAAAATATCAATAGATTCAATTTTTACACTATTCATTTCATTGATTTTAAATAAAATCCACACAGAAGAAAACTTAGAAAAAAAGAATTGAATAAACTAAAAAAATATCAAAATAACCTATAAAATTCATGGAGAACCTTAATTAATTAAAAATATATTTCTTTTAATATTTTAAAAATCATTTATTTTATATTTTTATTAATAAAATAATTTTTTTGTCACTATTGTGTCATCTTCAAAGGTATTTATTTAATTTGTAAATATTCTAAACAAATTTCAATGATATATGTAATTTTTCTAAATTTTCAGATACTATCTATAGTTGATATTATCTTCTGGTTATCTATATATTAAAATTAATATACTTTTATAAAAAGACAATGTGACATTTTGTCACATTCCTTGATTTTAATAAAATTAATTTCATATTCAGGGGAAAGTGGCCATTAAGTGATTTAATTTTTAAAATTAGATGATAAGAGACTAATTTAGTCATCCAAAAATATTTTTAAAGGATTTAAGGTAATTTTACAATATTATTTTTACCATTAATTACTCGATTTACCTTCAACCATGGTTATAAAAATAATTACCAATGTTACTATTCATAATTACCAAAAATAAAAGTAGCCTATTATCATAGTTTGGACCAACTTATTCCAAATATGGAGTCAATTTTTAAAATTTAAAAACATATAAGCTTCAGTAAGTAATTTAAAATCAACCTCGTTGTCGGAATGAGAGAACTAGTTTTGAAAAGTTAAAACATTGATAAAGATTGAAATAATTTTACATATGAATTCATTGTAAAATTAATTCCAATGACATAAATTATATTGAATTATAGAAATATATTCTATTTATACTCTAAAACCATTAAATATTATAATTTATCAATATAAATTATTTCTTGAAAAAAGTTTTTTTCTCTTAAAAATTATTGTATTTTTATTCTTCATCAAAATATGAAAGTTATAAGAAAAATATCAAAAACTCATCTAAAGTAATTTTTTAAATCCCTCTTCAAAATAAAATGTTTATATTGTCATAAAAAATTATTGATGTGTCAAAATATTAATTTTAAAGGGGTTATCTATTCAATGGCGTAAAATTACCCTTTAAAAATAGGTTTTTATATTCAAATAGGGTTTATTCATACCCTATAAATAAAATGTCCTTTGGATGAATATAAAAAAATTTTCATTCATTATAATATATATATATCTCTCATTAATTTTATTACCAAATTAATTCACTAAATAATAAAAATATCTAGTTGAATTATATTTTTCATAAATAATTGATAACCATTGAATTCACAATGCATCTTCATAAGTTAGTTATAATTATTCCCACTAACCAAACAATTATGCCATAATAGTAATTTTATACTAAGGGTGTTCCACAGTTCCTTTAAACTCATTATTGTGTGCAACACAATCTACTGAAAAATAAAAATTATTTAAAGAAAATATTTCATAAAAACACCAGGGTGTAACATTTTACCCCCCTTAAACTTGATTTCTCATCCAAAATCCGTCACTTGAAAAAAAAATATGAGGATACATCTCCCTCATCACATCCTAAATATCCTAGTTTTCTTCTTCAAATTATTGGTTCCACTGTAAAACTTTAACCAAGTGAGTGGTCTTGTTTCATAGAATATTTTCACTATAATCCCAAATCTCTATCATTTGTTCTTCCTAAGAAAGATCTTGCTCAAGTGGTATGAATTATGAGTTTAGTACATGTGAAAGATCATGTATGTACTTTCTCAAAAGAGATACATAGAACACATCATGAAATTGAGAGAGATTCGGTTGAAGCGCCAATTGGTAAGCTACCTTCCCAACACAATCCATAATTTCTAAAGGACTGATATACCTAGGGATCAACTTTACCTACCTTTGAAATCTCATTACTCTCTTCTCGGGAGATATTCTTAAAAACACCTTACCGCCCACTTAAAACTCTAGGTCTTTTATTCGGTTTTTAGCATAAATTTTGTGTTGACTTTGAGCTGCTCTTATGTGTTCTTGAATAGATCTAACCTTTTTTCCATTTAATCTAAATTATTAAGTCCTAATATCTTTTATTCACCAACTTTATCCCATCATGTTCGAGTTCTTCACTTCTTTCCATAGAGGGATTCATCAGGATCCATCTAAATACTAGAGTAAAGGTTATTGTTGTAAGAATATTCGACCAAAGTTAGGTGTTGATCTCAAACACCTTTCAAATTCATAGAGAAATCTCTCAACATGTCTTATAGAGTTGGAATTATCCTCTCAGACTAATACTTAACTATGTATCCAAATCTTGTTGAAGACTTCACTAGAATTTCGAGTTAAACCTCAAATCCTGATCAGATATAATGGAAAGTGGTACTCTATGAAATCTTGATACTTCCTTTACATATAACCTGGAAAGTTGATCAAGAGATAAATACTCTCTAATATCAATGAAGTGTGCCGATATCGTAAGACGATCAAATGCAGCTAGATAGAATTATTTCCTTTTTTTGTTTTGGGAAGTATGACGGAAAATTCCATAATGATATTTTCCCATTTCCATTTTGGTATGGGTAATGGTTGTAAAATCCCATTAGACTTTCTGTATCTCATCCTTAACTTACTAATAAACCATGAATCAAGAGACATATTTGGTGACATCTCTTTTCATGTCATCCCACAAGAAATACTCTTTCAGGTCTCTATACATCTTTGTGATTCTAGGGTGAATATGGAATGAATATCTATGAGCCTCATCCTATAAATCCTTCTTTAATTATGGTATGGGTGTAATACAAACCTATTTCCTAAACCTTATTATTTCATAACAATCAATGTTGAATTGAGGAACATTTTTCACCTTACTTTTCCGCTCTACATCTTTCTTATGTGTCTCCATAATCTTTATTTGTATAGTTGGTTTGATATTCATTTGAGAAATATAATATATCCCCATTTTAATTAAAATTTAATGAGCCATACTTTTCAAATCCAAAAACAATTGATCTCTTCTGATACTCATCATGAATATGCTAGCATGGTCTTGTCGACTCAAAGCATCTGTCACCTTGTTCACTTTCCCAGGGTGGTGATGTATTGAGGAGTCATAATATTTAATCAACTCCAACCATATACTTTGGTTCATATTTATCAAATTTTGTGTGAAAATATAAATTAAACATTTATGATGGGTATAAATATCACACCGTTCACCATAATGATAAGCCTCCATATCTTTAAAGTAAATATTACCGCAGCTAACTCGAAATCATGAGTTGTGAAATTTTTCTCATGGATTTTCAACTGTCCTGAGGCATAAGATATCACCACATCATTTTACATGAGAACATATCCCAAATCCTTCTTGGATTCATCACTATAGATCACCAACTTATCTCCACTATAAGGCAGTGTGAGCACAGGTGCACTGGTTAACCTTCTTTTTAGCTCTTTGAAATTATCTTCACATTCTTCCATCCATAGGAACTTAACTCCTTTCTGAGTCAACATGGTGAGTGGATTAGAGAATCATGAAAAATATTTCACAAAATTTAAATAATATCCATCCAACCCAAGAAAACATTGAATCTCAGTCACCATTTTTCGTCTCATCCAACTATCAAGAACTTTTGTTTTTGATGGATCCATAGATATTCCATCTCTTGAGATTATGTGACCCAAAAATAAAACTTTCTGAAGCCAAAATTCTCACTTGGTAAATTTTTCATAACGATTCTCTTTTCTCAAGGTCTTCAATACAATAATATTGTCAATAAATACTACCACAAACTATTCAAGATAGTCTCTAAAGACTCTATTAATTAGATCCATGAAGATAACGGGGTAATTAGTAAGACCAAAATGCATCACTATAAATTCATATTTTCCATACCTTCTATGGAATTTCATTATAGGTATATCCCCTTATTGACCTTTAATTGATGATATCCTGAACAAAGATAAATCATGGAAAAGTATTAAGCTCTGCATAGTTGGTCGAATAAGTCATCAATGTGGGGAAGAAGATATTTTATCTTGATAGAAACATTGTTATGTTCTTTATAATAAATGCAGAGTCTCATTTATGAGTCTTTCTTCTTAAAAAACTGAATAGGTTCTCCCCAAGGTGATGCACTAGGGAGTATGAATCCTCTATCAAGATTTTCTTGGAGTTGCTTCTTGAATTCGTGCAACTCAATTTGGGACATTCAATAAAGTGTATTTGAAATAGAAATAGAACCTGTTATGAGTTTTATTGAAAACTCAACTTCACGATTTGGTGGATGGCCTAGAAATTACTCCAGAAAGACATCATCCAACTCATGTACAATGGGTGTATTCTTAATAATGTGTTTCTCCCCAACCATTTGAGATAAAGAACCTTCTTTTATAGGAATAAGAACCCATAATATGGAAGAAATTTCTATCGAAAGGTTATATTAATCCTTTCATTGACAGGTGATCATAGATTGATCTGGAATATAAAATGTGACTTCCATTCCTTGGAAATCGGTATAATCTCCATATATCGAAAACCAATACATGCCATTAATCAAATCAAATTCCATTATAGGAAGGATCACAAGATTTTTAGGAATCAATTTCCCACAAAATTCAACCAAAGATGAATTATAAACTTTTGATGCGACTTTTGTGCCATTAGGAGTTATAAAAAAGAACTCAGCCTCTAATTGTTGAGGTAATATGGAGATACCCTTAGAAAAATCTTCAGAAATAAAAGAGTTAGTCGATCTAGATTCAAATAAAAGATATTTTCTACTTTAGAGTGGATGGTATGTGTTCCTTTCACCACTTAATTATTGTACTCCACGTCACCGATAGTGATTGCATGTGAATTTCCTTTTTCTTTATCCTTAAGTGTTTTTTGATGTTGATCATAATCATTAAACCTTGGATTAGAAAATTTATTGGAATAATTCCCCATTTCCTTTCACTTATAGAATTGAAGTGTAGGAGGTTCATTTTGTGTAGAATTTTCTTTTTTTGCATCATTAGACATATTTTTCCCATCACTTCGGCATTTAACAACCTAGTGACCATATTTTCCACACATAAAACATTTACTAGTACCTTTAACAAAAAAATTTCCATGTTTCTTTCCACACTTTGAGCATAAGGGAAATCTCATCTTCTTTTTAGTGTGGTCTTTAGATATTCTTATTAATTCCATTTTTTTCTCCTTAACAAATCCAAAGGACTAGTGGGTTACTCCAATCTTCATCTCAACCTTGAGATAACCTCAAATGATTTCCTCATATATATTAAAGTCACTTATGTCTAATGCTCTTTGTAGACTTGGTTTAAGACACCAAAAAATCGATCAATTTTACTCTCAGGTTGGATAATAATTCCAGAATCATACCTTTCAAGTCTTGTATAACTTTCCATGTAGGTACCAACAGATTCATCATCCTTTTCCTTAACTTCAAGGAACTCCTAATCCATATTTGTTTAAAGAATACAATGAAATTAAATATTAAAAAACAATTTCTCAAACTTCTCCTATTCTATGGACTTAATTTCATCTCTTTTCCTTGTATTATTGATATGAGTCCACCATTGATCTACTTTAACTTCTAGAAGTTTTACTGATAAGTTGAATTTATCATGTTCAGAACATTGTAGAACTGAAAATATATTTTCAGTGGTACTAATCCATTGTTCATACACTAATGGATTATATGACCCGATGAATATAGGTGGATGCTGCCTCATGAAGAACTAAAAATAATGTTTCTACTTCCTTTTCTCATTTGGAAGCCCTGTATGATTCATAAGTTGGGAAAGTTGTCTGAGAATGGCTACAATATTCTGAATTCCAGCTCCCATAACATTTGGTTTCTTAGGGGGGACAATAATTACATTTCCCATCGCATAAAACATTGACACAGTTCCTTCAGGTTCCAACCATTTATTAAAACCAAGAAGCATAGTGTGAGGAACACTAATAAAAATTGGAAAACCACATAATCAAGATCAAAATTTCAATTTATGACACATTGGTTTTTATAATAGGTTATTCATGGTCATTTCTATGACACTTGGATTATAACCTATATTAAGACATATCCTTTTTCACGAACCAGGCTAGGTTTCCATCCAAGATGACACCCAACCCGGTCCGTGACATGGCTCGAAGGCCATTCCCAATCCCCACAGGCTGGCACAAGTGCCCGGGTATCAAGAGTAACATGTGGGAATGGTTTACCCAAAATAAAAGACAGAAAAACAACTAACAAGATAAATAAACAAAATCTAGAAAACAAGAACCAAATAAGACCCTAACATTGGACCAAGCTTAATGTTTATAACTCCACCCAAAACTCTAAGAAGACTGCAATGAAAAGAAAACTATCACATCTATCTGCACCTTCATTCAACATGAGGATCCACCTCCTCAAACCATCATCGTCAAACATATACGAGAAGACCATCGAAAAAACAAACTACCATCACTAAGAATGATACCTCAACCTGGAATATACAAATAACAAGTTCTATATACACCCAAATGTGTATCTTGGGTGTGAGGCAAGAGCTTCATAGGATACCAACCAATAAAAATGTTCCATACCACAAATCGGAACCAAATAACTGTGTCTTCACCCCCCTCACCATCTTGGAAGTTCAATATAAAATAATTATAAGGGATATCAACCACCCAAGAGTAACAAGAAAGTTGGAATGATCTTGTGTGGTGTAAAAAACTCCTGACTAAATATAACATTATTGTTTGGAGAAACTGGAACTCTGCGATCCCATTCGATGAAGGTGTTAAAAAATGTGCATCAAACTTGCCTCCTGATGCCAGTGCTACAACAAAAAACAGGAATAAATCATTAACCATATCTTCTATGAAGGTGAATGGGCATAAGAAGTATGGAATTTCTTTGGTGACTTCACGGAGATATGATCTCAGGACCTACGATACCTTTGTTCTCTGGAGAGGTGGTTCTAGGGGACTACAGAAGGCATTGAGAGGGTTTCGAGGTCCATTATTCTCAGTGTCAGGTGATGGTGCCTCTGGAAGGCCCGTAACAAGGCCATAATTAATGGGTCTCCCTCCATAGGTCGTTCCATCATTATGAGAACCGGGATTTTGCTGATCAAGATGGTCACCCTAGTCAACAAATGGCATAAAGCACCATCCATACATATTCTGAAGGGTCGGTATTCCTCATCCATTCTTACCATGGATAGAGAGAGGGGTCTCTAGATAAAGTGGTATCCTCCAAATGAAGGTCTAAATTTAAATAAAGATGGTTCTTTCATCATGAGGGACATGCAGGGAGGCAGAGTGGTCTGTAACCTAGGAGTCAGTGTGTCCTGGCATTCAAAGCACACATTGGCGATGGTAGTGCACTTCTAGGGGAGGATAATGTAGTCCTCACTGGGAACACGTTATGCAAACAGAAAAACATTTCTCTCCCACAAGTGGAAACAGACTCAAGGATTATTTTTTAATCTCTTATGGATAGAGACTACACTCCTTGGATAGTTTCATACACTATCAGTAAGTGAAAATATCTCCTTGACAGCAATGTTCAGATCACACACATGTGGAGAGAGGGGAACAAGGTTGTAGACTATCATACATCCATGGGTGACCCAATTTTCAAAGTGACTTGTTTCCCCAATGCGGCCTCTCTCAAGGATGATGAGATTAATCTGATTTGAGGGGATGCCCTTGAGCTCCATTAATTTAGACCCCCTAATCCTGGGGTTCTTTGGTTGCCTCCCCCCTTACACTCTGAACCTTATTTTTTGAATAAAAATATAAAGCTGATGATGATGATCTTTTTAAAAAAAAATAAAAAATAAAAAAAACATACACATACTCAAGTGGTCCTAAGTATGCTGACAGGAGGAACCACTTCATGAACAGTATACCACTGTGGGTAAATCCCTTATGATAGTTAGAACACGTGGGATGCCAGAGAAATCATACCTCAGTGTAAAAGTTTCATAAGAACCAAAATAATCAACTCTCTCATGCAAGAGCCACTAGTATTGAAACACATACATATCCTAGTGGTCTCCAATCATAAAAAATGTTTAGTTAGTGTTGTAACATCAATCCTGCTAGATGAAACAAGGAAAAACCACTTACATGTCATCTAGCGTACTAGTCCTAATCTAACCACCTAAGTACCCATGGTTTTCCCTTGTACTTAATCTAGTTACACATTCACATAATATATCACCTTCACATATCACAAACCAAACAAGACATTAGACACAAAATCCACCACTTTCATACCCAAACACCACTTCAAAAACAGAGGCACACCAAACTACCTTTCCAAAATACATTTTCTGTTACTTAATTAGTTTGTAAATTCCATTTGGAATCACTCAAAGAAGAAAATAATCAATTTTCACAACTTAGAAAACAATATTAAATAACACAACAAGGGTGGACACAATCAAACACCACCAAGTTACTCAAATAGGTTTTACACCAAAAAAACATGTCTCATATTATATAAACATACTACTTTAGAAACAAACGCATATTCAACTCTTTCAAAATATCACTTTCACACCATCTAAATAATTCAATAAATCAATAAAAAACGTATTAGATCATTTCAAGAAAAACCAAGAATACATTACACCAAAATATACATAAAATTCCCCCCTTTTGAAACTAAACGTACTCTAAGAACCATTCCACAACCTAATACGCATCACATGCATGGCTTGATAAATTATTTAATGATTTTGAAGAACATTATTAAATAGAACACTCAATGTTTTCACATAAAAATGACACTTTAAGATTTAACACGAGTTTCACTCTATCAAACACCCCTTTCACACATCATATTTAAGTAAATAAATCAAGTTAAACAGTTTAAAAACACACCAAATTATCACCCAAGAGTTTAGACCAAAAATACAACTTATTCCATATAGAATGTCACTCAAAAACCAAATGTTCAAGATAAACTTATCAAAATATGTTATCCATTTTTAAAACAATTTGAAATTAATTTCAAAGTTGTGAAATAAGGTGAACACGCAAAAATAATCATTTTCCACTTGAGTGCATACCAAAACACTCAAAAAATATATTTTAAGCCACAAATTTTGATCATAAAACAAATTTATAAATCCAAATAAACATATTAAATTAATCAAATGAGTCAAGGGTATGGAACCACCTACTGCGGTGTCGAAGAATTCCAAACTTTAGAGCGGAACTCAAATCACACCCAATTCGCACCACAACTAATTGGATTTAAGCCTTAAAATAAAGATGTCGAACCAAATAAAATCACGATCGAACCCTAAAACCATTACCCTACCCATTGGACAACCAAGAACGGAATAGAAAAAAATATGATGAAGCCTCAACTGGAGGGGAGGGGCGTCAACACGAGAGGTTGGTTTTGGGGGGAGATGGGAAGAGCGGCGCCGGTGAGCTATATGGAGGCAGGCATAAGTGAGGAGGTCAGTGGGGGTGGCACCAAATAGTGATGAGGGAAGAGAGGGTGGATTAAGGCTGTAGTTGTGGCGGACTTGATAGGAGCAGCAGATCGTCACAATGGGAGGTAGTAGGTCATCGCGATAAGAAGCCGGGAGACCGGTAGGTTGTCGCAACGGGAAGAGGGTAGTTCGGCCTAAGGTAGTGGTCAGACAGGAGCATGGGGGTGGTAGCATGAGGGAGTTACTTTGTAGGGGTACGATATATTTTGGGAAAGATATGGAGTGAGACACGGCCAAGAAGGGGGGAGGATGGGGGGTCCGAACCGTACCCAAAAAAAAAATAAAAAAAAAATAATAAAAAAAATAATAAATCAAAATAAAACTAGACTAAAAAGTTAAACAAAAACTAATTATAATAATAACAATAATAATTAACTTAAACAAGAGTGATAATAATAAATAAAATAACTTAAGTATAATCAATAATATTAATAACAATAATATGTAATAATAATTAATAATATTATCAAATAATAACAATAATATTATTATTTTAAAAAAAAATCATTAATTTTTTTTATCAAACTTTCCTTATTTTGTTTTATTTTTATTTCATCAATATTTTAATTTTATTTCTCTATTATTATCACATTCTTTTTAATTAATTGGAAATCAGAAATTCCATGAAGTGAACTGGGTGATGTTACGTGGTGTCCCAAGAGAGGTCGTGCTACTTCGACCACTATGCGCTGACCGCTCTTAAGGCCAAAATGTGCATTTTAAAAAAAGAAATCAAAATTATAAGTTGGGTTTTAACCCAGACTACCCGATTGTCAGAAAAAGTAATTAAAAAATAATGGAAAAGAGACGGGTGTGAAAATTATACCCACCATAAATCTTTACATCTTCGAAAATCCACAACTAAGGTTGAAACTCAAAGTAGAAAACAATACCCCCTTAAGGTTCAAATATGATCCCTATGAAAAAAGATAAAAGAGGAGAACACACTATTCTTAGAGACAGTGACTTAAATTAAATCCTCAATATACTCATAAAAAGACTTTCTGATATGTGTCACCTTCCCAAAGTGCTAGAACACCTCCAGTTGACTGATGATGGAAAGGAACACTTGTACCCACAGAAACCAACTTCACAAACCAAAACACCTCAAGAACCATTAGTCGAAAATCCCTCTATTAGACTACAGTGAACACACAAGATAAAACCACATCCAAAGAACACTCTTATCACTTACCACCAATCCATCTATAGGAACAGAACTAAAAGCCTACAAGGGATAGACTAAAGGGGATCTGCACCATTAGAAACCTATGAACGCACAGGAGGAGACTAGAAAACCAGCATGGGGATCGCCGGTTGGACTCCCCACCATTAGAACTAACAAAAGATAAATGAACTTCAAAAATATCTCATCAGTGACCAAACACCCCACCACAAGAGGCAGGGAGTGAGGGGCCCAACTACCTAGGAGTCAAAACCATGACCCTGGACAAACTAGCATCTCCACGTCCTTGGATGATCACTATTCAAATTTGAGACTGATTTACCCAAAAGACCCCATAAGGACCACTAAAAATGATTACATTCAGTGGGATAAAACTCCTAGGACTTAAAGGTATTGAGACGAACATGCTTCCTCATAGCCACGAGAAACCTCACGCACCAAAATGGGTTGTTTGAAATGGAGAAACCACAAAAAAAAATTAAACCTCCTTCACCTTCAATACCCAGGATATAAATAAAGTCAGGGTCCCATACTCTCCTAGGGTTCTTGACCATGAACCATCTTCACTCCGAGCCCTATGGATGGATCCCTAAGGTTCGAAGTATCTCATGCCTCATAGTTAGGCATAAAAGACTCCTAAATGAATCTTCTCCTTCTCCTGGTTCCGCAAGAAACCATATTGCAAACGAGACAACACCATCAGACACAACACACTCTGACATCCACCTACTACCTCATATCACATCCACCTGAAAAAGGGGTTAGATGATACACATGTATCCCCTCTTCACCTTAACCAAAAAACTTAATAAGGAAAGACACATGAAAAACACTCCCATTTTGAACAAAAAAAATTAGAACTCCCTAAGAGGGGGCACACTCCTATGAAAGCAGGGATTTCCGAATGATTCATGGAAATCCACCCTTTCTATTAAAAGATTACTCGCTCTATAAGACATCACCAAACATGACCCATGAAGCTGATAGAAGCACTACAAGTATTTCAAGACATTTTTCAACATTGATAATTCTAAATTGCCTTCACCCTTCCTTGTTGTAATTCCTTTCACCGTTTCCTGGGGAACCTTCAGACAAAACAGTTTCGAACTTCATACCCGATGACTCAGACAACTCAAAGAGACCAAAACACTCTTAAACTCCCCTCACATCTGTCATCCCGATGTGAGAGGATCTACTTATCTGTAAAAAGGAGAGGTGGGTTCAATTATAGAATTCAAGAAGACAGTTTTTTGATCAACTAGAGGGCTGCCCAATGGAGAATATCTCATGGCCGCACTTCAATCGCATGTTAAATCTTTATGGGGGGAATTAGTCAAGATAGAAAACCATGACCCAATAAAACCAGTCTAATGTCCAAGAAATACCACAAGAAAACTCTAAACGTGTAGGGGGAACCACTGCAAGAGCTTCCCTAAGCACTTTTCAAAAGGATCCACTAACCACACACCTTCACACCAACATACCAATAGGAATTCAAACTCAAGACAAAAATTAGTAAAGAAGGATTCTCAGCTTGAAATGCCTCATATCCAATATTTCCAAAATACAAGGACACACCACCTAATCACCGGTTATTAAAACACCGATTTTTTTCCTTTAACAATTTTTTTGAAAATAAATGAAGCGAGTGGGTTGCATAGACATCAATGGTGTCCCGTGGGCCTCACACATGCATGTTCCCATTCCACTCTATCACCCACCTCATTCCCATCCATGCACTCATCCGTTCATTCCATTAACCATTTCTCTTTCCATATATACCCATGCATGTGGTTGCCTATGAGAGCACCAAGGATCAAAAACAAACCTTTCCACTTTTAAAAACCAACCATTCAAACCACACTATTCAAACCTCATACATCATTTTATTTTTAAAGTGCTTCATTTGAAAACATTTTCCAAGACCAAATCATTTTTACATAAAAACAAGATTCCCACAAATCCTAAAACTAAGAGACGAGGAACAATGCAAGAGGAACCTAGTGTCAGCGAGTGACTGCAACATTTGGTTGGAGGCCATACGCCAATCACGCCACCACCACTAAGAGTATTATAGGATAGCGTACCCATCTCCACATGGCTTTCCCGACCCTGTGATCTCACGGGGACCACTGAGCCCACTCCCCTTTAATTTCCCCTAGACATGATTAACCACAAGGACCAACGACTCTGAAAAACATCAACTTATTCTAGTAACTCAAGTCTTACCATGAGGTGTGCTGGTCAGGAACCATGCTCGTAGCTAGAACTTCGAGCTCCGACTACCTTAACTTTGGTCTACCCTTCATCAATCCTAGAAGAACACAACCCAAGAGAGGAAACGAGATATAATACCATTTTTTCATGAACCAGGTCGGGTCTCCATCCAACTCGACACCCGGATAGTTCCATGAGATGGCTCAAAGGGTGTTTGGTCTCACCCAAATTTACCCAAGTTTTAAGGGTCAAGAGATCGCTTGCAGTGTAGCTTGGGTTGTCGAATCCTCAGAGACCGAAGAAGAACCTTTAGACACTCAATAAAAAGAGATGGATTTTTGGCTATGATGTGGCCAAATTGGGATGATTTTAGATTTTTTTGAAAGAGCACTAAAAGATATATGTGAATTCAAATTATGAGAAAATGAGTTGATCCTAGGTTATTGCTCAGTGTGGATTGAATGAATTCCTTTTTTTATGATTTTAATTTCATTAACTCGAGAAGGATTCATGCAATGAATTAAAACTAACCTCATCACTTACTGATTAAATACCTTCAAAACACATGATAATCACCTATACACTTGTAGGATCATTTTCATTAGCACTCCAAGGTAAAGTATGTAATTAGCACATGAAAGTGGGGTGAATAAATTCAATAAGGAAGAGGAAGAATAAAAATCATTGAATGAAATATACTCAATTAAAAGAAATTAATAACATTTAGGGTGTGAGAAATAACATTAAATCCATCCCCTTGCTACTCCCTTGGATCATCCCATAAAAGATCTACCCCTCCATTGATGACAAGTTCTCAACGGAAGCGGAAAGTAGACTTACGACGGTGAAATTGATGAAGTAAAAAACAACAAAAATAACGATCACTATACCATTGTGTGAACAAAACCACAAGGTTTGGTGTGAATAAATTCACAACTTGAGGCAACGGTATCAAGGTGATAAGGAGAAGAACAGAACAAGAGAATAAGAAGAACTTTAATTGAAGACTAAGGTGATTCGAACAACTTACATGAGAATGAAGAACATTACAATGGTAAATTGGCATAATAACATTATAATGAAAATAAAGCACCAAGATCCCTAAATCCACCACCAATACTGCCTTAAATAGGGAAAAAATGAAGCCTTGTCCTATCCCTCAACATCCCATGTGCCTTTAATTAATTATGTTGTGGAAAGGTGGGTGGAACATTAATGATGAGAGACTTTTCCACTTCTTGCCCCGAAGTTGCAGCCAGCTTGCATCCACTGGAAAGACGAGCCTAAAGGACCTTCTAGAAGGCCGAACCTTAGTGGTCCCTACAAGACTTAAATTAATACCCGGATGTTCCCTAACAGCCTATAAAATTTCAGTCCAAAATATTTTGTGGTTCGGGAGATATGATTGAAATAGTGGGCTGTTTTTCTGGGCCGCAGAATCTGGCCCAAAATTAAATCTTCAACTTGGGCCGCCTTAATCACCACCATTGAGGACGAATTAGCACTAGCTCCAAAAGACTGATTTGTTCCCCTATATTTCTTCTAGTCTCCTATAAATGTTGGGATTCATTGGCACTGTATTGTGGGCCCCACAGTCCGATCAGTGGGATGATATCCAATCTGCCTTCTCCATAATTGTTTCCTTTCTTCGCCAAAAATCCTCATCATCCTTTATTAATCGTCCATTAATCCCTGAATGAAAAATGTTTATATTTAAGTTTATATCCATTTCCAAAAATATCAAATTAAAATATGGATAATTACATTTTTTGAAATCAGATGAAACATTGGGCCTAAATTGGTTCATATTAGGCATGGAGTGCACAAATGAAGAGAATGGATGTTCAAAATTAAAATCCACTAACTCAGGCCCATAAGATCAAAAATAAACATTTAATACAATTAAAATGTAATCAAAATATGTGTTTTTATTGGCTAATCACACCCCCCAACTTGAGTTTTTCTAGTCCCGAGAAAAATATATCTCACAAAAATGAAATTCAAATGACCTTTTCCAAAAACATTTTAATACACATTTCTCACCCAAAGATCACATACCAAACAATTATGAAACCCATAAAAATAATTTAAAACAAGCTATGTCCATAAGCATATCTCAAGACCAAGCCCATTCCTTTGTTCAAATTCATTGCCATATTTCATCCAAATTCAATTAAGCATGATGAAGTGTTGTGTGTCACAATAGACATGGGGGTTCATTTTCATTCGAGGGAGAAAATATGGAAGCACTAGGAGCAATCAAATTTTAATAATAAGATGAGTACTCATTTTTTATTTTTTATTATTTGTTTTTTGTTTTTTTTTTGTTTTTTTTTTTGCAATTTTGCCATTGTAATTGAAATTGAACTCAATCGAGTCAACCCATGTAGCAAGACTTTGCCGATGACTCCCAGGCTCAAAGACCTTATGGCACCAAGTGAAGCTCACATACTTGGGCATCATCTCGAGTTAACTCAATCAAAAACAAATTCAAATTACCAAAAATAGAGATAAAATGCCCAACTCTGGGCCAGACAACTATGGAGTCACAATCCCCAAGTGCCAAAAGCCACACATTAGGTCAATTAATTGCTCTACGCGCAATTTTTTTTGAATACTCATGTTAAAATTAAAATGATTTCCAATACTATGCTATTTATTATGGGTCCCCAAGAACTCAATCTAAAACCCCACAATCTAGAGGATGTGCATTGTGTTTTTTTATTAAATAGATGAAAATATAACAGTGAAAAATCACATCGGACAACCGCACTTTCCAATAACTATGGACATGAACATAAACTTGCATTAAAATCAGAATCAAGGCATGAAAAATTATTTGATATCCAATTTCAGAGTTTGGAATGTGTGTTATGATGTTCAAGGTTAATGACATTTTTCCTTCCACAGATTTTCATCTCCCCCCCAACTTAGAATAACACTATCCCCAGTGTTTAAAGAATTGAAACATAGAAGGGGTAGGATAGAAGTTCAAAGAATACATTGAAAAAGAAAATTATGGAATGAATTCACCTGGTGGTTGATGTTAAAAATGCATTCCCATGTCTCCCTTCAGTTCTGGTTTATCTCCCAATGTCTTGGATGGTTGTGACCAGCTTTTCCCAATGAACTATGGCCTGCCTTTAATTTTTTTTAATATATATATATATTTTTGTATTTTTTTAACCTAAAAAAGGTACAAATAACATAATCTGATGATACATTGTCTTCTATTAAATTTCTGGGTAAGGTATTACTCAGGGATCACACCGCGTGACACGGATGAATACGGTGCTCCACTTTCAAACCCATCCTTACTTATAAAAGAAGAACAGGTCAACAATCTATTTTTTTTTTAAAAAATACCTAAAAAATATAAAATAAAATAAAATAAACTGATGATACATTGTATTCTCTTAAATTTTTGGGTAAGGTATTACTCAGGGATCACACCGCATGACACGGATGAATACGGTTCTCCACTTTCATACCCATCCATACTCATAAAATAAGAACATGTCAACAGTCTAAGGTAGAATAAAATTACATCAACGTGATCCACTAATCCTATTTGAAATATAAAGTTTATTAAAAAACAAAATGATTGGAAAATTGATAACCACGGGTTGCCTCCCGTACAGCACTTAATTTAACATCTTTATCTCGACTTGAACCCCCAAACTTATCCAATTCCAACTTCAAAAATTTTTATGACCTCATCTTTCTCCACTTCAACATGATTGAGAATGCGTTTCCCTTGTGTTTGGTAAGAAGATTTGGAATTTGATTCATGAACAATCCTATTTTCTGAAATTAATGGGAAAATCCAAGGAATGTAAGAAATGGTTGATCCAGTTTCCACTATAGTCTTTCCAAATACATCAATGATCATTCCAAAATTATTTGTTTCAATAGAATAATGAATTCCAATTGAAAGGTCATGATTATACCCTATAAAGGGATACTTTAGAGGTGAAGGAAGGACAATGATTTTTAGCTCGGTATGGATAATACAATCAGACACAGGTTGAGATTTTGAATCCAACTCAGTTTCATTTTTCAAATTTCTCAACAAAATTGGTTTCTTTTGAATAGAAGATTCAACCTTAAAATTAGAATGATCAATGTTAGCAATGGGTATGGACTTGAGGTTTTTAATTTCTCTCAATGGTTCAGTGAATTATGTTTTTGAAAAATCATCAATAGAGTTATACATAGGAGACTCAATCTACGATGTCAAATTCTTCTCATTTGAATCCAAAAAATCAATTTCCTCCTCATTTAAAGACCCTACATCAATTTTGTGATTAAATTTTCCTACCAAAAATCCAAAGGTTGGTTCTTCAATAAATTCATGAGTGGTTTTTGGGAAACTATACACTCCACATAAGGTTTTAGAAGGTACAATTGGTGTATGGATGAGTTCCTCACAAGTATTATTGAATTGTAGTTCTAATCTCAATGATGATACCTCAGAACTCATTATCTACATTTGATTACATAATTGTTCAAAGAGTTTTTGAGGATTAAGCTAGATAGGAGTTTGTAAATCGTGAACTTCATTAAGTTTCATCTCATCAATCAACCTCGAGAGGGCTGGAAATTGATCCTTTAAACAATCATCATCCCATTGATTGTTCATCTCATCGGGTGTGTGGTAATTAATCAAGGGTTGATCAAAGAAATTTTCTAATTTAGGGGCTTCCCAATATTCATTTTCCATTTCATTCCAGCATGAGTTTGTGACATGATAATTTGGAAGATACTCCATTGGAGAAGATGGAAAGTTGGAATCTAGATTCTCAGGACACACACAAATAGAAAGAGGTAAAGATAAGAGATATGGGGGGTGAGAATAGAGAATTTGGGGTGAGAAAAGAAGATGAGTGTCTAAAGTAACTTACTTGGGTCCCCGGAAACGGTGCCAAAATTTGGTCTCACCGAAATTTACCCAAGTTTTAAGGGTCAAGCGGTCGCTTGCAGTGTAGCTTGGGTTGTCGAATCCTCAGAGACCGAAGAAGAACCTTTAGACACTCAATTAAAAGAGATGGATTTTTGGCTATGAAGTGGCAAACTTGGGTTGATTTTAGATGTTTTTGAAAGAGAACTAACAGATATATGTGAATTCAAATTATGAGAAAATGAGTTGATCCTAGTTTATTGCTCGGGGTGGATTGAATTAATTCCTTTTTTTACGATTTTAATTTCATTAAATCGAGAAGGATTCATGAAATGAATTAAAACTAACCTCATCACTTACTTATTAAACACCTTAAAAACACATGATAATCACCTATACACTTGTAGGATCATTTTCATGAGCACTCCAAGGTAAAGGATGTAATTATCACATGAAAGTGGGGTGAATAAATTCAATAAGGAAGAGGAAGAATAAAAATCATTGAATGAAAGAAACTCAATTAAAAGAAATTAATAACATTTAGGGTGTGAGAAATAACATTCAATCCATCCCCTTGCTAATCCCTTGGATCAACCCATAAAATAGCTACCCCTCCATTGATGACAAGTTCTCAACGGAAGCGGAAAGTAGACTTACGAGGGTGGAATTGAAGAAGTAAAAAACAATAAAAATAACGATCACTCCACTGTTGTGTGAACAAAAACACAAGGTTTGGTGTGAATAAATTCACACCTTGAGGCAACGGTATCAAGGTGATAAAGATAAGAATATAACAAGAGAATAATAAGAACTTTTATTGAAGACTAAGGTGATTCGAACAACTTACATGAGAAGGAAGAACATTACAATGGCAAATTGGCATAATAACATTACAATGAAAAGAAAGCACCAAGATCTCTAAATACACCACAAATACTGCCATAAATAGGAAAAAAATGAATCCTTTTCTGAGCCCCCAACATCCCATGTGCCTTTAATTAATTATGTTGGGGAAAGGTGGGTGGAACATTAATGATAATAGACTTTTCCACTTCTTGCCTCGAAGTTGCAGCCAGCTTGCATCCACCGGAAAGACGCGCATAAAGGAACTTCTAGAAGGCCTAATTTGAGTGGGCCATAGAAGACTTAAATAAAACCCCGGATGTCCCCTAACGTCCTGTAAAAGTTCAGCCCAAAATACGTTGTGGTTCTGGAGATAGTATTGAAATATTGGGCTATTTTTCTGGAATGCAGAATCTGGACCAAAATTAAATCTTCAACTTGGACTGCCTTGATCACCACCATTTAGGACGAATTAGGACTAGCTCCAGAAGACTTATTTATTCCCCTATATGGATTCTAGTCTCCTATAAATTTTGGGCTTCATTGGGCCTGTAGTTTGGGCCCCAGAGTCCGATCAGTGAGATGATATCCAATCTGCCTTCTCCAGAATTGTTTCCTTTCTTCGCCAAAAATACTCTTCATCCTTTATGAATCCTCCATTGATCCCTGAATGAAAAATTTTCATATTTAAGTTTATATCCATTTCAAAAAATATGAAATTAAAATATGGATAATTAAATTTTTTGAAATCAGATGAAACATTGGGCCTAAATTGGTGCATATTAGGCTTGGAGTGCACAAATGAAGAAAATGGATGTTCAAAATTAAAATCCACTAACTCAGGCCCATAAGATCAAAAATAAACATTTAATACCATTAAAATGTAATCAAAATATGTGTTTTTATTGGCTAATCAGTGTTTCCAATCCCTACGGGATGGAACAAGTGCCTCGATATCAAGAGTAACATGTAGGAATAGTTTACTCGAAATTCAAGATAGAAAAAAAACTAACAAGATAAATAGAAAAATGAAAGAAAATAGAACCAAATAAGCCCTTAATATTGGACAAAACATAATGTTTAAAACTCCACCCAAAAATCTAAGAATAATTCAATGAAAATAAAACAAACACATTTATCCGCAACTTCATGCAACTTGAGGATCCACCTCCTCAAACCAACATGGGAAGACCATCGAAAACCTAAACCATCATCAAATCCAGAAAGGGATGAATTTATAGGGGCACTGTAGTAGTACTGTAGCAGGGAAATGCAGCAGACTGTAGCAACGACGGAATTGTAGCAGCAACGACATTGTAGCAGTAGAGGCACTGTTGCAGGGAACTGCAGTAGCGGTGGTATTGTAGCAGATACTATAGAAGCACGGGTACTGTAACAGTACTATTCACTGAGGGGTCCTTTGGGCCCAAAAATGGGCTTTCATGCCTTGTATTGAGGCCACTTGGCCTTGGGCCTCTGGTCAATGTATGGTTCTCCCTCTACCCAGACTTAACGACATCTTTTCTTTAAATAATTAATTGAGGCTTCAGACCCAACCTTTAAAAAAAGAGGTTCCATACCACAAAATCAAAATGATAATTTAACATGGTAATTTAAAAACATAATTTTTAAACACTTTTAAGGAAAACATTTAAAAGGTGAAAGTAAAAAAAGAAAAGAGCAATGGAAGAAAAACCATTTCACAAATACTATTTTAAAATTTAAGAGAAAATTCATAAAGAACCTACAAATACTCATGTTGTCCTCTGTATGCCGAAGGAAGGCATCACGTCATGAATAGTAGATCACTTTAGTTAAATCCCCTAAGGTAGTTAGAATGCATAGGATGCTAGAGACATCGTACCTCAGTGTAAATGTTGAATATGAACCACAATAATCAACACTATCATGAACGAGCCACTAGTAGAGAAAAAAATCCATAACATAGTGGTTTCTAATAATCAAAAAAATTTAGTTAGTGTTGTAACGTCAATCCTGCTAGATGAAATTGGGATGGACCACTTACGTCTCATCTAGTGTAGTAGTCCTAATTTACCCACCAAAGTACCCAGGTTTTTCCCTTGTGCTAAATCATGTTCCACATTCCCATAATATATCACCTTCACATATCACAAACCAATGAATACATTAGATACAAAATTCACCACTCGCATACCCAAACACCATTTCAAAAACACATGCACACCAAAATACCTTTCCAAAATACATTTTCTGTTACTTAATCATTTCATAAATCCCATTTGGTAACAATCAAATAAGAACATAATAAATTTTCAAAACTTAGAAAACAATATTAAATAACACAAAAATGTCCAACATAATAAAACACCAAGTGACGCAAAGAGGGTTTACAACCACAAAAACATGTCTCGTTTTATTTAAACATACTACTTTAAAAACAAACGCAAATTCAAATATTTCAAAATCTCACTTTTGTGCCATCTAAATGATTCAATAAACCATTAACCTATTTATTAGATAATTTCAAGAAAAACCAAGAAGAATTTAAACCAAAATATACATAAAATTTCCCCCTTTGGAAACCAAACGTACACCAAGAACCATTCCACACCCTAATACTCGTCACATGCATGAAATGATAAATTGTTCAAACAATTTAAAGAACATTATTAAATAGCACACTCAAGGATTTCACATAAAAATGTCACTTTAAGATTTAACATGAGTTTCACCCTATCAAACAACCCTTTCACACATCACATTTAAGTAAATAAATCAAGTTAAACAGTTTATAGACACATCAAATTAGAACCCAATATTTTATACCAAAATCACAATTTATTCCATATAGAACGTCACTCTAAACCCAAATGTGCAAGATAGCCTTATCAAAACATGTTTTCTATTATTCATACTGTTTTTAATTAATTTCAATGGTGAGAAATGAGGAGAATGATGTGACCTTAAAAACAAATGTTTTTTTCACATCTAATTAAGTAATTTTTTATAATTTAATTAATTATTATTACACTTTTTGATTAATTTTGGCACTTTGGTATTTTTATTATTAAATTTATTATTTGATCAATTTTTTAATTAATATTTCATGTTTGGCCTTTAAAATAGTTAATTTATATCTTTAATTTTATAGTATGATGACATTTTATTTATTTTGGTTATTTTTTCATGCATAATTAATAATTAAACATTTAGTAGTTAATTAATTAATTCTAATTTTATATAGAAATAATGTAGTTTAAATTTATCATTTCATGTATTAAATATTAATTAATTAAAGTAGCATATTCTCAATATTAGTCATCTTTTAATAATTCATTAAATATAAATTTAATTTCATAAACATACTACTTTAGTTAAATTTCATTAATTTAATTTAATTAATTAACTCAAGTAATTAATAATAGAATAAATAAAGGTTTACCGTAATTAAATTAATTTTTAAAGTTACTATTTTAAATATATTAACATTTTTAAATTATTTAAATCTAGTTTTTTTATTTTAAAATTCAATTGCTTCTTAATTTTAAGTTTTAGTTTAGTTATAATTTTAGTTTAATATTTTAAACTTGATAATAATCTAATTTTTTGTTTCATTCTTATTATTTAAGTTTTTAATTTATATATACTTATTTTAATTAATTTAGTTTTTAATCAATTATCTAGTATGTATTTTAGTTTAAGTTTTTAATATGATTTTAATTTATTTGTAGGCTAAGTACGGTGGCACTAATGCCCACCGCTCCTTCCATGCATTCTCACACTGTTTCCATCTCCGTTCCACTATTACCCTTTCACAATTTCACCCAAAACGGTGGCACATCAAGTTTCAGCCACCATTTCATCTTTGTACAGTAACACTTGTTGCACTGTTTCTCCTTCACGGTGCCACTGTAACTCAACCTTTTCACAGTCTCACCGATGATTGACTTGTTTATCACACACTGCAAACTCTGCAAATATTGTCATCCATGTGACACCGAAACCCCGTCTCACCGGTCGATCTAATATCCTACCATCACTCATCTATTTCCACCACTTCCCATTGCTTTCACAACCACAGATTCAACAGAAAATCATAATACACAACAGATCATATAAATCAAAACTATTTGCAGTTTATATAGAGGAACCTGTAGATTGAGGGTCACCGCTAGACTTGGAGAACCATGTCGTCCACAAGATATATTGAGGGAGACACCGACCACCAGACCAGAACCCGTCGTTTCCTCTATTCTTGAACCATCACTGCTGATACTTCCAAGCCTTCTCCATAGATGGAGGGTGTCGTCGAACTAGTTCACCACTGCTGGATAGAGGTCGCTCTGATGCCTGCACAAGAGCAACTGGATCTTGTGCCGCTTGGAATGAGGGATGTCATCATGATTTGTTTCTTGAGAAGGGTACCTGCAGATCAAACCGGTCATCACCGGCACGAGAAGAGGAAGAGGGGTCTTGAGTCTTCTGCAGGAAGAAAACTAGAAGCGCTGAATCCTTCTTCCCCCTGTGCAGCACGAATTTGGAAGGGGAGTTGCGCCGTCGTCGAAGCCTGGATCTCTCTGGATTGAAGGAGCAGTCATCGCACCTAAAGGATGCCACACCACCAACACTATGCGACACGGCTGAGTCGAGCTGCTGCTTCTCCTTCATGGGTAACGAACCGAAGATCCCCCCCTGTGTGCCAAATTTGGGGGGGAGTGAATGATTAAAAAAAAAGATAAAATTAAAAAATAAATAATTAATAAATTAAACAAACAAATATAATATAATAGATAATAATTTTAATATATAACTATTATAATATTAATAGATAGATAAGTCATAAAATAATATATAAGACGAACTAATAAGAATTTATTAAATTAAAATAAAAACAATAATAATTTGTAAATAAAATTAATTATTAACTAAAAAATATATGAACACTTTAATTATAATTTAATTTCAACAAAATAAATATAATAATTAAATTAATAAAGTAATTGATATTAATCTAATTTAAGAATTTAAAAAAATTATTTCAACTAAATGCTAATTATACTAACATAAATAAAATAACCAAATAAATAATATTAAATTAAAAACTTAATAACTTCATCTAATTAATGATTAAAAAATAAATTAATTACTATAATAATAATATTTAATTAATTAAATAATAAATATCAACTAAAATATTTATTAAGTAACTTAAATTAAACTTTTTAATAGGTAATATAACATTAAACAAAAAAATAACTATAATACTTTCTTTATGATTTTAATGTTTTATCTTGTTCTTTATTTCACAGGTTCACGCAAGAGTGAAACATGTCCAAGTTCACTCAAATAACCCACAAGAAGATAGTTACATGGGAAAATATAGCACGATGTGTCAGTATAGAAAAAATGCACGTGTGCGGTGCACAGGTGAAGGACAATTGAAGTCAGTGGAAAAGAGGGGGTGACGTGCACCTAATGATAGCGGTGTCTTAAGGTAGAGTAACAACATACTCTAAAAAAGGACACTCATTCTGATTCTATGCCACAAAATTCAAGAGAGTAACTCCCAAGAGACAACAAGAGCGGTACCAGTGACTTGGAGTTGCAGGTGCAGGGCAACAATTCATGATTTTCATTCAGAGAGGGAAGATTCTCCTTCCTCTATACTATTATTTTTACATTGTATTTGCTATTTTGATTTAAAATTATCTTATTTTAATTTCTTGTTAGTGAAATTTGAATGACTAATGGTTCATATATTCTTCTTTTTACTATAACTATTTTTAAAAAGAATCAGATTCTTTTAGAAAGAATGATTCTGGTTCTCAACTTAAATTGAATTTTCACCTGAATGAATCTTATTTTAACATCAATGTTCTTTCAGTGAGATTGATCATTGATTTTTTTATTTTAAATCTATAAATTCAAATTATAAAAATTATCAGTGAGATAGATTTCCGTTGACATCTTAAAATCAAATTTTTGTATGTGGTTTTTTAAGTGGAGAACCTCAAGAACTATAATAAAGTGTGTTAATTTTTCTAGTGAGGAAGGATTAACAACTTATTTTTTAGGTGTGAACTTAATAATATAATGATTCATTCATTTAACCAGTAGATTTCAAATCTCTCGAGCTCATTATGTGATCAATTCTCCACACTCCTGTTTACATTTTCTGTTATCTTTGGTCTTCAATGTTACTTTTAGATGTTACATTTTCTAGTTAAGTAAATATACGATTACAAAATTTGTGTCATTTGTTTTCACTTCATCATAAAAAAATATAAAAAATATATAAAAAGTTAAAAAGTAAGTAAATGTTTCCCCACTACTGACAACAATGGGGGTTGTAAAAAACCTTAGAGCACAAACCTTCATTCTTTGTGGATCAACCATGCACCACTCTACTAGTGTAGGTTTATAAATATAATTTTGAGGGCCGTGATGGCCTTAGGACACATTAGAATTTGGCACCATTTTCGTGGAAGTCATGAACTGAGAGTCTATAGTTTTAATAAAACATAAAAAAATACATAAAAAATCATGTAAAAAATATGCTAAAAAAGTCTATAAATTGAGAACATTACTACTTCTTGTGTGTACTTAAAAATTATGATAAAATTTGAACTTCTGTGTAATCTATTTGAATTTTAAAAAATGGAAATACATGGGAACTGTAATCAACTTGAGCCTCATTGTGATTGTTGGGACTGTTTTGGACACACTGCCTGGGAGTGTGTTTGTAACCCACCACAACAGGATGTTTACATTGATGATCAAATGAACAATATGAGTCTAATTATGAATTAATTTCTAAACATGAACTAATTGAAACCAAATTGGATACTAGGTAGGATGATTTGACCACTCAGTTAAATAAGACCCTTGAAATTCAAGCTAAATACACTTCAGAACAAGAAGAAAGGATGAAAAGATTAGAAAACATGCTCTTGGAATTAGAACATAGGGTTAAAGAACAAGAATAATTTGAAATAAATGAAAAACAAAATGTTTATAAAATATTTGAAAATAAAATTGAAGAGGATAGTGATAACAAAACTGGGCAACAGAATTTTTATTCTGAAAAATCTGATTCAGTTGAATTAAAATTGGAAATAACTAACTCACTAAATTAAGAGAATAACATTTAATATACCAATACAAACTTTAATGATTTTGAGTTGGAAAATTATGAATATTAATTGAAACATATTGAAAAGGAATGCCAGGTTCTCTTCATAATTCCTACATTGGAGAAAAATCACTATTTTAGAAGTTTTGAGAATGAATTCACTCGGGTTGAAGATAAACTAGAAACTGAAAACTTGAATGTTAAAAAATCTTCACCCAATTTTTATTACTTTGTGAACAATGAGGTTGAACTTCATATTGGTTATAATATGGATGAGAACATTAAACTGGATAATATAGAATCTGATATTTTTTAACCTCAATTAAAAACCTCTCTTCCATGTTCTGAACCTGTAAAGCCAATAATTTCTGAAAGTCTTTTAGATGATGATGACGAGGAAATGATATTTGATGAAAGACTAACTGATGAGTTATCATTTCCCTATTCTCATAGTGATAAATATTCTGAAACTTTGTGTAATGAAATGGAAAGTAGTGTTGTCATTTCTGGTAAAAAATGTCTGAATTTGAACAATCTGGAAATTGATTTATTGAAGCTGACTTAAACCTTACTCCCCCTATTGTGAAATTTTTAGAACACACTACAGATTTTCTTTTGGAAAGTGATACTTTTGAACATTAACTTGAAGTAGAGGTTGAACACACACTAGTTGACAGTTACAGTTTTGATTTTATAGAAGTAGTAGATGTTCAGTGTGAGTTAATAGATGAGGATCTTTTAGAAGAGATTTACAAAATTTTTATACATGAATCTATTTGTGATAAAATAAATTCTCTTCCCTGTCGGTCGCATCCATCCTCATCTATGAAGTGTGCTGATCCTTCTCATGATACTAATAGTAGTTCAGAGGGGGAATTACACCTGAGTTCCATTGTTCATGATTCTTTTCATCACTCTATTGAATCAATTCTTGAACCTATTAATCAGAACACATCAATTAGCTCCCTAGAATTTTAATATGCATATTTTTTAGTTGATAAATTTTTTTTGAAGACAATGTGTAACACCCGGGATTTTTATGAGAAATATTTTGTTATTATGTTATATACATCATCAAAGGAATCTTTCACTAGACACAACACTAACATGGCTTGCTTTACACGCAATCACGATCTTCCTTGATATCTTGCGTTGTACGCAATAACGAGTTTCACTAAACAACTATATGCTATTAAAATATTATTAAAACTAGCCATTATGAATAGTAATATCCACTTTTTGAAATTTTATAAATTTTATCTTTCATAATGGACTTCATTTTTGGATTTGGAATATCGAAATTAGCCTAGGATGAATTTTTGGTATTTTTCTGAAAACTTTTAATTTTTGATAAACAGTGAAAACACTAGGTTACTATTTAAAAATTGACTTTTTATTTATATAATCATTAATTTTATTTAAATTTATTTTATGCCAAAATTGATACATAATACCTATATAAGTTCAAAGTAATTCATTGGAGTCATTTTATAATAATTTTAGATATGTAAAAATTTTATTGAACTTTTCAGCGTCTTTTACCCACCTCCTAGGAGAGTTTGAAAATTTATATAAAACTTAATTTTACCGCCTCTGTGAGTGGAATTTTAAAAATCCGAGAGACACGGTTAATATCAACGAGTAAAATGCGGTTCAATAAGATAAAAATAATTTTTTATGAATAGTAACTTTTTACTTTTATTTACCACGGTTAAAAGTAAATAGGGCAATTAAGGGTAAAAATGGTATTATTATTATCCTAACACATGTCCTAATTCTATTGGAGAAGTTTAATTCGACCAAAAACAACCTTAGAATAAAATATGACCATTTAGGTCCACTTGGATTAGATTAGGACATTTAATATTATTTTATTTAAGGAAGAGTTAAAATAGTTAAAATCAAAGTTTAATAACTAAAACATTTTTAATATATGGTTATAAATAAAATAAATTTTACTTTAAATATTTATTAGAAAGATAAAAATATTTCCTACATAATGGTATTTTATTTATAATTTTTCAAAATTAAATATGTTAATTTATTTATGACACAATGATGATGTAGTAATTACCTTATTAATGAAATATTAACATAATTGATATTATAAATACCCAAATAAATGTTATTTGAGACTTTTTATCAGTTAAACTAATTTTATAGGTTACTATGACATTTCAGTATTGATTTAATTAACTTTTTTCAAACTAATCATGCTTTTATGATTTTCACAAAAATCAAGTACCAAATAGTGTCAAAATTGACATAAAATAGTTTTTTAAAAAAATATTATATTATTAATTGTTATTTTATTTTTAAAAATCTAATATTAGGCCAAATTAATTATATAAGGTTATATATATTAATAATTAACCACTTGGGGTTATTTTGGCTTGTTATAGTATGTTTATTAACAATATAGTGTAAGAAAACAGGAAGACACGGTAAAAGTAAAATTATTTAACTTAAAGTTAAATCTAAATGATAAGGTTAAAATAGTAACCTAAACTTGTCTAAAATCTATTTTTTGAGAGGATTTCGACCCTTACCCACATTAGCTTAGAAATAAATCAATTTGGAGCTATTAAAAACCGAATATGACTTTATTATAAAATAATATTTTAAGTTTTTCCTAAGGTGTCTCTCTCCTCCCTTATAAAAGGGCACCTCCTCCCTCTCCTCCTCACACCACTTTGAGCCTTAATGCATGGACAAACCCAGCCAATTTCACTTCTACACTTCCCTAGAAACAACCTTGAGGTCTTAGTCTTCTTAATATACCATCTTTAGTGCCCTAAGAGAAGATTAAGAAGAGGCACTTCAAATAAGAGGTAATGTTTGTTACCGATTTTTTCAACTTTATTTCTTCTTCTACTTATTCTTATTTAGTTGTATCATTATTAAGTAATAACATAAGTATCACTAATATACTTATATGTTATTATAAATATGAAACAACCCTATTTCACCTTCTATCCATCCTACGGAAAATGAAATCACCGCGCGTGTGTACGTACAGAATACCGTCTCCACGCCATGGTGTAATCTGTTTTCCACCAGCACCTTACTTGGATGGGTATAATGGTGTAAAGAATAGATATATATGATTATTATAAAGTGATATTGATTCTGAAATAGTATACATACACTTCAATACAATTCCATGATCATGGGAACGATATCATCGCTCGTGTGTACGTACGGCCTACCGTCTCCACGATGTGATGCGACTCGTTCTACATGATCTTCAATGCTTAATGATTATATAAATGAATTGACTGAATAAATATGATATATATTAAACTAATAAAATTCTTGAAATTATATATCTATAACCTAAATAGAAGAAGAATAATTTATTCGATAAAACACTCATAAGAACAAAAAGCACTAAACACCCGAATAACAAGTAGCAATGAAATATTAGTAATACGAAGCTAAGAATATGACCATATATGATATCATAACAATGAGTAAAATTATGTAATAATTCAATAACATTATTTAAATCATTATACATGAGGTTTGGACACGTACGAAGAAAATCAGACCTAAGGTAAGGGAAAATCTCGCAATCTCAATTTTTATCTAAGATTGTTTATACTTTTGTATTTACTGGGGAATATTTATCATCAAAATCCATGTTTACTCAATATTTAATATTATTTCTATCCTCCTAAATTTTTTTAAATCCAATTTTACCTATTGGTGGTTTTTTATTAAAAGATATGAAAAGAATCTTTTGTCTTTTTTAGTATGAGGTACTTTTTTGACTTTTGTGGCCAAAGTACGAGAAGAATGTTTTTATTTAACATATAAAGAATGAATGGATTTTTAGAAAATTATTTCTATGAAGCCTCCTTTACAAGTTTTCAAGTTTATTTTTAATCAACTTATTTTAGTTTAAAATTGGTTGACATGTTAATAAAGAAAAAAAGTTTTTTAAGTAGAAATGATATTTTCCTCAAGAATGAAGTTCAAATGTCTTTTTAAAATTATTTTCCATATAAGATAATATAGGGTTCTGTTTATATCCCTATTTTTACATTGATTTGATTATGTTATGGTGGAATTATTTTTATGATGCCCTTTTATCTTATATGGATTATGTTATGATGTTTTAGAATCCCATTTTTATTACATGGGTTATGCTATGATGCATGATTTATGATATTGTGACATACATAAGAATGGTATAATTATGAGATGTGTGGGACCTATATCTCCCTATAATGCATTGGGTAAAGATTTATATCTCATAATATAGACATAGTTGGAACGGAAGGTTAATCCGGTTCAGTGATACAGGACCAAAACGAGGAGTGAACTCGGTTCTGAAATGGACTTTGTCCACTAAGATAGTCTTGGAAATGAGTTATGACTACTAAGAAATTATTCTCTATTATAATGTGTGTATTCCAAAAAGTTTCATGTTTTATGTTATGATTATTGGGATTACATTTCACTACTATGGTTTATCCCATGTTATGAAATTATGATCTCTTTTGCAGGTTATGATTTCCAAAATGTTATGTTCTTATGAATATGATGTGATTGATATTTATTTTCTTTACCCTTAATGAGCATTTGAGCTCACCCTTTTGTATGTTTTATTTTCCCTAGGTCAGGAAGAAGGGTATTAAGTAAGATATGCCAAACGAGACTCTAGATATGATAAAATAAAAGGGAGACAGCGTAGATGATTTATGAACTAGTTGTTTAGGTTTCCTAGTTTCTAAAGACACTATACCTATACAGTCCTTTCATGGTTTTTTTATATGTTGTAATAAGTGGGCTTCAATTTTTATGTAATAACACTGTATGTAAAGTATGGGTCGTTATAGTTGGTATCAGAGGAAGGGTATAGTCAACCATTGGAAACTAGGATGTGAAAGCCTTAGTAAGAACCCTAAGGATATATCTAAGCATAGAAAACAATCTTAGTGTTTTATAAATGGACATGAATAACCTATGATAAGACCTTAAGTGTGAAATTTTATTATTTATTAAGTGGTTTTCCTATTATAATTAGTGTTGCTCACACTATTCTTCTTGGTTTTAGTCAATGGATGGAACCTGAAGGAACCGTGTTAATGTGGAATGCGACGAGCAATACAATGATTATCCCTATGAGAAACCAAACATTATGGGAGCTGGAATGAAAAATCTTGTAGCCATGCTCACACAAATTTCTCAAGTTATGAATCATGAAGGACTTCCAAACGAGCAAAGGAATGAGCAACATTCTATTTAATCCTTCATGAGGTAGCGTCCACCTTCATTCAGTGGGTCTACTGATCCATTAGTGGCTAAACAATGGATCAGTACCACTGAAAAGATATTTTAAGTTCTTCATTGTTATGAACATGATAAAGTCATCTTAACAGTATATCGTTAGGAAGGTGAAGCTGATCAATGGTGGAATCTTATCAAGAATATGAGGCCAAGATATGAAATTGAGTCCATGGAATGGGACGAGTTCAATAACTTATTTTCAATAAGTACTTCCCTCGTATTCTTCAAAAAAAGATGGTGAAGGAGTTTCTTGAACTAAAGCATAAGGATGATGAATCTGTTGGTACCTACGAAGCAAATTTTACAAGACTTTTATGGTACGCTTCTGGGATTATTATCTAACCTGAGAGTAAGATCGATCGATTCTTTAGTGGCTTAAAACCAAGTCTTCAAAGGGCTTTAGTCATAAGGGACTTCAATAGCTACGAGGAAATCATTCGATGTGCTCTCAAGGTTGAGATGGATATTGGAGTAACCCATCGGTCATATGCATTTGATAAGAAGAGGAAAATGGAATTCAAAGGGAAATCTAAAGACCACACTGAAAAGAAGATGAGTTTTTCCTTATGCTCAAAGTGTGGAAAGAAACATGGAGGGATTTGTTTTAAAGGGACAAGTAAATGTTTCAAATGTGGAAAGGAAGGTCATCGATCATTTGAATATCGCAATGATAGGAAGAAGAAGTCTAGTGATGCGAACAAAGAAAAGGATACATAGAGTGCACCTCCTACACTTCAATGTTACAAGTGCAAGGAAATGAGGAATTATGCCAATCAATGCCCTAATCCAAGGGTTTTTGATAATGATCAATGTTAACAAACTCTTAAGGCCAAAGATAAAGGAAAGACACATGCAATTTCTATCAGCGATGTGGAGTATGATAACGAAGTGGTGAAAGGTACACTTACCATCCACTCTAAAGTTTCAAATGTTTTATTTGATTCTGGATCCACCCATTCTTTTATTTTGGAAGAATTTTCTAAGGGTATCGTCGTATTACCTCAACAATTAGACGTTGACTTAACTGTGACAACCCCTAATGGCACAACAGTCGCATCAAAAGTTTATATTTCTTCTCTGATTGAAGTTTGTGGGAAAGTGATTCCTACAAATCTTGTGATACTTTCTATAGTGGAATTTGATGTTATTCTTGGCATGGATTGGCTTTCTTTATATGGATATCATATCAATTTCCAAATAAGGGAAGTCACATTTCATATTCCAGATCAATCTATGATCGTCTATTGATGCAAGGATGAACATAACCTTCCAGTGGAAATTTCTTCCATCTTATGGGTCTTGATTCCACTAAATTAAGGTTATTTATCTCAAATAGTTGGAGAGAGACTCACAATTAAGAATATTCCCATTGTACGGGAGTTTGATGAAGTCTTTCCAGAGGAATTTCCAGGTCTTCCACCAAATCGTGAAGTTGAGTTTTCAATTGAACTCATACCGATTTCTATGCCCATTTCAAAGAAACCTTATAGAATGGCCCCAATTGAGTTGTAGGAATTGAAGATGCAACTCCAAGTGAATATTGATAAAGGATTCATACGCCCTAGCGTGTCAAATTGGGGAGCACCTGTTCTTTTTGTTAAGAAGAATGATGAATCAATGAGACTCTGCATTGATTATCGAGAACTTAACAAGATCACTATCAAGAACAATTATCCTCTCTCACGCATTGATGACTTATTTGACCAACTATGCGGAGCTCAATACTTTTACAAGATTGATCTTCATTTAGGGTATCATCAATTAAGGGTCAAAAAGGGTGGATATACCAAAGACAGCTTTCCGTACAAGGCATGGACACTATGAATTTATAGTGATGCCATTTGGTCTTACTAATGCCCCTGCTATCTTCATGGTTCTAATGTATAGAGTCTTTAGAGACTATATTGATCAGTTTGTGGTAGTCTTTATAGAAGATATTCTTATCTATTAAAAGATCATGGAAGAACATGAAGATCACTTGAGAATTGTATTAAAGACCCTGAGAAAGGAGAAGCTTTATGCCAAATTTACCAAGTGTGAATTTTGTCTTAAAAAAGATTCATTTTTTGGTCACATAATCTCAAAAGAGGGGATATCAATGGATCCAGAAAAAATAGAGGTTATCAAAAGATGGTCGAGACCAACAATAATAACTGAGATCCGAAGTTTTCTTGGTTTGGATGGATATTATCGACCCTTTGTGATAGATTTTTCACAATTATCTAATCCAATTTCTAGGTTGACTCGAAATGGAGTTAAGTTAGTTTGGATGGAGGAGTGTGAAGAGAATTTCAAAGAGTTAGAAATAAGGTTATCCAATGAACCTGTGCTCATACTTCCTTGTAGTGGAGAAAGGTTTGTGATTTATAGTGATGCATCCAAGAAGGGATTGGGGTGTGTTCTCATGAAAAATGATATGGTGATAGCTTATGCCTCACGATAGTTGAAAATAAATGAGAAAAATTACCCAACTCATGGTTTGGAGTTAGCAGCGGTAATCTTTGAATTAAAGATTTGTAGGCATTATCTTTATGGTGAAAGGTGTTATATTTATAGTTATCATAAAAGTTTAAAGTATATTTTCACACAAAAGTAGCGAAATATGCGTCAAAGAAGATGGTTGGAGCTGATTAAGGATTACGACTGCTTAATTCATTACCACCCTAGGAAAGCAAACAAGGTGGCAGATGCAATAAGTCGACAAGACCATGCTAGCTTATCCATGATGACGATCACAAAAGATCCAATATTTATGGATTTACAAAGGATGGAACTTGGAATTATAATGGAAGGGGAAAAATCTTATCTTTCTCAAATGAATGTTCAACCATCTATACGTGTGAAGATTAAATAGGCACATAAATAAGATGTAGAGTTACAAAATAAGGTGAGAAATGTTCCTGAATTCAACCTTGATTGTGATGGCATAATAAGGTTCAGGAATCAGGTTTGTGTTCCTCCTATCCCTGAATTAATGAAGGAGCTACTGGATGAGGCCTATAGTTCTTCATTCTCTATTCATCCTAGAAGCACGAAGATGTATAGGGACATTAAAGAGTACAACTAGTGGGATGTCATGAAAAGAGATGTTGTTAAATATGTCTCTCGATGTTTGGTTTGTCAGTAAGTTAAAGCTGAGAGACAGAAGTCTAAGGGGATGTTACAACCATTACCCATACCTGAATGGAAATGGGAAAACATCATTATGGACTTTATCACTGGACTTCTTAAAACAACCAAAGGAAATAATGCTATCTGGGTCATAGTTGATCGTCTTACGAAGTCGGCACACTTCATTGATATTAGAGAAGATTTCTCTCTGGATCAGCTTGCCAGGATATATGTAAGGGAAGTGGTAAGATTTCATGGAGTACCACTTTCCATTATATCTGATCGGGATCCAAGGTTTACCTCAAAGTTTTGGCGAATTCTTCAGCATACTCTGGATACAGAGTTGAGTTTCAGCACTACTTATCATCCTCAGACCGACGGTCAGTCTGAGAAGACAATTCAAACTCTAGAAGATATGTTGAGAGCTTGCTCTATGGATTTCAAAGGAGGTTGGGAATAAACAACTACCTTTGGTGGAATTTTCTTATAATAATAGTTTTCACTCCAGTATTCAGATGGATCCTTATGAAGATATCTATGGAAAGAAATGAAGAACTCCAACTTGCTGGGATGAAGTTGGGGAAAGAAAGCTATTAGGACCTGATCTTGTTAATGAGATGGAAGAAAAGGTTCGATCTATTCAACAACACATAAGGGCAGCTCAGAGTCGACAAAAATGTTATGCTGACAGTCGAAGAAAATACCTAGAGTTTGAAGTGGGTGATAAAGTGTTCTTACGAATATCTCCTTGGAAGAGAGTAATGAGATTAGGAAAGAAGGGAAAGCTGAGCCCTAGGTATATCGGTCCATTCGAAATACTGGATCGTGTTGGGAAGGTATCTTACGGATTGGTGCTTCCACCAAATCTCTCTCAAGTTTACGATGTGTTCTATATATCTCTCCTGAGAAAGTACATACCCAATCCTTCACATGTACTCATCTCAGAAGTTGTACCACTGGAGCAAGATCTTTCTTATGAAGAACAGCTGATAGAGATTCTGGATTGTAGCGAAAAAGTCCTACGGAACAAGACCACTCTCTTGGTGAAGGTTTTCTGGAAAAACCACCAATTAGAAGAAGCTACATGGGAGCTTGAGGATATGATGTGGGAGAGGTATCCTCATCTGTTTGTTACAAAGTGACGAATTTCGAGGGCGAAATTCATTTTAAGGGAGGGTAGAATGTAACACCTGAGATTTTTATGAGAAATATTTTGTTTTTATGTTATATACATCATCAAATGAATATTTCACTACACACAACACTAGCTTGGATTTCTTTACATGCAATCACGACCTTCCTCAATAGCTTGCATTGTACGCAATACCGAGTTTCACTAAACAATAATATACTATTAAAATATTATTAAAACTAGCCGTTATGAATAGTAATACCCACTTTTTGAAATTTTATAAATCTTATCATTCAAAATGGACTTCATTTTTGGATTCAGAATATCGAAATTAGCCTAGGGTAAATTTTTGGTATTTTTCTGAAAACTTTCAATTTTTGATGAATAGTTAAAACACTAGGTTACTATTTAAAAACCGACTTATTATTTAAATAATAATTTATTTTTTTTAAATTTATTTTAGGTCAAAATTGATACATAATACCTATATAAGTTCAAATTAATTCATTGGAGTCATTTTATAATAATTTTAGATATGTAAAAATTTTATTGACCTTTTCTCCGTCTTTTACCCACCTCCTAGGAGAGTTTGAAAATTTACATAAAACTTAATTTTACCCCTTCTGTGAGTGGAATTTCAAAAATCCGAGAGACATGGTTAATATCAAGGAGTAAAATGTGGTTCAATAAGATAAAAATAATTTTTGGTAAATAGTAACTTTTTACTTTTATTTACCCTGGTTAAAAGTAAATAGGGTAATTAAGGGTAAAAATGGTATTATTATTACACTAACACATGTCCTAATTCTATTGGATAAGTTTAATTCGACCAAAAACAATATTAGGAATAAAATATGACCATTTAGGTCCACTTGGATTAGATTAGGACATTTAATATTATTTTATTTAAAGAAGAGTTAAAATAGTTAAAATCAAAGTTTAATAACTAAATCATTTTTAATATAGGGTTATAAATAAGATAAATTAGACTATAAATATTCATTAGAAATATAAATAGATTTCCTACAAAATGGTATTTTATGTATAATTTTTATACATTAAATAAGTTAATTTATTTCTGACACAATGATGATGTAGTAATTACCTTATTAATGAAATATTAACATAACTGATATTATAAATACCCAAATAAAAGTAATTTGAGACTTTTTATGAATTAAAATAATTTTATAGGTTAATATGACATGTTCTTATTGATTTAATTAACTTTGTTAGAACTAATCATGCTGTTATGATTTTCAAAAAAATCAAGTACCAAATAGTGTCAAAACTGACATAAAATAGTTTTTAAAACACATATTTTATTATTAATTGTTATTTTATTCCTAAAAATCTAAGGATCAGCCAAATTACTTAGATAAGGTTATATATATTAATAATTAACCACTTGGGGTTCGTTTGGATTGTTATAGTATTTTTATTAACCATATAGTGTAAGAAAATAAGAAGACACAGTAAAAGTAAAATTATTTAACTTAAAGTTAAATCTAAATGATAAGGTTAAAATAGTGACCTAAACTTGTCTAAAATCTATTGGTTGAGAGTATTGAGACCCATACCCACCTTAGCTTCCAAATATATCAATTTTAAGCTATTAAAAACTGAATATGAATTTATTATAAAATAATATTTTAAGTTTTTTCTAAGGTGCCCCTCTCCTCCCTTATAAAAGGGAACCTCGTCCCTCTCCTCCTCACATCACTTTGAGCCTTCAAGATCAACCGAACCCTGCCAATTTATCTTCTACACTTCCCTAGAAACATCCTAGTGATCATGGTCTTCTTCAAAGTCCATCTTTAGTGCCCTAAGAGATGATTAAGAAGAGGTGCTTCGAAGAAGAGGTAATGTCCGTTACCGATTCTTTCAACTTTATTTCTTCTTCTACTTATTATTATTTAGTTGTTTAATTATTAAGTAATAACATCAGTATCACTCATATACTGATAGTTTATTATAAATATGAATAAACTCTATTTCAACTTCTATCCATCCTACGAAAATTGAAATCACTGCGCGTGCGTACGTACGGAATACCGTCTCCACGCCGTGGTATAATCTGTTTTCCACCACCACCTTACTTGGATGGGTATAATGGTTTAAAGAATAATTATATATGATTATTTTAAAGTGATATTGATTCTTAAATACTATACATACACTTCAATACAATTCCACGATCATGGGAACGATATCATCGCTCATGCGTACGTACGGCCTACCGTCTCCATGATGTGATGCGACTCGTTCTACATGATCTTCAATTCTTAATGATTATATAAATGAATTTAATGAATAAATATGATATATATTACACTAATACCATTCTTTAAATGAGTTATCTATAACCTAAAAAGAAGAATAAGAATTTATTCCACAAAACACGCATAAGAACAAAAAGCAATAAACACTCAAATAACAAGTAGCAATGAAATATTACTAATATGAAGCTAAGAATATGACCATATATGATATCATAACAATGAGTAAAATTCATTAATAAGTAAATAACATTATTTAAATCATTATACAAAAGTTTCGGACACGTATGAAGCAAATCGGACCTAAGGTAAGGGAAAATCTCACAATCTCAATTTTTATCCGAGATTGTTTATACATCGGTATTTACTGGGGCATATTTATCATCCACATCCATGTATACTCAATATGTAATATTATTTCTATCATCCTAAAAAATTTTAAATCCAATTTTACATATTGGTGGATTTTTAGTAAAAGATATGAAAGGAATATTTTGTCGTTTTTAGTACGAGGTCCTTTTTTGACTTTTCCAGCAAAAGTATGAGAAGAATGTTTTTATTTAACTTATACGGCATGAATATATTTTTAGAACATTATTTCTATGAAGCTTCCTTTACAAGTTTTCAAGTTTATTTTTAATCAACTTTTTTTAGTTTAAAATTGTATGACATGTTAAGAAAGGAAAAATGTTTTTGAAGTAGAAAGGATATTTTCCTCAAGAATGAAGTTCAAATGTTTTATCAAAATTATTTTCCATCTAAGATAATATAGGGTTATATTTCTATCCCTATTTTTACAGTGATTTGATTATGTTATGATGGAATTATTTTTATAATGTCCTTTTATCTTATATAGATTATGTTATGATGGCATGATGTTTAAGAATCCCATTTTTATTACATGGGTTATGCTATGATGTATGATTTATGATCTTGTGGAACACATAAGAGTGGTATCATTATGAGATGGGTGAGACCTATATCTACCTCCAATGCATTGTGTAAAGATTCATATCTCATGAGATAGACATGGCTGGAATGGCAGGTTAATCCGGTTCAGTGATACAGGACTGAAACGAGGAGTGAACTCAGTTCAGAAATGGACTTTGTCCACTAAGATCATCTTGGAAATGAGTCTAGACTATTAAGAAATGATTCTATATTATTATGTGAGTATGCCAAAAAGTTTCATGTTTTATGTTATGATTATTGGGATTACATTTCACTACTATGATTTATCTCATGTTATGAAATTATGATCTCTTTTGCTGGTTAATATTTCCAAAATGTTATGTTCTTATGAATATGATGTGATTGATATTTCTTTTGTTTTCCCTTACTGAGCATTTGAGCTCACCCTTTTGTATGTTTTATTTTCCCCAGGTCAGGAATAAGGGTATTAAGTAATATATGCCAAAAGGGACTCTAGATATGATAAAATAAAAGGGAGACAGTGTAGATGATTTATGAACCAGTTGTTTATGTTTCCCAGTTTCTAAAGACACTATACCTATACGGTCCTGTCATGGTTTTGTTATATGTTGTAATAAGTGTGCTTTAATTTAAAGTAATAACAATGTATGTAAAGTATGGGTCGTTATACAATGACACACCCTTTGAAGCACCTACTTTTTCTTCCCTTCCTAAAAATGTTAAATGTGTCAAATCTGAAACAATTCTTGAAGTGGACAACACTATACCCACAATTGTTAAGTGGTGCTACTTTGGGGATATTTCAGGCTATGAGAGTTTAGTTGCAGTTGTGCTAAGTCTTGATACCCACATAATTGAAATTTCTGTTAAAAATAATTGGGCCACGCAAATGTGGTGGTTCCTATTAAAGGAAACCACATCCACTTAGTGACTATTGTTAGTTCTAGGTGAGTCTGGCTGGAGACTATAAACCTAGTGCTGCATGGGAGGCAACCCATGGTTTTGTTTGTTTTCAATAAAACATAAAAACAAATCATAATTTAATAAATTCTAACTGATGACATTAAACTCAGTGCTTCATGGGAGCCAACCCATACTCTTTTTTTTTCACTTCATCGCTGCTTTGTATTGAATAAACTGTTGATTTGCTGCCTTATATTTATTATGTCTTCGCTAGAAATTTATGTCTCTTTATTCTTGCCTTGTGAATTTTCAGATGTTGCTGCTGGTGTCATCTAAGGAGTGTAATTCCCAAGAAGAGGATTAATGAAAAACCTTGTCAGGGAAGTACTTCAATTATCTACATTTATTTTTACTAATGTTTATTGATAATAAAATTTTTCTCACTTTAAAAAACATTTCTTACTAAACAATTCTATTGTCTAAGAGTACTGTTGTTTAAAAATATGCTTGTAGAAAATTATTCTACATGTGTACTGAAAATTCTGTTTCATAACTTGAACTGTATTAAATTCTACTGCATGTCTTACTTATGAAATTAAAAAATTATACATATGTTTAGAATTTTTCTTGTATTGGAATGAAAGTTTGATGTATGGCACTGTGTAAATAAAAATTCTGCATGTACTTCACTGTAGAAAACAGAATTTCACTGCTAATAAAATCTTCTCACTACTTGAAACTAAGTGGGGGGGGGGGTACATGCAGCTGGTTTTCTTGAATATGCATTAGGTTGTGGTGTTTAGCATGAACCTTTTCTACTGTATTGAATATCCAACTGAATAAATTATGCTAAACTTGCTTTAACCCCAATTAACTGTGCACCCACACCTCACATGCTACTTTGGAGATGTATTGAAAATTATTCACTAGACTTAATGTTAGTGCATGTACTTGTTTGTGAACCTGATGTTTTGTAATTTCAATATGGCATACAATATTTTTGAACTCCAAAGAGACCTGTTATACATGTCATCAATTTCCTCAATACAAAATCTGTTTTGAACCTTAATTGTTTAATTGTTCTTCTCCACTTTAGAATTCAACTTTGGGGACAAGGTTGGGTTTAAGTGTGGGGGAGAGGGTCAATTATTGATTTTGATGAGCTATGATTTAATGTGAGACCGTCAATTTCCACTGAAAGTTAATTTTTTTTTGTAACAAAATGGGTAAAACTTTTCAAAATTCTTTCATAATTTTAGGCTTTACATTGTACCCAATTGGGTATTTCCTTAGGACAAGTACCTTGCTGGTAGTTAAGATTTACATTGAATCTAAATTTTTTTAGGTTTAATGATTGTTGAGTGCTCTTGCTTAGTGGTTTAACGATATCTTGGTTTAGTACTACTTTTGAGAGTGATTTGAGTAACCTATTAGTGGAATTCTGATCATAACCCTTGGAATAAGATGTTTTATTTTGATCCTATGAGATTGATTTTTCTTTTTATTATTAAAGTAATTAACTTAATGATACCATGTAAATGATTTTTATATAAATATTTAGAAACTGGAGTAGTTTGGGCATCTGGGATCCCACATTGAGTCTTTGAGACCCTAGATGATGGGTGTGTTTTTGTTTACTATAATCCCTCTGTACACCTAGAATATGTGCATTGTACATGCATATCACCTGATACATGGCTTGAGAAAAATTAAATAAAGTGTCTAGGGTCAAAAACGTGTTCATTAAGGTGAGAATAATGATAAACTCCAGATGAAGAAGAGGTCAACTGGTTTATATGGGAGTCATTTAGGATGTATCCTTAAGGAGATTTAAAAAATATATTTATTTTTGGAACCTAGGTGATGAGTCAAAATGAAAATTTCCTCTAGTTAAGTTTTTAATTCCAATGGTTTTTTACCTCTTGTCACCCATGGAATTTGAACCTAATCCTGGATTGAAATGACTCACTAGGTAGGTTCACATATGAGGCATGACATATTCATTGCTCGATGATTCATAATTCTCAAGATGACACTTTGTGTATTTGTTCTAGGAAATATTCATTTCAAAAATTCATTTTAAAAATCCTATAGTCTTGTTTCTTTCCTTGGTTTAAAATTATTAAATATGTTACATTTTGAGTGGTATTATGAATACCATACTTCTTTTTTCAAAGATAATAAAACATGAGGCTATTTGAGGACAAATAATTATTATGTGTAGGGGAATTTGATGTGACCTTAAAAACACATGTTTTTTCACATCTAATTAAGCATTTTTTTTCTAATTTAATTAATTATTATTGCACTTTTTTCTAAATTTTGGAACTTTTTTATTTTTTTTATTAAATTTATTATTTAATAATTTTGGGTAATTAAAATCTCATTTTTAGCCTTTAAATTAGTTAATTTATATCTTACTTTAATTTTAGTCTAATGACTCTTTATTTAGTTGGGTTATTTTTGTGTTCACATTTAATAATTTAACATTTATTAGTTAATTAATTAATTCTACTTTTGTACATAAATAATGTAGTTTAAATTTAGAATTTCATGTATTAAATATTAATAAATTAAAGTTCCATAATCTAAATATTAGCCATCTTTTAATTTCTTTAATTTAATTTCATTAATTAACTTAAGTATTTAATAATAGAATAACTTACTAAACAGTGGAACAACATGTTTCAAACACCGTTTCATCTTTGTACCGTAATAAATATGGCACCATTTCCACCACTTCCCTTTGGTTTCACCACGACAAATTCAACAAAAAATCATATTACACAACAGATGGTATAAATCGAAACTGTTTACAGCTGCAATAGAGGAACCCGTCACCTGATGGTCACCGTCGCTGCTGCTAGTGACAAGACTCCGCCGCAGATGGAGGGTGTTGCCGAACTGGTTCACCACTACTGAATAGAGGTGACCCTGATGCCTATACATCTGTGCCACATGGAATCAGAGACATCTTCATGATTCGGTCGCCTGGATCTTGCTGGATTGAAGGAGGATCAGTCGCACCTGAATGATGTCGCCCCACCAATAATGTGCAAGGAGGCTGAGCCAAGCCACTGGCTCTCCTTCCAGGAGAAGGAACCAAAGACCGCCCCCTATGTGCACTCAATTTGGGGCAGAGGAGTGAATGATTAAGAAAAAGATAAAAGTAAAAAATAAATAATTAATAAATTAAAGAAATAAATATAATATAATATAAAATAATTTTAATATATGACTATTATAATATTAATAAATAGATAGGTTATAAAATAAAATATAAGACAAACTAATAAGAATTTATTAAATTAAAATACAAACAATAATAATTTATAAATAAAATTAATTATTAACTAAAATAAATATATTAAAACTTTAATTATAATTTAATTTCAACGAAATAAATATGATAATTAAATTAATAATGTAATTGATATTAATCTAATTTAAGAATTTTATAAAGTTATTTCAACAAAATTCTAATAATAGCAACATTAATAAAATAACCAAATAAATAATATAAAATTACAAACATAACAACTTCATCTAATTAAAGATTAACTAATAAATTAATAAGTATAATAATAATATTTAATTAAGTAAATAATAACTAACAACTAAAATATTTATTAATTATCAATAATTAAACTTTTTAATAAGTAATATAACATTAAACTAAAAAATAACTATAATACTTTCTTTGGGATTTTAATTGTTTATTTTGTTCTTTATTGTTCAGGTCCATGCAAGAGTGTGAAACATGTCCAAGTTCACTCAACTAACCCACAAAGAGTTAGTAACATGGGAAAACATAGCATGATGTGTCGGTCATGATAAAATGCACATGTGCGGTGCATATGTGAAGGACATTTGAAGTCTGTGGAAAATAGGGGTGACATGCAACTAATAACTGTGGGGTTTTAAGGTAGAGTACCGGCAAACTCTCAAGAAAGGATGCTCATTCTGATTTCATGCCACACAATTCGAGAGAGGAACTGCCAGGAGACACCAAGAGCAGAACCAGTGACTTGGAGTTGTAGGAGCAGGGCATCAATTCATGATTTTCATTCATAGTGGGCGGATTATCCTTCCTATGTCCTATTATTTTTAAATAGAAAGTACTATTTTTGATTGAATACGATCTTAGTTTTATTTATTGTTCACGAAATTTGAATTACTAATTGTTCATACTTTTTTCTCTTCACTAAAACTCTTTTTAAAAAGAATCGGATTTTTTTGGTGAGATTGATTCTGGTTCTCAACATAAATTGAATTTTCACCTGAATGCATATTATTTCAACATCAATGTTCTTTTAGTGAGATTGATCACTGATATTTTTCTTTTAAAACTAGAAATTAAAATTATAGAAATTATCGGTGAGATATCTTTTTGTTGACATCTTAAAATCAAATTATTATATGTGTTTTTTGAAGTGGCGAACCTCAAGAACTATAATACCGAGTGTTAATTATTCTAGCGAGGAAGGATTGAGAACCCATTTTTGAGATGTGAATTTAATCATATGAAGAGTCGTTTGTTTAACCCGTAGATTTCTAATCTCCCAAGCTCATTCTGTGATCAATTCTCAGCACTCTTGTTTATATTTTCTATTATCTTTGGTCTTCACTATTACATTTAGCTGTTACATTTTATCGTTAAGTAAATATAAGATTAAAAAATTTGTGTCATTTTTTTTCACTTCATCATAAAACCAAATATAAAGAAATATGAAATGTTGAAAAGTAATTAAATGTTTCCCTACTTTTGACAACTGTGGGGTCTGTAAAAAAAACCTTAGAGCACTCACCTACCTTTTATGTGGATCAACTCTACACCAAAATGTTTGTGTAGGTTCATAAATGTAATTTTGATGACCGTGAAAACCTCTAGACTCATCCGAGAACACACCAAAATAATCATTTTCCACATGATCGCATACCAAAACACTCAAAAAATATATTTCACACCACAAAATTTGATCAAAAAACACATTTACACAGACAAATAAACACATTAAATTAATCAAATGATTTAATGGTATGGATCTACCTACCTCGGTGTCGAAGACTTCCACGATTTGGTGCGGAAATCCAATCACACCCAATTCGCACCGCAACCAACTAGATTTAAACCTTAAACTAAAGATGTTGAACCAAATAAAATTAGGATCAAACCCTAAAATTAGTACCCCATCTGCTGGACAACCAAGATCACAAGAAAAAGAAGAAGAAGAAGACTCAACCAGAGGGGAGGGATATCAGCGCAAGTGGCCGGTTTCTTCTGGAGGCAACAAGATTGGTGTGGGGGAGCCTGAGGGAGGTAGGCACAAGTGAGGCTGTCCAAGGGGGTGGCGCCGGCTGGTGGGGATGTCAGTGAGGGTGGAAAAAGGCCACAGCTATGACGGTCTTGATGGGAGCGGCGAGTCATCGTGATTGGAGGAAGTGGGTCGTTGCTACAGGAAGCGGGGAGGCCAGATTAAGGTGATGTCCAGACGAGAGCGTGTGGGTGACAGATTGAGGGAGTCACTGAGCAGGGGTGTAGTGGACTTTGGGAAAGAGAGGTGGTGAAACATGACCTAGAATCGGGGAAGAAGGGGTGGGGGTGGGGGGTCCGAACCCTACACAATAAATAATTAAAAAAATAAATAAAACTGAACTAAAAAGTTAAACAAAAAACTAATAATAATAATAACAACAATAATAAACTAAAACAAGACTGATAATAATAAATAAAATAAATTAAGTATAATCACTATTATTAATAATAATAATACTCAATAATAATTAATAATATAATTAAATAATAATAATATTATTAAAACAATTTATTAATTTTTTATCACACTTTCCTTATTTTGTTTTATTTTTATTTCATCAATATTTTAAATAAGAACTCAAAATTTTAAGTCGGGCTACAACCCAGACTACCTGATGCCTGGAAAAATTAACACAATAAATAATGGATAAGAGGCAGGTACGACAATTCTCCCTACCATAAATCTTTCTGTCCTTGGAAAGTCACAACTAAGGTTGATACTCAAAGTAGAAAACGATACCCCCATAAGGTTAAAAAAGGATCCCTACAAAAAATAAGAGAAAATAGGAAAGCACACCGTTCTTAGAGAAAGTGAATTAAATAAAATCCTCAAGAAAGTTGTAAAAATACTTTCTGATATGTTTCACCCACCCCAAATATCTAGAACACCACCAGTTGACTGATCAAGGAATGAAACTCTCGTACCCATAGAAACCAACTACACAAATCAAAACACCTCAAGTACCATTAGATTAAAACCCCACGGTTAGACAAGAGTGACACACAAGATCAAACCACATTCAAAGAACACACATATCAATTACCTCCAAGACATATCTAGGAATAGAACTAACAACCAACATGGGAATGCCTGAAGGGGATTCCCACCATTGGAAAACTACCAACGTCTGAGAGGAGACTGGAAAACCAACATAGGGAGGACCGAGCAGACTCCCCAACATTCAAACTGATGGAAGATACAGGAACTTCGAAAATTTCCCATAAGTGACCAAAAACCCCACCACATGAGGTGGGGAGGGAGGGAACCAACTACCGGGGCGTCAAAACCCCAACCCAAGAAAAACCAGCATCTCCACATCTCTAGATGAGCACTATTCAAATTTTAGAGCAATTTACCCAAAAAACCCCATAATGACCACTAAAAACGATTACATTCAGGGGGACGCAACCCTCGTACATCAGGGTAACAAGATGACCACGCTTCCTCATAGATAGAGGAAACCTCACGCACCCAAATAGGTTGTTTGGAACTGAACAACCACAAAAAAATTTAAACCACCTTCACCTTTAATACCAATGATAGAAATAAAGTCTGGGTCCCATACACTCCCAAGGTTCCAGACTAAGTGCCAGCTTCACTCTAAGGCCTGTAGCTGGAGCCTTGATTTTGGAATAATCTCCTGCCTCACAGTCAAGGATAAAAGACCCCCGAATGAAGCTTCTTTTTTTCCTGGTGCCACAATAAACCATACTGTAATAGAGATGACACCATTAGACACAACACACTCCAACATCCACCTACTACCTCGCAAAACTTCCACTACAACAGGGGTTTATATGATGCACATGTTTCCCCTCATCACCTTAACCAGGAAACTTAAGAAGGAATAACGCACAAAAAACGCTCTTCTTTTGAACAGACATATTATAACTCACTAAGAGGGGGACACACTCCTATGAAAGATGTGATTTTCAAAGGACCCTAAAAAATACACCATTTCTCTTCAAAGAGGACTCATACAGGAAGACATCACCAAACATGAACCCTATGGATGATGGGATCACTACAATCTTATCATGAAATTGGTTAGCAGTGATAATTCTGAACTGCCTTCACCCATCCCCAATGGAATTCCTTTCACCATTTTTAGGGGGGACCTTCAAACACAACGATTTCATGATTCATACCCGATGATTCAAACAACTAAAAGAGACTAAAAATATCTTTAACTCCCCTTTCATATATCATCCCATTGTGAGAGAATCCTCTTAGGTATAAAAAGGATAGGTGGGTTCAATTATAGAATTCAAGAAGAGAGTCCTTCGATCATCTAGAGGTCCAGCCAATGGAAAATTTCCCATGCCCTCACTTAAATATCATGTTAACACTTTATTGGGGGGGGGGGGTGCACTAGTCAAGAAAGAAAACCATGGTCCCAATCAAATTGGTCTATAGGATAATAAATACTGCAAGAGAACACTAAACATGTAGGGGGAAACATTGCAAGGGCTTCCTGACGCACTTTTCAAAAGGATCCACTAAACATGCACTTTCACACCAACATACCAATAAGAATTCAAACTCAAGACTCAAATCAGTCAAAAATAATTCTCGACTTGAAACACCTCACATCCAACATCTCCAAAATACACAAACACACCACAAAATCACCATTTATTAAAACACCAATTTTGTTTTTCGTTAATAGATCTTTTTGAATATAAACTATGCTAGTGGGTTGCACAGACACCAATATTGTCCCATGGGACTCAAAAATGCATGTTCTAGGGTTACACTGTCACCTACCTCAGGTCAATCCAAGCACTCATCCAATCATTCCATTAACCATTTCTCTTTCCATATATACCCATGCATCTGGTTGCCAATGAGAGCACCAAGGATCAAATCTAGAACCTTGAATTTTTAAAAACCAAACATTCAACCCACACTTTTAAAACCTAATATAAAATTTTCCTCCTAACGTTCTTCATTTCAAAAAAAATCCAAGACAAAATAATTTTTATTTAAAAATTAGATTACCATGTATCCCAAAACAAAGAGACGGGGAAAGATGAAAGAGGAAACTAGTGTCAACAGGTGACTGAGACATTTGGTTGACAGCCATATTCCAATCAAACAACCACCACGGTGAGTGTTATAGGATAGCTTCCCCGGCTCCACATGGCTTTCCAGAACCTGCGATCTCACTGGGACAACTGACCCCACTCCCTTTTCATTTCCCCTAGACAAGATTAACCATAAGGACCAATGACCCAAACAAACATGAACTTATTCTGGTAAATCGAGTCTCGCCATAAGGTGTGCCGTCTAGGCACCTTGCTCATAGCTGGAACGTCGAGTTCTGAAACCCTTAACATTGTTCTACCCTGACTCTATCCCAGAATTACACAACCCAAGAGAGAAAATCTGCTCTAATACCATTTTTTCACGAATCAGGTCGGGTCACCATCCAACCTGGCACCCGACCTGGTCTGTGACATGACTCAAAGTGCATTCACGATCCCCACGGGCTAGTACAAGGGCTCGGGTATCATTAGTAAGATGCGGGAATAGATTACCTGAAATAAAAGATTAAAAAATTAACTAAAAAGATAAACAAAAAAAATCTAAAAAATAGAACCAAACAATGTAACAACCTGAGATTTTATGATATTTATTATTTTTAATTTAATTGATGTCTTTTTTTGTATGCTACAACAAAGGGAGCTTGTGATACACGCATCCCTGACTTGGCTTGCATTACACGAAATCATGACCTTCCTCGATAACGTGTGTAGTACGCAATACCGAGTTTCACTGAAAAATGATATGTTATTAAAATATTGTATAAACTAGCCGTTATGAATAGTAATACCCACTTTTTGAAATTTTATAAATTTTATCTTTCAAAATGGACTTCATTTTTGGATTCGGAATATCGAAATTATCCTAGGGTAAAATTTTGGTATTTTTCTAAAAACATTAAATTTTTTCTGAATAGTGAAAACACTAAGTTATTGGTTAAAACCGAATTTTTATTTAAATAATTATTTATTTTATTTAATTTTTTTATGTCAAAATAGATAAATAATATATATATAAGTTCAATATAATTAAATGGAGTCATTTTATAATAATTTTAGTATATAAAAATTTTATTGAAATTTTCACCGTCTTTTACCCACCTCCTAGGAGCATTTGCAATTGTACGTAAAACTTAATTTTACCGCTTCTGTGAGTTGAATTTTGAAAATCCGAGAGACATAGTTAATATAAAGGATTAAAATGTGGTTCAATAAGATAAAAATAATTTTTGGTAAATAGTAACTTTTTACTTTTATTTACCACGGCTAAAAGTAAATAGGGTAATTAAGGCTAAAAATGATATTATTATTACCCTAACACATGTAATAATTATATTGGATAAGAGTAATTCGACCAAAAACAACCTTAGGAATAAAATATTACCCTTTAGGTCCACTTGGATTAGATTAGGACACTTATTATTATTTTATTTAAGGAAGTGTTAAAAGAGTTAAAATCAAAGTTTAATAACTAAAACATTTTTAATATACGGTTATACATAAGATAAAATAGACTATAAATATTAATTATAAATCCAAACATATTTCCTACATAATGGTATTTTATTTATAATTTTTAGACATTAAAGTATTTAATTTATTTGTGACACAATGATGATGCAATAATTACCTTATTAATAAAATATTAATATAATTGATGTTATAAATACCCAAATAAATGTAATTTTAGACTTTTTATGAATTAAATTAATTTTATAAGTTAATATGACATGTTATTATTGATTAAATTAACTTTTTTCGAACTAATCATGCTGTTATGATTTTCACAAAAATAAATTACCAAATAGAGTCAAAATTGACATAAAATAGTTTTAAAAATATATATTATATTATTAATTGTTATTTTATTCCTAAAAATCTAAGTTTCGGCCAAATGACTTATATAAGGTTATATATATTAATAATGAACCACTTGGGGTTCGTTTTACTTTTTATAGTAAGTTTATTAACCATATAGTGTAAGAAAACAAGAAGACATGGTAAAATTAAATTATTTTACTTAGAGTTAAATCTAAATGATAAGGTCAAAATAGTAACCTAAACATGTCTAAAACTTATAGTTTGATAGGATATAGACCCATACCCACCTTATCTTAGAAATAAATCAATTTGGAGCTATTAAAAACTGAATATGAACTTATTATAAAATAATATTTTAATATTTTCTTAAGGTGTCCTTCTCCTCTCTTATAAAAGGGCACCTCCTCCCTCTTCACTTTACACAATTTTGAGCTTTCATTATCGGCAAACCCCTAGAAATTTACCTTATCAACTTCCCTAGAAACATTATATAGGTTATTTTCTCTTCAAAATACCAACTCTAGTGCCTTAAGAGGAAGCTTAAAATAGGTGCGTCGAAGAAGAGGTAATCTCTTCTACCAATTCTTTCAAGTTTTATTTCTTCTTCAACTTCTTCTTCTTTAGTTGTTTCATTATAAATTAATAGAATAATTATCAATAACATACTGATATGTTATTATAAATATGAAACAACCCCATTTCACATTCTATCCATCCTACGGAAAATGAAATCATCGCACCTGTGTACGTATGGAATACCGTCTCCACACCGTGGTGTAATATGTTTTTCCACCACCATACTTGGATGGGTATAATGGTGTAAATAATAACTATATATAGTTATTATAACATCATTCTGATTCTGAGATATTATATCATCCACTCTAATTCAATTCAATAATTATGGGAACGATATCATCGCTCGTGCGTACGTACGGATTACCGTCTCCACGACGCGATGACATTCATTCTCCATGTTAACCATTCGAAAATGATTATAAAGTATATATAATGAATAATAATTAAATATATGAAATAATTAAGATACTGTATTTATGTATATATATATATATATATATTTCTTCTACTTACTTCCATTCAAGTCAATAAAGAAAGGAAAACAGTGTTCATCTGTACGTACGGCCTACCGTCTCCATGAACGATGTATTTCATTTAATTCATATATCTATTATATATATATATATACTGAATATATATTATATATAAATCATGATTTACATTCTTGAAGTAAGTAAATAATGAAATAAGTAATAATAATATCAGGAACAACAAGTCCAAACATGTACGATAAATAAAACGATTTTACCCAAAACGCTGCTTTAACATGGAATTTACAGAAGAACGGGTAATATAAAGTCATAAGAGAATCATATATGATATCATAACAATGAATATGATTCTGTAATAAGTAAATGAAATCATTTAAATCATTATACATGAGGTTCGGATACATACGAAGCATATCAGACCTAAGGTAAGGGAAAATCTCGCAATCTCATTTTTATCCGAGATTATTTATACTTCATAATTTATTGGGGAATATTTATCATACACATCCATGTTTCCTCAATATGTAATATTATTTCTATACTACTAAAATTTTTTAAATCCAATTTTACCCATTGGTTAGTTTTTATTAAAATATATGAAAGGAATCTTTTTTCATTTTTAGTATGAGGTACTTTTTGACTTTTCTAGACAAAGTACGAGAAGAATGTTTTTTTAACTTATATGGAATAAATGGATTTTTATGGTTTTAGAAAACCATATTTTCATGAATCTTACTATACAAAATTTCATTACAATTTTCAAAAAAAAATCCTTTTCATTTGAAATTTCATGTAATTTTGTGAAAATAAAATGATTTTGAAGAAGAAAGGATATTTTCCTCAAGAATTCATTTCAAGTATTTTATCAAAACCATTTTCCATCGAAGATGAAATTATTTCATATGTGTATGTTTCAAGTATAATATCTATATGATTTACATGGTTTCACTTTTCTTATGATGAAATGATATCCATTTGTTTTATATGGATTATTTTATGATGGGATGATGTTTATGAAACCCATTTTTATTCTTTAGGTTATGATGAGTGATTTATGTTTATGTTGTGGCACAAGTAAGAATTATTTCATTATGAGAGGTGTGGGACCCATATCACCCTCCAATGCATTGGGTGAAGATTTATATCTCATGACATAAACATGGCTAGAATGGTAAGTTAATCCGGTTCAGTGATACAGGACTGGAACGAGGAGTGAACTCGATTCAGAAAGGGACTTTGTCCACTAAGATGGTCTTGGAAGAAATTCCTTGGCTACTATAGAAATCATATCACATGCTTAATGGTTTGACACAATTACATTTTTTATTCCCATACTATTTTATCATGATTGATCTTCCTTTATGATATATTCCTTATGTAATTCCAAGATTTATGTATTTTCTTAAGATTTTGATGTTTAGATTTTAGGTTCAAGTTTTTTCTTTCAAATGTTGATGGATTGTTTTATATTCTCTATGTTTAACCTTACTGAGAATTTTAGCTCACACTTATTATGTTTTCTTTTCCCCAGGATATAAAGAAAGGTTTTAGGTATGAAAAAAAGGAAGATCTTTATGGGAGATGTTGAAGATCTTTCAACAAGATTAGAAGATTATGTTCCAAGTTTCTAAAGGCACTAAACTATTACGGTCCTTTGGAGTCTGTTTTTTTTATGTATTAGGTATTATGCAAAATTAATGTAACGTCTATGTACATCAAGCTTGGGTCTCTACAGTTGGTATCATAGGAAAGGTTTAGTCAACCGTTGGAAACTAGGATGCGAGAACTTTAGTGAGATACCTAGAGATATTTCTAAGGTATGTATAGGGATGTCCCTATGGTCTAGTATAACTATAGGTTACAGTCCTAGAATTGTGTTGATGATCATGAATAACCTAGGGTGAACCTAGGGTGTCATGGATTAGAGAATGTGTGATAAGTTAGACATCCCATAAGTGACTTTTTATGATTATGTGGTTCCTTGTTATTTTAACTGTTTCTTACACCATGGTTTTTGGTTTTAGTCAATGGAGGGAATAAGAAGGAATTGGGTCAACATTGAATCCAATGGAATAATTGGTGACAATGAGAAAATAAATTGCGTAATTCCTAGAACGAATGATTTTGTGATTATTCTGAATCAATCATCACGATATATTATTAACAAGGTGAACTTTAGTGGTATTCCTAATTCATCAAATAAGAGGAAGATGGACTTTTATGCATATTCACATGGTGAGGAGAATAGAAAAAAGAATATTGATATTTCTAAATAAGGGAAGAAGAACCTTGATGAATACATCAAATGGAGGGGAATATGTTATCTATGTAGAGAGAAGGGTCATAGAGTGACACACTGTTATGGAGTTCAATGTCTTATCTGTGGAGAACATGGGCATTACCCAACTCAATACCCTAACCTAAGAGGTTACTTCTAAATCAAGGAAGGACTTATTCTATTACAATCATTGAAGAGAATGTATTGAATTTTTTATGTATTGGTATTCAAGAATAATGTTGTTGAGGTACTATTATGGTATATTGGAATATCTATGTATTGGTCTATTGTGGTTTTAAAAAAATTATATGGTACCGGTAACCATGAAAAGTGATTGAAATATTTTGGAAAGCAGATGATATGATCATAATGAAGGGATAAGGAGAAAATAATATGTTTGATTGTATTCATGAGCTCATGACTGATATAAGGACAAAGTGATATCATGGTTTGAGTATATAGAAATTTTGGGATTTAGGTATGTGGAAAGAGTTAACTTTTTACAACATTCATGTTTTCACTAAGGTTCAATGGGTATTCATTTTTCAAGATAACACATGATTAAGGTATTCGCATTTTTGGAATGTGACCAACAATATATATGGTATGATAAATGGTGGTATTCACATGCCTGGTAGATGACATTTCCAGTAATCATTTTCTTTATACTATGAGATTGGACAGATGTATTTTGGATAAGTCTAAATATCGGAATGGATTATGTTAGACATCAAATAGTATTATTTAAGACTAGAACTTATTTCGATATTATTGAAGGAATTTTATAATAATGTAGTTTTAGAAAAAGGACAACCCATAGGACGAGCAACAACCCATCGTGTCAGACAAGGCTGTGGGAATGAAACCCACAACCGAAGTGTGACATGCCTTTATCGCATACCACTAGCCTACATGAAGTCCCTGGTTAGTATAAATTAGTTTTAATTTATTAAGTGGTATGATATATGAAGTATAAGTCCATTTTAGGAACCATATACGATTAATCTCACTATAGATGGACTTATGTATATTTAATAAATTTTCCTAACCTTTTGTTTGAGATAGATGGAATGACCGATCATTCTATAGCATGATCTGTAACACTTCATGAAGGACAAATTCAACTTCATTTCTTAAAGAGATGAAGTGGAAATTGTTCAAGGAATGAACAACGGTGAGATTGTGCCAAAATTCAGAAAGTACTTATTCTAATTCCATTTTTTTCAACTTTAGGGATATGATCTTGAAAACAAAAAATGTTGACCCATTTCCCTCATATCTGATGAATCATATGGTACCTTATATCATAAAAAATTTATGGCTTTGTGATTGTTGTCTTTTTCATAGCAATGTTCTCTACCACTCTCCATCAGAACTTGATGGTGAGATTTCTCTTCCATATCCATATTTTCACCTATATTCTCTTATGTGGAATCCCAATGATGAGTTAATTTGGGTAACCGATATGTTTCATACTTCACTTTTTAAAATTAAATTTTTAGTATTCCTTTTTATGATGTGGGTTTCTATGGAAGAAACTTTCAAGTAGTAAACCATTTATAACCCCGACAAATTTTGAGGGAAAAATGGGGTAGAATGTAACAACTTGAGATTTTATGAGAATTATTATTTTTAATTTCATTGATGTATTTTTTTACACTACACCAAATGGATCTTTCAATAAATGCATCCCTGACTTGGCTTGCATTACACTCAATCACGACCTTCCTCGATAACGTGTGTAGTACGCAATACCGAGTTTCACTAAACAACGATATGTTATAAAAATATTGTATAAACTAGCCGTTATGAATTGTAATACCCACTTTTTCAAATTTTATAAATTTTATCTTTCAAAATGGAATTCATTTTTGGATTCGGAATATCAAAATTAGCCTAGGGTGAAATTTTGGTATTTTTCTGAAAACATTCAATTTTTGATGAATAGTGAAAACACCGAGTTATTTGTAAAGACCCGTAAAATTCAAGGGAAATTTTTTCTTAATTTTCTTTAGAATTTTACAAGAGCGCGGTTTCAGACAGCACCTGATTCCGAGGTCCGGAGTGCCCGGAATTAATTTCCGAAGTTTGGCTCGGGTACGTTCAGTGAACGAACGAGCGGGAATTCCTAACTTTTGATCCGGTGCTCGGAATTGAAATCCGAGGGCACCGATGAACTCGCAACGCCGATATTCGCTTAAAGAAACCTTTTCGGGAGTTGCGTTTGTTGCGAGTTGAAAATTAGTTTTGGGGTTTTCAGTTGAGTTAAATAAAATTTGTGTAAGACAAATTTTATTTTAACTTATTAAAAACCTACCAAAGGTGGTTGGAAGTGGGACCCACACCCACTTAACCTCCCTTGGGAGGATTAAGTGTGGTGGGGCCCACACGAACCCCTTTTTCTTTTCAAATTCCCTAACCCCTCTAAACCCCCTCTTAATTACGTAACTCTTCCCTACTTTATTTCTTGCCAACCTATCTCTTCATTTAATTTTGTCAACTCTAGATTTAATTAATGAATTGAATTCAACTTTTGAATTTTTGAAAGGTTGGCAAAGTGAAAATAAAATAAGGTGTAGCTTATTTTATTTTGGGGTTGATCGTTTGTCTTCTTGAGAGGTAGAGAGCTCCTCTTCTTCTTCTTCAAACTCAACGAAGAACGCGAAGAACGTCGTTCTTCAACGAAGAACTTCTCCGCCGAAGAACACGATCCGTCCGCGACGCCGTATCCGCGACGCGACGTACTTCTTCTGCGTCATCTCTTCCGCGACGGTTTTCCGCGACGAACGCCTTCGACAACGACTCTTCCTCCGACGTCAAAGGAATCGACACCGATATTCCACGACTCCGTCAACGTGCGACTATCAAGGTAAGGGTTCTTGAGTTCGTTGTTTCCTTTTTATTTGACTTTCCTCAAGACTTGACGTAGAACGCTCAAGTTCCGACGAAGAACGTCGCTCCGCTCTTCTTCGTCTTCGGTGTCAATGAGAGAGAACACCGCACCTTCCTCGGACAACCTTCGTCGGCGTACAAGGATTCGCCAACGACGTACCTCTTCGGACGCGCCTCTTCGTCGTTGAATTTGACGAACGACGACCGCGTCGCCCGACCTCCGCGACGTCGTCTTCCGCGGAACGTAGAACGATCTTCGAACCTTATACCAAGGTAGGGGATGTTGATTTAATATTTAATTATCTCTTTCTTGCTCGTGGATCGTATAACTAACGTAGGGGATGTTGATTTAATATTTAATTATCTCTTTCTTGCTCGTGGATCGTATAACTAACGTGGGGATGTTGATTAATTTTAAGATGCGTTATTGCTTAACGTGAGGGGGCCGGACCGCATGAACACGGCCGAACCTCCTCCATCGTTCATGTTGTTTAATCTTGCGGGCAGAAGCAAGGTGGCGTGGTGCCGTCGCACCACGCGGATAATTGTACGTTCAACTTACGCGATGCCGTCGCGCGCGCACCTTGGAAGAAACAACAAGAACGCGACGCCGTCGCGCCGCGTTGAGTGAACTTCAAGCACGGCAAAGGGGGCGCGGTGCCGTCGCACCGCGCCGGATGACGAACGCCGCGGCCGGTTCCGGGCCGCGGCGGGACGAGGAGACCGCGGCCGGTTCCGGGCCGCGGCGGAAGAGAAGACCGGCGGCCGGGCCGCCGGCGTCGGAAGTCGAAGGCGGGACCGGAATTTCCGGTCCCGTTGGTAAAAACCGGCCGGCCAGCTGGCCGGCCGGATGACTTAAAACCGGGGGAATTAATTCCCCCGGCCAATACTAAAAACCCCCCTCTTTATGAGGGGGGCGTTTCTTCAAAGGAGGGGGGGGGGGGCAGCAGCCCCCCGGTTCGTGTCCAGCCGGCCCCCACGTGCGGGGGGGCCGTTTCATGAAATTGGCGCGGCACAAGGCCGCGCCGCCTATTCAATCAGCGGGGGATAAAATTCCCCCGCGCGGCCTCCTTAAGCGGCGCCCGCGCCTGCCGCCGCGGCCCGCCGCCGCGCCACCGCCGCCGCCGCGGCCCGCCGCCGCCGCCGCCGCGGCCCGCCGCCGCCGCAGCCCGCCGCCGCCGGCCGCCGGCCGCCGCCGCCGGCCGCCGCCGCGCCGCCCCGGGGGGGGGGGGGGGGGTCGGGCCGGGTCGGCCCGGACCCGGACCCCCCCGTTTCGAACCAGATTTGGTTTTTGACTCATAACTTGAGCCTCGGACCTCCGAATGACGAACCGTCTGCGGCAACGCGATCCTTGGATCGAGACGGTCGTTTCGGTATATCGCACTCAAGGTTTCGGATTACTTTGAGTTCGGCCAGGTTGGTTCGTTCACGAAACCAACCAGGCCTTCGGAGCGGAAACGCTCATATCTTGAGCCACGAACGTCCGATTGACGCGCCGTCAGTCGCGTTGCGTTCCTCTTAATGAGACGGATCTTTTGGCATACTCCGCCCGAGGTTTGGAAGCAGGTGGAGTACGGTCGGGTTGGTTTTGCCTTAAAAACCAACCGGGCCCCGGAGACGAAAAAGCCAATAACTCACAGACCGGGCGTCCGATTGACGCGCCGTCTGTTTCGTTGACTTCCTCTTGATGAGACGAAACTTTTGACATACTCCGCCCGAGTTTTGGATGCAGTCGGAGTATGGCCGGGTTGGATTGTACCCGAAATCCAACCGGGCCCCTGGAACGGGAAAGCTAATATCTTTCAGACAGGACGTCCGTTTGACGAACCGTCAGCGGCGTTGGTGTTTACGTTTAGTAACGGTCCCTATGAGTATACCCTATGAGAGTTCGGGGTACAGTTGAGATACGGCCGGGATTGGTTTCGCTCTCAAAACCAACCGGGCCCCTGGGACGAAAAGGCTAATAACTCACAGACCGGGCGTCCGATTGACGCGCCGTCTGTTGCGTTGAGACCCCTGTGACGAGACGGACTTTTGAGACACTTCTTCGTGGGACTTTGAGATACTTGGAGTATCGAACTGTAGCTCGTGGAGCGGACCCTCCCAGTGACGAGCGTGCGAAGTACGGAGACCGTGTAGCTGGCTGAGACCTGACGACTGCTTGACCGACTCGACTTGGAGTGAGTCGACTAGCCCAGTGGACGGAGCACTACTTTCTGAGGTGCAGACCCATGGCGGACGGAGCACTACCTGTGTGACAGTGCAGACCCGCGGTGCTCGTCCGGAGAGTACCTCAGCAGGCTACTAGGGGGTGTGCACTACGGTGTTTGGGTGACATACCTCGGCGGGAAGCACTACTGTGTTTGGGTGGCTGGCCCGCAGTACTCGACAGGAGGAGTACTTCAGCAGTCTTAGGTTAGTGAGCAGTACCTCGGAGTCATGACAGGACCACTGTACACTCTAGAGACGGAGCTCTTCAGCAGTTACGGTTTCGATAATGAAAATCCTGGTTTGAGCTGAGACTTTTGACCTTGTGTTTACTTCTTGATTGAGATGGGTCACTTGCTAACTTTGGTATATGTATGGGCATATACCCGGGTAGTGGTTATCCGTCGTTTTCACAATCCTTGTGTTTCCTCATGATTGAGATGGGTTACTTGATAACTTAGGTATATGTATGGGCATATACCTAAGTAGAGTTTATCTGTTGAGATCTTCTTGTGTTTATCCTTGTTGGTTTTAGTGAGACCTTGAGGGTCTCGGGGTCCCTACTGAGTATCGTTATACTCACCCCTGCACGGGCTATGCCCGCACCTCGTTGTGTTGGTTGCAGACGACGGACAGTGCTGACAGAAGCCGAAGGTTCGAGGACTTGACGGTACCTGGAGGTGGACTATACGACGAGGCGGCACCCGGAGGTGGACCACTGGGCGGGACATACTCGGAGCGGATGGCGGGACCCGGAGAGCGGAGGAGCTATCTGTACCCACCCTTCAGGTGGGATTTCCAGTGGTCAGCTCGGCGTAGCAGCTTTACTTTTCAGTTGCTGTTTTTCCTTTCGAGTTGTACTTTACAGTTGGGCTTGTATTTCCGGCCCCTTTTTACTTTCCGCACTTTTAGTTGTACTCTGTTTTTGCTTAGTGATACTTTCCGCTTGCTTACTCTGTGGTGTTTGTTTACTTTACAAAGGCAATGCCTTCCCTTTTTACCGGGATTTACGCCTTGGTGCTAGTCGCCAGCCCCTGGCCTATGGAAGGCGGGCTTGGGGTAGTCACGGCACGGACCCCGAGGGCGGGTCGTGACAAATTGGTATCAGAGGTGGTCGGTTCTACCGCAGACTCTGATCTTTCTTTCTGTGAAGCAATAGTGTTAAGGGTACCGAGTGTGGTTTTCAGTTCAGGGAGTCCAGTGTTGGTGCGGGCGGCCGACGTATCCATACACCAGGACCCTGACAACTGATTTCCGACTTTGTGCACGAAAACACTGATTGCGTGTGTGTTTTCAAAGGTTTTTCCCCTTAAAACAGCTCAAACCAGGTCAGCTCACCAGGTATAATCGTTTGATCGTGTTACGTTGTTTCTTTCAGGATGTCTTTTCTCAGACGACCAGCTAGAGCCCGGAGGGATGAGCGTGCTGACAGTCTGTCGAGCGACGAGGCTTCGGTACAGGGCCCTCTTGCAGTTGAGGCACCAGCGGAGGCACCAGCGGTACTACCATACGTTGGGCCACCGATGCCACCAGCCCCAGCAGTAGGCGATGCACGACGCTTGAGCGCGCTGCACGAGTTCCAGCGCCAGAGGCCACCCAGGTTCCGGGGAGAGACGGACCCGCAGGCGGCTGAGGTTTGGCTGGAGGCTGTGGTGAGAGTCTTCAGGCTTGTGGGGACGCCGACAGACTTCATGGTGATCTTTGCTACCAGCCTCCTTCAGGCAGCAGCAGGTAGGTGGTGGAGCCACTTGTTTCAGTTTTGCGATGAGATGAACTTCGCATGGGAAGACTTCGAGACCTTCTTCAGGGTGGAGTTTGTGCCAGTATCTCTACAACCCGAGCGTGTACAGGAGATTCTGCCTTTGCCGCATGTTTTTCGATCAGAAGCCGAGTCATCTGTGGGCAGTAGACAGATGATGCAGAGGTCCAGGAGGACCAGACCAGCAGTTGGGCGATCTCGGGTTTTAGGACCGGTGGTGCGGGGCACCCGGGGTGGGGTCAGAGCCAGGCGTGCCAGAAGCAGACTGTGTTACTCGTGCGGTGGAAAGGGGCACCTGGCACGTGACTGTTCGACTCCTCGTACAGTTGATCCATAGGCTTTTGAGGAGCCACCGAGGTTGAGGCAGCGACAAATGCTGGAGCTCTGGGAGCAGGTGGACAGGGAAGGAACTAGTGGATACGTCTTTTGTACTTCTAGTTCCATGTTTATGTTGCTTTTGTGTAGCGTCTTGTAATATGAGCTGCAATAATAAAAGACGCATACCTTTGTGATGTTTTCTTTCCTGTCCTCTTTTGTGATGTTACTAAGAGGTTCCAGTTGACTGTTGACTTGACCCTCACTTGTGAGACATCTACTGGATGAGACCCAGTTACCACACACTGATGCCGAGAGTGTGACTCAACCCTTGGAGGCGAGAGTAACGGTTGGATCTCTTAGTAGTAGCGTCGAGGCCTTACGACGTCATCCTTGGTATGGATTAGTATCATCCATGTTAGGATTGACTGTTTTAGGCAAAGAATGTGGTTCATCCAGGGGATGAGACTAGGTTTCTCTTATCGGCAAAGAAGAAATCTTGCAGCTCTTGTGGGACCATAAATGGTCCGGGCCACGTCGGAGGAGGTCCATTTCATCCAGGAGCGGATGAGGACAACACAGAGCCGGAAGAAGTCATACGCTGACAGGAGGCGGAGGCCACTAGAGTTCGAGGATGGTGACCACGTCTTCTTGCGGGTCTCACCTCGACGTGGTATTCGGAGATTTGGCCGAGGCGACAAGTTATCTCCGCGCTTCATCGGACCCTTCCAGGTCCTCAGCAGAGTTGGTAAGGTGGCTTATCGCCTGGCTCTACCACCTCAGTTGCACCGGGTGCACGACGTCTTCCACGTATCTCAGTTGAGGAGATACGTGCACGACCCGACGCACATCCTTGACCATGGGGAGCTTGACGTTGACAATGGGGCGACTTTTACGGAGGTTCCGGTGGAGATAGAGGATCGACAGGAGCGGGTCCTACATGGACGATCGATTCCTCTTGTGCGCAACAGATGGCGGCACGGGAATCTCCAGGAGAGCACATGGGAGCGGGAGGCTCAGATGCGTGCTCAGTACCCTCTTTTGTTTCCCTAGTTTTTGATGTATCTTTACGGGGACGTAAAACCCTGAGGTGGGAGTAATGTAAAGACCCGTAAAATTCAAGGGAAATTTTTTCTTAATTTTCTTTAGAATTTTACAAGAGCGCGGTTTCAGACGGCACCTGATTCCGAGGTCCGGAGTGCCCGGAATTAATTTCCGAAGTTTGGCTCGGGTACGTTCAGTGAACGAACGAGCGGGAATTCCTAACTTTTGATCCGGTGCTCGGAATTGAAATCCGAGGGCACCGATGAACTCGCAACGCCGATATTCGCTTAAAGAAACCTTTTCGGGAGTTGCGTTTGTTGCGAGTTGAAAATTAGTTTTGGGGTTTTCAGTTGAGTTAAATAAAATTTGTGTAAGACAAATTTTATTTTAACTTATTAAAAACCTACCAAAGGTGGTTGGAAGTGGGACCCACACCCACTTAACCTCCCTTGGGAGGATTAAGTGTGGTGGGGCCCACACGAACCCCTTTTTCTTTTCAAATTCCCTAACCCCTCTAAACCCCCTCTTAATTACGTAACTCTTCCCTACTTTATTTCTTGCCAACCTATCTCTTCATTTAATTTTGTCAACTCTAGATTTAATTAATGAATTGAATTCAACTTTTGAATTTTTGAAAGGTTGGCAAAGTGAAAATAAAATAAGGTGTAGCTTATTTTATTTTGGGGTTGATCGTTTGTCTTCTTGAGAGGTAGAGAGCTCCTCTTCTTCTTCTTCAAACTCAACGAAGAATGCGAAGAACGTCGTTCTTCAACGAAGAACTTCTCCGCCGAAGAACACGATCCGTCCGCGACGCCGTATCCGCGACGCGACGTACTTCTTCTGCGTCATCTCTTCCGTGACGGTTTTCCGCGACGAACGCCTTCGACAACGACTCTTCCTCCGACGTCAAAGGAATCGACACCGATATTCCACGACTCCGTCAACGTGCGACTATCAAGGTAAGGGTTCTTGAGTTCGTTGTTTCCTTTTTATTTGACTTTCCTCAAGACTTGACGTAGAACGCTCAAGTTCCGACGAAGAACGCCGCTCCGCTCTTCTTTGTCTTCGGTGTCAACGAGAGAGAACACCGCACCTTCCTCGGACAACCTTCGTCGGCGTACAAGGATTCGCCAACGACGTACCTCTTCGGACGCGCCTCTTCGTCGTTGAATTTGACGAACGACGACCGCGTCGCCCGACCTCCGCGACGTCGTCTTCCGCGGAACGTAGAACGATCTTCGAACCTTATACCAAGGTAGGGGATGTTGATTTAATATTTAATTATCTCTTTCTTGCTCGTGGATCGTATAACTAACGTAGGGGATGTTGATTTAATATTTAATTATCTCTTTCTTGCTCGTGGATCGTATAACTAACGTGGGGATGTTGATTAATTTTAAGATGCGTTATTGCTTAACGTGAGGGGGCCGGACCGCATGAACACGGCCGAACCTCCTCCATCGTTCATGTTGTTTAATCTTGCGGGCGGAAGCAAGGTGGCGTGGTGCCGTCGCACCACGCGGATAATTGTACGTTCAACTTACGCGATGCCGTCGCGCGCGCACCTTGGAAGAAACAACAAGAACGCGACGCCGTCGCGCCGCGTTGAGTGAACTTCAAGCACGGCAAAGGGGGCGCGGTGCCGTCGCACCGCGCCGGATGACGAACGCCGCGGCCGGTTCCGGGCCGCGGCGGGACGAGGAGACCGCGGCCGGTTCCAGGCCGCGGCGGAAGAGAAGACCGGCGGCCGGGCCGCCGGCGTCGGAAGTCGAAGGCGGGACCGGAATTTCCGGTCCCGTTGGTAAAAACCGGCCGGCCAGCTGGCCGGCCGGATGACTTAAAACCGGGGGAATTAATTCCCCCGGCCAATACTAAAAACCCCCCTCTTTATGAGGGGGGCGTTTCTTCAAAGGAGGGGGGGGCAGCAGCCCCCCGGTTCGTGTCCAGCCGGCCCCCACGTGCGGGGGGGCCGTTTCATGAAATTGGCGCGGCACAAGGCCGCGCCGCCTATTCAATCAGCGGGGGATAAAATTCCCCCGCGCGGCCTCCTTAAGCGGCGCCCGCGCCAGCCGCCGCGGCCCGCCGCCGCGGCCCGCCGCCGCCGCCGCCGCCGCGGCCCGCCGTCGCCGCAGCCCGCCGCCGCCGCCGCCGCCCGCCGCCGCCGCCGGCCGCCGCCCGCCCGCCGCCGGCCGCCGCCGCGCCGCCGCCGCGCCGCCCCGGGGTGGGTCGGGCCGGGTCGGCCCGGACCCGGACCCCCCCGTTTCGAACCATATTTGGTTTTTGACTCATAACTTGAGCCTCGGACCTCCGAATGACGAACCGTCTGCGGAAACGCGATCCTTGGATCGAGACGGTCGTTTCAGTATATCGCACTCAAGGTTTCGGATTACTTTGAGTTCGGCCGGGTTGGTTCGTTCACGAAACCAACCGGGCCTTCGGAGCGGAAACGCTCATATCTTGAGCCACGAACGTCCGATTGACGCGCCGTCAGTCGCGTTGCGTTCCTCTTAATGAGACGGATCTTTTGGCATACTCCGCCCGAGGTTTGGACGCAGGTGGAGTACGGTCGGGTTGGTTTTGCCTTAAAAACCAACCGGGCCCCGGAGACGAAAAAGCCAATAACTCACAGACCGGGCGTCCGATTGACGCGCCGTCTGTTTCGTTGACTTCCTCTTGATGAGACGGAACTTTTGACATACTCCGCCTGAGTTTTGGATGCAGTCGGAGTATGGCCGGGTTGGATTGTACCCGAAATCCAACCGGGCCCCTGGAACGGGAAAGCTAATATCTTTCAGACAGGACGTCCGTTTGACGAACCGTCAGCGGCGTTGGTGTTTACGTTTAGTAACGGTCCCTATGAGTATACCCTATGGGAGTTCGGGGTACAGTTGAGAGACGGCCGGGATTGGTTTCGCTCTCAAAACCAACCGGGCTCCTGGGACGAAAAGGCTAATAACTCACAGACCGGGCGTCCGATTGACGCGCCGTCTGTTGCGTTGAGACCCCTGTGACGAGACGGACTTTTGAGACACTTCTTCGTGGGACTTTGAGATACTTGGAGTATCGACCTGTAGCTCGTGGAGCGGACCCTCCCAGTGACGAGCGTGCGAAGTACGGAGACCGTGTAGCTGGCTGAGACCTGACGACTGCTTGACCGACTCGACTTGGAGTGAGTCGACTAGCCCAGTGGACGGAGCACTACTTTTTGAGGTGCAGACCCATGGCGGACGGAGCACTACCTGTGTGACAGTGCAGACCCGCGGTGCTCGTCCGGAGAGTACCTCAGCAGGCTACTAGGGGGTGTGCACTACGGTGTTTGGGTGACATACCTCGGCGGGAAGCACTACTGTGTTTGGGTGGCTGGCCCGCAGTACTCGACAGGAGGAGTACTTCAGCAGTCTTAGGTTAGTGAGCAGTACCTCGGAGTCGTGACAGGACCACTGTACACTCTAGAGACGGAGCTCTTCAGCAGTTACGGTTTCGATAATGAAAATCCTGGTTTGAGCTGAGACTTTTGACCTTGTGTTTACTTCTTGATTGAGATGGGTCACTTGCTAACTTTGGTATATGTATGGGCATATACCCGGGTAGTGGTTATCCGTCGTTTTCACAATCCTTGTGTTTCCTCATGATTGAGATGGGTTACTTGATAACTTAGGTATATGTATGGGCATATACCTAAGTAGAGTTTATCTGTTGAGATCTTCTTGTGTTTATCCTTGTTGGTTTTAGTGAGACCTTGAGGGTCTCGGGGTCCCTACTGAGTATCGTTATACTCACCCCTGCACGGGCTATGCCCGCACCTCGTTGTGGTGGTTGCAGACGACGGACAGTGCTGACAGAAGCCGAAGGTTCGAGGACTTGACGGTACCTGGAGGTGGACTATACGACGAGGCGGTACCCGGAGGTGGACCACTGGGCGGGACATACTCGGAGCGGATGGCGGGACCCGGAGAGTAGAGGAGCTATCTGTACCCACCCTTCAGGTGGGATTTCCAGTGGTCAGCTCGGCGTAGCAGCTTTACTTTTCAGTTGCTGTTTTTCCTTTCGAGTTGTACTTTACAGTTGGGCTTGTATTTCCGGCCCCTTTTTACTTTCCGCACTTTTAGTTGTACTCTGTTTTTGCTTAGTGATACTTTCCGCTTGCTTACTCTGTGGTGTTTGTTTACTTTACAAAGGCAATGCCTTCCCTTTTTACCGGGATTTACGCCTTGGTGCTAGTCGCCAGCCCCTGGCCTATGGAAGGCGGGCTTGGGGTAGTCACGGCACGGACCCCGAGGGCGGGTCGTGACATTATTGGTTAAAACCGACTTTTTATTTAAAAAATTAATTATTTAATTTAAATTTATTTTATGTCAAAATAGATACATAATATATATATGTTCAATTTAATTAAATGGAGTCATTTTATAATAATTTTAGGTATATAAAATGTTTATTGAACTTTTCACAATCTTTTACCCACCTCCTGGGAGCATTTGCAATTGTGCATAAAACTAAATTTTACCGCTTCTATGAGTTGAATTTCGAAAATCTGAGGGACACGGTTAATATCAAGGAGTAAAATGAGGTTCAATAAGATAAAAATAATTTTTGGTGAATAGTAATTTTTTTCTTTTATTTATCACGGTTAAAAGTAAATTGGGTAATTAAGGGTAAAAATGATATTATTATTACCCTAACACATGTCCTAATTCTATTGGATAAGTGTAGTTTGACCAAAAACAACCTTAGGAATAAAATATTACCCTTTAGGTCGACTTATATTAGATTAGGACACTTATTATTATTTTATTTAAAGAAGAGTTAAAAGAGTTAAAATCAAAGTTTAATAACTACAATTTTTTTAATATATGGTTATACATAAGATAAATTAGACTATAAATATTTATTAGAAATTTAAACATATTTCCTACATAATGGTATTTTATTTATAAATTTTATACATTAAATAATTTAATTTATTTATGACACAATGATGATTCAGTAATTACCTTATTAATGAAATATTAACATAATTGATGTTATAAATAACCAAATAAATGTAATTTGAGACTTTTTATAAATTCCACTAATTTTCTAAGTTAATATGACATGTTATTATCGATTAAATTAACTTTTTTTGAACTAATCATGCTGTTATAATTTCCAAAAAAATCTATTACCAAATAGTGTCAAAATTGACATAAAATAGTTTTTAAAACAAATATTATATTATTAATTGTTATTTTATTCCTAAAAATATAAGGTTCAGAAACATGACTTATATAAGGTTATATATATTAATAGTTAACCACATGTGGTTATTTTGACTTGTTATTGTAAGTTTATTAACCATATAGAGTAAAAAAACAAGAAGACATGATAAAAGTTAAATTATTTTACTTGGAGTTAAATCTAAATAAAAAGGTTAAAATAGTAACCTAAACTTGTATAAAACCTATTCTTTGATAGGATTTCAACCCATACCCACCTTAGCTTCGAAATAAATCAATTTGGATCTATTAAAAACTGAATATGAATTTATTATAAAATAATATTTTAAGCTTTTCCTAAGGTGACCCTCTCCTCCCTTATAAAAGGGCACCTCCTCCCTCTTCACTTTACACAATTTTTAGCATTCAAGATCGTCCAAACAGTTACCATTTCCCTTATCATCTTCCCTAGAAACATTATAGAGGTTCCGGTTTCCTCAAAATACCAACTCTAGTGCCTTATGAGGAAGCTTAAAAGAGGTGCGTCGAAGAAGAGGTAATCTCTTCTACCGATTCTTTCAAGTTTTCTTTCTTCTTCAACTTCTTCTTATTTAGTTGTCTCATCATAAATTAATAACATCAGTATCACTAATATACTGATATGTTATTATAAATATGTAACAAACCCATTTCACCTTATATCCATCCAACAGAAAACGAAATCTTCGCGCGCGTGTACGTACGGAATACCGTCTCCACGCCGTGGTGTAATCTGTTTTTCCACCACCTTACTTGGATGGGTATAACGTTTTAAATAATAACTATATATAGTTATTATAACATCATAATGATTCTGAGATAATATATCATCCACTCCAATTCAATTCAATAATTATGCGAACGATATCATCACTCGTGCGTACGTACGGATTACCGTCTCCACGCCGCGATGAGATTCATTCTCCATGTTAACCATTAAAGAATGATTATAAAGTATATATAATGAATAATAATAAAATATATGACATAATGAAGCTATTTTATTTATTTATATATATATATATATGTCATCTACTTCCATTCAAGTCAATAAGGAAAGGAAAACATCATTCATGCGTACGTATGACCTACCGTCTCGATGAATGGTGTATTTCATTTCATTTATCTATCTATTATATATATATATATATACTGAATATATATGATATATAAATAATTATTTACATTATTGAAGTAAGTAAATCATGATTTGAGTAATAGTAATATCAATAACAACAAGTCCAAAGAGGTATGATAAATAAAACGATTTTACCCAAAACGCTGCTTTAACATGGAATTTACAAAAGAACGGGTAATATAAAGTGATAAGTGAATCATATATGATATCATAACAATGAATATGATTCTGTAATAAATAAATTACATTATTTAAATCATTATACAGGAGGTTCGGATATGTACTAAGCATATCGGACCTAAGGTAAAGGAAAATACCCCAATCTCATTTTTATCCGAGATTGTTTATACTTCAGAATTTACTGGGGAATATTTATCATCCAAATCCATGTTTCCTCAATATGTAATATTATTTCTATCCTCCTACAAATTTTTAAATCCAAATTTACCCATTGGTGAGTTTTTAGTAAAAGATATGAAAGGAATATTTTGTCGTATTTAGTACGAGGTACTTTTTGACTTTTCTGGCCAAAGTATGAGAAGAATGTTTTTTAACTTATACAGCATGAACAGATTTTTATAGTTTTATAACACCTTATTTTCATGAAGCTTACTCTACAATATTTCATGACTATTTTCAATAAAATCATTTTATTTTCAAATTTAATGGCATTTTGTGAAAAGAAAATGATTTTGAAGAAGAAAGGATATTTTCCTCAAGAATTCATTTCAAGTGTTTTATCAAAACCATTTTCCATCTAAGATGACATTATTTCATATGTGTATGTTTCAAGTATAATATCTATATGATTTAAATGGATTCACTTTTCTTATGATTAAATGATATCCATTTGTTTTATATGAATTATGCTATGATGGGATGATGTTTATGAAACCCATTTTTATTCTTTGGGTTATGATGAATGATTTATGTTTAGGTTGTGGCACAAGTAAAAATGATTTAATTATGAGATGGGTGGCACCTATATCTCCCTCCAACACATTGAATAAATATTTATATCTCATGATATAGACATTTCTGGAATGGTAATTTCATCCGGTTCAGTGATACGGGACTGGAACGAGGAGTGAACTCGATTCAGAAAGGAACTTTGTCCACTATGATGGTCTTGACAGCAATTCCTTGGCTAATATGGAAATAATATCACGTGCTTAATGGTTTTACACAATTACATGTTTTATTCCCATGCTATTTTATCATGATTGATGTTCCTTTATGATATATTCCTTACGTACTTCCAAGATTTATGTGTTTTCTCAAGATTTTGATGTTTAGATTTTATGTTCAAGTTTTTGCTTTCAAATGTTTATGGATTGTTTTATGTTCTCTATGTTTACACTTACTGAGCATTTGAGCTCACCCTTTTTATGTTTTATTTTCCCCAAGATATAAATAAAGGTTTTTGGTAAGAAAAAAAAGGGAATATCTTTATGGGATATGTTGAAGATCTTTCACAAATATTAGAAGATTATGTTCAAAGTTTCCAAAGGAACTAAACTATTATGGTCCTTTAGTGTCTGTTTTTGTTTTGTATTAGGTATTCCGCAAAAGTAATATAATGTTTTTGTACGTCAATCTTAGGTCTCTACAAATCATCCCTTAACATAGGACCAAACATAAAGTTTACAACTCCACCCAAAACATTAAGAATACTACGATGAAAAGAAAACTAACAAATATATCCACACCTTCATGCAACATGAGGAGACACCTCTTCAAACTAAAATCACCAAAACTACATGGGAAGACCATCGAAAACCTGAACAACCATCACTAAGCATGATGAATCAACCTATAAATCACAAAGAACAAGGTCTACATACACCCAAAGGTGTATGTAGGGTGTGAGCCAAGAGCTCCATAGGATACGACATGATAAAAAGTTTCCATACCACAACCTCAAAAAGATAATTTAACATGCTTATTTAAAACCACAATTTTAAAATTATTTTAAAGAAAACATTTAAAAGATTAAAGAAAAAAATAGAATTGAAAAAATACATTTGAAAAATACTACATTAAAATGAAAGAGAAAATTCATAATGAACATACACATACTCAAGTGGTCCTCCATATGCCGACAGAAGGAACTATGTACAGAACAGTAGAGCACTGAAGGTAAATCCCCTTAGGCAGTTAGAACACGTGGGGCACTAGGGACATTATACCTTAGTGTAAATGTGGCATATTAACCACAATAATCAACCCTCTCATGCAGGATCCACTTGTAGGGAAACACATCCATAACCTAGTTGCCTCTAATCATAACGAATTTTTTGTTAGTGTTGTAACGTCAATCCTTCTAGATGAAACCGGGATGAACCACATACATGTCATCAAGTTTACTAGTCCTAATCCTCCCACCAAAGTACCCAGGGTTTTTCCTTGAGCTCAATAAAGTTTCACATTCACATAATATATCACCTTCACATATCACAAACCAAACAAGACATTAGACACAAAAATCCACCACTTGCATACCCAAACACCATTTCAAAACACACACACACAAAAATACCATTCCAAAATACATTTTCCATTACCTAATCATTTCATAAATACCATTTATCAACACTCAAAGAAGAACATGATCAATTTTAACATCTTAGAAAAAATATTAAATAACACAATAAGGGCCTACACAATAAAACACCACTAAGTAATGTAAAGAGGGTTCAAACCAAAAAAAATGTCTTATTTTATATAAAAATATTACTCTAAAAACAAATACATATTCTACTCTTTAAAAATATCATTTTCGCGCCATCTAAATAATTCAATAAATCATTAACCCATTTATCTGGTCATTTCAAGAAAAACCTAGAAGACTTTACACCAAAATATACATAAAATTCCCCCCTTTTGAAACCAAAAGTACACCAAGAACCATTCCACACACTAATACGAATCACATGTGTGACCTAATAAATTATTTAAACAGTTTAAGGAACATTACTAAATATCACACTCATGGTTTTCACATAAAAATGTTACATTAAATTTTAACAAAAGTTTCACCCTATCAAAATCCATTTTCACACATCATATTTAAGTAAATAAATCAAGTAAAAGAGTTTATAAAACACATCAAATTAGAACCCAAGAGTATATACCAAAAACAAAATTTATTCCATATAGAATGTCACTCTTAAAAAAAATGTGCAAGAAAGACTTATCAAAACACGTTTTCCATTATTCAAACAATTTTAAATTAAATTAAATGATGCGCAACAAGGAGAACACACCAAAATAATCATTTCACACATGAATTCATACCAAAACACTCCAAAAATATATTTCGTGCCACAAAAATTGATCATAAAACACAATTATCAAGCCAAAGAAACATATTAAATTAATCAAATGATGCAAGGGTATGTAGCCACCTACCTCAGTGTCGAAGACTTACAAACTTTGGTGTGGAACACTAATCACACCCATTTCACACCACAACCAACTGGATTTAAACATTAAAATAAAGATTTCAATCCAAATAAAATCAAGATAAAACCCTAAAACAATTACCCCACCCACTGCACAACTTTGAACTCAATAGAAAAAATAAGAAGAAGAAGACTCAACTTGAGGGGAGGGGCCTCGACACGAGGGACTGGTTTTTGGGAGAGACATCGAGAGTGACACCGGGGATCCAGAGGCAGGCAGACATAGGTGAAGAAGTCAGCGGGGGTGGCATCGGCTAGGGAAGAGGCCAGTGAGGGTGGAAGAATGCCACTGCTAGGGCGGGTTGTCGCGATGGGAGTTAGTAGGTCGTTGTGATAGGAAGTTGGGAGACTGGAGGGTCATCACAACAGGAAGCAGGGAGGCCGACGTAAGGCGGTGTCCAGACAGTAGTGCAGGGGAAATGACTAGAGGGAGTTGCGAAGCATAAGTGTGGAAGACGTTGGGAAAGAGAGGTGGGTGCGAAAAAACCTTGAAGGGGGAAGAAGAGGGGGGGGGGGGGTCTAAACCCTTCCAAATAAATAATAAAATAATAATAAAAAAATAAAAAAATAAAAAAATTAATTATAATAATAATAATATCAATAATAATAAACTAAAACAGAAGTGATAATAATAATGAAAATAACCTCAATATCATCACTAATATTAATAATAATAATACTCAATAATAATTAATAATATCATTAAATATTATTAATATTATTATTATTAAAACAAATCATTAATTTCTTTTATCACACTTTCCTTCTTTTGATTTATTTTTATTTCACCAATATTTAAATTTATTTCTCTATGATTAGATCATTTCTTTTAATTAATTGGACATCAGACATTTCATGTGGTGAACTGGGTGAAGTTTCACGGTGACCTTGGTGTGGCCGTGCGACTTCGACCATGGTGCACTAAATGCTGTCAAGGCCAAAATGCATGTTTTTAAATTAGAGCTCAAAAATTTATGTCGGGATTCAACCCAGACTATCAGATTCCCAAAATAATTAATAAAATAAATAATGGAAAAGAGGAGGGTGTAACATCCTTAGGGTTCTTACTAAGGCTTTCTCATCCTTGTTTCCCATGGTTAACTATACCTTTCTGGTGGTACCAACTATAACGACCCATAATTTACATACATTTATATTACTTCTAAATTAATGTATATTCATTACAACATATAATAAATCCATGATAGGAGCATATAGGTATAGTTTATTTAGAATCTGGGAAACATAAACAACTGGTTCATAAAACATCTACACTGTCTTCCACTTATTTCATCATAACTAGACTCATTTCTAACATATCATACTTAATAACCATATTCAAGACTTGGGGAAAGGAAACATATTTAAGGTGAGCTAAAATTACAATAAGGGTATGTAAGGGAAATATCAATAATATCATAATAATAATACATAAGAACATAACATCTTAAAATCTTATCATATATATGAAATTTCAAGATATCATGTCATGGGATAAAAGTTCATAAGAATTATGGGACATAATCTAAAAATTAATAACATAAGACATGAATTTTTTTGGTATATACATAAGAATAGAAAATTATTTCCATATTAGCTAAAGCTTGTATCCAAGACCATAATAGCAGACAAAGTTCGTTATTGAACTTAGTTTACATGTCGTTCCAGCACTATATTACTGAACCATATTTATTTTTTGTTCCAATCAAGTCTATCTCATGAGATATATATATTTACCAAATGAATTGGAGGGAGATATTGGTCCCACCCATCTCACAATGAAATAATTCTTACATGTTCCACAAAGACATAGATCATTCATTATAGCATAACCCATGAAATAAAATGGGTTTCATAAATATCATTACATCATAACATAATCTATAAAAGGCGAAGAGATTTCATAAAAATAATTCCATCATAAAAAAATCAAATAAATGTAATAATAGTGATAGAAACATAACCCTATATCATATTAGATGGAAAATAATTTGGATAAAACACTTGAGCTTAATTCCTTAAGAAAATATACTTTATTTTTTAAAAATGTTTTCTATTAACATGATGTCATGAAATTTTAAAAGAAAAGAATTTAGTTAAAAATAAACTTGAATTATTTTAGAGGAGTCTTCCTAGAAATAAGGTGTTAATAAAATGTAAAAAGCTATTAATTCCATATAAGTTAAAAACATTCTTCTTGTACTCTTTTCAAAAAAGTAAAAAATTACTTCGTATGGAAAATGAAATAAATATTACTTCCATACCATTTAATAAAAATTCACCATTGGGTAAAATTGACTTTAAAAAATAATATGAAAATATAAATAATATTATATATTTAGTAAACATGGATATGGATGATAAATATACCCCTGTAAATACTTATGTATAAACAATCTCGGAAAATAATGAGATTGCGAAATTATCCCTTACCTTAGGTATGATATTATTCGTATGAATCTGAACCTCTTGTATAATGGTTAAATTATGTTATTAGATTATAACATAACCATATTCGTATTTATGATATCATATATGATCCTATTATGTTATTTTTTAATAGTGTTTCAATATTTCCATTTTTTCAGGTGTTAACTGCTTCATTTTCCAATTCCTGTTTTTCCATGTAAGTCCTGTTTTTTTATTCTTATGATGTATTTTATTCATTTAAAAAATGAATTTAAGTTCATAATTATTATTTTCATGTATCATATAAATTTTATAATCATTATTTAATTGTTAACGTCGAGAATGAATCTCACTGTGTCTTGGAGACGGTAAGCCGTACACACGCACGAGTGATAATATCATTCCCTTTGATGGTTAAATGGTATGGAATTGGATGTTATATTAATTATAAAGAATAATTATCATGTTATATTCATTATAAAAATCCATTATTTCCATCATTATACCCATTGATGTAAATTATATTTGAATAACAGTTTACACCACAATGTGGAGATGGTAAGCCGTACGTACATATACATGGTGATATTGTTATTTGTTGGATGGATAAAAGAAGGTATAAGGTTTTACAATATATTTAGTAACATATCTTAATGTATAATATACTGTATTTATTACTTAATATGGAAACAACACAATAATATTAAGTAGAATACGAAAAGAATTTTGAAAGAGGTGATAAAACAATGACCTGATTTTTGAGTATCATCTTTGGATTTGAAAAAAGCCCTCCTTAAGGTGAATATATTCCAAATGTGTTGCCTCTATGACTAAGTAAGGGTATTTTATAGAGGAAATGGGTAGATTTTGGCCATGTAATATAGCTTTATATGTGTTATTAAAAGAGAAGGAGTGGTGCCCTTTTATAAGAGAGGGGTGGGACACATTTGGAAATACCAAAACTATTAAATTAATATAAATTACTTATTTGATTAAAATGACACCAAAGTGAATTATTTAGAAGATTTTATGAGTATAGGTCAATATATTCTCAACCAATAAAATTTAGACTTTTTTTATTTTATTTTAGAACTTTTCATTTTGATTTATCCTTTTTTAATCTATTTAATTTTAATTGTGATAATATATTCTAAATATTTAATGGTCATAAATATCTACATATATGATTTTAATTAATCATAAATGGGTATTTTATGAACTTTTCGACCTTATAATTATCAATTTTTAATTTTTAAATATTGTAATGATTTTTAAATAATTTAATAAAATGTTATTTATATAAAATATCAATAGTGTCAATTTTGACACTATTCTTTTGTTTGTTTTAAAATTGAATATACTAAAAAAAACGTCATAAAAACCTATAAAATTCATGTATAATATTAATTAATTTAAATTATATTTATTTTAAAATTTTCAAAGTCACTTATTTGACATTCTTGTTAATAAAATAATTTTTTTGTCACTATTGTTTCATCCTTAATGGTAATTACATAATTTATGAAAATTATAATTAAATTTCTATGATATAGGTTATTATTTTATCTTTCCATAGAATATATATAGTTGATATTATCTCATAGTTATCCATATATTAAAATTAGTATACTTTTTTGAAAAGAAAGTGTGACATTTTATCACATTCATTGATTTTAAAAAAATTAATTTCATATTCAGGGGAAAGTGTCCATTAAGTGATTTCATTATGAAAAATATATTATAAGGGTGTAATTTAGTCATATAATAGGATTTTTTACATTTGTTAAGGTAATTTTATTATATTATTTTTACCATTAATTACAATATTTACCTTCAACCATGGTAATAAAAATAATTACCAAATTTACTATTCATAATGCCAAAAAATAAAGGAAGTATATTAGCATAATTGGGACCTAATGATTAAAAATATAGATTATAGATTAAAAAATTCACAAAATAGAAGTTTTAGTTATTAATTAAAAATCAATCCTGTTGTCAGAATGAGAGAATGAGTTTTTAAAAGTTAAAACATTGCAAAAGATTGAAATATTATTACATATGAATTAAAATTAAAATTAATGCTAATGAAATACATTATATTGAATGATAAAAATAAATTTTATTTATACCTTCAAACTATTCAATATTATAATTTAACCATATAAATTATTTTGATGAAAAAAATTTTTCCTTATAAAATTTAGTGTATTTTTACTATTCATCAAAACTTGAAAGTTATCTGAAAAATATCATAAATTCATCCAAATTAAATTTTTTTATCCAGATTCAAAATTACTATTTTATGTTGTGATATGAAAATTATTAATGCATAAAAATCTTAATTTTAAAGGGATTCCCCATTCAATGGAGAAAAATTACCCACTAAAATATAGGTTTTTATATATCAAATAGGGTTTATTCATACCCAATGACTAAAATATCCATTTGATGAATATAAAAAATATTTTATTAAGTATATAAAATATATATCTCAGTAATTTCAATGCCAAATTTAATTCACTAAATAATAAAAATATCTAATTGATTTATATTTTTCATAAATAATTGATAGCCAAAGAATTCACAATGAATTAGTATAAGTTAGTTATACTTATTCCTGCTAACTTATCAACTTATCAATAATGGTAATTTTATACTAAGGGAATCTTGTAGTTCATTCAAAGTCACGATTTCATGGAATGTAATCTAATGAAGAATAAAAGTTATTCCAAAAAAATATTTTAATAAAAAAATTTGGGTGTGACACATGACTTTTTAAAAAATGAGATAATGTCTTTAAAAGTAAATGTAACACGTTTTAACACTAAATTTCTTCTTATACCTCTCATTTTAATACCATATTATAATTAACACAACATATCAATTTATGAAGTCTTATATATATTGACATATTTTTTTATTTCACCACCATATGATTTAATAAAACACTACTCCCAAAAGAAAGAACATCAAACATTAATCAAGGCGTCCACCTAGTTTCATCATCATTATCTTCACATAGATAAAAGGTATATTCATTAAAAAAATATTTAGAGATTCTTCAAAATCACATTATTCATTTAACCAAATACACCTTTTACAACTTGGGTCATAAGTTTGTGCTGAAAGACTATATTTTAAAAGCAATTATAAATAGGTTGCATAAGGGTCTACTTCTTCAACAGCCTTTTCAAATTCATAGTATGATTTAAAATATTATGATAAGGTAAAATATCTGAAAATTATTTGATAAAATTTAACTTTTTTAAAATATGGGAATATTGTGAAAACATGATTTGATTAAAAACAACCGACGATCCACGATGATATTAAGGTATAGTGGAGGTGTCTGATATCTCAAACAACTACTTGAAAGTGAGTTGTATATTTGAAAACGTTTTAGAATAATTTAGACATGACTTTGGAATAATTATTACAAGAAAGTAATTAGGAATAGATAAGAATTTTTTTTTTCAATCCTCCTTCCATTTGTAACAGACTTTCCTTAATCTGAAAAAGTTACAGAACACAGATGTAACAAAAAAGAATAAACGTATAATGTTAACATATTTGTTGCCAAAACTTTTCAAAAACCTATTGGTTAAGAGTATTTCAAACCATACTCATCTTATCATCAGAATATATCCCATTTTAACTATTTTTATTGTAAAATTAATTTATAATAAAATAATATTTCTGGACTTTCCTAAAGTTCCCCTCCCCCCTCTTATCAAAGGTCACCATCTATACCGACATAATCACACCTATAAAACCCATAGAGTCACCAAAATTCTTCTCAAATAAGCACTCAACATCCCTAAATTTCTTCTATAATCCTTTCCTTGGGCATAAGTCATGTCAAGGAAGCCTTTTGCATCAAATAAAATGGAGTTACCCGATTTAGAGGTAACATATTCTCTCAATATCCATTCATTTATTTTCATTATCCAACCCCATGACCTCTCTTTATTATGTTATTTTATAAAAAAAAGGATATGAACAATATACTATGATGTTTTTCTACTAATGGTTCTATATACACATACACACACCTCAATCTAATGGATACAGAACATGTCGTTTCTGTGTACGGTGAAGTACTGTCTCATGAAATAATGATTGATAAATTTTATCCTACCACCTATTAGGGTGGCCATTATGATGGAAATTTATTTATATATGATATTTATTATATTTATATTTTTTCAATGGTTTAGTAATTCTTATTTATAACATAACTCTATGCTTTCCATGTTGTGTAAATACGATAATTTCATTTGAGGAAGTGTGGACTGCCGCCCCCTCAAAGCGATGTGAATCGTTCCCACTATACATGGAATGTATAAAAGATATTATTATTAAAACTATGATATATACATGTCATAAATATAATAATGATATTATAATATACATTTATTTCATTTTATTATTATTATTTTAATATGAAAAATAAATGAAAGTAGTGTTCAAGCGTATATACAACCTACTGTCTCCATGAATGGTGGATTTCATTTCCCATATTCAAATATTATGGATATTATAAATACATATATAATAGATATATATATATATATATATAAATATATGATATTTAAATCATGAATAATATTCTGGAGATGATTTACTTTTCATTACATGGAAAATTTACATCAAAACAAGTTCATTTTCGATTCATGTACCGAATATCGACAAAACGTCTGATATGAACTTAAATAATTATGTACTTTTTATAACATGGTAATCATTTAATGAAATATTTTTACATACATAAAAATTTATATTATTATAGTAGCATTATTTTATCATATATTTCATACTTATTCATAATATACATTTTTATAATCATTCTAGAATAGTGAACATGGAAGATGAATCTCATCGAATCATGAAGACGATTGGTCGTACGTACGCACGAGCGATGGTATCGTTCCTCTAATTTTTAAATAGCATAAAAATGGATGGTATATTAATTATAAAAATCATTATCATGTTATATTCATTATTTATATGAATTATACACATAATTATCCCCATCCAAATAAATTACTGTTGAATAATAAAGTACACCATGACATAGAGATGATAATCCGGATGCATGAACCCATTGTGATAATATTATTAATATGATAGAAAAAATGAGTAATATGGTTGTAAAATGATTATAATAACATCTCAGTATATTTAAGATTCTTAATTTATTATTTTGATTTGGAAACAACATATAAAGTGGAAATAGAAGATGAAAATAACTTTAAAAAAGGTGCTAAAATAATTAACTATTTTTTGGGTGTCTCTTTTGGTTTCCACAAAATGACTCCATAGGATGGATTTCTGCCCAAAGTTTAGACTCTATGATGAATTAAGGGATGTTGGGAGAAGAATTGGGTAGGTCTTGTCTGAGACAAAGGGCTTTGGAGGTGTGAATTAATGAGAATGTGAAGTTCCCTTTTATAAGAGTGGTGATTAGCACTTTAGGAAAAGCTTGAAATATTAATTTATTATAAATTAATTTTCAGTTTATAGTAGCTCCAAAGTGATTTATTTAGAGTCTAAGATGATTATGGGTAAAAATAATCTCAAACAATAGGTTTTATACACGTTTATATTAATTTTATATTCATTAAAATATTTTCAAAAAGGAATTTTTATTATGTTTTTTTTAATGGTGAATTTCACAATCTCATTATTATATGAGGTTGTTTGTATATAAGTATCTATAGGGACATATTTATCATCCATGTATATGTTTCTTAAAAAAGGCATTTCAAAAATATTATTACTATTCCTAGAATTTTTTTAAAGACATTTATACCCATGTTTGACTTTTTATAATACATTTTGAAAGGACTCTTTTGGTAATTTTCCAAATGAGATACTTTATGACCATTTCAAAAATTAATGGAAATAATGGTTTTGAAATTATATGTAACATGAATCTATATTCCAACATTATGCATATTTATCATTTTTATATTTCACTTACAATCTTAGAAGCTTATTTTCTAAATAAATGTTAATTTCTTTTTTATAATTTCACATCTTTTATATGATTAAAAAGGATAAAATTTTCAAAGAGTATTAATGATTTTATTAGATTATTTTCATCTATGTCAACATCCTTTGTTAGATTTTATGATTAATTTAGTTTGATTTATTATGATACAATATTACATATAGTACTAATGGTTTTATGATATGTTTAACTGTGTATGTGCTATTTTTATACAAATCACAGTTTATGGTTAATGTCTTAACACTTCGTATGCTAGGTTTAATATGAATGTTTGTGTTATGTTTCAGCTTTTTCAAATGAAGAATGCATTGGACTTAGTAAGTGATGGGAAGGGCCCAATATATCCCCTTGATGCATATGTTGGTCTAATGAGACAAACTAGGGTATTAGAATATGGCCTTGACAGTATAGTAATGGTCTTTGAATGAGGCATTGATGATATGGTTATGATTTTAGGTATTATGCATTCCCTCGTTATGATATTAGTTATTAACGTATCATGTGATTATTCGGCTAGTAGAATATGAATGTGACTATTTCAATGGAATTATTTGATTTATTGTTTCCATATTATGCTAAATATTATGTTTATAAGGTTTTCACTTCAGTTTTATATGTTCTTTATAAGTTTATGATTATTTATGAAGGTTTTTTCTATATTTTTTATCCTTACTGAGTATCTGAGCTCACCCTTTTCTTATGTTTTATTTTCCCAGGATTCCAAGAAGTATTTTATGATTCATTTGAAAGGCCAATCAAGGATAATAATGGCATTCTCAAAGAATTATCTATGCTGCATTTTATGCTTTGATTTTTAATGTAACATTCATGTATGTAATACATTTTCTAAGACTTCTAAACTATTCGGGATTTCTGTATTTGATTTCTTGTAATCATGCCAATGTATTATAATAATGCTCCTAATCAGGGCCTATGGAGTCGGGATGTTATTTTAACACCCCAACCCCAGATACCCAGAGATGGTGCATTATTCTTATACATTGGCATGATCAGTAGGAATAATCTCTGAAAGAACTGATTAGTTTAATAGCCTTTGAAATACTAGATACAAACATAAGTTTTACATTACATCTTGGAATGAAAGACAACATATTAACCCCTTTGAAAACTCTAAATCCCTTAGACTATCCTTGCAGGTCAAACATAACATACTTCTTTGAATCCTAGGAAAAAATGAAACATAATAAATGGGTGAGCTTAGATGCTCAGTAAGGATAACGAATATAGAAAAATCTATCATAAATAAGAAAAAACTTTTAAGTCATTTTATAAAAGTCAAACACAAGCATTTTAAACACAAACTTCCACACAATACAATAAGAATTAATCAAATAATTCCATTAAAACATTCATATGGATATTATACTAGTCGAATAATCACATGTAATATAAATAACTAATCTCAAAATGAGGAAATGAAAAATGTTGAACATTATAACCATACCGTTATGGCCTCGTTCTAAGACCATTACCATACTATCAAGGCCTTGTACCAAGACACTTGTTTTTCTCATAAGACATACTGATGCATCGAGGGGCTATAGTGGGCCCCACCCATCACACACAAAGTATAATGAATTCATCATATGAAAAGGTTAAAAAATAACCTAAAAATTCATATTAAAACTAGAATATTGAATGTTAGTACTTTAACCATAATCCATGAATGATATAAAATAGATCACCCACAGTAAAAAATATTAAAAAATATTCAATACAATATGGATGATTGTATCATTATAAATCGACCTCAAACAAGAATAAAATCCAAAAAATGATATTGACATAGTTGAGTATAATTTAATGAATTCATTATAACTATTTGAGGGAAATATCCATTTTTACTTTGAATCATTAAAAATATATTCAATTTTAAAATAAAACATTTATTTTGAAAATAACCTTGTAAGCTTGTAAGGGAAGCTTCAATATGTTAAGGAAATATAATGTCAACAAATATCCACTCACACAGTATATGTTAATGAAAATTTCTTTCCTTAATTTGACGAAAAGTTTATAAAGTACCTCATTTGGAAAACAATGGAAATATTCCTTTCAAAACATTTTGTAAAAAGTCAAACATGGGTATAAATGACTTTAAATAAGTATTGATGGTATTTTTAATTAAATTTTAATTATCATGTCCATGTGTGATAAGGATTTACCAGTAGATACTTATTTGTATGAATTCTCAGATAGTAAAGTGATTTTGAAAATAACCATTACCTTATTCTTTATGTTAGTCGAGGGTGTGTTATCCTCCACTTTTTCAGGTGTCTCATTTTGGATTTTACAAAAGGACACAATTGGATGGATTTCAACACAATATATAGCCTATATTATGTATTGAGGGATTTCATGAGTAGAATTGGGTAGCATTTGGCAGAGCCAAAGGGCTTTTGAGGTGTAAATTAAAGAGAAGGTAAGTACCCTTTTATAATAGAGGTGAGAGGAAGTTTAGTAAAAGCATGAAATATTAATTTATTTTAAATTAATTTTTGGTTTTTACTAGGCCAAAAATTATTTATTTCAAGGATAATATGATTATGGGTCTAAAAACTCTCAACCAATAGGTTTTATACAAGTTTAGGTTACAAATTTAACCATATCTTTTGGCTTTATCCTTTAGTTAAAAAATTAACTATTACCATGTCTTCTTATATTTTTACACTATATGGTTAATATAGATACTATAAAATGACAATAGAACCTCAAGTGGATCATGAATAACGTGATTAACAATATATAAGTTAGTTAGATGAATCATAGATTTTTATGACTATTATATCATTTAATAAAATAGTATTTGTTTTAAAAATTCATTTATGCCAATTTTGACACTATTAAGTAATTGTTGTTTGTTAAAGTATTACAAACGTTATTCCTTCGAACAAAAAGAATTAAATCACACCTAACATGTCAATATTATAAATCAAATTCATGGATTAAATCAAAAATATCAAATTACCCTTATTTTAATATTTACCATATCATTTATTTTAATCATTCATTAATAAGGTAATCTGTGAATTCTCAATCTATCATAAATTAATTTATTAATTTAATGTATAAAAATTATAAATAAAATACCATGATGTATGAAATATTTTGATATTCATAATTCATATATATAGTTAAATATATCAGTTATACAACCCTCTATTAATTTTTTTTAGTAAAAAGATACATGTTTATGTTATATTTCCCTTTATTTGAAATTAATTATTATAACATGTCATTATCACACCCAAGTGGATCGAAAATTCCAAAAATTAATTCTAAGGATTATTTTGGTCACCCATAACTCATCCAATAATATTATCAGACATGTTATGATAGTTTTATATTATTATAATATTATTTTAACTATTATTTACCTAATTAACCCTTTAACCATGGTAAATAAAAATATTTACTAAAGTTACAATTCATAATGTCCTAAAATAAAAGGTACATATTTAAAAAATTTGGACATTATGATACAAAATATGAAATTAATTTTTAGAAATTTAAAACAACGAAGTTGCAGTAATTCAATTAATATTAATTCTTGTTAAAATGAGAAAATGACATTTTCAAAAGTAAAAACCATCCAATAATTGACATGTGTTTGTATCTAATATTAATCTGAAAATAATTCCAATAAACTAAATTATATTTAATGATAAAAATATAATCTAATTATATTTTAAAATCATTCAAATTTATAATTTAACAATATTAATTATTTCGATTAAAAATTTTGTTTTCAATTAAAATTTAGTATTTCTCACTATTCATCAAAGTATGAAAGGTATCAGAAAAACATAAAAATTTATCCAACCTAAATTTTGATGTCCCACTTCTAGATAAAAAGTTTATTTTTTAAAATTGAATATATAAAACTTTAAAATACTGAATTTAAAATGGGCGTTCCATCAAAAGGCCACAAAACTTAATTTTTTGAAAAATACTCCTTTTATCCAAAAAAATTGAATTTGTTCTTATAAAATTTCAAATAAACACATAAAGTGAATGTTAAAATTATATGGAAGATATAAAATTCAAAATTTGGTTAATACTATTTATAAACTATAATTTAATGGCTAATTTATATATCATATAAAACAATAATATTTAATTAATATACAATTGTTCGGTAAAACTGGGTCTTATGTGAGACAACTCATTGTTTCATGTAGCGTAAGATTAAAATGGTATTGAATAAAAAAATAAATCAATAAAATTATTTTTATTCAAATTTGAATATATTATAATATCTTGGGGTGTTACATTCTCCCCTCCTTCAACAAATTGCGTCCTTAAAATTTAAACTCGAGACTGAAAACTAGGGGTTTGACATTTCAAAATATCATTATTAAAATTACACATAGAAAAACTGGTTAATGAGATCATAATTTTAAAGTAAATAAAGGGAATAATAGAGGTTACCAAAAATAACACACACAAGGGACCTATTTGAAAACATGGACACGAAAGAAAAATATGACCACCATGTCTTGATGGAGAGTGATAAAGAACACGATGAGGAGAATGTTAACAATCACAAAGATATAAAACTGTGATGATAAAAGGGGTAATTTTATTTATCCAAAAGGGGACTATGATTTCATTTTTGGTTATAATATCCTTTCCCTAGTTTTGGAAAATTAATTTACTTCATAGACTAAGAAAAGGAAAACCCGCAGGTCGGGTAATAACTTGTCACGTCCTGCAAGGCCGCAACACTTGAACTCACAACCGATGGGTGAAAAGGGTGAATCAACTACCAATAGTCTATGTGATGTCATTATTTTTATAACTTAGTATTATTTTATTTAAATAGTATGATAGATGAAGTATAAGTTCATTTTTGGGACCCAATAATATTATGACAAATCAGATTTTATTATCTTTTGGAGAGAAAGGTGAGTTTGTGGTAGAAATTGATTAAAGGAGAAAACTATAATTTTTAGGTAATTTTGTTTCATTAAATTCTTATTCTATGAATTAAATTAATTATTCAACTCCAGAGAAAAGATCATGAAACCAAAAATGTTTTCCTAGTATGTTCTTTTGGGATGAATCAAATAGCCCCTCAATCATCACAGATTTATACATTTTTGGTGGTAAACCTTTTCCTAATCATGTTCTATATCACTCTTCATCAGAACATGATGGTTACTTTTTCATTCATTTCCATGTTTTCCTACATGTAACCCTTGTATGTGTTGTCTCTGGTAAACATTGTACTTCCCTTTATTTTAAAGTGGAAGTTTTATCGGCCATTTTTCCAATGTGGGATTGCAATAAATGGAATTTGAATAATCAATCCTTAATTACCGAACACAAATTCAAAATTTGAGATTAAGAAATTTATTGAAGGGTGGGAGAATGTAACATTCCAAGATTCCATGGTATGCTTCTTTTTAAATAATTCAATAGCATATGCTACACACAACACCGAGTTTGATCACACCCCGACCTATCAATCTAGCTATTTGAAAAGATGTTATGAATAGTATTAACCATATTTTTAATTTTATATATTACATATAATTTTAACATTCATATTATGTATTTCTTATACATAATATAAGAACAAATTCAGTTTTTCATATAAAAAAATATTTTTTTAAAAATGTTGTTTTACATCCATTTAACAAAGAACCCTTTTCAAATCCAATATTTGATAGTTTTATATATTAAATTTGAAAAAATAAATTTTTTATTTAAAATAAGGACATAAAAACATATTTTGTATAAATATTTGGTGTTTTTCTGATAACTTTCATATTTTAAGAAATAGTGAAAAATACTGCATTTTAATTCAAAACTGCATTTTCATCTAAATTATTTATATAGTGAGATTATATTTTTAATTAGTTTTAAAGTGTAATTGTATTTTTTTTATAATTTAATACAGTTTTTATGATTTTACGTAATTTTACATTTAAATTGGACATAAACACATGCCAATCTTCTCATAGTTTTGTTTCTTAAAACCCGCTTTCTGGTTTTGACAAAGGGAATTAATATTAAATAAATTAATTTATATTTTGTGTTGTGGATTTGAAAAAATGGATTCATTATTTGGAATTATAAGGTCCAAAATATGTAAATAGGTATCTTTTATTTTTGGGCATTATGAATAGTAACTTTAGTAATCATTTTTATTTACCACGATTAAAGGGTAAATTAGGTAAATAAGGGCACAAATAATATCATAATAATATAAAACTACCCTAAAACGTGTCATAATATTTTTGAATGAGTCATGGGATACCCAAATGATCAATATGACAAACCTTTGTCATTTAAGAGCCACTTGAGTGTGATAATGACATGTTATAATAATTAATTTAAAGTAATGATAAATGTAACATAAAAATGTATCTTTATACTAAATAAATTTTAATATGGGGTTATTTAACTGATATATTTGAAATTTAATATTAATTAGAATGATAAAAATATTTCCTACATCCTTGTATTTTATTTATAATTTTTACACATTATAAAATATACTTATTTATGACACAATTATGATTTTGTGATTACCTTATTAATAAAAAAATAAAATAAATGATATTATAAATTTTAAAATAATTATTATTTGAAATATTTGATTCCATAAATGAATTTTATGTACGCATATGAAATTTTATTTTTGATTTAATTTCATTTTTTCTTCAAAAAATGAAGTTTTTATGACTGTAACAAAAATCACGTTTTAAATAGTTTCAAAATTGAAATAAATGAGATTTTAAAATAAATACTATTCTGTTAAATAATATAAAAGTAATAAAAATATAATATTCCTATAACTAATATCTATAGTGATACAATTATCATATTTTTTCCACTTTATGTTCACAATGAATTTTATAGTAACTATATTAACCATGTAGTGTAAAAATAAAAGAAGACAAGGTAAAAGTAAAACTATTTAACTAAGGGTTAAATATAAAATAAAAGGTTACATTTATGACCTAAAAACATATAAAACCTATTGGTTGGGAGGATTTATACCAATACTCACATTATACTCGAAATAAATCACTTTTTATCCATTAGAAATTGAAAATAAATTGAAAATAAATTAATAATTCAAGACTATTCTAAAGTGCCTCTCACCTCTCCTATAAAAGGTAACTTCTCCTCTTTTATTCACACCTCCAAATCCCTTTGTTTCAGCCAAGACCTACCCAAATATCCTCCCAACTTCCCTCATGTCATATCAGAGGCCACACATTGGTAATAAAACAATATTAAGGAGTCCTTTTGTAAAACTAAAATGGAGACACCCGAAGAAGTGGTAATCGTTTTATCACCACTTTCAAAGATCTTTTCTTCTTCCACATCCTCCTTCTATGTTGTTTCCATAACAAATTAATAAATTCAGTATCATCCATATACTGAGATATTATTCTAATCATGAGACAACCATATTCATCATTTCATCCATCCTATGAATAATAATATCACCATGTGTGCGTAAATACGACTTACCATCTCCACAACATGGTGTAATTTATTATTCAATAATACATTATTTGGATGGGAATAATGATGAGTATAATAGTCATAAATAATTAATATGACATGATTATGATTCTATATAATTAATATACCATTCAATTCCATACCATTGGAACATTAATGTAATGATATCATCGCTTGTGCGTACGTATGACCTACCCTCTCCACGACGCGATGAGATTCATTCTCCACATTAACCATTCAAGAGGGATTATAAAATTCATTTTATGATTAAATATAATAATTATAAACATAATATCACTGTATATATGAATAAAATATATCCCATCCTTAAGAAACATGACTTACATGATGAAACATTCCTAGTAAAATGAAGTAGTTGACACTCGAAACAATAGTAATACTAAGAGACGTATTTTTCTAATTTTCCTTTTTAAAAATAAAGTTTTAGTATTATTTTTACGATGTCGGTTTCTATGAAATAAACTTTCATGTAGAAAACCTTTTATAACCCTAATGAATTTGGAGGAAAAAATTCATTTTAATGGGGGTAGAATGTAACACCCCAAGATTTTATGGGATATATTCATTTTAATTTCTTAGATGTCTTGTGTTGTATGCTACAGCAAGATTATCTTTCAATATACATAATATCATATTGGTTTGAATTATATACAACCCTATTATTGGCATTTTTTACACATAATTTCTAGTTCTTTTTATATAATTCATTTCAAGCAAGACCGTGTATAAGTGATAGCTAAATTTTATAACCTAGTCAATATAATGGAGGGTATGAATAGTATTAACTTCCTTCTAAAAAACAATTTAAATGAAAATAAGTGAGTCTATAAAATAATAAAATCACTATTTATGGATTTTATTAGTGAAATATATATGAAATATATTTAATGTAACGTTTTAAATTTAAATTCTATGTTTTCTAGATATGATATATGTACAAGTTAAATTTTTCAGAAAAAAGAAGTATGTAAAAAAATACAGTTTTACACCATTTGATGGAGAAAACTTTTTAAATATAGTTTTTGACAATTTTATAAGTTCTAGTTGACATAATAATATTATTATTTAGATGTGGGTCATCAAAATTTACCTTGGAGGATTTTTTTTGTATTTTTCAGATTAAATTCATATTTTAATGAATAGTTAAAAATACTGCATTTTAATTCAAAACTTCATTTTCGTCTAATTTATTTATATCGTTAGATTATATTTTTTATTGGTTTTATAGTGTATTTGGATTATTTTTTATCATTTAATCAAATTTCATTCATTGTAAGTAATTTCACATTTAAATTGGATATAAACACAAGTCAATATTTTGATTGTTTTTACTTCTTAAAACCCTACTTTTTGGTTTTGACAACATGAATTAATCTTAAATTATCTAATGAAACTTATGAATTTTAAATTTAGAAAAATATATTACATATTTAGATTCATAATTTCGAAAATATGTAAATAGTTACCTTTTATTTTGGGACATTATGACTAGTAATGTCTGTAATTATTTTTATTTACCACGATTAAAGGGTAAATTATGTAAATAATGGTAAAAATAATATTATAATAATATAAAACTCCCCTAACACATGTCCTAATATTATTGGATGAGTCATGGGTTACTTAAATAATTCTTAGGACTAAAGTTTGGCATTTGGGAGCCACTTGGGTATGATAATGACATGTTATAATAAGTAATTTAAAGTGAAGAGAAATATAACATAAAAATTTATATTTTTACTAATTTTTTTATATAGGGTTATATAAGTAATATTTTTGAATATAAATAGTATTTTGAAAGATAAAAAATATTTACTACATCATGGTATTTTATTTATAGTTTTTATACATTAAATAAATAAATTTATTTATGACACAATGACGATGCAGTGATTACATTATTAATGAAATATTCAAATAAATTATATTATAAATTTTACAATAAATGTAATTTGAAAATTTTGATTCCATCCACATTTTTTTAATTATTATTACTTTTATATTTTTGTTAATGTATTTTTTTTAATAAATCATGTTATTATATCTTTAAAAAAAATCTACTACTAAATTGTATCAAAATTGGCATTAATGAGTTTTTAAAATAAATAATTTTTTTTAAAATGATATAATGGTCATAAAAATATAATACTCGTCCAAATTGCTTCTATACTGTTAAAAATTTCATTAATGATCCACTTGATGTTTTATTGAAATTTTATTGTAATTATATTGACTATATATTGTAAAAATACAAGAACACATTGTAAGAGTTAAGTTATTTATCTAAGAGTTAAAGCCAAAAGATAGGTTTAAATTTGTTACCTAAACTTTTCTAAAACCTATTGGATTATATTATTTATACCCATACTCATCTTATCATTTAATTATATCACTTTGGAGCTATTATAATTTGAAATTCAATTTATAATAAAATAATATTTCAAGACTTTCCTGAAGTGCCCCTCCCCCCTCTTATAAAAGGCCACCACATATACCCACTTACTAACACCTATCATGCCCCTTGTCTCATCCAAATTATACTCAAATATGCTCAAAACTTCTCTCCCTTCATCTCAAAGGGCACACTCTTTGAATAAATACATCCTACAAAGACCAATTGTGCAAATCAAAAAGAGATACTCAAAAAAGAGGTAATTGTTTTATCACATCTTTCAAAATTAGTTTCTTCTTATAATTACTCTTATTATGTTTTTACATAATAATTTAATAAATAATGTATCTTATACATGATTAAATATTATTATAACTATGGGACAACCTTATACCTCCTTTTATTCATCCTACGAGTAACAATATCGTCATGCGTGCTTACGTACGACTTACCATCTCCACACTGTGGTGTAATTTGTTATTCAACAATACATAATTTGGATGGGTATAATGATGATTATAATGGATATAAATAATGAATATAACATGATGATTATTCTTTATAATTAATATACCATCCAATTTCACACCATTTGACCATTAAGTGAATGATATCGTCGCTCATGTGTACGTACGACCAACCGTCTCCACGATGTGATGCAATTCATTCTACATGATCTTCATTAAACCATGACTATATGCATGAATGGAATGAAAAAATATGATATATATTATACTAATATCATTCTGTAAATGATATAACTATAAACTAATAAGTGGAACATGATCTTATCTGACAACACATGCATAAGAACATAAAGTTGTTAACATCCAAATAACGAGTGACAATGATATGTTACTAACAAAAGGATGTTAATTAAATCATAAATGATATCATGAAAATAAGTATGATTCTGTAATATGTCATTAATATTATTTAAATCATTATAAAGGAGGTTCAAATACATATAAAGGACATTGGAACTAAGGTAAGGTATAATTTCGCAATCTCATTATTATCTGAGATTATTTATATGTATGTATTTACTGAGGTATATTTATCATCTACATCCATGTTTCCTAAATATGTTATATTATTTATTTTCCTATACTATTTTTTAAAGTAAATTTTAAACATTGGTGAATTTTTATTAAATTTTATGGAAGGAATCTTTCTTTCATTTTCCATACGAGGTACTTTTTGACTAATCTGATAAGAGTATGAGAAGAATGTTTTTTTAACTTATATGCCATGAAAGTATTTTTATGTCCTCGTAACACATTATTCTCAGGAATCTTCTTTTACATTATTTAAAGTTAATTTTCAATTAATGCTTTTCTTTTAAATTTCATGTAATTTTGAGAAAAGAAAATATTTTAAAATAAGAAAGGAAGTTTTCCTCAATTGTTAAGTTGAAGTTTTTTTTCAAAATTATTTTCCATATAAGATAATGGTATGTAAATAGGGTTATTTTTCTATCCCTATAATTACTATGATATGATTGTTTTAATGATTGAATGATATTTTATGTGGATTTTTTTAATGATGGAATGATGTTTAACAAACCCATTTTATTTATTGGTTTATGCTATGATGAATAATTTATGTTTTTGTTGAATATGTAAAGAATGATTGAGATGCATGGTAATATCCTTCCAATTCATTGGGTAATGATTTATATTTAATGAGGTAGAAATTACTGGAATGAAAAGAAAATACAGTTCAGTAAAACAGGGCTGGAACAACAAATAAACCCGGTTTAGTAATTGACTTTGTTCACTATGATGGTCTTGGATATGAGCCTTGGCTAATATAGAAATGATTATCTATGATTTTATTTATTTTCAAAAATTCATATTTTATGCCACTTCTATGTTATCATGATTAATATTATTTTATGATTTATGCCCTAGAAACTGTTAATATTTATTTCATGACTCAATATTTTGATTTTCAAAAGTTATGTTCATGTTTTTTACATTAATATATTCATCTATTATTTTTTTACCCTTACTGATGATATAAGATCACCCTTTCCAATGTTTTTATTCCTCAGGTTATAAAGAAATAATTTAAGTAGGATTAATAAAGGGGAAGATCTATATGGGAGATGTTGAAGATGTTTCACAAGATAAAAGAATGTATTCCATATTTCTAAAGGCACTAAACTGTTACAGTACTTAGGCGCGCATTTGTAAAATGTAATGAATATTCATCTAAAAAGATGTAATATTCATATACGACATGTTTGGATCATTGTACATATTCTCTCCCAGACCACCAAATAAACTCATCAATATATTTTTAGAGTTACTTAAGAGTAAGAAAAAATTCAGGATCTTATCCAAGATGACCATCGAAAAATATTGACGAGGAATGTAAAAGAGGATCAAGAACATATTATCATTACAACTAGATATCATATTTCTATTCCAATGCCCACTTCATGGAATGATTATGTTCCTAAAAACCATGTAAAATTTCATCAAAAGATTTGAATGACCACATGGGATTCATCCAATAAGACTCCCACATCTGAAGGTTGTTGTGAATAGCACATGGCCTAGAACACCTAACTGAGAGCATCCAAGATAATGTTTTTCTAGGGGTAAACCAAAGTATTGGAAAATTCCCATTATCGTACCATTCTCAATAATATAATTCTTGAGGTCTTATAATAACTTTTAATAGGGTCATAATATAATTATAACTCTTTATTATAAGTAGAAAACATTTTCAGTTATAGAGGTTTTCCCCAAAACATTGCTACCTATATCTTTAGAGGTCCTCCCTAGAGTATCCGCTATGAAGTTACCCCCTTGTAAATATCACAGATGATTATGAGAATTATTTTCATGGAGAGAGTTTTTTATATCCCGCTAATGGTGGGAATACCAATCAACAATAATGGACACCCATTTACAAATTAAAAATAATTTACACTAAAGGTACCCCTTATCCATATGATGCATGAATCCCTCCTGATTCCAAATATCAATTAATAATGGTTGTCATCCCCATAATAACATTTTACATTAATTCCATATCCATATTCAAAATAATAAGGTACACCCTATGATGAAACAACTATTAGAAAGATATCATATCATCTGGTAATCAAGAGATTGAGGCCAGTTACACAAAGCACCATATTTCTGAGCAGAAATACTATTTATTAACCAAAAGATATCCCAATATAGTGATCATTATCCATACGTCCACATGATCACAAATATTTCAATACAATTAAGAATATTACGACTGATTATACTCCCCTCAACAAGGTATCTGAGAAACGATTAATCTAGTAATATTTTTAGAGGAATATCTCACTAACGATAAAAAGAATGTAGTTATTATGAGGAAGTAATGAGTCAAAGACAACATATCTTCCATGTTTTACCCCAAAGTCACATCATAGTATTTAATTCAAGAAACATTAGGAGAGTAATGAATAAATAATATTAGTTTTAATCAATTGAAAATGTTTTTTATTTGAAAAAAAATATATATCTTACAATGTCTATCCAAACCACATCATCAAGATAAAATAACTTCATTGTCAAATTGACATGCCCACCCTTTCAGTGGTGTGACACCTAAATCATGGAGGTTGATGTATTATTATACAACACACATAGATTAAATATATATAATGGATCCAATTAAATTAATTTTCAACAATCCCTTAAACATATATATTAAAGGATGGGGTGAACATGGGGCACTTCATTTCACTCTAATTATTAGTTAGTAGAGTCTTCCAAGAATATCTTCAAACAACATCTTTTCTTTGGGAAAAAATTAGACCTAAGATTTATACACATTATCCATCATATTTAATAGGATACTCTAAATTATAAATCTTTGAAATGGTGGGCCCGATGGTTATGTTCCATCAAGAGGATTGTGTATCAAGCCTATGAAAAGGATAAACATACATCACATTTGAGAATGAATGAATCCTCAACTAAAGCACTGCCCCCATTGGTGAGAAAATATTTTTTTAAAAATGTGTTCTATTCATCTCATGATAAAATGAAACCCTATAAAATAATATTAGCAATGATTGAAATATGGGAGAAACCCTAGACCACATGTTTGGGGTACTTTTATCACTACCTCTACCACAAGGGTAATCGAATCCCAACCAAGTTCAAGATTCCATAGTACTGGAAACAAGTCATCCCCACCCCACAGGGAAAGGGTATTTTTTCACAACCTCCCCCTTCTCTTTGGAAGTCTATCATCTTCAATCTATGGGAGGAATCTTAATAAATATCCCCATAATTCAACCAATCAGGTGACTTATCTTTTTTTGGGAAACACTTCACAAGAGTGTCTAGAGATTTTCCTAGGATCACCCTCTAAATAATATCACTAGGGAAGCATCAAGGGGTGAATGAAAACCCTCATTAAAGAGGAAAGATAAAATGGAATTCCAAGAAGGGTAAGACCAATGAGAGTTGTGACTTATATCTTGATAGATATTTTAGATACATTCAATTTCCTTATCCATTTATGAGAACATGATTATGGAAATAAGCTCTGCATTAGAGAATGTCATTAACATCAACCCCACCAATGGTTTGGAACATGAAATCAAAAAAATAATAATATAATGCATAATATTCTATCCAAAAAAATATTTCACACTAAAATTCTCGAATAAGGTGTGTTTACCCTTAATCAGAGACAAACATAGAATTTGGTAATTACATTGAATACTTTATTTACATCTCTTTGGAGTGTTTCAAAAAAATTAAAGGTTAATGGTGTGGAAAAATAACACCCATCACTCAAAGATTTTAAAACTCCCAATATTAAATAAATAATTTCTTAGTAAAAAGTATACAAAATGAGTTAGAGAAATTCAATGAAAAATTACTCATAAAAAACATTCATGATGGGTAAAACTCTCAATAATTGACTCACATTTATCCTCTATTAAATCTCTTTCAACATGAAGTGGTTGTACTAAAAATAAGTGTGAGATCATCCCATTCGACTAAAATAGTGTTTTAATATCCAATCTACCTAGGCTTGGTGGGTGGATATTATCAAGAATTTCCTTTATTAGGGAGGAAACTTGAACTAGGTTTGGAAGATCTCCAAGGTTAACCCATACCAGTTATAAATAATAGATACAGTAAATAATATCATATCAGGCTATAAATTTTTTCTACTCTAAGGTGTTTGGCCATCCTACCATTTAATTATACCTCATTGACTCCATTGAATCCATGGTGGCTCTAATAGATTCCATTTAAGGGTAGAATGAACTAGTGAAAAGAAAAATAAAATCATACCTTGAATGGATAGATGTGACTCCTCCTCCACCAAACATTGGGAATATAACTTCCCTAAACATTAATGGCATTTTATATCCACAAAAACACCTGAAACACGTTATATATTGTTGTGGTCCAATGATGGGAACCCTTGAATGGTAAGGGAATAATAAGTTATATTCTTTTTCATACCCTATATAGAAAAATATTTATCTAGTATAGCAATATACCTGGTAGATTATTCATGGGATTGGATGACCTATATTAAAATTTATCTATCATTTTATCCCAAAATTGATAATGATAATGGTATTTAATATCTCAAACTAAAAATCATGTGAGAATTGGTCTTAAAATTCATATCATAGTGGAAGGGTTTGAAATTTTATTTGAACATGCAACTTTCTATAGAATATTGACTAGGAATATGCATATAAAATATCTGAGATGAGTTATTCACACCACTCATTTTGTTAAATTATCTGATTGAATTTTTTGAGTTTTCCATAGGTAAACAAAGGATTAAATATTTTATTCTAAAAAATAAGAACATTTCCTTATCAAAGATGAAATTTCAATGAATGAGGAATGATAAGGTATGATTAAAAAATGTGATGCTTAATACAATGTTGATTATTTTTTTGCACTAAAAACTATTAATTATCCTACCCTCCAGTGACAAAAAATAAACGAAACAACATTATTAGGAAGGGTGGAAGATGAAAATGAATCTTCTATATATCTAATTAAAGAATAAATATTACCCTTTCTAAAGATAATTGATCCATAGTGATTTAATAATATATATGGAGAATAATTTACTTAAGCTATAATATCCTTGAAATCATAATCAAGTTTTACTCAATGGTCAGTCAAATTATTTCCCCTTACAATAGATTTTAGGGAACACCACCTAAGAGTATTTCTTTTTCAAGTACATCCTCCAGAAAAATATAGTTTTTGAGAAGTTCAAGTTAAGAAAACCACCAATAGAAGTGTATTTTGTTTCAACTATCATACTAGAGGAATTAGGGGAATGAAATGAATTTATTAATAATGATTCCAAATAATTTAATGATTAGATGACTATAAAAATAATAAAATGAGATTATGTTATTCTCAGGGTGTTTTCAAATCAACCAGTTGTGTCCCCAAGTCCCTTTATGAAACCAGGCCAGATTTTTGAACATCACAATATTTAAAGAGCATGTCTTCTAAGAACCAACAAAACATATATAAAAATATAAATGTATAAGAAGATGAACTTGTGATAAATATGAATCCAGTCCAAACCCTATCAATTTTTATTCCCTAGTATTGGGAGTATGCATACTACCTCACCATATTGTTTAATGGGAACAATATGATCAAATGGAATACTTATCAGGAAAATTGTATTTATATAACTCTATGAATTTTATTCACTTGGTGGATCTTTTTTTTGATGATGAATATATATATATAATCCTTACTTTAACTCTTATAATTGAGGATCATGGGGAATAGATCACCAAGACTGATGAGGTTGATGAGGATGAGATTGAAATGGATATCAAAATGAAACTCACATAACTACTAAGGCTATATATGATTTAGAGACCTAGATGAAAATGAATTAGTAATCTTGGTAGGAGCACTAATATTCTATTGAGTTATCTAGGAATCACTTAGGAACAATTTTACCTGTGTACCGATTGAAAAGAAACATATGTATAGTCATTGTTACAAGGTAAGAAGGTTATTTCAACCCATTCCCATTATGATGAAAATTCCTTTGAGTTCTAACCAGGAATGGAAGACACTAGGATAAACAACATTGTCTTCTAAGACTCATACCAAGAAGAAACCTCATGTAGGGATGCATATACACTTGGCTCATAAATATGACATATAGAAACAAATTTTTGTTGTTATAGAAAAGATCTCGATCTTTGATGACATTAAAATTTAAAATAAACATTAGGTAGAACCTTTTGAGGCCCTCTTAATTCCTAAGGTTTTTGAAGCCAAGGTTACTACCACTAATGTATGATGTATAGAGACTGACCCTGTTCATTGCTATGAAGTCATTTAATTTATAGATAAATACATGAAGACCGCTATACAAGGATATATAAAACCATTATACATATATAGAAATCTATAAAATTTTGAAAATCATCAAGACCTTGTTCAGTAGGAATCAAAATTAACCTTATTCGAATTCAGACTCTCTGATAGCTAGGTTATAATGAAGACGACATTTTTCTATATACTATAATAATTCAAGGGTATGATGATAGTGAGAGAAAGAATCTTGGATGAAATAGTCTCATCACTTGATTTGGGGACCTTGTCTCTGATTCTGAGTTTATTATTATTCTCCATAGTACAAGATTTAATATCATTTTGGGGAGTTCTTGGATCCAATTCCACATTTAATTACCTTCATCATACCATAATATCCTTAAATAATCCATTAACAAACATGCAGGGGCGATGCATAGTGATGGTTACCTATTTTAGTCCCTTTAATATAAGCACATTGATGATATATTATATAAAAAGGATGGGAAACATTCAAATATAAGTGATATCATCTGTACCACTACTTCAAAGAGTCTAATGATAAATCCTATAAATCTATGAAATATGCTCATTAAGGATTACATATTTTCTATCAATTAAATTGAGGTACTCACTTTCAATCTAGGGAGTCATAAAACTACACAAACCCCTTTTGATAAGATGAATCATTTGATAAACTTCCTTTTATATGTTGGCTAAGCTAAATTTACCATAGAATAAAAAAATAATTCAAGTAAAATATATCAATAATACTTATGCAGATCAATCTAATTCTTTAGTAACTTTTTAAGAAGGGTTTCCTCACTAATCTTTATTCACATTGATCCTAACTAGTAATATTTTACTATGTGTACATGAATCCCATTATAAGAGGGAAAACATGAGTCTTAGGTGCATTGAATTACATCTTCATGATATCGATCACATTGACTAATTCTAATTTCATTGAATAAATCAATGATCATAGTAATGACAATGATTCCCCATATGAAACTGTTCCTCATTTGACTCTAAGACCAATGTATATCCTTACATTACTATTTAGATTCGAAAATACCTTTGTATCATAAATAGGAAATGAATATTCCTCAATTTAATCAATATAATACCAGTATATCGGTACCTTTTCTTCCCCTAGTGATAAAAAAGATGAACGGGACCCTACACAAACTATTCCTCATGATAATTTATGCACATTGGTATTGTAATAACTCAAAACTTTATAATAAAAAAATCCCGTTATGATTGAATTAAATGCTCTATTTTGTATCAAGGTAATACAAAAACTAATCACATATTGGGTTTTTATATCCTATTATATTTAATAGACCATTATGCATCATAACCATTTATAATATAGACATTTAATAATTATCATATGATTTGTAATAATATAGGGTTATGATAAATCCAATTGTAATAGACAAAGGAAAAAGTAGCCTCATCCATGAGGATCATACCCTATGAAGCTAATTTATCAAAGCTCTTATGGGAGATATAATCACTGAAATTTTTACTTTACGAAAACCAAGTGTATATCTAACAACTAAATCATGTTGGAAATCATGTATGGTATAATTAAATTCTCATCGAAATCATTACTCAAAAAACATATAAAGAACCACCCCATGAAAATATCACCATCACACACCTTACCCTTGGTGAGTTTTCTTATTTAATAAAGGGTTATGTATCAAGACCCTAATAATATGAATATGAAAAAGGTATTTTTAATAAAATAATAGTTTTATTTACTTCTTATTTTAGTTACTTTAAAAATAATTTTTATTTAGATACGATAAAACATGAATTTTATTTATGGGTAACATACAATTTCAATTAAGACATATCTTTTGATTAATTAATGTATTTTTAAAATAAATTAAATTTAATAAAAAAATTTATTAAATAATTTTTATTAAATATAAATGATAATATAATTTTTATGAAGTCAAATATAATTTTTATAAGGGTTCAAAAAATATTATTGTCGAGAAAACCAACATTTCTCAATGAATGAAAATTCTTATTTTTAAAGTGAAAATTAAAAAAATTATCAAATACTTCTGATAAAATAAATATTATTCTTGGAATCATCATGTTAAAATTATCTAATAGTTAATTTTTAATAAGTTTCATATACAATCGTATTGTTGGGTAACAAATAAATACTATATAAATATATTGTGGGTACTAAGACCTCATAATGACAATAAAGTGATGAAATAAGTGCTAAAAAGGATTTAAAAAACCAAATATATGTTTCTAATTTATCATAATGTCTTATTGAGGTTATTTTTTAATTTTAAAAATCCATTATGTATCCTCCAAAATCTATATTATATTTTAAGGTTTTAATATCATTTATTAAACAGCATGGCTAACCTCCACACCACCAAGGGTAATATGTTAATGATTTATGTCCTTTTACATAGAAAATAATTAAAAACAATCCTCTTTGGATGAAACCATATGAGAGAAACATGGTATGTTTTGTGGTTTTGAATACATTATTATATATATTTAAAAACCTAAAATTGGGAAATACTAAAGAACTCCCCTCTCTTTTCCTATATAAACCCACCTAATCTCCCCCATCTTTACTGAAAAACATTGGATACCTTTATTAATCTACTATAACCTCTATATTGTCCTACCAAGTTTCCCCAATCTCTTAAAAATCTCCTCCCAAGCTTTTGGTATCACCATCTCAAGGTAATGAATCATCTCATTCTCCTCATTATTTAGTCATTTTATTCATTATATGAATTTTATTTACAATTCATAATGTTTGGATATATTTTTACACATCCATATTACTGTCCATTTAATGTAAAAATGATTATAGAACCATTTATTTCTCATTAAACTATTTTAATAATATTTTTGTACTGTCATTTTGTTGTCGCAATTGAACTGGGATTTTTCCATGACAAACCATTATGTTGTGAACACCCTCACTATTTCCATTGAATGGAATTCACTAATACATACATAAAAATATTTTATTGGGGACATATATGTATTTATTCCACACTCCTTTATCATGGAATTGAATGTTACGAATAATTTTTTTATGTTATATGTTATTTGTGTCCCACTTATGCACGTATATGATGTGATTATGATGGGTGAGTATATATAGTACTCTAATGAATTGGGTAAGGTTTTAGTCTCAGGAGATTCCCTGAATGGTGCATAGGTGGTTATAATAAAAACATTATGTTATGAGTTATTGTTATTTAACCTTAACTTATTCTCATCATGTCATCGTTAATGTTGTTTAGAAATTCCAATGTTTCCTTTTTTGTTATCATACCATATTATTCCTCATTTTTCATGATTATGACACCTTTTCCCATTGAAATGCATATTGTTTTACATGTAACACTTTCTTCTTCTTATGATTCATTTATTCCCTTACTAGGCTTTATAAATCACCGTTCTTCTATGTATGTCTCTAGGTTATCCCATATAATTTTAATAATTATTGAATATTATTAGAATATTATGGATATTTTCAACAATACTGATGTACCCCATGTTTTAAGTTATTATGAAATGTTACTAATTGATAAAAGAGATGTGACTTCTTGAACTTATGGGCTGTAATATTTTTATTCTTATGTAATAAATAATGAATTAATGTTTAATAAAGACAAGGGTTTTCAAAGATGGTATCATAGTATTGGTAAGTTATTTTTGGAATTAGGATTAGAAAACTCTAGAGAAATCCTTAGAGATAAGAATAAACATAAGAAGACATACCTCAATTTTGGTAAAGTATAAGATTAAATAGTTTCCAATAAAATATCTCCCTTTTTCATTCTATAAGTGGATATGGACCAGGAAAAAATGTAGTTAGGTTTAACACATGAAAACATCGTATTTACCTAGACTCAATCGAAAACTATTTCCCAACAACAATCCTTTATGCACACCTTGTTTGAAACTCCCACGGGAGATTCTTTAGTAAATTCACAAGCTCATTATAAACCAGTATAAAGGGGAAAAATTCTACAAGATTCTATGTATAGAAATAGATAATGAATAACATATATTGAATCCTAGAAATTCATAATATAAATAAATACATGTCATTTATGAATTATCCCTTTAATATTAATGGATTTCCATTTATGTGTTTAATAATTTAAAAGTTCTCATACCTAATTTTTCCTTTATTCTATCCAATGGATGAAAATGGGAGGAAACGAGTAATCAAAAAACGTGAAGGGGAATGTGATGACTTACCAAACAAGATGCCCAACCCAATGGGAGAAAAAGTTAAAAACATTGTGAAAATAATATCTCATTGAATAAGGTTCTGAATAGAAGCATGAATTAAGAAGAACACCCAAATACCCCTAAGAAAAAACAAAGTACAATTTAGTTCTTTTGGAGAAAAAGGCCCCCATATTTCCATGGATCATTCGATCACATAATCATGGAACAATGGATCAACTCAATTGAGAAGATATTGTCCATCCTTCAATGTTTTGATAAAGAGAAGGTTTATGGGTTGTTTATTGTATAAAGGGAGAATTTAATCAATGTTTTACATTTATGAAGAATATAAAACCCACGAAATAGATCGAATCAATGGGGTGGAAGGTATTCTGGAATTTTTTTAACAAATATTTTACTCGCACTCTACAATTTAAAAGAGAAATGGATTTAATTTCCCTAAAAAAATTAATCCATCATGCAATATAAGAAAAATTTCTGAAGAATTTCATGATATATATTCAGATTTTTGATTACCCCTAAATACTAAGATGATATCTTCTTTGGTGGGATAAAATTGATTTTATGAAAATCCCTGGTGATTCATGACTTTGATAGCTATGAAAAAATTATATGATGTTCTCTAAAAGTTGAAATGGATATCAGTGAATCTAAAGGGTCTCACTATGATAATACTTGGAAAGTAGAGTTTAATTATGTAATTTTGATAGAATAATATTATAGTGGAAAGAAATTCCAACATCCTACTTGTTAAAAATGACAAAATAAGCACCCTAAAATTTCTTAAAGGGGATTAGGAAATTCTTTAGGTATAGAAAGGAAGGGAACATATCTAGTGATTAATGATGGGTAGAGACCACCAATGCAATGAAATAGAGGTATACTCCAGCCAACCATCATCTAATTTTCCATTATTTCAAATCCATGTAATAAGGACACTATGATAACCACTACTGTAAGATAAGGGTTTTCGAAGAAAATAAACACTAACAAACTCCATGGAATCAAGGGAGATCATATTCCATCACAACCGATTAGGTGGATCTCAATAATGAAGTGGTTATAAGTATGATATTTATTGATTAAATAATAATAAAATTAGTTTTTTATTATGGTACTATAAAATCTTTTATAACAATAAATTTTCATAGAAATATTGAAATACCACCAAAAATCATAGATGTAGAGCTATCGATGAAAATTAAAAATGGGGCAATTATTGCATCATAAGTATATAAATCCTCCCCTATAAAACTTTCTGGGATTAAATTCCCATAAAAAATTTGGATACTATCTTATGGGGAATTTTATATAATTATTGGTATGGATTTTCTTTCATATTATAGAGGAAACAAAAAATTTCATGATAATGAAATCACACTTTGTATTGATAATCATCCTCTGATTATGTATAATTTAATGAAGTAGTTTGAATGTTAATTACCACAAAAATATCAATAATATATATTATTTACCTATGAAAAAGTGTATATAGATCAAATGGTTGAGTATAAGGAAAATACCATCCTTGAAGGAATGACCATTATGAGGGAATACAATAATTATTTTCCTGATGAATTGTCTGGTCTTCTTCCAAGAAGATAGGATGAATTTTATTTTGATCATATACCTATGGTTCTGTAACATTGAAAACATCAAATAGAATGGCTATTATGGAACATGAGTAGATGAATAAAAACTATAGGAGAATACGGATAAATTATTTATATAACCATGTGCTTCACCTTGGAGTGCATCGACGCTCTTAGTCAAGAAGAAGTATGGGTCAATGTGCCATTAAATTGATTATAAGGATACCAACAAGATCATGATAAAGAACAACTATCCTCTATCATAGATTTATACCTTTTTCTATCAGCTATGTGGAGCCTGATACTTCACCAAGGATGATCTTCAGTATAGTTATTTTCATGTAATGGTGAAGATGGAGGATACCACCAATACTTCTTTACATACAAGGTATGTGAACTATGAGTTTATAGTAATGACATTAAGACTCACTTATGCTCCAAAAATATTCATAGACTTGTTGAATAGGTTCTTTAAATATTACCTCCGCAAATTTGTGTTAGTTTTTATATATTATATTCTTATATACTCCAAAATAATGGAGTATCATGATGATAATATGATCACATAGATAAAGACATTATGAAAGAAGAATATTTATGAAAAGTAAAACAAATATGAGTTTTGGGTGAAGGATGTCTCATTCTTTGGACATAGTTTCCTAAGTAATGAAATTTTTATGGACCATTAAAAGATAGAAACAACTGGAAGATGGAAAAAACATCCAATATGATTGAGATTATTAGTTTACTTTAATTCTTTAAGTACTATAATTGGTTTTTGATAAATTCTTCATGATTTTAAAACACCCAAACAAAGGTAGCACAGAAGGGATACACATTTTTTTGGAATTTTGAGTGTGAATATAGTTTCAAAGAATCAAAAATAGGCTTATCACTACACTTATACTTATGCTACCCTCATGTAGGAAACATTTTATGGTATAAAATGATGCTTCAAAGAAGGAATTTAGTTGTTTACTAATGTAGAATGAAAATTTGATAGCCTATTCCTCAAAGAAATTGAAATTTCATGAACATAATTACCCATCACATGATCTAGAGTTGACAAAAACAATATTTACATTGAAATATAGCATCATTATCACTTTTCATATAAGTTTGAAATATATATATATATATAATAAGATCCTAATGTTTATATTCACATAGAAAGTGATGAATATGCACCAAATAATATAGTTATAGTTGATTAAGGACTATAACAACTCAATCCACTACTATACTTGGAAGGAAAATAAATTTACATACACTCTATGTATAAAAGGTCCAACTATTTTATCATTGATTAGGATTTATAAGGATTTTTTATTCTTAAACTTGAAATGGATGGACATTAGAATCATAAAGGAAAGAACATTATCAATCCTTTTATAAATTATTTCTTAATTGTCCCTTTAGTAGAATATAAAGGATGTTCAAAGAGTCGATGTAAAAATTCAAAAGAAGGTGGAATATATAGTAAAAGGAATATCCTAAAATTTCAAAAACTAATGAAGAAAGAGTTATAATATTTGTATCACGCCTACATGTACAATCAAATATCAAGTTAAAGGAGATGTTGGATGATGCATATAGATTGACCTTTTCCATAATTCCATGGTGAACAAAGTTGTATCAGGATTTATGAGAGAACTTTTGGTTGGAATATATGAATAAAGTGATAACTGAACATACATAAAGTTGTCTTGTATGTAATTAATTGATGGTTTAAAGGAAAAAATCCAATGGTATTATGAAAAAATTAAACATACCAACATGGGAATTAGAAAACATAAACACATAATTTTTCACTAGACTTATAAATACATAAACATGATATAATTATATATGGGTTGTGGGGGGGGGGGGTATTCTTACAAATACTTCTCACTTCATTTCAATTTGAGAGGACCTAAAACTCAATTAACTCGCAATAATATACATTATAGAAGTGGTGAGGATGTAGGGAACCCCACTATTGATTGTATCTAATCAAGAACCAAAATTTACCTCCCTGTTTTGGAGTGGTCTCCAACATGAACTAAATACTAAGTTGAACATCATCATGACTTGCCATCCTAAAACTAATGTCCAATCTAAGAAGACTATCCATAAATTCTAGGATATGTTGACAGCCTTCTCAATGGACATCATATGATGATAGTACCAACATGTTTTTATAATGAAGTAATAATAAAATAATAGTTTCTACGCAAGAATACAAAATGTATCAAAAAAAAGACCATTGTTGGAAGAGGTGTAGAACAACTTAATGATGGGATGAAGGGGGTGAACAAAAACTTCTAGGTCCTATAATGGTCAATGAAATAGTGGAATAGGTCAAGACCATTCAGTTTCACATTAATGTTACCCAGAGTTGATACATGAACTATGTTGAAAATATTCAATGAGACCTCGAGATTGTGGTTTGAGAGAAGGTATTTTCCACATATCCATGTGGAATAAAGTAGTTATATTTTTTTAAGGAAAATATTATTCAAATCAACATCAGTAACTTTGAGATTCTTGATAGCATAAGAGCGGTGACCCATCGACTAGAAATCCCACCTAAACTATCTCAAGTACATGATTTGTTCCATGTATCACTCTTGAGGAAGTAAATACAATACGTCTTATATTTATGGAATCTATATGTGGTATAATTTGAGAATTATCATTCATATGAATTTTGGTCAAGGCAGATCATAGATTATATAGACAATGTTCAACAAAATAAAACAATGAACCTGGTCAAAGTGAAATGAAGAATTCACATGTTTGAAGAATCGATGTGGTAAATAGTGGAGGTGATGAAATATAATTACACTAATATATTTTAGTATTTTAAATGAAAACTTTTACCAAAAAATTATAGTTTGTGGGGTGATTTTGATGACATGAAATTTTATAAATAAAATTATCATTGTGAATGAATTAATTTCCATACTATATAATATAGTTATAGAAAAAAATTCACTTTATTATCTATATTATATCCAATCTTAAAAAAATACTATTAAGTATCATAATATTTGATAAAATATTCATTGAATAGAGATCAAATGATTATAAATATAAGGTTAAGATAAATCAACCTTCCACAAACAAAGAAGCAATTTCCTCAACTAGTAGGATTGTACCCTATAAATCCAATTTATCAGAGATTACAAGGGTGATAGAATCACTATGATTTTCCCTTCAACAAACCCAAGATGAGATTCAACAACTAAATTTTGATTTCATTCAATTATAAGAGAAGTTCAAGCTTATCTAGATCACAACCCAAACCATGTACACTAAACAAACCCAAGAAAATATCACCATTATATACCATAACCTTTGAAAATTTTCTGTTATAACAAAGGTATATGTATCAAGACCCTAAATATATGAATCTTTATATTGTATTTATAATATAATAATGATCATATTAACTAATTATTGTTGTCACTTGACAAATGATTTTTATTTTGATACGATAACACACAAATTGTATTTTTGAGTAATATAAAATTTCAATTAAGTCATTTCTTTTAATGAATTAATTTGTTATTAAGATTAATTACATTTTAATAAATTATTATTAATAAATAATTTTTATTAAATATACATGATAATATAATTCTTATGAAGTCAATTTTAATTTTTATAATTGATCGAAAACTATTATTGTCAAAAAACTTGAATTTTTTAAATAATCTAAATTATTATTTTAAAGGTGAAAATTTAAATATTTAGAAAATTATTTTGATGTTATAAAAATTAATTTTAGAATCTACATATTGAAATTATAAAATGGTTAATTTTTCATAATTTTCCGAGATAGTCAAATTTTTGTGTAAAAATTAAATATGGTATAAATATATGGCGTGTATTATGACATCATAATGACCCAAAGTGATGTAATAAATGATATAAATGGAATAAAAGACAAAATATATGTTTACCTTTTAAAATAATATGTTTTATAGTGAGTTTAATAATTTTATCTAACCTTTATGAATCCTCCAAAACCTATATTATATTTTAAGGCCTTGAATCATTTATTTAAGAACATGAATCACCTCCACATCACCATGTGTAATATTTTTGTGATCATGGTCATTTTCCTTATAAAATAATGAAATAAAATCCACTTTTACATAAAAAAGAGTCAAAAACCATTGTACGGTTTTTTGTTTTCATTTCATTATTATATAGAGTCCAAAACCTATATTTGAGAAATAATAAAGATGTTCCCTCTCCTTTACAATATAAACCCACCCAATATCCCCTTAATATTCACTAAAAACATTTTATCATGTCTTTAATATTCCATTACCACTCTAGGGTCCTCCCAAGGTTCTTGTAGGATCCCAAGAAAATCCTCCTAATCTTTTGGAATCAACCCCTAAAGGTAATGGATTCCCTCCTCCTATTTATTCATGCATATTCTTCATTATATGAATTTTACTTCTAATTAATAATTTTGTGATATTTTTATCCACATACCTATTAATTTACATTTTATTTTAAAATGATGATATACCAATTTCTCTCTTATTAAACCATTTTATGAATCTCTTGGTACTTTTATTATGTTGCTGAATTATCACTCTAATTTTTCCATGAAAAACCATTGTTTTGTTTATACCATGGCTATTTTTACTCTTGGTTATTCACCTAGACATAATTAAACAAATTTTATTAGGTAATTACATGTATTTATTACAAAATCCATGATTTTATAATTAAATGTGACGAAATTATTGTGTCAAAATTTATACTTATTACTTTTCCATCCCTTTTATTTTGGAAACTACAAACACTGTCTCAAAAACATGTCTACTAACTTATTATTTATTTAGTGTTTTAGAATTATATTATATAAACAATTACCTTTTACCATACTTAGAATACAATTTAAAGTATTCTGAATATAAACATTACATTCTTCATTAAAATTATTAAAAGGTGTTTCAGTCAGATTAATCAGACCCACCTTTATGAGATCAAGGGATAAACATTCTATCTTGTTTACTATACTGAGAAAGTTTTAACAACTAGGCTGATTCCAGTACCGATATCATTGGATTAATACAAATTAGGATTATTTTAATGAGAATATTAATGAAATACATTAGTCTTACTATGTTAATAATCAAAATATAGAAAACTTATTTCTAATTGAAGGATTATTTACAACACTATAATGATGTTAATAAATACGACATCAGACCTTCAATTATACCAGATCGTTATGATATGTCAAGTTCAAGGTGTTTGAATTTTTTATAACAACTCAAAAATATGACCATTTGGAGAAACAAATATGACTATTGATAGATCACCCATAAATACCAAGTCATTTTAAGTGTTTGGATTCGATAAATTACATTTTATCTCAATTTTTTAGAAGAACACAAGGTGTGAATAGGTCTTTCATAAATTTTTTATTTTCTTATAGATTAATATTCTTAATGAACCCTTTTTCGGTTTTCTCTCTTAGATTTTTTTTATTTTTTTTCATGTCCTATCATCATAATTATCATGGTATACCGAGGATGGGTAGATAAATATTCTGATCATTATATCGAGGGATTTTAAGGATAGGAAGATAGATTCATTCTGATCTGTGTATCGAGGGATTTCATTGATAAGAAAAGAAAGAATTTGCTGATAGTATAAAATATTGTATATGATTAGTCTAGGTTATTGACTAAATTTCTCTTCATGTTAAAAGAGAAATGTTTTTGATATCTTGAATGTCATTATTTCTTTATTATGCTATTTTATTACATGAAACTTATGTGTTTTTATTTTCACTTCCCAATATAATAGAAATATAGTCATCATACTTAACTTTCTATACAATATGAATTATTATATTAAATTTTATTATGATAATAATAATACATTTGAATTCATCATATTCATCATGATTATGATTTTTTAAATATGATAAATTAAATCCATGGGTATTATGATTTTCAATGGGATTTAATCAACCCATATCCTGGTTCTAATTCTGTAATTTTGTTAATCGGATTGAGGGTTGAGTCCAATAATCTACTTAAAAAGGATTTGGTTTTTAGTTGTCTTAGTTATTTTGAACTATATTTTTTAACTCTAATTCACCCCCCCTATTTTATTATTTCCATTAAAATAAAATTTTTACGTTCCTATAATCAGGGTTGTAGATATACCGATCCAATAATTGGTATCAAGGATGATTTCTAATACTAAAGCTGGATGATTTTATCACTTTATTTTATATTTAAAATTTGTTACAGTTTGGAAATAAGATTTTGTTACAATAATATGTTTCTATGAAAATAATGTTTTTTAAAAGACATCATGAATGAATATTGGATGCATAGGAAATCGTAATCCCAATAGACCGCCTATATTTTATGGTGTTTACTTTGAGTACTATTTAGATATGATGAAAACTATTGTTATAAAAAAAATTGTAAATATTTTATTTCCCACTAGATATTGTAATATTTTAGATAAGAAAGAAATTTATTTTACTCATCAATATAAACAAGAATATGAGTTAAACAATATAGTGAGGAATAATTTGTTATGTTCTATGAAAACAAATTTATATTCGTATTTCTTCTTGAGAATCTGTCAAACATATATGGAAAAATCTTATGATCACACACTTTGGTACATCTATATTTACTGAGAGTTAAAGATCTATATTAAGATTATACAACCAAGCCTTTTTCATCTTAATAAGTGAATATGTTCCAACGATGCATTAGATATTCATGAATATTTTAAATATTTTATAATCTATTGTTGAGAATCTTCTTGATGATGATATAATTGTGAATAATATAATTAACATCATTACAATTGAGTAGGAATAATAAATAATAATATTTGAAGTGAATAGAAAGTTAAATAATATTAACTTGGATATTCTAATTCATACCCTTATATAGTAAAAAGGTAGACTCAAGGGATATGATGAGAAAAAGAAAAAGAAAAATAGTGGTGTTGCTTTTGATACAACATAAACCTTACCAATTAATGATAAATCTATTGAGACTTTTTTTAAGAGTTCGAGAAAAAATAACGTGGTTCTTCAATCCAATTCAAGAGTTTCTGAATATTCTGATAATGAATTAGAAACCATGTCCAAAAGGATAAAAAGAATAGTCAGTATGAAATATTTTAATACTGATACAAAAATGGTCAGAAAGATAGAAGTGATAAGAATAATGAAGCTATTTTTTATGAATGAAATAAAGTTGGACACATCTTACCAGATTTTACAAAGATAAAGAGTAAATATATGAAATGAAATAATTTAGAAAAGAATACCAAGAAGTATTATAAATATAAAGAAATGAATTTCATGAAAGATGCTAACACATGGAGTGTTAGTGGAGGTGATTCTTGTAAGAATTCATCATATAATGAATTTTCTAATTAGAGAAACATAAGTATTTTTTTTAATGTACCTAAAGCTAATCAACATTTCATATGTAAGGTATGGACATATTAAATCATTAATAATATATCTTTAAGTGATAATTATCCCAATGAGATGGATCCTATATCTTTTGATGAAGAATATTCCCCAACTAGTGAAGATAATTCTCTTTTTTATGATGATGATTTATGTTTTTCTTCCAAATAATAAAAATTATAAAATTGAAAAAAAAACTTGATAGTGAAAAGGAAAAAATAACTTAGTGTGATTCAAATATAAATATTTTTAAAAATGAAATATTAGATCTTTCAAAAGATCTTTATGAGATAAATTTTAAGAAAAATAATTTATAAAGATTTTGAAAATTTAGTTTCTGAGAATTTTTTTTAGAGAAAACAATTAATTAAAAAATGAATACTAATATGGATAAATATTTATTTGGAAAACTAAAATATGAAATATCAAGTTTGAGAAAACTTTTTCAAAACCTTATGAATTGTAAAGAAAGTTTGGATAAAATTTATAAACAAATCTTTCCCCATGGTAATTATTCTGGAATGGGTCATACATTCAAAAACATAGCTTTTAGTAATAATTTATTTGTTTTTAAAAATTCCAATTTTTTCACCATGTCTCAAAGTAGTGGTCATTGGAAAAATATTTTTTCATTAAACAATGTTTCAACTCTAGGATTTTAAAAGTCCCATTTTTCTTAAAAAAACTGGTTTCCTAAAGATTTATTTCCCAACATTATTGGACACAATAAGTTTTGGGCACCAAAAAGGTAATCCTTTTTTAGAAAAACAAATAAAGTACTAACAAGAAAATATAAGGTACATGGATAGAGGATGTTCTAGGTATATGATCCATAATAAATACTTTTTCTAGAAAAGTATAAAAATGAATGGAAAAAAGTAACTATAGAAGATAATTATAATGGAGAGATTAATGATATATGTAATATTATTCATCTCTTAAAAGATCTTATTTAAAATGTTTTATTTGTTATATATATTAAGCTCAACATTATAAGCCAAATTCAACTATTTGATGAAGGTAACCTTATAAACATTAAGAATAATGAATAATTAGTACATAGTTCTAAGGATGAATTTATTCTCTCTACTGATCAATATGAGAATGTTTACACACATAACTTTGATGAACTTAGGATCCAAGATTTATCTTTCCTTATTGAAATGTAATATCAACAATGGTAATGGTTAGAAGGTTAGAACATTGTTACCTTATAAACTTATCCAAGTGAAATAAGAAAGTACTTCTTAAGGATCTATCATAACTTCGGTTTGATACTAAAAAATAACGTGATCCTATTAAATATGTTAATAAACATAAGTTAAATTTTAAATATATTATTTAAGTATAAACTTTTGATAACTTACAGTTATTGCACATGGACTTATTTTTTCATAAAAAAACTTGAATAAATAGTGGAAAATAATATATTTATGTCTTATTTTGTTATTACACTAGATAAACATGAGTTTATTTTCTTACAAAGAAATATTATTCCTTTTGTAATTTAAAAATTTTTGTATCCATAGTTAAAAATGTGATAAACCATTCCTTGATAACTATTTTTAGTGATCAAGGTTGAGAATTTTAAAATTTTAATTTTAAAAGTTTTGTAGTAAGAAAAGTATTGAACATAATTTTTTAGCTCATAAAGCCCGTAAAAATGGTTTAGGTGAAGTAGAAATATAATTATTCAAGAAATAACTAGAACCATTTTGATTGAATATTTAATTGCTAATTTTTTTTGGACTGAAACTGTTAGTATTGAATTCTATACTATAAAACCAGTTTTAATTAGACCATTTTAAATAAAAATACTTATAAGTTTTGGAATGGTCAACAACCAATTTTTTTTTAAATTTAAAGTATTTTTTTACTATTTATTCATCTTGTATATGAAAAATATATTAAATAAATTTCACAAAAATTCAATAAAGGTGTAATTTTAGGTTATTCCACAACTTCTATGGCTTATAGAGTTTTTAATAAATATCAATATACTTTTGAGGAAACTATTCATGTTCAGTTTGATGAAACATTTCCTTTTTTTTTTAAAAAACCTCAACCAAGATCCTTAGATGTTACTTATAAAACTTATTTTCTAACATTTGTAGAAAGTTCTTCTCATAAGGATATAAATCAAGAAATAGTTTTATAAGTTATTCCTCATGAATTTTTTCAACATATTTTTGAAGAAAATTCTTTTCAAAATCCAATAAGTCAATTGTTTCTTAGTAATCATCTTAATTAGAGTATCATTGGTGATGTATATCAAACAATTATGAATATAATTTCCTAATTGAGTGAAATTAAACATCTAGCTTCCTTATCCCAATTTGAACCTAAAAATACTAATGAGGATTTAGGTGATTGAGATTCTATTGGAGTTATTCAAGATGAATTCAATGAGTTTGAAATGAAAAAAGTCTTGAAATTACCTAAAAAACCTCAAGAAACTTATATAATGGGAAGAAAATGGGTTTTCTAGAATAAGTATGATGATAACGGAAGAAATTTTATAAATAATTTTCAACTTGTTAGTAAGGATTATAATAAAAAATATTTTATATTTTATGATGAAACATATGCACAGGTAGTAATACATGAAGCTATTTGAATACTTCTTGAATTTGTAGTATTCATTAATTTAAAACCTTTTCAAATGGATGTCAAGTATGATTTTCATAATTGATATATTCAGGAAGAAGTTTATTTTGAACAAACTCATGGTTTTGAAAATAAAAAACAGCATGAATACATTTTTAAACTTACCAAAGCATTATATTTACTTAAATAATCCCTTAGAGTTTTGTATGATAGATTAATATGATTCTTGTTACAAAAAAATTGGTAAGGGAGTTGGGGATCCAAATCTATTTATAAAGAAGTTAATAAAATTATTATTATTGTAAAAATATATGTTAATGACATTATATTCAGACCTAATCAACAATCTGTAGCAAATTCCTTTGAAGATCACTTGAAATATGAGTTTGAAATGTGTATAATGGGTAATTAAACATATTTTCTTGGTTTTCATATTTCAAAAAAAATAGAATGGGAATTTATATATCAACATAAGTATATAAAAGTTGTATACTAAATTTAGATATGAAAATACTAAAAGCATTAGTACTATCATCAATACCACAATTTCCATTGATCTTAATGAGGCTATGAAACCATTAGATGTAAAAAAAATTAGAGGTATGATAGGAATTTTAATTTACATAATTGATAATCATTAAGATTTAATGGTTTCTATACTCTTATGTGCAATGTATCGAGGTAATCCAAATGAATCACATAAAAAATATGTGAAAAAAAATTCATTATCTTAAGGGAACTATGGATTGATGAATTTTCTATTCTTCTAGAAATAATTTTGAACAATTTTTTTTGGATGTTAAATTTGGTGGTGGTACAATGGATTAGAAAATAACATCCGGAATTTGTCAGTTATCATGAGGCTCTTTAGTTTTTTGTCCTGTAATAAAAAAACATAGCATAATTTTCCACTGTTAAAGCTGAATTTGTTGAAACCATATGTTGTTGTACTCAAGTGTTGTGGATAACACACACACTCAATAATTATAGAATCAGTTTTACAAAAACTCAAATATTTTGTGATAACAAAATTCCCATTGCATAAAGTGAAAACCCAACACATCACTCATGCTATAATAATATAGATCAAAGAAACTATTTCCTTCAAGACCACACACTCAAATGAGATATAATTTTATAATTCATTGGAATGCCTGAATACCTTACATATATTATTAAAAAAACTCATCTTTATAATATATTGGAATATATCTAACAGAATCTAAGAGTGATAATTATAAATTAATAATTCATGTCTATTTCTTTTTGACCTATCTCCATAAATTAAGATACATATTTTCATCAAAGAAGTACACATGTCTTCTTTTTTTTTTTTCAAAACTGCTAGTTTTTTAAAAAAATATGTTTTCCTAAAACTTTAATCGTAATGAGTTTTCCAAACGCATAATCGTTTAAATTTTTTTTAAAGTTAGAATCCTAAAAAATACCCTTATACTCGGAAAATGTTACAAAAATTTCGAGACTCTAGTTTTGTTAAAAAGTTTCTAGATTTAAAAAATATCACAATAAGTTTTTCTAATAAATGTATTACAATATGATTTCATAATTTAAAGAATGATAATTTATTTTATAGTAAAAAATTTAATAATTAGGTTTTATATAATAAAATTCGTATTCAATGATTCAAAATAAAAACTGCCAAAAATCAACTTAGTTTACAAAAACCATGTATAATAAGATATTCATAGTAATGTAACTCTTCACTTCGAAAGTTACCTGTAACACCCTAAGATTTCATAGTAAGTTACTTTATTTAAAGTAATTCAATAGCTTGTGCTAGACGCAACACCGAGTTTGAGCACACCATGACTTAACAAAAAAGTCGTTCAAAATCAGTTATGAATAGTATTAACTGAATTTTGAATTTTAAATACTCCATATAATTTTAGAATCCATATTATGTGATTCTTAGATAGAATATAAGAAAAAATTCATATTTTCTGATAAAAGAAGTATTTATAAAAAAGTGAAATTTTAACACCTTCTAAAGGAAAATCCTTTTTACAACGAATATTTGACACTTTAATATATTCAATTTAACTAAAGTAAACTCTTATTTCAAATCGGGACATAAAATTTAATTTTGAATATATTGTTGGTACTTTTATGATAACTTTCATATTTTGATGAATATTGAAAAATAAAAAATATTAATTAAAAAATATTTTTTAATCGAAATAATTTATATAGTTAAATTATGCATTTGAATGGTTTGGTAGTACAATTAGATTATCTTTTTATCATTTAATACAATGTATGTCATTACAAGTAATTTCACATCTAATTTGACATAAACACATGTCAATCTTTTGATAGTTTTTACTTTTTAAAAACCCGCTTTTTAGTTTCGACAACGGGAATTAATTTTAAATTAATTAATTCAACTTATATATTTTGAAAATGATAAAATAGAATTCATTTTTGAATTTATTATTTCAAAATTATTTTAGGGTAAATGTAAGCTATTTTTCTGAAAGCATTCAATTTTTGATGTATAGTGAAAAACACCGTGTTATTGTTTAAAATCGACTTTTTATTTAAATAATTATTTATTTTATTTAAATTTATTTTAAGTAAAAATAGATATATAATACCTATATAAGTTCAATATAATTCATTGGAGTCATTTTATAAAAACATTAGATGTATAAAATCTTTTTGAACTTTTACCGTCTTTTACCCATCTTCTAGGAGTATTTGAAAATTTGCATAAAACATAATTTTACTGCTTCTATGAATTGAATTTCAAAAATCCAAGAGGCACAGATGATATCATTAATTAAAATGTGGTTCAATAAGATGAAAAAAAATTGGTGAATAGTAACTTTTGACTTTTATTTACCACGGTTAAAAGTAAATAGGGAAATTAAGGGTAAAAATGATATTATAATTACCCTAACACATGCTCAAATTCTAATGGATAAGTGTAATTAGACCAAAAACAACCTTATAAATAAAATATGATCCTCTTTCGTCCACTTGTATTAGATTAGGACATTTTTTATTATTTTATTTAAAGAAGTGTTAAAAGAGTTAAATTCAATGTTTAATAACTAAAACATTTTTAATATAGGTTTATAAATAAGATAAATTATTCTATAAATATTCATTAGAATTATAAAATTATTTCTTACATATTGGTATTTTATTTATAATTTTTAGACATTAAATAATTAAATTTATTTATGACACAATGATGATGGAGTAATTACCTTATTAATGAATGATTAAAATAATTGATATTATAAATATCCAAATAAATGTAATTTGAGACTTTTGATTAATTAAACTAATTATCTAGGTTAATATGACATATTATGGATGATTAAATAAATTTTTTTCAAGTAATCATGCTGTTATAATTTTCACAAAAAACCAAATACTAAATAATTTCAAAATTGACATAAATGAGTTTTTAAAACAAATACTATATTACTAGTTGATATAATATTCCTAAAAATCTATGGTTTAGAAAAAGGGATTAAATAATATTATATATGTCATTAATGAACCACTTGATGTTCTCTTGGATGTTTAGGGTATGTTTATTAACCATATAGTGTAAGAATACAAGAAGACATGGTAAAAGTTGAACAATTTAACTAAGAGTTAAATCTAAAATATAATTTAAAACTGGTAACCTAAACATGTAACAAACCTATTATTCGAGCGGATTTAGACCCATACCCACATTATCTTCTAAATAAATCATTTTATAGACATTAGAAACCAAAAATGATTTTATTATAAAATAATACTTCAAGGTTTTCCTAAAGTGACCCTCACCTCTCTTATAAAAGGGTACTTCCCATTCTCTTAATTTAACACCTCAAAATCCATTTGGATCGGCCAAACACTGCCTAAATATCCTCCCAACTTCCCTCAAATCAACTTAGAGTTATTACTTTGATCAGAAATCCAACCTATGGAGCCCTTTTTGATCCACTCAAAAGGAAACACTCGAGGAAGAGGTAATAATTTCACCACCCTCTTTCAAGATCTTTTCTTCTTCCACTTCCTCTTTAATTTTTGTTTACATAAAAAAATAATAACTCTAGTACCTTATAAATACTATTATGTTATAATAAATATGGTATAACCATATTCGTTATTCTATCCATCCTATAAATGACAAAGACACCATACGTGCGTACGTACGGCTTACCGTCTCCACATCGTGGTGTAGTTTGTTATTCAAACACTTCATTTTTTGGATGAGTATAATAATGATTATAACTGATGTAAATAATAAATATAACATGATAATTATTATTTATATATAATATACCATCCAATTACATATGATTTCACCATCAATATAATGATATTATCGCTCGTGTGTACGTACAGATTACCGTCTCCACGAACGCGATGAGATTCATTCCCCATCATAATCATTCAAGAATAATTTTCATTTTATCATTAAAATAATGTTTATTAACATAATATGATTCTGTATATGTATCAAATACATCATATCCATAACAAACATGGCTTACAGAACCAATATTATAATGGAAAACGAATCAGTAGACACCCGAAATGATGATACTACTGAAATATTATTAATAAAGAAATATTAGAAGATCATATATGATATCATAATAATGTAATTGGTTCTTTTATAATTTAATAAAAATTATTTCACCATTATATAGGAGGTTAAACTACCCTATAATAAGGAAAAGTTCAAGGTAAGGGGTTTCTTATCTCAGTTTTAATTTCGTGAGATTTCCATTGTTTGCCACTTATTTATTGCATGTGGTGTATTGTGTACTTACATTTGATATATATTATCATTATTCTCTTTATATTCATGGTATTATGTGATTCATTTTGTGGTTATTAACATTTGGTCATACGACTTGATTGATTACAACATGGTAAGGGGTTTTCATCTCACTTCTTATTTCCATGAGATTCATGATATATTGCCACTATTTCCTTTTGTGAGGTGTAGGTACTTCCCATAATTGTATTACTTATTTAATATACTTTAATTTATAGTTATTTTAATCTTCATTGTATGATCCTTCTTTCATGGGGTGTAAGTTTCGTAATCCACCAAATCGGTAAGGGAATTTCTAATTTCGATTTCCACTCTTTGGGTTTTAAGAAAACTTTATTGATTATTTTACTCCAAGATTATGTGTGAAATCAGTATTTATTTATTTATGTAGTAATTTCCACTCCCCTTTGCGTGGTTATTCTTTGGATGCACATAATCACTCCATTGATAAATTCTCAACTCATCGATATGTACTTGATAAGAGTAATCTTAACTGAATTTTTATTCATGGAGTTAAACATCCAACTCATTGGTGTTGTTGTTACAAAAATATGTGTGAATGTCCTATGATTGTTTTACACTAAATATCCAATCACATTTAGTGTATTTATATTTTTCACACATAATTTTGTCTTTGATTTATCCTTAACCGAAGGATACGGTCTTTATAAGGGATTTCATCTCAACTTACATTCCATTGAGACTTCATTGTTGTTATGTGACAATTCACTTTTATTGGGTGTATATACTATACGTTGACATAATATATCATGAATCCCTTTATTATCATGATATTATTACGTTTTTATTACCTCAATTATTTCTATTGAAGCATCTCTCATTTGGTTAGGAACTCTAACTAAAATATCATTTTAAATGTTTTAAAATTTTATTATTCTAAATATTTCTCATTAATGTCCATGTTTTAAAAATAATTTTAAGGATTTATTTATATGGAAATTAATGTTTTAAAATTGAAATTCTGTTTAAAAGTTTTAAAGTGTTATTTGACACTTTGATTCAAAAATCTAATTTGAACAACTTCTTGATAAATTTTGATACTTTTAAATGTTTTCAACTAAAAGGGGGATATTTCTCTCAAATAGTTTTGATTATTTTCATCTATATCAATATTATTAATTATTAACAATTGAGGTTAATTTATTATAATAAAATATTTCATATTGTATTGAATGAGTTATGTTTGACTTTGGATGTGCTATTTTTATAACATTCATGGTTTACGATTAAAGTATTGACATTTCATATGCTAGTTTTAATACGAATGTTTAGACTATGTTTCACACTTCCATATGAGGAATTCATTGGACTTAGTAAGTGATGGGTGGAGTCCGTTATAGCTCCTCGATGCATTGGTAGGTCTCATTAGAAAAACTAGTGTATTTGCATAAGGCCTTAAAAAAATCTTATTTCAGGTCTTGGAACATGTCCTTGACTATGTGGTTATGTGTTCTAGCATTATACATTCCATCATTATGAAATTGGAAATTGATATTATATGTGATTATTTGAATAGTAGAATATCCATGTGAATAATTAAATGGAATTATTTGATTTATCTTTTCCATATTATGTTGAAGATTAAGTTTAAAAGGATTGTGTTCTATTATTATACATTGCCTTAAATTTTTGTTATTATTTTTGAAAGTTTCTGCAATATTATTATCCTTACTGAGCATCTGATCTCACTCCTTTCTTATGTTTATTTTTTTCCAGGATGCAAAGAAGTATATTACAATTAACCCACAGGAATAGGCTAAGGGACATAAGAGTGTTTAAAGTGGACACAATGTTGTTTTTTTATTTCATGATGTAATGTAAAACTTATATATATATATATATATATATATATTGCTTACAAGTCTACTAAACTGATTGGTCATTCGGGACATTATTCATTGTATCATGCCAATGTTATGTAATAATTCACCGATTCTGGGTAACTGGAGTCAGGGCATTACATTACTTCTCTATTCATTTTAGGTTTTAAACTATCTCACTACATTAGTTATATTTTTATTTATGATATACTTCTGGTTTTTATAAAAAATTTATTTTTTTGTTTTAAAATTTTAAATGTTTTTTAATCGGATTCATTATCAATCAGATAAATGTTTTTAAAACCTTAATAGTTAAAAACTATTTAAATCTTTATTCAGATTAATGAAAACCATTAAATCTTAATGGGTTTAATATCAACCATAGGATTTGTTTTGGAGGTTCAATCTTCACACTCTATTCCTATATAAAGATACACCCCATGTGTCCCACATAATTTGTTCTAGGTTTTTTCTACTTAGTTGTTGATCCCTTAAAGATCATCAGTCCGATAAATTTTCTTTTCCTATGATTCGCTAATCTAAGTCTCAATCCAATGGAATCTAATTAAGATTACTAGGAATGGTACATTTTTGGGGAAACAATAGTCAACAGATATTTTTATGAATAATAATAATATTCATTTAATAACATTATATAAGTACAAGGATGTGAATAATTTTCCATAGAAAAGGATGATAAGGATTTTTACATATTCTATATTGATCTTGTTCATTATTTTTATGCCTATGTTATTTTTTTCAAGAATGATGGATTAGAAAAAATTTATTTTTATTTGTATGGGAAGTGGTATATGTTATCCTACAATAGAGATAAATGTATGGTAAGAGTAACCTCAAAAGAGAAATCTTATTGTCCCTCATGTATGCTTCGGGTTGATATTTTCTTGTTCAACAAAAAGAAAAAAAAAGATTAATTATTTAATCATTAATAAAAAATTAGTAAGGATTCTTATATAACATTGAATAACCATGTTAATACTTTATGGGTGAAAGGATTAGTTTTTATAAGGAAAGGGGACAAAGACACCCTAATTTTTTTTTATTTTTTTATATTATATTTTATAGTAAATATAGGAAAGGATTACATAATAAGATTTATTTTCATAATAGTGTAAAATTTCATCTCATGAATAATCAAGTCAAAAATCAACATGTTTATGAATGTATTAAGTAAATTGACTCAAAAGTGAATGGAGTTGTTCAAAATAGAAAAAAAATCATAGCTGATGAGAGAAAACATTTCATTCATCAGTGATGATACGATGATAATTTTTTTGACACAAAATATAAAAAGTTTGTTGAGAAAAATGTTGGTTCCACTTTAAAAGATGGAAAATCAAGGAATTCAGAAAAATTTGAGAATAAAATTGAAAAGAAAAATGATACTTCCCCATCAAAGAAAAAAAATAAAGAAAATAGTGTTCTTGATGAAGTTTAATAGGAGTGGATGAAAAATAAAACAGAAAAGAAATTAGGAGATCCTATGATAGGACTTGACCTTATTGAAGCCATGGATTTGAGAATTCATGTTTTTTATACTCTTAATGAGGAAGAAAAGAAAAAAAAAGAAAAAAAAAGTTTATAGAAGATGTACATTGTGAGATTTTTTTATAAGGTGTGAAAAAGATATACTGAGAAGGTTGATTTACCATCGTCTCATACCAATAAACTACATTCGAGATCCAGATTATCTTTAGATGAAGATATTATCCTAACGGGGAGTTCATCATATTAAAAAACATTATATCCATTGTATTTAGATTTTTTGACACTTATCATAACAAGTGTTAGAGTTCCTGTCTTGTCAATCATACTGACAAAGTCTTAAAAATCAGATTGATACCAGTACTGATAACATCATATTAATACACAGAAAGATTATTGTAATGGAAATAGTAATAAAGTACATCATACTGACTAATATTATAATTGTAATAGAGAAAACTTATTTTTAAAGTAAGGATAATTTTGAACACTGTAATGGGGTTAATCAATACAATGTCATACCTTCAGTTATGGTAGATCTTTATAAGGTTTCATATTTCCAGGTGGCTGAAGTTGTTGCATAAAACTCAACAATATGACTATTGGGAGATAAAAATATGACATTTGGGATCTCACCTATAAATAACATGTCATTTAAAGAGTTTGGAGATGATCGATTGCATTAACTATCAAATGTTTAGAATAATTCACAGTGTAAAAAACTCATTCTTAATAATTGTATTTATATAGAGAGTAGTATTTTTAAGTAATACTTGTTAGGTTTCTCCTTAAGAATTGTTTTTTATTTGTTTCCATGTCTAATCAACATAATGATCAAGGGATACCGAGGTTAGGTGGACAGAAAATATGATCATCATATTGAGGGATTCCAATGATACGGGGACTGATCCATTTTGATCATCTTATTGATGTCTTTCCTTAAGAAAAAAATATGGGATTTTATGCAAGTATAAAATAGTGGGTTCCTTTAGTATAGGATATATAATACCTTTCTCTTTTGTTTAAAAGAGTTATCTTATTAATATCTTGAAAGTAATTCTTTATTTTTTATGATATTGTATTACTTGTTTCTTGAAATTTTTTAAGTCTATAATGTAATATAATAGAAAGACAATAATCATACTTAAATTTATGCACAATAAATTTTATCATATTTAATTTATTTACCATAGTAATAATACATTCTAATTCATCATATCCATTATGATTAAAACAATTATACTCTGATAAATCAGATCCACATTGATTATGATTTTCACTCTGATTTAATCAGACCATAGCTAGGTTCCAATTCAATGATTTTGTTAATCGAGATAATGGTTGAGTCTGGTAAAATACTTAAAAAGGATTTGGATTTTAGTCAGTATAATTCATATGATCCTAAAATTATTGTTATAGATATACTAATATAAAAAATATTTTCTTATGTTATATTCTCTATGTGTCATGATTATGCATGTACATGTTATGATTATGATAGGTGCACCCAGACAGTTCTCCAATTCATTGGGTAATGTTTTAGTCCCATGAGATGCCATGTATGGGGCATGTGAGGTTGTCCTAAGAACATTATGTCATGATGTATTGGTGGTTAAAATTGAATTATTGTTATGATTTTATGTTTAATGTTTGGGGCACATTCCCATGTTGGATTTATATTACCATGATATATCACACCACATTGTCCATGTTTATGATTCTCACTCCTTTATGTCCCATTGAAAATCTGATTATTTAACATGTAACACTTTCTTCCTATTATTCTTATTTTATTCTCTAAGTAGGATTTGTATCTCACCACTTTCTTAGGTATGCTCGTAGGTTATCCAATGTAGTTTTAATAATGATGGAATATGTTGAGAATGTTAAGGAAGTTTTCAATAATGCTGATGTACCCCATATTATAAGTTTTTATTTAATATACCTATTTACACAAAGACATTGTAATTCCCAATATTCTAGGTTTTAATAATTTTATTCTTATGTAATAAATTATAAAGTAATTTTTTATAAAGAAAAGGGTTGTTATAGGTATTTTTGTTGATTGGGGATTCCTCCTCATAATTTACATAACGTAAAAATTACATCACATTGTATCACAACTTATAATATATCCCTTCCTTGCCTATATCCACTAAAATTACTATATATGGAGAATATGTTGAGAATATATAGAATAGTAAGGTAGTACATCAGACTGACTAATCAGTTTGACCCTTATCATATAAAGTGTCAGAGTCTCTGTCTTGTCAATCGTACTGACAAAGTCTTAACAATCAGACTGATACCAGTATTGATAACATCATATTAATATACATAAGGATTATTGTAATGAAAATATAAAGGAAGTAAATTAGACTAACTACGTTTATAATTAGAATACAGTAAACTTATTTTTAAATTAAGGATCATTTTGAACACTGTAATGGGGTTAATCAACATAATGTCAGACCTTCTGTTGTGGTAGATATTTTTGAGGTGTCAAGTTTCCAGGTGTCTAAATTCATTGAATCAAACATAGAAATATGATTTTTGGGAGATCAAAATATGATATTTGGGATCTCACATATAAATATTAAGTCATTTGAAGAGTTTGGAGATGATTGATTTCATTCACTCTCAAATTTTTAGAAGAATTCATAGTGTGAACAACTCATTCTTAATCATTGTATTTATTTAGAGAGTAATATTCTTAAGGAATATTTTTTAGGTTGTCTCCTTAATAATTGTTTGGTATTTGTTTCCGCATATGATCATCGTATTGATCCAGGGATACCGAGGTTAGGTGGATAGAGAATATGATCATCGTATAGGGGGATTCTGAGGTTATGAAGACAGGTCCATTTTGATCGTCTTATTGAGGTCTTTCCTTAATAAAGAAATATAGGATTTGCTACAAGTATAAAATAGTGGGTTACTTTAGTACGTGTTATAGAATAGCTTTCTCTTTAGTTTAAAAGAGCACTCCTTTTAATATCTTGAAAGTAATTATTTCTTTTTTATGATATTTTATTACTTGTTTGTTAAAATTTATTATTTCTACTGTGCAATATAATTGGAAGATAGTCATAATACATAAATTTTTAATCAATTAATTTTATCATATTAAATTTTATTACCATTTTAATAGTACATTTTAATTCATCATATCCATAATGATTACAATATTTATACTCTAATAAATCAGACCACAATGATTTGGATTTTCACTTTGATTTAGTCAGACGGTATCTAGGTTCCAATTCAATTATTTTTTTAACTGGGATGAGGACTGAGTCTAATAATATACTTAAAGAGGCTTTGGATTTTATTCAATCTAATTATTATGATACTAAAATCAGTGTTATAGATATACTAATCCAAAAAAATATTTTATTAGGTTATATTCTCTAGTGGAATGATTATTCATGTATAGGTTATGATTATGATGATTGCACCCAGATAGTTCTCCAATTTATTAATAAATGTTTTAGTCTCAGGATTTCCATGTATGGAGTATGTGAGGTTGTTCAAAGAACATTATGTAATGATGTATTTGTGGTTAACTATGACTTATTCTTATGATTTCATGTTTAATGTTTGGCCTATATTCCCAGGATGGATTTATATTATCATGAAATATCATGACACATTGTTTATGTTTATGATTCTCACTCCTTTATATCCATTTGAAATTACTATTTTCTAACATGTAACACTTTCATCCAATTATTCGTAGATTATTTCCTTACTAGGATTTATATCTCATCACTTTCTTATGTATATCTGTAGGTTATCCCTTCTAGTTATAAGAATGATGGAATATGAAGAGAATGTTATAGATGTTTTCAATAATTCTAATGTACCCCATATTATAAGTTGTAATCTAAAGTACCAAATTACACATAGACACACTATAATTCTCAATATTTTGGGTTTTAATATTTTTATTCTTATGTAATAAATTAGAAAATAATTTTTTATAATGAAAAGGGTTGTTATAGGTATTTTTAATGCTTGTAGATTCCTCCGCATAATTTACAGAACATAAAAAATCCCTCAAATTGTATCATGGATTTTAAGATATCCCTTCACTGCATATTTACCGTAAAATTAATATTTATGGATAAGATAATGAGCATATATAGAATACCATTGATAATGAATCTCATACATTAATATTTTTGGGACTCAAAGATCCACCCAGCATGAACAGAGGATTAAAAGTTCTATACATTACCACCCAGTCCTGAAATCATTCCCTCTTCACCAACCTCCATTGAAAATGAATAAAAGGAAGAATAAGGATAAGATATCTAGGATTCCCCCCCATATTTTTGGAAGAAATATCCATCACCATTGATGAAATCAAAAAAGTAAATGTATGTATAGAGGAAGACCCATTACCAAGCTTAATAAGTTCTAATATGTCACTCAAATAATAATAAACATATATCCATTTCTTGAAGTAACATTAGGATGTCTATTCTTGGAACTATATAGAGATTTCTGGCCTTGATCATTATGTATCCACCCATCATTTGAGTTTCCCTAAAAAAATTATGGTTACCAAAATATAATAAGTAAAATGTATCAAACACATTATTCCAAGGTGAATGATGAAGCTGTCAAACTTATCTAAGAAAACTTCATTCAAGAAGGTAAATACCTAAAATAGATCACCAGAATCTTCCAAGTTAAGAAGAAAAATAGTTAGATCAAATTTTTAATCTAATTTAGGTGTCTAAAACTTTATTTCCTAAATGAAGAATTACTACTCCCAATATCTGATCTTTTGATTGATTAAATAGTTGGTTTCCATTCTCTCTCTTTTAGGGAAATATATTATAGCTTTAACTAGAACTAGATGGATCCTATATATGAGGAAGCCTCTAATTTCATGGCTCCCTAAGGAGTTTATTTATATCATGTAATTTAATATTCCTTGAATAATGTTGATGGTATCTATCAAGGATCTATTCATCATATATTCAATCCATTTTTTGAAGATATTTGATTGTTATGTGTATGATCTTGTTATAAAGTCTTAGCAACAATTAAATTATCTTGTTGTATATGAAATATTTATTGATAAACTATGGTGAAACAATATGAATATGGACCCATTTATCTGTTATTCTATGGTGAAATCAATATCATTTCTTGGATTCATCGTATCCCATCATTCCATTGAGGTTGAACAGAGAAAACCAATGTGATCCTCAACATGAAACCTCCTCAAAATCTATAATAGTTGAAAGGGATTCAAGGATTCCTAACCTAAAAAATATTGTTCATAGAAAACCAAACAAGAAAGTGGAAACCTTTCACCAAGCTCATGATGGGGGGAGTTACTTATCAGTGGAAAAAATATTGTCTGGAATCCTTGAACAATATTAATGAATACCTCCAAATACCATTAATATTGATGCCTCCATTTGATGGAAATTAAATAATTCTATATATGGATTCATTGAAGTGATCAATCGGTGACATTATAATATATATAAAGGATGTGAGAACAAGAAATGGTCCTTTCTATCTTATAATAACCATGTATGACACTGGGAATTGATATTTTAACATAAAGAAGAATTTCCTTTCATTGATCATCACAGTTTTTAAATTGAGACAATCCCTACATCATTAGAAGGTTCATCTAATATCTTATATTGACCAACTCAAATACATCATCAATCATCTAATGTTTATTAGATGGTGGGAATAGTGGGAATTCATTCTATAGTATTTTGATATTTACTTTATATCATGGAAGAAAATTAAAGTGAAAGCATTAGAAAAAATTCTTTTGACACACCCCACATTAGAAATTATATTATTGTACACCGAATTTTCCAATGAGAAGGTATTATCCAATATTAACACTCCACAAATATGATCGATATATTTTGATAAAACATCTAGGAGTCTACCAGAAAGAATAATGGAAATGAAAAAACTCAATAGACTTGACTGGGTAATGACTCTCATTTCTCTAACAGGGGGGTTCCATATTATGTCTTATTCTTAGAAGGTTGTACCAAAAACTAAGAAAAAATATTAGGATCTTATTTCAGTATTATAATTTTATCTATAGATATTGGTTTCCCCATTAAAATGGATTGATTATTCATAGTTGGTAATCAAGAAAATTAATATAGAATATTCCACCAAGAAAGAGGAATTAATCCATTCCTCAATTACATATGACATTTAATGGAAAAATTACCTTTGAGACTACAAATTTTATATATTATTCTCTTATAAAACTTGTGTATATACATTATATATTATTGCCACAATCCTTGAAGTTCCAAACTAAGAGAAAATAGTCATTGGTGTTTCACATCATAAGGTGGTGTCCCTGTACAATGGAAGCAACATGGAAGAGATACAAATGATTAAAAATACTCCTGAATAAAATTATAATTTCATGGGATGGATATACCCCTATCAAATTATATCCAATGTGTAATTATTTTATTGTATTGAGATAAGAAAAATATTATTTCGTGATCAGAAATAAACATTATTCCTTAAAATGGACCAAATTATAAAAAAATATTTTATAAATGAGGCTTTGATAGAGTCCTCCTCATATTTATTGAAGGATGATAAACCCCCATTATCATGTAGGAATTACATTTAGGTGTTTGTGGTGTTCATTAAATAGTGACCAAGATCTCCCATAAAAATTGGTAGATTTTATAATTTTGGTGGTCAATAACCTAGGATTTCATCGAATTCATCAAAATAAATTCTTGCTTACAGTGACCCATACATTTCCTACAAAAATATTGCATAATTTTATATGAATATTCAGTTTATAACATTATGATACATGTCATAACCATAAATGTTTAGTGTCGTTTGAGGCTAGATATATAAATATCCTCTTTAGGTATATTCTTCATCATATCATATAATGTTATTCTCACTTTGTACCCTTCTTTGAATACCCTAATTAAAACCTTTCTTAATAACCCGGGGAAGGTAAACATAAGAAAGAGTGAGAATATATGATCAATAAGGGTAATCATGGGAAATATGAATTGATGATCTTCAACAAGAATAAGATAATCCTAAGGGTACATGTTCATGGTCATAAATTACTATGTTTATAACAAATCCATCAAAGATTAACGTCATTAGTCATGGCATAACAATTTATCACTTCAAAATACATGAATCATAAGAGTGAGAAAACATCATAAATCAAACACAAACCATAATTTCAAATCAAAATCATTTCATAAAACTATAGAACAATCATATTCTTAGAAAAAATTTCATATGTCGTGGTTATATACTGAGACCATAAATTATAGTAGATAATTAATCAAAACTTATTTATAATACCATAATGGATAAGCCATCATCACCTGCTTCCCTAGTGGATTAGGAATCCGCACCTATTTTCTATAGTACATCAAGCACATCCACTCATTTCCCATCATTATATCATGAGATATATTATTATACCAAATAAATTGAAGGGATATATAATTTTGGATCAACCCCTCTAATAATAAAAACCATAAATATGTTTTCCTTAAGATATTAAAACATTCATCATATCATCATATCAAAACATGTGAAAATAAAATAGGTTTAATTAACATTTAATATATTTATCATAGCATAACCCATCAAAATTAAATGGTTTTCATAATAATATCATAATAAAAGTAATAAAATAAAAAGAGAAATCATTAGGATGAAATCATTGGCTCATATCCCCAGTAAATCAAAATCAACATTAGAGGATATTACCATATATGAAAATTATATTAAAATAACATTGGAATATTTCTTGGAAAAAAACACAATTTTCATTTTGTAAGAAAATATTTAAAATCAAAATAATTATAAAAGATTGAGGAATCCATGAGATTTGAAAATAATCATGCAATATTGTAAAGTAAATTTCTAATAATTGATAGTTTATGATAGTGGAAAATTTTATTCTTGTTGTGTATATTAAAAGAAATATTCCATTATCAGTTGTAGTAAAAATTACCTCATTCAAAAAATTATAGAAAAATTCTATTGAACCATTTTTTTAGAAATTAAAACAATCGTAAAAATGACTTTTAAAAAATAATTATACACTAATAAAAAACATTATTGAAAACATTTTAGTAAATATGGATATAGAAGGAAAAGTTTTTTATGACATAAATAAGAGGAATAAGTATAACCTTCCATAAAAAAAATTTAAGCCATTTTTACTACGAAAGAGATGAATGTTGTACTAAAACAAAAAAATTCCATAAATAACAAAAATATAAGATTAAAAAAGTGATTTATTATATAATGATCAGAAAATCTCCTTGATGGATATTCAAGTACTAATAATCCCAAATTAGCTAGGATTGAGAAATAAATCCCATACATCCAGTCTCATCTTTCATCATACACATTCGAAAATGCAATATAATAAATATAAAATTAATATAAATTTATTTTAAAAAAATTATAAAATATATTATTCCATATGTGATTTAATTATAAAATATTATCGTCAATTTATTAGTAATGTTTTTATTAAATTTAATGTTTTGAGTGACAATTTCTTTGTGTTTCTCGCATGTTTTCATTTGAAAGTCCTCATCCTTATACATTTATCATAGTTTGATAATATATAGAATGATAAAAATTTCATGAGTTTCATATTTAATCATTATATTTACTTTTATAACTAGTTATAGAAATAACTAATGAAAAATGAATTACATAAATTTATTGAGATGGTAGTCCATATACACGAACAAGTGTTTTTTCTATTTTATGATGGATGGATGAAAAGAAAAATAAATAATAGTTCCCCTTTATAAAATAATTCTTATTTATGATATATTATATATATTAATTAAATTTATTCTTATTAATTTACATGTAAAATAGAAGTTAAAAACGAGTCACTTTGCTTCAGGAAGGTGGTAGTCCACACATACACATGAGCGACATTATCATTTTCCAAAGGATGAGAAGAAAGAGGATAATGGTTATTACATCATCATAAGAAAAATTAATAATATTTGAGATAATTAATTAATTATTTTATAATGTATACCATATATTTATAGGAGTTATAATAAGAAATAAAATTTAAAAAGCTCAGTTACGACTTACACCTCTTGATTAAGAAACCTTCTTTTTCTTACAGTTTAAGCCTTGAACGGATGGTATTTTAGAAATTACAGAAGCTCTAATAGGTGTTGATGGAATTGAGGATGATATTAGGGTAGGTAATTTTTGTTATATAAGGATAAAACACTATGAATAATCATGTATATGATCTACTATTTTATAATTGAGGGGAGGGGTACTGTTGGAATCACTTAATGTTTTAAATTTATATAATTTAATTTTCATGGAATAGTGGATCCAAATTAATATAATTTAAATATAACATGAGTATGAGTCAAAAATATATAATAAAATAAAATTTGAACATGTTTTTTCTATATTTTTACCCTTATCTCTTATTTTCAACCCCTGTTAACCATTTTGATAGTGACCTTTGTATTTAGGTTTCTTACTATTTAAGGGTAGAGAATGTTATCATCAATGAAAATGTGACTGATTAATCGGCCATGGTAAATGTTTTCAACTATTTCCAATTAACTAGGTCGAATACAAGATTTTGATGAATTTTATTTCATTTAATAAGATACTATTTTTTATAAAATATCATCAATATTAATTTTGGAACTATTCATTTAATTTGAACAAAAAACAACTAGATTGAAAAGGAGTTTAAATATAAACCTTAAAAATCCCTAATATGTTATATTTAAATATAAAAATAGTGGTACACTATAAATAACTTAAAAAAAATCAATTTTATAATTTTTAAAATAATTTACTTGATTTTTCTACTGCTTGCACAAGAACCATGTCGGTGTTGCATATGTAGTTAAGGCAATTATTCAATCACTAAAAATTAAAAATAAATTCATATATGAAAATAAATTCATTATTATGTCATAAAATATCTAGGTGTTACATTATACCACCATTATGATAAATTTATCCCTCATAATTTTATCTCCCCAATTAAAATAATTAATGTTATTTTTGTTTCATCAAATCCTCAGGTTCCCATGTAGATTCCTCGAATATATTTATTTTTTTAAAAACATTGAATAAGTGAGTGGTCTTGATTCATATAACATTATCTCTATGATCCAGAATATCCATCACTTATTCTCTATTAGTGTGATATTTCTTTATTAGTATGTCCTTTATGTTTAGTACATGTGAAGGATCAGGTATGTACTTCCATATGAGAGATACAAGGAACACATTGTGAACTTGAAATAGATTCAGTAGATGTTACAAATGATAAGCAACCATCCTAATGATAACAATAATTTCAAAGTGACTAATACGTATGGGGATAAAATGTTCCTTCTTTTAAAATATCATAATGTTCTTCCAAGGTGATATTTAAAGGAATTACTTTTCACCATCTTTGATCTCAAGATATCACCGATGATTGTTACCATAACTTTTCTATCAACTCTGAGCTACCATTATATTCTAATAAATGGATCAAACTTTTTCTGCGATTTTCTTAGCCAACTCAGGTCAAATATATTTATTCTCCAACTTCATCCTAGCACATTGGAGATTTGAACTTTCTACCATATATGGATTTATAAGGATTCATCTGAATGCTTGAGTGAAATGTATTACTATGAGAAAAAATGACTAGAGGAAGGTGTTGATCCCAACCACCTTTGAAATCCATAGAACAAGATCTCAACATTTCCTCTAAGGTATCAATAGATCTCTTAGACTGACCATCAATATGAGGATGATAAGAAGTACTAAAATAGAACTCTAAATTCAAATAATGATGAATACCTAGCCAAAATCTGAGGTAAACCTTGAATCCTGATTAGATACAATAGAATGTGGTAATCTTTGAAATAGCACCACTAACTTAATATATATCCCGGATGTCTGGTCAATAGAGAAATGTTATCTAATGGAAATGAAGTACATTGACTTTATATGGTGATCAGTAACAACCTAAATGACATTATTCCGTTTATAAGTTTTTGGGAGTCCAATGATGAAATCCATGGTAAGGTATTTCCATTTATATTCAGATATGGGTAATGGTTATAACACCCCCTAAGAATAGTTTCTCCTAGAGTTAACTTTCAGACATACTAGGCATTAATATACATACTCTGCAATATACCACTTCATATTTTCCCACTAGAAATATTCATTTAGATCTATATCCATGTATATAATTCATAGATAAATAGATAATTATGAATTATGAGAATTGTTTAACATATCCATATTCATGTCTAGTATTGGGGTGACACATAATTGGTTCCTAATCCTTATCAATCCGTTATAATCACAGTTGAATTCAAGAACACTCCTCCCATTATTCAATAGTTTATATCTTCCCTATGCACCACATTAAACCTTAAATGGATGTATTTTTGGGAAATCATCTACTAAAGATAGGAATTTTCCCATTTCCATAGGATTTCAAGTTTCATCTTCTATAAATCCATATGTTTTATATCTCCTTTAGTCCTCATACTAGAAAAACTATCATGATCCTTCTGAAATAGAGAATCATCTACATTGTTTTCCTTCCCTAGGTGGTAATGTTTTAAATAGTCATAATATTTAATCAACCTCAACAATATTCTTTGGAACATATTCAAATCACATTGACTGAAAATATTCTTTGAACATTTGTAATCAGTATAAATATTAAACCCTTCTATATAAATATATTTTCTCCATATCTTTAATGAAAAAATACCCCAACTAACTCTAAATCATGAGTTGGGTAATTTCTCTAATGAACCTTCAATTATCATGAGTGATAACTTGTAATCATAACATTCATCATGAGTACACATCTCTAATAAATAATTGGTAATATCCAACCATCCTAAGAAAACTACAGATCTGATTAATCATGGTTGGTCTATTACATTTCTTAATAATATTTATCTTTGAAGGATCCACCTATGTAACCTCAAATGAGATTATATGACCAATGAATGGATCATTGTGAAGCCAAAATTCACACTTGATTAATTATTCATATAGATTCTATTATAATAGTTGGTTCCCTAGACCCAACTAAATAATAATTTTTGATCACCACATCACATATATTGTGGGTTATGCATGATGTACCCTTACCATAATTTTTAGGACCAATAGGGTCCTATATACCCTGAGAGGAGGGTGAATCAGGGTATGAATATTCTTTTCCAAAATTCATCCTGCCCCACTGGATCATGACCTCTTTATTACAAGGGTCAATTTGTTTTCACTTGTTTGTTTAATATGACCACTTCTTTTCTTCTCTATCTGATGATAATTCTTTAAATGCAATGTAGGGAAGTAAGAAAGAAGACACTGAGATTTTTAATTGGTTCACCCTCACTAGGCTACGTCCAAGGAGCATACAACGACGATGTGCTGATGTACCAAATCCACTAAATCAGACTATTGTTTACAAGGTTCTGGATAGATCACTTCAATTCCCAGGATCACTGCCTTTATAATGTTTAGGGTCAACTCACTACTTTCCCAAGGGTCACTCCATGTTTCTCTCTCTCTGGCTCACTACTGGTGGAGAGGATCACCTTCTTCCTCTTCCTTTGCTCACTGTTCTGGAAAGGATCCACTCATAGTTTATAGACCTGTAGGTCTCTTCATTATCACTAATGAATGCATCCTCCATTTTATGTAGATTCTCTGTTGAAGTCCAACTTTCACCCATAGATGAATCTCTCTTTGCACTAAAGGTATCGAGTAATCTTCCAGCTTTCACGCAGCCCTGAATCTCTGTTGTGAGTCAACCTTACATGGCGCCCTTCTCTATGTCAGCGTGCAAGTCTCAGCGCGCAAGTCAAAACTGGCACACAAGTCCTCCTCAACCACTTGCGCGACACAAGCTTCTGCAACTCCCAACTTGCCTGACGCACACCCTTTTACGCCCAAACCAATATTGGCACACAACCAACAACATTCGAATTTCCTCAAAATCTAGCACTCAAGTGTCACAAAACCGCTTGCGCCACACATTATTCTTCAACTCAAATCTTGTGTGACTCACTTCCTTTCTCGCCCAAACCAACTTAGGCGCGCAACTATCAACTGGCGCGCAACTTCTACTTACGCGACCACACACCACTTGCGCGACCACCACAATTGTGCGACGGGTGCTCTGATTTTTTAAGTGTTGAAATCTACACCGAATGAGGAGTGGTCGACCTATATTTATAGGAATTTGGACACCCTATGCGACGACGCACAATTCTACCCTTAGCGTGAAAGTTCCGACATGCAAGTCTCTTTCCCGCAACTCACTTGTGCGACCAACTCTAACAATTGGGCGCCCCTTATCCCTTTGCCATATTTTGATGATCTGATTTTGAAAAACATAGGGTGTGCAATTTTCCTCTCTTTCAAGTATACGGCACGCAAGTACTATTTCCAAAAATCATTTATCTTCATTTTTCGATTTTCAGGGCCAAAAATTTGGCAAACACTGGAAAACAGCGCCACCATGTATGTGCTCTTTTTGTACCACCTCCAGATCATCCATTCCTTTGTCGATGTTCTTGAATCAAAAATTAATTGTTAACCATAGATCATGAACTAGACATGCCACCATGAAATCCCCATTTTCAAAAAATTTGTATGTCACAGTTTTCTTTGTCAACAATCACAACACATATGTCCACTTTGTCAACAAACACAATCACCTCAAAAATGCTTCAATGATGCCTTGTGGGATTTTTTCCCAACAATAATAGTGTGGATATTTCTATGTCCACTATTTAAATGGAAATATAATTAGATTAATTGTCATATTAAAATGTTATATCAGTTCCCAAACTATAATTAGAACCTTGATATATAATTACATTAATCTTAAAAATATATCATATGGTCTTTATACATCATAATGACAAGAAAAAAAATGATTTATTACTTTCAGGAGAAGGGAGCTCATAAGCATTGAGACTTATTATAAAAAATTTCATACTTGGTGATATCAAGTTGTTGAAATCATGAGGACTGAAACTCTAATAGGAACACCACATGTTTCAAGTTTCAATATCTATTCTTACTTGTGATCATGTGTAATGGTCTCTTGAATTGAGATTATTATTAGTGAATACTATTAAATTATATACTTTGATGCAATATGAACACTAAGGAATTGATGTCATTGTGAGGTAGCATGTTTTTGGTGCGTCATTGATGGCCTGAAATTGATAAAACAATAAAGATAGACTTCTTTTTCATTTGAAATGAAGTAATATATCATCCCTAGTCAATCAGGATGGTAATAACTTCACTAAATACATGTCCATGGTAGAAGAAGGTAAGTCTATCTAGTTATGTCAACAAACAATAAAAAAAGGATAATGACACAAAGTGTCATCCTAATTTGTGATATATCATGATATCAAGATATTATATTTCATGACATGATATTGTAAGAAATCTTGTTGTTTCTATGGATTTTCCTCATATATTTAGGGGAATTAATGGGTTGATAAAACCAATTCATGGTCAGTGGATAATATTCGGTACTATCATTATAATAGAATAGAGGGTCATACACATAAAGTACTCAAAATTATTCTCTATTAAGATGAATAGGAGTATAGGATATTGTGGTACCCACCATGGGTTCTGCAATATGTATGAGAATATATCATTTCCAACAAATAAGTAAATTCATATTATTTGAGTTTAGAATAATTAGTAATGAATTTATTTTTAAAATTTATTTACAATTATAAATGTAAATACATGGAATATTATTATAAGAGATTATAATTTTAATATTTAAGGATCATTTAATATTTGTGGGAATGCTGAGTTGATTTAATGTATCACATTTATCATGTAATAAATATATATATATATTATAATAAAATAATGTGACAAAAATATGAATGATATTTATGACTTTGTAAAATAGTCATAAGATGTTGTTTATGATTTATTTAGTGGGTAATAGATATTCAAGTGTTGGAGAACCATTTATTTGTAATTTTATTAATCATTATTTAAAGGAGGAGGAGGATTTCACATGGGTACTATTCACTACACAATGGTGGAAATCCTCTCTTACCTCTCTCATGCTTTCTATAGAGAGAAACAGATGATCTGAGCTCTCAATCCCAATTTTTCTTAATGGACTGATGGATCGTCACCATAGTGATCATCTAGATGTCAATATTTTCAGGATATCTCTACGCTATCACTCATAATTCAACAAATGATACTCTTACAGACTTTATAAGTTTCTATGGATGATCTAATGGAATCCGTATTCACTTCCTTCATGAAATAGTCACTAATGATGAACTACTTATGGACACAACTTCATATTTAATGTGTTAATCATTCATGTTTAATTTGCATAATTTAATAAATTCACATTTGATCCTAGACCTTTACCGGGGATTATATTATAAGAGACGATGCAGTTTCATTTATCAGGTGATCATTTTTTTGAAATACGTGGCCCAATTACTTTCACTACGTGCCTCAATACAAACAATTGGTATTAGAGGGGTGCATAAATTTTTATTCCAATGAAAAATTTAATTACTAATAAATTCATGTATGAGGGAATCAAAATGATCTCATCACCATATATTTCAATCCAATCGGACACTAGATGTTCAATATGGGAATTTAATGATTAAAAATTGGACACAATAATGTTTTCAAGATAAAAACTAAGAACATATGTGTTTGTGTTTTAGTTTTTAGGATAATTTTTAAGCCATGTTTATGAAAATAACAATGTTTTACATCCAACAAAATTTTCTAAAAACATGTGTAATTAATTAATGAATAATCTTTGAATCTACAAATAAATAGATGAAAACATTGTGGGGGGGTGCTTCCCACTACTAAAAATCAATACATAAAAATAAATAATTTATAAGGCATGGTTCAATTGGGAGTCTTCCCAAAAAAAAGAAAAAAAAGGATTAAGAAATTGTTGTTGTGGTTGTGGGGGGGGGGGGGGAAGGGGGTTGGGTATTTTCGATGTCAAATTATTAATAAAAAATTAAATAAATTGTCATTGGTTCATGCCAGATAGATCCAATGTTTCTACCATCTAGTTTTCCCTCCATAGTAGATCCCCTTCTCCCACACGGACACACCCCACTCCCTTCCCGACCACCCATCCCACCAATGTGTGACCCTTTCTTCAGCACCATCCAGGATACTGGTCTCCTCTTTCACTCAAGCTCTCACATCTTGTGGCCTCACTATCCCACCATTTGGAATCTCATGGTCTCCATATAACCATTATCCATCCATGTCAGCCAAATTTTCCCAAATTATTGTATTCATTTAATGAATTAGAGATAAATTTATTGATTTTTTTATTAAAAATTTAATTTGTATGCCAACTGTTCTTAGGAGTTGACCAACTTATGTATGTATATTTTTAAATTTAATTATTTTTTTATATGAATAGGAGTGATTCATGAAATAATTATATTTATTTTAAAGGTATTTATATGATCTTTTCCTACCTAATATGTATAAGGTCCTTCAAGTATATAATTTAAATTCTATATTTTTTTCATGTTATCGAGACCCCCTCACCTACGTGTGATTATTTATATATTTTGGGGATTACCTAGAAATCCTTTTTTTTATTTTCAAAAGCCGGTTTTGCGGGTACCGGTACCCAAACAAACTATATTTTGGGGATTACATTGTAAGATATGGACCAAAATGACTCTAGGTGGTATTACAGATTAAATAGTGATACATTGGACCAAGGCGTGAGTTGTGATATGAGTCAGAGATGACTTTGGTATTAAACCTCAAGTGTCTTGGTTGGTCCATTGTTGATAAATTTATCAACAATTACTAAATTCTCATGATCAGTTGTGTTGTTTATTTATTCTATCCCTTTATTATTATTTTTTGAATAAGAAATTTAAACAAACACATAAAATAATAATTAAATTGTATATATTAAATAATGTTCAGACATGAAGAATGATTTTTGTACTTACTACACAGTCAGTTGTGAGTGAAATCACATAGTATGGGCATATCGAATACAAAATGATTCATTCATTGAAAAATAGAAACCCACCAAAAAAATATTAACTCATAATGACTTTCTTCATTAAAATTTGAACAAAACCTAGTTTATGAGATACTCATAAACCCTAGTTGATGGTGCCTCATACTATTAGGTATTTTTTATGAAATCAATGAGTCGACTAAACTAAATATATAGACAAATAAGTATCCATAGATATCTTATCGAATCTATAGAATAATATCATTGATTAAAATATTTTTACATTTTTTATAAGCTGAGACATCACTAAATAGTTCAAGGATTCACGAGTCAATGATATTTTCTAGTAAGAAACCTATATTAAAACTCTTTAAGTGGTGGAGTATCCATAACATGGACTGTGAGTATAGGTTTTAGGGATCCTTTCCACCATAATATTTGAGTGACCACATATTCCAAATATAGTAGTGAAAATTTTATGATTCAATACAATATTGGGAGACAATAAATGATTATAAAAAAATAGGTAATGTCTAAATAGAAATCAAGTTAAAAGTAATAAAATAATGAAATTTTATTTTTTATAAAAATGGAAAAATACCACATATACACTGTGATTAATATTGGGAGAAGAAACTTTCTTAATTAGTACAAATTTCTATGTGTTGTATAAGAGATTGTGTAAAGAAATATGATATATTAAGTAAAATGTGTCGAAGTTCCCACTACCTATTGAGGAACCTCAGGAAGAAAGGTTGAAAGGATGATAATAGAAGAAACATTGTTAATTAATTTTATATTAATGTCATAATTTTATAATTTACGTAAATTTAGTTGTAGAAACATCATTAAAATATGGAGGATTTTACATGTGTTCTCATATCTGAGAAGCAGCAAGGAGAATGTGATTTGAAGAATTAATGAGATTAAAAATTCACTAAATTTGTGCAGATTGAATGATAGAACATGATTTTTCAAAAAATCTCATTCTTATATCCTTTTCATCCACTAAGTCCAATTTTATTTAAGATTACAAAAACAAAAAGTATTGAAAAAAAGATTCATTTCCTTTTGTGTAAGGTTCACCACGTTGGTTAGAACTTGAGAAAAGATTAATATTTAGTTATTAAGGTGAAAAAGTTGAAAGATAAGAAGAAAATGAAAATTAAAGTTCGAAAAAAAATCAATCTTCACAAAATCCTTAGAATAGAGTGTGATCATTAGAAATGAGGTTATTTTATCCTTATGTATTGAGATAAAAATTTGGTAGTCTAAATTCTATTAAATGAATTAAAAAAGCAATTAGCCACTTCTTTTCAGGTATATTCATCAATTTTAAGTGATATTTCTATGATACTTCTTGAGATTGAATATAATATGACTATCATGTATGTGTATTTAAATATAGTAACCATGTAAGAAAACAAACATTACTAATAGTAAGTCGAATAATCTATATAGCTAGGAAAGTGTGATTCTTAATTTAGTGTTGAGAAGAAAATAACTTATATTTTCCAAATTTAATGAATCTTATTGAAAATTTTTTAACTATTAAAAATATTATATCACATTTTCTCTGGAAATAAGGATACATTATTCCTACTTTATAATGAATGTTGTTTATGGTTTCATATACTCAACTAGAGGTCCCATATTACATTAATTATTACCAATAACTAATGAATATAAAACTTTAAAAATTTGTCATGCCCATATGTGGAAGGTTAATTATTTTTCTATTAAAAATAATTATTCTTCAAGGATATACATAATACAGTTTTAGACACTTTGGTATTAAATAACTCAAGTGTTATTGACGCATTAACTTGTTTATTTTTTGAAAAAGAATCCTTCAAAAGTAAAGATAATCCTGAAATATTTTCGGATTAGTTGAGACAGAGAGTGTGAACTGTTCCAAGATTAGGATTAGGGTAATTATACTTCATAATATTCCTTTACATGTCTTAAGGAATGTTTGAGTGAATTATGGAATAATCAGGATCACAAGATAAGAGTTTCTCTAGGCCTGTGTGCTGAAGAATATCTTGACTAAAAATTCATTAATAATTAAGATATACCATGGAGTAATTCCAATATCTAAATTTCCTTATACATATCAGATTCATGATGTATGTAAAATAAGCATCAATGCTGATATAATTATGAATTATATAAACTTCCATTATTTTTAAGGACATGATTCACAAATAATGTTGTTATTCCATAACTGTAAAATAATTATAATGTTAAAAGGATATCATAAGAGTTACAATATGATATATATCCATTATTTCATGATAACACATTTTTAGATGAAAAGTTTTTATTGAGGATATAAAAATCTGACATCATGAAAAACACATTGTCCATCTAATTCTGTATCCAAAAATTTGTAATGAATATTATCCAAAATCAGTGATATATAAAAGTTATAATCAATTGATAGACTATATTTCTATAAAACGGTGAACATATCTATTTCATAAAGTGGGAGAAACATTGGCTTGGATTTAGTTAATCACATGGGGGCCTAATTGGTTAGAATAGGAACAAGTTCCACAAGAGCTTCTGGAAAAAGGAATGTTCCAAAGACACACATTGTGTATGAAGGATAAAACAATGGTAATGGTTTTACATTCAATATAGATAGTGATACATTATTCATTGAGATTAATTAATTCCTTAAATAAATAGTAAATGGAAACAATGTATGACTGGAATGATCAATAAATATTAAATGTTGTATTCCATGTATCAAGGTTGACATGCTTATTTTCTAGACTATGGTGGGTATCCAAGTGAGACCATACCTGGTTGGTACAAGTGTGGTATCAAGAAGGATTTATTGGTAACACAAATTAATTATGACTAAACCCATCAGAATTATACTTATCAAAGACACTATCTAGGATCATTAAATTGGGCATTGGATGTCAAGACCACCATTCAGGGGTGATATCTATATGATACATCTATATTGGATTGGTGGAACCATAAAATGCTAATATGGGGTAAAAGTTACTAAAATACAATTTTAGATTAAATTGATCTCATTGTTCATGTAATATTCTATTAAGATTAATTTTATCTATGTGCCTAAAATAGTTTAGTGTTATCACCACTATTTTCCAAGGAAAATTGTTTTGATAACATATGGAATGAAACTATTATCCTTATAGTTAGTTTAGAGTAAAATAAAAGAAACATTCTAGATATTTTTCTAAAATATAACCTGAAGTTCTAGTGAATTAGATATATTAAGGAATATCTAATGGGTTACATAGTCCAATTCAAAAGATAATATACTGACAAGTTATTGTGAAATATCAGTTAAATTTTTTTAGAGAGAATTGTTATGATTTTTCCATGAAAAAAATCCACCCATGTAGAAATGTATAAGATATATTAGAAGATTAATGTGATGAGTAGAATTTCATATGCAAATACAATGGATCTATCACCAATTCCATGCTATTTACTATATTAGATATTTCAAACATATAGATTATAGTAGAAAACTATTTGTGTAATATTGGAGAACTAAATGGGAAGTAGTCAGAACTATCAAATTGTACTTGAGAGAGTACATAAGATATGTTCCTGGTATTTGGATAGGTAGTGACACTAGTTGGGGGGGGGGATAGTCTTCCTTAAGATAAATTTAATCTAATATCATAGTAAAGGAAAGTTTATAAGAAAGAGATTCACTTTCAAGATAGTGGTCATCATATATACAAATAATGAGAGAAATTCAACTTAAGATGCATTGAAGAAGAAGTGTATAATACAAAATGATTTTTTATAGTTATTGGAAGTAAACCCAGTCAGTAAATGTTTATCATAATATAAATAATAATACAACTACTACTGGTAATTTACTAGATTTCATGTTTTGATAGTGGAAAAAAATACTCTGGTATATCATCTCTTGAGGAGACTTACTCAAGGAGGTGAAGTCATAGATATTAGAATTGTAACATAACAAAGATGTTGTAGGACCAATGACTAAAGTCATAAGTCGGTATAAAAATGATCTTATCATGTGATAGCTAACAAGGTTAGGTAGTAGATCAGGTCTAGTGCGAGTTGGAGATTTGTAATTGTGGGTTCCCTAGAACAAACTAAATAGTTATTTTGAATTATCATATCATCTATACAGTGGGTTATTCATGATGTACACCTACCATAATAGTGTTTATATTTATACGTATACCATTTCAATGGTAATTCATCATTACAATAATACAAGTTATGATAGATGTTTAAGAAGGAATAATATGTTTGAATCTAATCTAGGATTTTATAGATCAAAACCCAATCAAATGGTCTGTGTTCACAATGGTTAAAGTATTAATGAATCTAGGGAACTTTAGTAATGTTTCCAAGATTCCACATAAGTTGAGGAGGTAACTTCAACATAGTTTATGTCCATTTATGGATCTTCTTTCCATTATGAAAATCCTACACAAAATTTTCTTTCGAGGATTCATATTTCGTGAAATCGAACACCTCACCTTCAAAACAACAATGAATATCTCCCTAATTCCATATTTTTTAGGAACACTACCTTTAAAAATTGAAAAATGACTCTGAATTTTTTAATCTCTAACCTTGAAAAGTTCTAGGGGAGATGGATTTTGAGAGGTAGACATATTTTGTAAAATATCCTCCATTTGGTTATTGGGTATCTAAAACTACGATTGAGATTCCATTTTCAAATGTCCATGGCCATCAGTTTAGAAGAAATACCTTTGTGTCTCTTGGGGGTTTGTGATGTAATTTTCTTTTATGAAACCAACCCCATAGGAACCATGAGTTTACTTTCATACATGTCCACCATGTTTCAAAAAAGTTAAAACATCACAGGACCACCAACCATCATGATATTTACTTTTCTTCACAAACCCCTAAAACTTATAAAACCTATAACCCTCATGAAACCCATCACTAGAACTCTCTATGTCGAATCCTTTCAATAGTAACAATTTCACAAATTTTGAATGACTAGGGACCCTATACTTGTCCAAAAAAGATTCATCCACACTCCAATATCTTGTGCGACTAGTATCATCAATCCCTATGTCCAAACACTATTCTTCAATCATGGTATTTACCATTACTTTTACCTTTTATCCTAAGCATTGGAACCATAAGGCATACTTATCATATAAATTTGAATCCTAAAATCAGGACCCCCCCCATTTTCCACTTCACCATGGAAGTGTTTATGCCACGTACTTCCAAAATGTATCTCTACAATAGAAACATATTCCTAGAATGTGGAATCAAGAAGGAAAACTTACCACTATTCCTAGTATATAGGTCTTATTATGGATCATTCCCTTATATGTAGAAATTGTATAATTCAGTGTAAGTCTCGGCAATGTCTGAGCAGCATTATGTAAAATTGGATAGCTCAATATCCTAGTCGTATGATGTTAAATTTCATGACACAATCCTTAGTAGTTGTATCATCATGAAAACATTGCAATGAAAATTGAATTATTCTATTGGATATGGAAAAGGAACAAAAAAAGGGAGAATTGAGGAATAATGGTGGAAGAAGCCAAAAAATTGGAAAAGGAAAAAGGGGAGTCACGTAGTGTAATCCTCCATGGATTTTTTCCCAATAAAGAGGCCCACTTATCAAGGCATAAATGATCTAACTAGTTTTCAGGATGAATATGGCGGTGTCGGTCCCCTGAAAATGAAATTATTTGTGGGAAAAAGTCAGAGAATCTGCCATTCATACGACATCCCCTGTGAACTGAAATGGATCACGGGTGAGGAAAATCTGATGGAATCCCATGAATGAAATGGGGTAGTTCATGGGGACGAGGTCTAAATTCTCACCACTGTGGGTGATGACCCCATGCCTCCACATACCAAGTCATCCATGGGTTGAGTTTCATCCATGGGCTTCCACAATAGAGGCTCAAGGCCAAACAACTTAGTGCCTCTGCCTCCCAATAAATGTGCCCAAATGGGAGGACATTAAAGGAGGAATACTTTGGAGAGACTAATTGATAAAGGCATAAAATAAGATAGAACAACAATATATGGACTATTTCGATGATTCCCTATAGGTAAAACCTTCTGCATAGCATTGAGGAAAACTAAATTAATTGGTAAACCAAAAACCCTACATCCATTGCATATCAATTTCCCCCAAGGAATAGAATAAATGCCCATTTTTAATCATGAATCGCTCATAGAAAAGAGATATGTGGGTGGAACCTTGCACCATGTAGAAGATTGCTACATGGATGGAACCTGGCTCCACAGAGGGAAGTGATACACGTATTGAACCCCAATCTGTATACCCACCTGGTTTTTTGATAGCTCCCTCACCCACGTAGAGATATTCTATGTGGAGTAAACTTCATCCCTCATAAGGAAATGCTACACGGAATGGGGCATCGTCACATAGTCCACCTTCCATCTCTAATCATTTCCTTCAATTTTTATTGAATCATTTATAGTCCCTCCACGGGCCAATCTAACAGCATTAGGAAGAAGCCTCTCCCAAAGCCACTAGCCCCATATGATAACATACTTGGTCACATCACCTCCCCCTTTTTTGGTTACAAACCCATGGTAATTAGATTCACATGGGTAATACCCGCAATAAGGTAGACCCCCAGAATGTCCCTAGGTTTATATTCCCATGATAAAGATGGTTAAAAAAATGGGATTCTCACATGTACCTCCCTTTTCTAGGGACTAAGGGAAACCACTAACCCTTTCCATTGATGAGGGTTGATGTTGAAGGTTCTCAAAAGTTATCCATAATCAATTGAAGGGTACTCTCACTGATGTAATACCCTGGACATTTTTGTGGGAGGTTTCACTTTCGCTTCACTTCACCTCATCCCAAAACGTATTCAGATTGATCGATAAATTTTAATATCCAAGATATGAAAATGAGGGAGGAAATTTGTTCACTGAAATCCCATCTCTCTCCCCCCCTTCAGGCTCTAGTACCATCCATCTGCAGATGGGAATGGTTGTGTTATCATCAAATATACTTCTTTCTATTGTTTCTCACACTGAGCATGACTCACGTGGGATTAGATATTTGTGGCGATAATGAAATTTACATGACCCTAAAATTTGTGTGGGCCTTTCCTATAGATTTAATACCCACATTTAAATCAAATGGCTCTTATCCATAGATATGAGTCCTGAACTCATGGGAAGCATCCATGTGTAAGCCCCAGCTTTTAAACCGATGTGGACATTGATTCCAAATTAACTGGGATACGTAGGAATCCTCCCCAAGGTTCAAACCAAACACCATCATTTTTCAAGTTTTTCCACTCTCATCCTGACAGAATGATGTTAAACCGTATGGGTCACCAACTAAAAGGGTTATGATTCCTATTGAAAGGATATGTAGTAATCCCATCATACTGTTCCGATCCAAACATTAAAACAATTCCCACCCACTGGATGATGAAAAACTCTAGAGAACCTCATAACATGGCTCAAACTAGCATTTTATTGGTGAACGATTAAGGAGTTCATGGTCTTCCCATAAGAGGGTAACATTGATTAAGAACCTCATATACATACATATGTATTTATCGATAGAGAACCTCAGATACAAAAAGTTAATTATGAACCCATGTCTATTTATGATTGATCATAATTAGGGGAAATCAATGGACAAATTCTTGGGACTGAACCAAGGATTCACAAACACATGAAACTATTAAATCTATAAGAGAGTCAAAGAATATGATATAGTTCCCCCAAAAAGGGTGTGATGAGCCTGAGTTCCCATCCTCTCGACCAATGTGAGTTCTTAAGTGTCATTGAAAAAATCATCCAATGATCGTTTAACTTTGTAAAGTAGGTCCATCAATCATGAATGTGAGAGACATTGGGTGTTTGTAGATCTATGAATAAACTTTTTGGAGACCATTCAAGGACATTTTACCAGATGTGGATTGATTTCCCAAAACCATTACCCCACGTAATCACTCATCAAGACCAATACGCTTCGGGTCAAAAAAATTGTGAACCCAACATGAATCCTCAACAAAGGAGGTGATGTTACCCCACGTCAGGCCCCTTCCACACCTAAAAGGGAAGAGGGACATGTATGGTCATCAATTATACACATGGACATGAGATTATACTTTAAAGGGGTTTTGTTGTATGTAATTGTCACATATATTTAAGCAATTATTGATATCTTCCTTTAATCCAATAGAATACAAAAAGTTATCATAGACAAGTATTTCAACGACCGCACCAGTCAGGCCCTCCGCAAAGCAGAGGACTCCTTCCCCCATCCCAAATCTCAAACCCTGGGTTTCAAACACACTGATCTAGGAGTACCAATATAATGGTACTCTCATAAAATTAGAGGTAGAAATACATGACCTCCAATCGATGAAATCATGCTAACCACCCAATCAGTAGTGGCTGGTAGTCCAGAATTGAGTGGCTCCATTTACTATCTCTAATCATTTTGGGAGATTTTCCCCAAAACGTGACAACGAGTACATCCATTATCTTAGAGAGGATGATGATGTTGTATCAAATTTCCTTCTCCGTGTAGCACAAAAGGTCTCACTCAAGTGACCCTATAGAAAGAATTATCCACTAATACCACATTGCCGAGTATCCTCATTCTGATGGCGATATCATGCCAAGGGATCCTGTTGTGGTTCAACAAACACAGATCCCTTAGGATGTATGCCAAGGGAGGAAAACATATAATCAGGAACATGTCATCACCCTGGTTCCTAAGGAATAGATCATTCATGAAAATATCATGTAAAACAATGGGAAAACATACATTCATGCTCCCTATTTAGAAACCCTCCATGAAAATTTGGTGGTAAATTATGAACAGGTGAAAACTCTCGCCAATGCTTTCCAAGGTCGCCGTGAAAATAGGGATGAGAATTATAGGTAGATGAAAATATCTACCTATGTGCATGAATCCTAGTATCCAAATTGGGTGGTAAACTATAGGTAGTAACATATCCATTACAAGGACTATCAATCCCATCAGTCAAATATGGTGGCAATCAAATACAAGAAGTGTCAAATTCATATGGATTTATGTCAATCCATCAGAAAAATATACCGTAAAATAAGAACATGTAAATCCATGATCACAAAAATGAATCCCATCAGTCAAATATAATGGAAACCAGATAAAAAAACTGGCATTTCCAAGCTATCAATTGGGGTTAGAATCATTCCTCTACCCCCCAAAAGGAGAATCTCTTGTACCCACTGAAAAATCGTTGAGGACTAGAACTTGCAAAAAACCTAACCCGACATCAGAATGGGAATATATCCCCATTCCAATAAAATACATATCTCAACACATTCTAGTAATGATGGAGGATCATACATCAATTCCTGATCATATCCTCTAGACCTACCAAGACCTAATCATGTCACCAGCAATAGTAAAGGGTCGGGCCCACAACCCCATCTCTTGAAGTGGGATGACTCAACCAAAAAATAAAATGGTCACTCCAGAGAAAACATATATCTTTTATCTATTCCAAGAGGGTCATTGGTCATATTGCGTGATAAATGGACAACCATATTAGGAAGAAATACCTCTTACAAACAGGGGACACTGGTTCATCATGATGGCTACGCTAGGGCAGCCATATTTCCCTTTCATAATAAAATATTCACATCAACATATCTTGGATGAATCATGGGAACTAATAAAATAGTAAACCATATGTAAAGGCCATTTAAAAAAGTAGGTGGCCTCATTTTCTTGAAAGATATCACCTAAAACTAAAATGTGCTAAATGTAACTGAAAATGAAGAGCATATTCCGGACCATAATCTGTTAGAAGCTAGAGTTCTTGATTACATCAAAAACCAATCAATAGAGGATCAAGATAATGTTGATAAATTTTCAAATTAATGAATTGGAATTATCAGTTCCAAAGGTCCTCCCAAAAATATTATTACCAGTAGATCTTATGGACCTCCTTAGAGAACACATGAAGGATCACTTTAGGGGAATGAAATGATCAATCATGAGAGTCTATCTATTGATAATTGTCATGATAACCTTCACTATAGCTAGAAGATCATATAGAAAGAAGTTACTCCTATTTCTATCATCCACCCTAATGGTCCTCCTTTGGGTATACCCTATATAAATTATTCCTGTTGTCAGATGTCAAGCTATGATGGCAGTCCTCTCCATGATGGATGTCACTATGAAGGTCCTCTCCATAATGGTTTTAAGCTGAAAGACGATCCTACCCTTATTTTAGTATATCCTAAAGGTCCTCCTCTAGGTTCACATCTTGAATATTCTCCCCACATATAGATACCAAGCCATAATGTTAGCTATCACCATAATGGCATCAACTGTGAAGGTGGTCCCCATGTTGGAGTCTCAAATCAGTAAGAAGGTCCTCGCCTTACTCTCATCCGCTCTAATGGTACTCCCTAGGGTATACACTGTAGAAATTATCCTAGTAGTCATACATAGAACTATGATGGTAGTCCTCTCCATTGTAGAAACAACTGGGAATGTCCTCCCTGGAGTCAAGTTTCATATCAGTAGGAAGGTCCTCTCCTTGACAAATCAAATACAAGAAATTCCTCATATGCTGAGGTGCTTACTAGGATGGGGTCAAGTATGTTGGAAACCATTCCAACAACAAGTGATATTCCTTCTAAATAAAGAGAAGTTACAAGGATTCACTCATCCTCTGAGCCTCCTTCATACCATTCACATGTCAATGAGACTCCTACAATCCCTACTTCTTTGGACAAAGTCATCAAAGAACATCCAATTTGTGTAGATCAAGTAGAGTAATATCTAGAGAAGGAAAAATGGATATGTTTTCATGAGAATAAAATTATCCAAGGATGACATACTAGTTATGTTTTAGACCACAACCACTTCTTTGTTTGACATACCAATGGAATCATCAGAAGAATACATATTTAACATTCACCTCAATATTTATAAAAACCTCCACCATATCAAAGAAAGATTCTTACCCAATGATGGGTATGTAGACCATGTAAAAATTGTGAGAGAGATTCACCAAAAAATTGATTTAGAATCCCTTATGTCTGTGAAATGGAAGCAATCAAAGAGGTGACAAAAAGATCTTGAACCAACCTACCTCCATGAAGTGCACAAGTTGCATTGCCTTATCAGCGACACCCCATCTAGTGTTCATATTCGGGGTTGGGTAGAGAATGGAGAATTTCACTTTAGCAAAATTCCTACACACTATTAATCACACTATTACAAAAAACGGGCTTTAACAACACTAAAAAAGAACTGTAAATCTCGGTGCTGATAAAGGGGTACTTTATCAGTGCTAAAAAAGTGCTGATAAAGAAAACCTTTATCAGCTCTAAAAATGCACTGATAAAGGTAGACTTTATCAGTGCTAAAGGAGTGCTGATAAAACAACACTCTATCCGCACTAAAAGAGCGCTGATAAATGAGTGTTTTATGAACGCTCCTTTAGCGCTAATAAACAGATCCTTTATCAGTGATTCTTTAGTGATGTTAAAGGTTGAGTTTATCAGCGCTGTTTTAGCACTGATAAAAGAACCATTTATCAGCACTAAAAAACAATGATAAAAGAACTATTTATCAGTGTTAAAGAAGCATTGATAAATTCCATGTCAGATGCTATGAAATAATCTGTAGTAGCACACCTGAACACCTGCAAAACAATCTGCATCTCAATAAGCTAATTAAAGCAAGTATACCCATAAGAAATTAAAACATAAATCAAAATCTAATTAGACCAAGTATACCCATACAACAAGTATACCCGTACACAGAAGAAAAAAGCTGATTCAACATCCAAGCCTTCTCCACATCTTCCACCATTAGAGTCATGTTGTCTTCCCCTTTGTATAGTATCTTTCCCATCATCTTTATATATGTATTAATCTATTATATCCCCTTTCTTTTTTTAATTCATTTTACCTCTGTTATACATTCCCATTCTTCTTTATATTTATTCATATCACAATTTAGATTCGTTAGAAGGTTATCATTGGTTTTTGGAGTTCTCCATCATTATTTTAGGAATATGAGGCCCTCATTCATAGGTTTTCATAATTTTATCCAAGGAAATGGGATGAATATTTTAGAAATCACATGGATATCGAGTATTTTATATTATATTAAAACATATTTTACAAAATGGATAGAAACCAGGGGGAATACCTGTTATGGAATCTGATTCCCATCATGAATGCCTCTTCCTGGAGTTGGTAAATCCATATCCCCCTTGATAATAACTCTTTCATCCAAAAAAACTATCAAATTCCATATTCAAAACCTCACTAGGGTGGATAGTATCTACAATGTTGAAGAATTTATGTTATCATTCTTCATTTACCCCTAGCCCATCAGAAAGAATAATGTTGTGGACCCCTTATCCTTGAAAAACACAACAATACAACATTTGTAACCTCTATAGAATAATTTAAACAATATATCAAGGATTATTATCATAAAATCTGGTTAAAATTATCCAAAATGTTTTATGTAATTTATATAGTGTATCCACAACCTTCAGTTCAAAACCCATGATTGTGATGACACAATGGTCAAGCCCGTGATGTAGTGGGTGTTAATTATCCAATGCCACATATTCTTCTTTAAATATTCCATAGTGATACTATGACACAACAAAACCAGAAATGGTGTCACCATGGATATGACACTTTTGTTTATTTATTTGGACATCATAGTTGTCTAATTTAGTTAATGTTATCATTCATGGATTTTTCACAATATATGAAATTCATGGTGGTCATCCCAATCTCTAGATGTCATCCACGACATCTTCTGACATTGATAATATAATTTTGGCTAGATGATGAGCTATCTCATTAGAATCTATTTAAAACTAAACTGAGATACCCTGGTTGCATAGTGATTTTGAGGGTGGTAGGCTACGACAGTTGCATCAAGGGAATGTATGATTAAGGGAACATGAGTGGTGAGTGTTGAAAGGATTTTTTTTGTAATTTACAATCCCCTAATCTCACCTCATCCAACATATTATAATTAAATGGGATCCCACTTTCATATACTTGTTCCCCTAACTTTATATTTATAATCATGTCATATTATAGTTAGTGGAATCATCCAACCTCACAATACGACCCACACAAGTGATGTCCCTCATCCATTAGTGCACATAATATCCTAATGTCCCAATATTCTCTTCTACTCATCCACCTACCTCTAAGTTCACAATTAAATAGCTTTGATTCTATAATCCATCCATGTTTGATACCATTTATGGAATTTAATTCCCTAAAACCGTAATGTATTTTCTATGTGGCTTTAACCCTTTCGGTTTGGGGATAACATGGTTTGGAAAAATTATTTACCTAAAAATATATAAAACACTTAATTAAGATTCATACATGTCACCAAGGACCCTTGGATCGTTCTCATAAAATATCAAGGCAATCCGAATGCGTTTGGTCAGATTTTCATAGCTCAGTTGTTGTTTTCAATTAAAATTGTGTCCATTTTAAACTAAAAAGAGACCCTTTGAGTGCTAGCGGCCACACTGTGCCTTGGATTGAGGCATATATGACTCGTACACGTCAAAAAGGACCCTTTGATTGTTATCCTAAAGGATATACACAATCTTAATGTGATTGGTTGGATTTATGTAGGTCAGTTGTTGTTTTCAAATAAAATCGTGTCCATTTTAAACAAAAGAGAGACCTTTTGAGTGGTATCGGCCACACCGTGCCTCATATTGATGCGGAGATGACTTTTAGACATCAAAAAGGACCTTTGGATCATTCTACTAAAGGATCAAGGTAATATGGATGTGTTGTTTTTGGATTTCCGTAGGTCAGTTGTTGTTTTCAATTAAAATTTTGTCCATTTTAAACAAAAGAGAGACCCTTTAAGTGATATCAGCCACACCATGCATCAGATTGAGGTAGGGATGACTCATACACGTCACAAAGGACCAGTGTATTGTTCTCCTAAAGGATCAACCCAATCCGAATGCGTTTGATCAGATTTCTATAGGTCAGTTGTTGTTTTCACTTAAAATCATGATCATTTTAAATAAAAGAGAGACCCTTTGAGTGCTAGCGGCCACACCATGCCTCAGATTGACGTAGGGTTGAATTTTACACATCACAAAGGACCCGTGGATTTTTCTCCTAAAGGATAAATACAATTTGAATGCGTTTGGTCTGATTTTCATAGGTCAGTTGTTGTTTTCAATTAAAATGGTGTCCATTTTAAACAAAAGAGAGACCCTTTGAGTGCTAGCGGCCACACCATGCCTCAGATTGACACAGGGTTGACTTTTACACATCAAAAAGGACCTGTGGATCATTCTCCTAAAGTATAAAGACAATAAGAATTCGTTTGGTCAGATTTTTGTACATCAGTTGTTGTTTTCACTTAAAATCGTGTCCATTTTAAACAAAATAGAGACCCTTTGAGTGGTACCGGCCACACCGTGCCTCGGATTTAGGCAGGGATGACTCATACATGTCACCAAGGACCCTTGATCGTTATAATAAAAGATTAAGGAAATCAGAATGCATTTGGTCAGATTTTCATAGGTCAGTTGTTGTTTTCCATTAAAATCGTGTCCATTTTAAACAAAAGTGAGACCCTTTGAGTGCTAGCGGCCACACTGTGCCTCGGATTGAGGCAGGGATGACTCTTACATGTCAAAAAGGACTCATAGAATGTTCTCCTAAAGTATCAACACAATCCAAATGTGTTTGGTATGATTTCCGTTGGTCATTTTTTGTTTTCAATTAAAATCATGTCCATTTTAAACAAAAGAGAGACCCTTGGAGTGCTAGCGGCCACACTATGCCTCGGATTGAGGTAGGGTTGACTCATACCCGTCAAAAAGGACTCGTGGATCATTCTCATAAAGGATAAACACAATCTGAATTTATTTGGTCAGATTTTCGTATGTTAGTTGTTGTTCTCACTTAAAATCGTGTCCATTTTAAACAAAATAGAGACCCTTTGAGTGGTACCGGCCACACCGTGCCTCTGATTGAGGCGGGGTTGACTCTTAGACGTCACCAAGGACCCTTGGATCGCTCTATAAAAAGATCAAGGAAATCAGAATGCGTTTGGTCATATTTTCATAGGTTAGTTGTTGTTTTCAATTAAAAATTGTGTCCATTTAAAACAAAAGAGAGACCCTTTGAGTGCTACCGGCCACACTGTGCCTCAGATTGAGGCAAGGTTGACTTCTACATGTCAAAAAGGACCTTTGGATCATTCTCCTAATGTATCAAGACACTCCGAATGCATTTGGTCAGATTTTCGTACGTCAATTGTTGTTTCCACTTAAAATCATGTCCATTTTAAACAAAATAGATACCCTTTGAGTGGTACCAGCCACACCGTTCCTCATATTGAGGCAGTTTTGACTCATAGACATCACCAAGGACCCTTGGATCGTTCTCCTAAATGATCAAGGAAATTTGAATGCATTTGGTCAAATTTTCATAGGTCAGTTGTTGTTTACAATTAAAATGGTGTCCATTTTAAACAAAAGAGAGGCCCTTTGAGTGGTATCGGCCACACCGTACCTCATATTGAGGCAGGGATGACTCATACATGTCCAAAAGGACCAGTGGATTGTTCTTCTAAATGATCAACACAATACAAATGCGTTTGGTAAGATTTCCATACGTCAGTTGTTGTTTTCACTTAAAAGCGTGTCCATTTTAAAAAAAATAGATACCCTTTGAGTGGTACCGGCCACACCGTGCCTCAGATTGAGGTGGTTATGACTCTTACACATCACCAAGGAAACTTGGATCGTTCTTATAAATGATTAAGGCAATACAAATGCGTTTGGTCATATTTTCATAGGTCAGTTGTTGTTTTCAATTAAAATTGTGTCCATTTAAAACAAAAGAGGGACCCTTTAAGTTCTAGTAGCCACACCGTGCCTCGGATTGAGGCGAGGTTGACTCGTACACATCAGAAAATACCCGTGGATTGTTCTCCTAAAGGATCAGGAAAATCCTAATGCGTTTGGTCAGATTTTTGTATGTCAGTTTTTGTTTTCACTTAAAATCGTGTCCATTTTAAACAAAATAGAGACCATTTGAGTGGTACCAGCCACAATGTGCCTCAGATTGAGGTGGGGATGACTCTTACATGTCACCGAGGACCCTTGGATCATTATCATAAAAAATAAACTCAATCCGAATGTGATTGGTTGGATTTCATAGGTTAGTTGTTGTTTTCAATTAAAATTGAGTCCATTTTAAACAAAATAGAGACCCTTTGAGTGATAGAAGCCACACCGTGCCTCAGATTGAGGAGGGGATGACTCGTACACATCACCAAGGACCCTTGGATCGTTCTCATTAAATATCAAGGCAATATGAATGTGTTTGGTGGGATTTTAATAGGTCAGTTGTTGTTTTCAATTAAAATCGTGTCCATTTAAAAAAAGAGAGACCCTTTGAGTTACACCGGCCACACTGTGCCTCGAATTGAGCCAGGGATGACTCATAGACATCACAATGAACTAGTGGATAGTTATCCTGAAGGATAAAGGAAATCCTAATGCGTTTGGTCAGATTTCCGTTGGTCAATAGTTGTTTTCAATTAAAATTGTGTCCATTTTAATCAAAAGAGACACCGTTTGAGTGATAGCAGCCACACCATGCCTTGGATTGTAGCAGGAATGACTCTTACACATCAAAAAGGACCATTGTATCATTCACCTAAGAGATCAACATAATCCGAATGCATTTGGTTGGATTTCCGTAGGTCAGTTTTTGTTTTCAATTGAAATCATGTCCATTTTAAACAAAAGAGAGACCCTTTAAGTGATAGAAGCCACACCATGCCTCAGATTGAGAAAGGGATGACTCTTACATGTCAAAAAGGACCATTGGATCATTATCCTAAAGAATCAACACAATCTGAATGAATTTGGTCAGCTTTCCATAGGTCAGTTGTTGTTTTCACTTAAAATCACGTCCATTTTAAACAAATGAGAGACCCTTTGAGTGCTGGCAGCCACACCGTGCCTCTTATTGAGGCGGGGTTGACTCTTAAATGTCACAAAGTACCTTTGTATCGTTCTACTAAAGGATTAATATAATCTGAATGCGTTTGGTTGGATTTTTGTACGTCAGTTATTGTTTTCACTTAAAATCGTGTCCATTTTAAACAAAATAGAGACCCTTTGAGTGGTATATGCCACACCATGCCTCAGATTGAGGCCTGGATGACTTTTACACATCACCAAGGACCCTTGGATCATTCTAAAAAAAGATCAAGGCAATCCGAAAGTGTTTGGTCAGATTTTCATAGGTCAGTTGTTGTTTTCAATTAAAACGGTGTCCATTTTAAACAAAAGAGAGACCCTTTGAGTGCTAGAGGCCATAAATTGCCTCTGATTTAGGTGGGGATGACTCGTACACATCCAAGGACCCTTGGATCATTCTCATAAAAGATCAAGGAAATATGAATGCGTTTGGTCGGATTTATGTAGGTTAGTTGTTGTTTTCACTTAAAATTGTGTCCGTTTTAAACAAAAGAGAGACCCTTTAGGTGCTAGCGGCTGCACCATTCCTCTGATTGAGGCGGGGTTGACTCGTACACATCACAACGCAACTGTGGATCATTATCCTAAAGTATCAACACAATCAGAATGCGTTTGGTCAGATTTTCATAGGTCAGTTGTTGTTTTCAATTAAAATGGTGTCCATTTTGAACGAAAGAGAGACCCTTTGAGTACTAGAGGCCGCACCGTGACTTGGATTGAGGTGGGGATGACTCTTACATGTCACACAGGACCCATAGATCGTTCTCCTAAATTATCAACACAATATGAATTCGTTTGGTCAGATTTCCATAGGTCAGTTGTTGTTTTAAATTAAAATCATGTCCATTTTAAACAAAAGAGGGACCCTTTGAATGGTACCGGCCACACCATGCCTCAAATTGAGGCAGGTATGACTCTTAGATGTCACAAAGTAACCTTTTATCATTCTCTTAAAGTATAAAGGAAATACGAATGCGTTTGGTTAGATTTCCGTAGGTCAGTTATTGTTTTCAATTAAAATTGTGTCCATTTTAAACAAAAGAGAGACCCTTTGAGTGATAGCAGCCACACCATGCCTCAGATTGAGGTGGGGATGAGTTTTACACATAAAAAATGACCATTGGATCGTTCTACTAAAGTATCAACACAATCCGAATGCGTTTGGTCCGATTTACATAGGTCATTTGTTATTTTCAATTAAAATTATGTCCATTTAAAACAAAAGAGAGACCCTTTGAGTGATAGCGGCCACACCGTGCCTTGGATTGAGGCGGGGATAAATAATACATTTCAAAAATTACCCTTGGATCGTTCTCCTAAAGGATCAAGACAATCCGAATGCATTTGGTCAGATTTTCGTACGTCAGTTGTTGTTTTCACTTAAAATCGTGTCCATTTTAAACAAAATAGACACCCTTTGAGTGGTACCGGCCACACCGTGCCTCAGATTGAGGTGGGGTTTACTCTTACATGTCACAAAGGAACCGTGGATGTTTCTCCTAAAGGATCAAGACAATCCAAATGCGTTTGGTCAGATTTTCGTATGTCAGTTGTTGTTTTCACTTAAAATCGTGTCCATTTTAAACAAAATAATGACTATTTGAGTGGTACCAGCCACACTGTGCCTCGAATTGAAGCAAGGATGACTCTTACACATCACCAAGGACCCTTGTAGCGTTCTCATAAAATATCAAGGCAATTCATATGTGTTTGGTTGGATTTTCATTGGTGAGTTGTTGTTTTAAAAAAAATTGTGTCCATTTTAGACAAAAGAGAGACCCTTTGAGTGCTAACGGCCACAACGTGCCTCGGATTGAGGTGAGGATGACTCGTACATGTCACCAAGGACCCTTGGATTGTTCTCATAAAAGATCAAGTCAATACTAATGCGTTTGTTCAGATTTCCATAGGTCAGTTGTTGTTTTCACATAAAATCATGTCTATTTTAAACAAAATAAAGACCCTTTGAGTGGTTCATCATTCTTGCATGTTGCTGGTGCATATCATCTGTTAAAATGTGAAAATGACTCATTGGAGAAAGGATGTTTTATTTTATAACAATTACAATTTTCATACAAACATTTACATACAACAATGTTTCACCTTTTGATCCCCTTAACCCCTCTCAAAAATGACCACCAATTGTACATGTCCACAAGTCAGATCTTCATTGTATTTGTGTATAATATGCCATCAAGTATGTGGAACACTCATTTCTAAACACATCTATATTGTCTTGTGAGTATGAGTCTTTTCTGTAGTCAGAGTAGTACTGCAAAATATTAAAATAAATAATTAATAAATAACTTAAACAAACTAGTAGTTGTTTTTGAAAATACCTTTTTAGGGATTCTAGTTTGTTGATGAAAAATGATCTCTTTCATAAATTTACAAACATAATAACCGCAATAATTATTTTTTGTTTGTTTTAGACTCTGAAAAAAATTGATCATTAGGAGAATAAGTAACTTGTGTTGAGATGTGTTTGGATAGTGAAATTTTATTACATATACCCTGATATTTTTCCAGACGTAGTACTTGCTCGCCTCCTTATGCTTATCCCCTGTCCTCATTCCTTTTTTAGAAAATAATGATACAACGCCCTATCATAATATAATCCTCAATAAAAGATAATATAAATTATATTACATGATGTTTAGACCTAAAACGTAAGATGTAGTGTCTTACAGATTCACAAACACCATCATGTGTGGTCGGTTTGATGGATATCCTTGCTTTGAATCCAGAAAATAAATTTTTGGAGTATCCAAGTTCACCGCAATTTGCAACCAATGTTTCCTAAAAACAAAAAAAGGAATAAGTAATAAAATAAGTGAAAACATAATTGATATGCTTTAATTGTAGAGTATTATACCTGCATGGTTGGTATTAGGAAAAGTCTGTCATTTGTAATCTTTCTTTCAAATGTTTTCAACAATCCATTCACTATTGCATCCCTTTTTTATGGATCTATTTTTGTTAGGTGTGTTGATGTGATATGAGGACTAATGAGTCCAAATCTTGGCTCATGGAAAAATCCCTTCAACTGTTTTTCATAAATGCGTTTGTCAACAATATAAAATTCATTTAGTCATAATTTCCACATTAGATCAGTTTTTAGAAAATCAATTCATGGAATCATACCTCATATATAAATTTAAAACTATGACGCCTAGCCAACTGTTTTCAAGGATCTCATTTACATTTTCAGCAGCAAAGAAATATTGACTTTCCTCTCTGTATATATTCTCTTCGAAAACCACTATATGACTATTACCATCTTTTAGCTTCGTATCCACATGAGTCTTCAATGCTAGTAAATGTGGATAGAGAATTGGTGGTGTTATTGTGATTTCAGTAGCTCCTTGGGATCGGTTGGTCGATCCTTTAGATGGTTTTGAGCCAACGTTTGTCACCCCATTCCCTTTCTCCGTCTATAAAAACAATCATTGGTTCAGACCCTTTTTTCATTAATTGTCAAGGGTTTAGCTTGAAAAAAAAGAAATAGATACCTATTTTTCAACATGTACTCTTACAAGTTGTGATTTCCATGCAATGAATGTCCCAATAGCCTTTTCTACCGTATGAATATCATCGTTATCAAGTGGAATAGGTATCTCTGCATTTGGCTCATGAGCTACAGTAACCGTCACATTCAGATGATCTTTCGGAAGTGGTATATTATGCATTGTGGCATCTAGGAAATTGAACACTGTAGCCCTCAATACAAGGTGATAGGTGGGTGTTGATAGATATAAATCACAATCATTATCACCCTGTAGAAGATCAGTACAGAAAAATTATCAGTGTTTTTCTGATTCATATTTCATGGAAACAATTATTAGAATATTGATTACCACGACTATGATAGTTCTTTGAGGCGAATGGCTCGCCTCAAAGCTGGTGGAGGGTGGGGTGGGATTTTCACACGCTGGTTGTTCCTGAGTTGTGTCTTCCCTTTTCTTCCCACCCAAAAAAGTTGTGAGCAACACTCCCTGCCATTGCGATCGTTCTTCAAGGGTTGCTATTTTTTCGGTCATTTGTTCCAATTTTTCATCTATATCATCCATTTTTTTCTTCTTCACAAAATATACTCGGGGTGTCACCCCAAACCCTGCACCTCTAACACGACTGTATTTTTATGGCTGCTTCAAAGCCGTCGATAATAGGTCTGTATCCACTACAGGTGTATCTGATTACTGTGACTGTCAGATATAGGAAAATAACTAATTATTTTTATGTAATAGAAATTTAAAACAAATCTTTTTATCATCATGTCATACTTACACATATTTCCCACACTTTCTGTGTGTTTTCATCTACTAACTTCCCTTCTTTTTTCACACGTTCCTCCTTCCATAGCACATGATGTGGGATGGAAGTGCATTTGGTTTTAGACTCATCAATCTACATATAAAGATAGAAAGATAATTATGATGTTGTTTATTGGAACCTAACAATATTACTATAAATTTAAAATACGTACTATTTTCTTTTATAATGAAGCATACCCCATCCTTTTTTATGATAGGGGTATGTTGGTTTTGATGCACGTTCCTTATTTTCAGTATAGAGTTTCTGTTTCATAAATGAAATATTAACAATCAAAGTGATGAATACAGGTATCCTCAAACAACCTATTATCACCCACAATGTACCTAAAACTTCTCATCCCCACGGTGGCCAATAAATGCATCACATGCTTCTTGGGATACCAGGTGAGCATAGACAATGGGTGGGTGTGGGTTTATTTTACCTTTGGAATCTTTCAGGTGAAATCTTGTTAAAATAGTGCTAAAACCTCGATGAATCCTTCCTGCAAGCCTTAGTACATAATCCTTGTGTGAATCGTCTACTATAAATGTACTCTGAAAGAGATGAGAAGAGTAATACATTGTTTAATTATTTTATTTTCTAGTAAATTAACGAAATAAATTCATAATGTTATCGTAATTTCTTCCCATATCACAGCCTTCAGCTCGGACACAACATGGTGCCATGAATCTATGTCAATCAGAATGCATTACTGAGTAACAACTCCAATGTAGATGCTAAACATAGCCATGTTGGGATTCACTTGTTGGTCTTGTGCATTCCATCTGACTTCAAATTCGATGCCTTGGATTTTCACCTTATGAATTTTGGATAACACCGTCAAACTACGACACACCTGTGTTTTCTACGAGGTCATTCCTTCATTCCTGACCATTTCATTGATATCAACATCATCTACATGTTCATCTGAAATGGTATCAATGGAATGTGTTGATGGTTGTTGGACCTCAACACTAGAAGCAGCAGGATCTGCAGTAGTAGGAGAAGCAGTAGCCACATCAGGAGCAGCAGGAGCCACAACATGAGGAGCCGCAGAAGCAGCAGGAGCCGCAGCAGGAGCAGCAGCATGAGCAGCAGTAGGAGCTGCAGGAGCAGCAGCATCCGCAACAACAGTAGCTTGAGAGACTTGTTCAGCCTCAAGGTTAGGAGCACAAGAATGTGTAGTAGTCATTATCTGCAAAATTGGTTGAACAATTAATTTAGATTACATAAATTCAGTAATGATAAGATAATAACATGAGATAACAAGATCTATATTACAAAAAAAATATAACCTGTTTATTGAACTCTCTTTCATTTTTTAAAAGGTTGAAGGGATTTGAAACCTATATCGATTATCCAAATCCCTTAATTGTGGTCTTCTCTAACATACAAAACATCATCTGCATTGGGACCGTTCCAAAATGATTGCAACGTACCACTAAAAGGATCGTCCTCAACTGAATTTTCATCAGAACCTTCAGTAGTTTTGGATGATAACAGAACAATCGACCACTTTTGTTTTTCAGGATCTGGAACATAAAAAACTTGTACCACTTGTGATGCCATTATAAACTTTTCATCTTTGTACCCTTCTTTACTAAAATCAACTTTCACAAATCCTCATTCATCTATTTTAACACCGCTATTGTTATCAACCCATTTGAATTGAAAAATAGGCAATTGGAATGTCTTATAATCCAACTCCCATATTAGTTTGATAATGACAAAGTATGACATATTTGCATAAATTGGATTTCTGTCCTTACTACCAGAAACATGCATTGCTTCAGCCACTAGTGTAACTCAACTATTTTGCGTGGTACTATCTTCATCATGTTCATCTATATAGAAGGTATAACCATTAATTACATAACCACTGTAAGATAATAAATATACACATGGTCCAGCGGCTATCCATCAAAGTCGTTGTGACATTGAATTCGGAATTTCATCTAACTTCTTAAAAATATAGTCCTGAAACCATCCTATAAATGTTGATTATGTGTATCTGATAACCATTTTTCAGCCCATGATGGATTCAACTGCCTAATAATTTCTTTCTGAGTTTAAATATATGGAGAAACCTCCAAACTCTTATGAAAAACATAAATATGGGCCTGCTCCCGATCTGTAATATTGATTATCACAACTTCTCTTCTAGAAATTCCGTCACCCTCAATGCGTCCAGTGTGATGAGATTTTGGGAGACCAATTCTTTCCACATCAGATAGGTATTTAGTAAAAAATTCAATGGCTTCCTCAAAAATATATCTCTCCACTATACAACCCTCTAGGTGACTTCGATTTTTGACATACCCTTTCAAAATATTCATATACCGTTCAAAAGGATACATCCATCTATAGTGCACAGGACCACAAAGTCGAATATCTCTCACCATGTGAATCATCAAATGAACCATCATATCAAAGAATGCTGGTGGGAAGAACATTTCTAATTCACATAATATGATGACAATTTCTTTTTCCATAGCTGGCATTTTCACCAAGTCTAAAACTTTTCTACATTTAGCTTTGAAAATGAAACAAAGTTTGGTTAACATATGATGAACATTCTTGGAAAAAATGAAATTTAAAGCTATAGGAATTAGATCTTTCATCAAAACATGGAAATAATGTGAGTTCAAACCTTTTAACTTCAAATAATTAATTGACACAATGTTCTTGATATTTTATGAGTACCCCTCTAGAACCTTTACATCATTGAAGAAGTTGAAAAACTGATATCTCTCCTCCCTAGAAAGACTATAAGAAGCTGGAGGAAGAAACATTCGATTTTTACCCTTCACGGGAGCCAAATCTTCTCGTATTCCCATGTCAACCATGTCCAAACTTTCCTTAATTCCATATTTTTTTTGACAGGGGAATTTAGAAACATTCTGATAACACTATCACATACATTTTTTTCCACATGCATCACATGAAGAAAATGTATGATGTACAAAAAATTCCATTTTGGTAATTAAAAAAAACTGATCTCTTTTTCCAACCGATTTTTGTAAGGTTTTTCAAAAATGGTTTACCAAAAATAGTGTTCAGATCTTTTACTTTCTCAAATAGCTGATCACCAGTTAGTGGAGACGGTGTTGCGTGTTGTTCTGAACTTTCATTTAATGATGTCGTCCAAGATCGGTACTTATGCCGACGAGGTAGAAATCTAAGGGGGTGCTTCCCTTGCCTGTTTTTGTAGTAGTGTCATTGAAAATGACATCATGTAATGTCATTATCCCAAGATGGTGATCAAATAAACTCCCTATTCAGTAATGTAAGTATGCTCAATGAGAACTGGTTTTGGGTAAGTCTCAAAAGTGTGAGGCCTAATAAGAGAAATCCATTGAAAAAATCCTGAACCAAGAGATCGAGAACATTTATCAGGATTCTCGCCTAAGGGAATCCAATCAACAAACATTGCTCATGTACTCAGAGACAAGTAATTCACATACAAACCCAGTACCACATCATGCTCACACTCGAATGGGAATGCATGAGATCAAGAAAGTGTAAATATTAGAAACATTGGAAGCAATATAGGATGAACCACAACCCATAGAGATGGGGAATTTTTAATAGGAAAATTCCATGTAAGACCAAAAAATATGGGATGATGCATCATAAAAAAGGAATGGGAGAAACCCTAGAACATAGGGCTGGGAGAATTTTTACCTCAACCTCCCACCTAGTGAACATCATTATTTTCTTGACTGGGGAGGATGGGTAGTAAGGAAGACCCTCATTCCATCCAATCTCATGATTCATGTCGCCTATAAGATGGACATACGGAAAGGCGATATAAATGTTTTCTCTAAGTTAACATTTGTCAAGAAACTCGAAGAGGACCCTTCATTAGAAGGATAATATCCAATAATGGATGAAAAAATATAACCTACCACTCAACACCTGGTATGGAACCTACAATTCATTATTCATCACTTAATATTGTAAACATCAATCTTACAGACCATGCTGGAAATTATGCAAATACAAATGAACATGGACAAGATGGTTCCACTAAAAATATAATTCACACCAAACCGAGAGGTGTGAAAACCTAGAACCAAAGGGCCTCCCTAAATGTGGGAGCTCCCTCATAAAATCCACCATTAACTTCCTTGTGAATCCCCAATTTAGTGAAGAATAAAAAGAAGACATGAATGAACTACCTTACCTTTATCATGAGAAGGATCTATTTGAACTTGACGAGAGATTCACTTGGTAGGTGGAAGAAATGAAGGATTTGAGGAGAATAAATGTCGACTTGTGCTAAGGAACCCACCTTGTGGAATAATCTCCTAAGGTTCATTTAGTAGAACGTCAGCGTACACTTCTAGTAGATGGACCTCAAACACAAGGGGTTATCCCAGAAAATGAAGAAAGGCCAAAATAATCATCTAAGAAAACACAAAGACCATCAATTTTACTGGATCCAATCCCAGAAGGATATCATGATTTCCCCCAATGAAGGAAAAAATTGAATTATATTCATGTAAATCCACAAAGGATCCCCCCGGTCGGGTATCCACCATAAGTACTTGCAACACCGACATGACCAATTTTTCCCCTTACATCAACTTCCCATGCTCAGTTTCAATAGTACATGCATCAAGGGCTCATTAATACCATCAATTCATTAGAATCTTGACTGGAATCCATGGATGGATGAAACTCTCTGATACATCTAGAACAGAAGCCTTACCCTGATTGGGTGAGTAATGCTCCACTTCCACCAAATATTGGGAATCCTATGTTCCCCATATTCAATGGATCAGGTGACCCGAAACAACATATGATTCATTATTAATATTATTATGATCCCCTTCTAGGAACCCCATAATAACAAGTAGTGAAAATCAGATTCTTCATGAAAATTATACAAGGTTAAACTTTTTTATGGTATACAAGTTTTTCATCTCAACTAATAATAGATTGGGAGGATCATTGGAGTCAATTAATTTTTCAGTTCAACTCAACATCTCCAAGGACAATAGTCGGTGACCTCAAGAACAAAAAATAGAAGGAGAACAAGAGAGTCTCATGTTTCATTTCCATATCGAAATGTCAGACCTACCCTTTGAACTAGCCACCACCCCAAGATGAGATGCTTGTAATGGGCATGATAACCTCCGTGATGAGCTGGGAACCCCACTCATCCTAGTTAAATATACAAATGGGTTTTGGGGTTTCTTTTTTCATTTCCTAATGAATAGAATATTCCTTATAGCAGACTAACCTCAAGTACTAGGTAGTCCCATCGGCCCCATATAAAAGTGTGGTAAGAGATGAAGCAACCTATGTAACATTTAATCAACCCCTTCACCAATTCCAACTTCGAGGCCTGCACCAAATCGTATAGGACCTCCTCAAAATCAGTAGTAAACCTGAACCTATAAGACAAAGAAAGGGGACCGAGTCAAAACTAATTTGAGGGATGAAAAAAATATTGTGTAATTGTTATGAGAAGACCATGTACTTGGATACTTTATAGACATCATAAATTACAATTTTCTATGTCTTCCAGAGATAAAGAGATACAATTATGTTTGTCTCAATGACCAGAAAGATTATTATCCCCTCCATCAGATAATGATAAATGCCATAAAGAAGTGTTTTATCATCAAAAACCACATAAAAAAACGATATATTTCATCAAGTCAAGATGGGACCAACTCTAGCACAAGTGAAATATATTTCCACCATTGAAACTGATGAAGGAGATGAGTGGAAAAAAGTTGTTAGAAAAAGGGAGAAGAAATTAGATAGTAGGATGCCTTAGAAAATAGTCAAGTGAGCTCATGAAATACTCAAAGTATAGTTGAAGAAACTGATTATGCCCCCAATAGCTCCAAATGCATCACATCTGATGCCCTCATCCCTAGAATCTTCTAAAAAGAAGTTGGAAAAAGTGAATGAAGATGGACCCTTGTAAAGGACAAAGTTATCTTTCACCCTCTCAGATTTTGGTCCATAAAATATGAAAGAACATGAATTGCCCTTCCAAACATAACCATTAGAAGATGTCAATCAAGGAGACTCATTATCAGATGAGGAACTGATCTTTGGTATTATTAATGTCATTCACTCAGTGGATTCCTTCTACAATGAAGAGTATGGATATGAACCCATGTTCCATACACCCAATCAGAAAATTGAAGAAAGATTCTGTAGAGGCCAATGATACCTAGGAAGATGTAGCTATGGAGGAAACCATTTTTTTGGTGCACCAAGGCTCAAACTGCCAACATTTACTAAACTAGAAGGAAAACACTTCTGCAGACCCAACAAGAATAAGAATATTCTCATGCACCTGGCAGAAGACACTCTGGCCCAATCATCCTGGAATATCCATCATAATAGGAACAAATGTCTAATAACCCATGACATGCAGGAACACATGCAAGGTCAAACCCAGATGGTATAGAAGCAACACCAACTCTTGTCTTGTGAGCCAGTCCATCATCATCTGATACAAAAGTAACTAAATAACATGTGAAAGAGAATCCCCATGTTGGGAAGCACCGAACAGTATATCAAAAGTATGATATTTTGAATCAGCTGGCTTTAGTACCTACAAAACTATCAATCCAGTACTCCCTGAGTTTTTCAAAAGATCTTAGGGAAGTATTTATAGAATCTTTTTTAAGTCCCCAGAAGTTTAAAGTAGAAGTGGACTCCACCAAAGTCTTTCAGAAAGATATTGATCCTATAGTAATCCAAACTGTTATCTCATTTATAGATCAAGATGAAGAAACCATTATATAGGGATACATTAGACCCATATAAATGTCCAAAATGAAAAATTGTATTAATATTCAAAACGAATTCATTGGTAATGGATCTGAAGTTAATCTCTTCTTAGTGGAACACTTCATCAGATGAACTATAATGAATATAACCTTACACCGTCAACCAAAACCCAATTGAGTTATGAAAAAGTTGAGTAGAACCCATTGGAACAAATCATGTCCAAAACTCGATTTGGTGACTCTGTATCCAACTAATAATTTTTGTGGTTTGGTAAAACACGAACTTTAATGTTATTTTTTTAAGGAATTGGATACAACAACATCCAGAGATTTTATCATCCTATAACCAGTGCATCAAATATTACACTAATGGTAAACATTGGATGTTTTATGCTGATAAGGCCCCATTCAAATAATGTGAATCACACTATATCAAAGAAGGATTCTACGAAAAGAAAGGGAAGCGAACCACGGTCGATGGTATTGACTAGGTCACTACCCCAAATATTTTGGAGGGGGTCCCCGCCAACCTCTTTAAGTATCTTAGAGAAGAATACAAACATCCCATCAATCAAGTGAGGTGCACATATCCAAATTTGGACATGTACAAGACAATTCTCATGAATGCAGTCATACCAAATGATCCCAACAGTGCAAAAAACCATTGGTCCCAGAAATAATTATGAATGGTCAAATAGAAATGCTCTCAATCAATCCTAAATGATCAAGAAAATACCTTCCTTTCCTGCTTAGGTATAAGAGGAAGAATACATTCCTCTACCCCTCACTCCACCCTCTCCAAAAAATTCCCTGTTATTAGTTGGGCCAGAAGCCATTGCCCCGGCTTTTGAATGCCGAAATTGTGACTATTATATTAACTATGTAAAGCTCATCTAAAGGATTGTTTTCATATTATAATATGATGAAAATCTGTAAGAGGAAGAGGAAGAATTCCTTAGGTATTCCCCTCCATCATTTGAGAATGGTGTCTCTACCACCATTGATGAACTCAGGGAAAAAAATATGGGAACCGAAGAAGACTCGCGACCCACTCTAATTAGTGAAGCCATGTTTTCCGAAGAATAAGAGGTATACACCTCCTTCCTATAGAATAATAGAGATTTTTTACCCTAAAAATATACATAAATTCTAGGTATTGTTCCCACAGTGGCCACTAACCACTTGTACCTTCTAGAAGATCATTGTAGCCACAAGAAAAAATCCATAATGACGCACCCAACACATTTGGAAAAAATAGTGACTGAATTCTACAATATGATTAATTGAAAATTCATTCTGGAGGTTGAATACCCCATCCATTTAGCTGTTATTGTCCCCATCAAAAATAATAATGGAAAAACCTGAGTTTTTATTTACTTCAAAGATCTCAATCAGCACTATCCGAAAGATTAATTCTTAGTCCCGATCACAGAATTATTGATTTATGAAACAAATAGATATTATGGACTCTATTTCAAGGATGAACATTTGAGATATAATAAAATTTAAATGTCCTATGAAGATGAATAAGATACCACCTTTAGGAAACTACGAGGTAATTTTCTTCAAGGTAATGCCATTTGGCCTGAAAAAATAATGGAGACACATATCAACATTTCATGCATCATTTTTTCAATACCTTCCTAGGAAATTTTGCTGAATTAAATGTTAATGACTTGGTGGTTAAATCATTATAATTCTCAGACTATCTATTATATTCTAAATTCATTTTCAATAGTCTATGAAAACATAACAAGAAAATAAATTCAATGAAATGTGATTTTAGTGTTACCTTAGGGAAATTCCAAAGCATCATTGTATTCCATAGGGGAATAAAAGCTTACCGTTTAAAGAAAAATGACCTACTAGGTATGTCACATCCTCAAAACCCCATAGATTTGAGATGAGTTTGAGAAAATTTGGGCTATATTTGGTGCTTCATAGTGAACCTTGCCAGAAAATGTTTTCCCTTCATTAAGTTGATGAAAAAGGGGGTCAAATATCAATGAACTGATGATTGTCAGGAAACATTTGAAATCAACAAGAAATATATCTTAAGTCCACCAGTTCTAATGTATCCTATTAAAGGAATTCCAAAAATGTTCTATGTGACTTCCATGGATCGATCCCGATGCACCTTCCTCGCACAAAAGAATGACACTGATAGTGAAAACAACCTTTATTATCTTTTCTAAACCATTATTTATGATAAGGATGATTACTCAAATATTGAGAAAATATGTTTGGAACTAATATTTTCTATTTATAAAATAGAGGAATTACCTAAAACATCACGAGGACCACTTGGTCTATCATAGAATGTCGCTTAAGTATATTCTCAATTGACAATGGTGAATGGACGTTTATCATGGTGGGCAGTCATTCTGCAACAGTTTGACATCCAGTTTGTACCTATGAAAGCCATCAAAGGGAAAGAATTAAAATATTTGTTTACAGAATACCCCTCATAATTAATGACTCCATTAGATGCTGAATTACCTGATAAAGAGGTTTTCTTTGTCCAAGAAGACTCCCAACCATGGGAGATGCATTTTGATGGTGCATACAACATCCATATAGGAAAAATGATGTAATAACCCAAGCTCAAACAATTGGGGTTGGGAGTTATACTCATATTTACGAAAAAATTAAATATTACCTTACTCCTTTATGATATCATAGGGGGTATAAAAACAACGAAGCATAGTATAAAGATCACATTGTAGGCCTGGAGCTAGTACTTCAAGGAAAATTAACAAACATAATGATAAAAGGTGACTCAGAACTAGTCATCATGCATGTCAATGAAGATTATGATTTTAAAAAGGAATGAATAATCCATTTTTGACCATGTCTAAGAGTTAATTGATGAATTAACCTTAGATCTGACATTAACTCATGTACCCCAATCAAAAAATGAATAGGATAATGCATTAACATATGCATCCACCCTAGCTGATCTAGATTGGGATGATGTTGTAATAAAAATTACCGACTGTTAGATGGTCTTACCATTCATTTAGGATAACAATAGTGAAATTCAAAAGATTAGTCTCATCCCTGAGTTGTATAGTCCTACCACTACCTGGATGATTCCCATTGTAGATTACCTTAAAAATGGAGAGTCCCCACTAGATAGGGCTAAAATGTAAATAATATAGAGATGAGGAATTAATTTTATTCTGTATAACAGAACAAATCAACAAAAGGACCTATATCAAAAGGGACTTGGTTGGATTTTCTCAGATAAATTCATGGAGAAGAGACTGCTACCATTATGAAGTAAGTGCATGTCAAAGCTTATGGGGAACACCAATAAGGATCCAATCTCTCCCATCAAATTCAATGAATTGGATACTACTAGCCAAATGTAACTCGAGGTTTCCCTAAATTAACTATGAAGTTTCATTCCTACCATGTTTATGCCAACTTCATCCATAAGCCCTCAGAGTAACTCCAAAAATCTAAGTACTCATGGCCTTTTTCCATATGGGTGTAAACACCATGAAATGTGTTCTATGCACTTCTTCACAATTGAAGATGTAATTCCATGTGCGATAACACAAAACATCCTCGATCAGGATTGAAAAGTTTGGGGTGTGTATCTACATTTTTCATGTGGGTCCGTGACAGTAGCGAAAGTAGCTTCTCGAAGGGACGGGACCATAGACCAGTAGTGTTCTGAAGTAGGGGTGCGGTGGTGAAACCCCCGTGGTATGGAGCCATAAATTTCTCTAAGTCCCTAAAGCAGTGCCCAAGGAACCTATGAGGAAACACCTATGCGCCGTCATGCTAGAGTTGAATGAAGAAATATTTTGTCTTAGTTCTCAATGTGTCTCCCCAGTCTATCCAAAACACCATCGACACGCAAGGTACTTGTGTGCCACAATTCTGGCATGAAATCCACATTTTTGTCCCATATTTTTTCTCCTATGGTCCTATTTTTCCCTATAAATATACCCTTGGGTTATTCATTTTTATGAATGAATTTCCCTAAATCCTATTTACTGGTCTGGTCACCGTAGTGCTTTTCCCAAGTCTTAAGAAATCTTCATGGTGGTTCTCTAACACCAAGAGTGGAGGAATTGAAGATGGATCATCAGACTTAAGTCTCTTTAGTGTTTGAAATCCATAACAGTTGCACAACTAAAGTGACAAACCTCCATAAATCAAAAACACATGTGTGCCACCCATTCCTCTCAAAGGAACTTAAGTACACCACTTCTGGTAATAACTATGAATACTCTTGATGGATTGATTCAAGTCTCTCCCAACTATTAATATCTATGTTTCTCATCACTTAAGTGAAAATCATGTCTCCCAAGCCTACTTGTGAACCCATACATTCACACAAAATACTTACATGGGAACCCTTATTTGATTCACCTAATCCCTTATATTTATAATCCTTTCATCAATCCTTCGTCAAATCCATTCATGGAAAGGATTATTCTTTATTGGATCTCTTGTCTAAAATGGATCATCTTGAAACCTCCACTAAAACCCCCTAACTCATCAATCCTTTGGTAAATTCACATAAATGTGTCTCCTATTTGGTTTTTTATTTCTGTAGTCTGAGGTTTTCTTCATTTTTTTACATTGGGGTTAGGATTCATGGAGTCTATGTGGGTTTATATATCCACAGTCACATGGAAATTACTCCTCAGAATTGTGTTGGGATATTCCCTATTAGGAGGATTGTGGTTTGGGTTTTTTCCTCCCCTTACTATATCTAAAATCCAGAACCTTAAGTCTCCTGTAGGGAAGGTATGGTTTAGACAGACTTTTGCTTTTGAAAAAAATGAAAAATCTCCCTCCCCTACTAGAATCAATTTTAGTGTAGCCATCTCAGTGTAAGCCCTTAACCTTTCAAGTAGGAGGGTGTAGATTTTATCCTCTCTACTTCCTTCACCTTCACCCCTTCCTTACATTGGACCCTTGTATAATGTAAAGTGAATAGAGGGAAGTCTCATTGCCTTTCCCTGATCCCTAGTCGCCTTAGCCTCTTCTACCCTCGTCTTCATAGACCCGTCCTCTTCCACCAGTATATAAGGAAAATTGTGTGCCATTATTAAATCTTTGACATCCTCTTGTTTTTAACACTGAGCATGACTCACATGGTCTTAGAGATTTTTCATGATCAAAACATTATCATAAATAGTTTAGACTCTTAAACTACAAGAAATATGATTTCCAATACAATTTGGATACGTAAGAAGCCTTCCTATGGTCCAAGATCCATCATATTTCATGAATAAATGGGAATCCTCCATAAGAGTAAACCCCAAATTAAACCCCCAAATCACCCATGAATCCTTCTCAAGAAGAAAGCCGAAACTCTTTCCTCTTAAAGTACTACACTCTCATATGAGACTCATCGAACTATGTGGGATTTAATTCCCATAAAAATGAGATATGTAGGAATCCTCTCTAAGGTTCTGACCCAATAATTCAAATAAACCATGTTCTTCCTTGGCCATATTCCCAATAGGGACTAGTCCAATGTGGAAACCCATATCCTTTCCATGTTCCTTGAGTTTCATAGGAATATGTCCCACATCAAACCTTGACTAAGAACCTTTCTCTTATATGTCCTTACCACATGACATTAAACTATATTGATAGTTCTTTATCACACCACCATAAAAGGTGTGATATTTCCTATTAAGTGGCACTGAACTATGAGGGTTCTGATTCTATTCACAAGGATTCATAGGTAGCCCATTTATGGGTACAATCCCAACTTTAAAATAAAAATTTTGTCTCCCTAGACGAAAATAAATTCTAGAGTGCCCCACAAAGTGTATTAAAAAGAAGTATTATCATAACAATGGTTAAACAAATATCTAAATGGTATATGAGAGGATACCATTGATGGAGAACCTCGAATACATATAGATGTTTCTATTAATGAAGTACCTCGAATACATATAGATAATTATATAATTCATACAAGATAATAATTGATTAAAAATTCCATGGGTAACCTATGTTATACTTAGGGAATTAATAAGGATTCATGAAAATATCTCAAATCTATAAGAGAGTCCTGAAGTATGAATAGTTCCCCCAAAAAAGGGTGTGATATGTCTGACCTCCCATCATCTTAACCAATGCATGTTCTTAAGTATCATTTGTTAAAACTTAGTGAACTCTTACCTTTCGAAAGAAATCCCCTTTGAATAAAGAACCTTTTTATGTTTCCGGTTCCATAAATAAATCCAATGAAAACTTCCCGAAAGCAGTGATTCTTAACCAGGCCACACATTCTGAGGGACAACACAACAAAAATGTTGAACCCAACAAGAATCCTTAACCAAGTTAATAGTGTTACCCATCTATCAGGACCCTATTAATTGATAAAGTAAGGCCATATAAAGGAATCTATCATGCATGAATGAATCTAAAATGATGTTTATTTAATTGAGTTAATTGTCTTTATCAAGTTTTTCTCGGAACTCCCTTCACACCAAATGGATTCCTACAAGTTTGCACCTGTGAATTCCCCAACTTCTTCTCAAGATGGATCCTCATACACTGGAATGATGTCATCAAAAAATCAACATCTTCAACATTGGGTCTCAAATGTACTGGTATGGGAATACCATCATCACAGTATTATCCTAACCCTGAAGGCTACCCAACAAACTCTCAAAGTTAACAACACCCTTGATTTTCTGGTTAGTGACAATCGATGGTCAAGAAGAAGAGGGTGACAACCATGGTATTTGACCGTTTTGGGTCATTATCCCAAAAAAAACCAATCCCTCCCATACTATAGGGAGGAAGATGAAGAGGTCACTCATGGCCTCAACTCAAAGATGCAGGGGTCCTTCCCTTGGGCTCCCTCCAACAATCACCATCAGCATAATCACACAATAGTGAACCCCCAACATAATAGAGGTGTTTCCATCAGTTGTTCGGACCATGTCCCTCAAACTCAGGAAGAAAAGATAAACCACTGAGGAAAACATCCGGCCAAAAGGGAGCAAGTTCATACCTTTCCCCTCAGAGAAGTCCATTATCCTGACATGAGAGAAAAAAATGAATGGGAATATACACCCGTCCATCCCAATTACACTGGCCAATAGACTCATCAGGAATAAAATCATCAATCCCACCTGTTAAATCTAGTGGAGTACCATGAACATGCACATATACATATTTATAAACTAGAATACATTCAGTAGGCTTGTATGACTGCATTCGAGGAAGTCTGCTAATCGAATATGGTGGAAACCGGTAAGCAGGAACATACACCTTCTTACACTCACCAATTCTACAAGCTGTCTCATCTGTCCGCATTGAATGAATTCCTTTAACCATGCTTGCTGGAAAATAGAAAGTAGGCACATACACCCACCAGCATTCATCAAGCCTACCAAAAGTCTTTTTTGGAAGCACCTAGAGAAGTCAGTCAGAATTCTCCAATGATAAACTAGGGGTAGAATCAACTCTCTACCCCCATACATGAGTACTATTAGTACCCACTGACATGAAATGGATGATAGGAGCAAGCACATACACCTACTCCAGATAAAAAATGAATGTATATTCCCATTCCAGCCACTAAATTCACCAAACACATTTTAGATAAGGTGAAATGGAATACACAAATTTCTTCTCATATTGTAGAAGAATGCCAAAATTTCATAAAAGAAACTTCAGTAGTACCAGGGGAACACGTACATAATTATGTCCTGACACCTGGGATGAGTCATGGTCATGCAATCCCAGAGAAAATAAAAACCTTAGTTTTAGTCCAGGTGGGTTATGGGGCATATTCCCCCATATCATATGGACAAAAAAACGATAAAATACATCCTTTCCAATTGGATATAATCAGCCCATTATGATGATCACTCTAAGGAAGGAACATTCCTATGAACATGATAACCATTATCTCAACAAGTTTCCCCAACTACATGTAAAAGAGCATCCAAGAAGTAGTCTTGCCATACACCATTGGAAAATCAACATCCAATCTATGATCTGGAACCTCTTAATGCTGGAGTTCTTGAATCCTTTAGGCATTTATCTATTACAACTCAAATCATACTCTCCCATTACCAAATTATGGGACTTTTATCAGTAATTCTAAAGTTCCCCATCAGACACTTCATCATTAAGGCTTTTTCAGGAAAATTCGGTCAATCTAGAGATCTTATCTCCAGATGAAAGCCACAGTAACCCTCTGTGTGGCCTAAAGACCAAGGAGAAATAAGATTTATCTCTTAATGTAATCCACCATGGTGGTCCTCCCCATGATAGAATTCACTATGAAAATTCTCTCCATAGTAATGTTTCACATTGTCAAGATAATTCTCCAATTGACAACGTAGTTATGAGAATGCCCTCTTATCTTGAGGCACTTTCCAACATAATGCCAATAATTTTTGATTTCTTTTCACTAAAAGGTGAAATAATTTATCATTCAGAATACATCTTAAGGGGATTTTAATTCTTTTAACCTTCATTGGGAATTTATCTTCTAATATAGTAGAGGAAAAAGAGATTGATTCCATTGTTTGTAATAAGAAAATCGAGAATTGTCCACTCTGGTCAGACCAAGTGGATAAAACTCTAGAAAAAGATGATGAAGATATGTTGAATATGAGAAAAAATTGGCTAAATGTGAAATACCAGTCATGTTCTAGACTTTGTAAACCTCTCAATAAAACATTTTATAATTGATGGTAGAAGATTGTATTCAAGTTATCCACCTCAACGTTTAGAAGACTATTCTTCATTTAAAAACAAAAGTATTACAATATGATGAATATCAAAGTCATGTAAAGGTAATAAAAGGGTTGAAATGACAGATTGACATGGAATTTAACTCAGTTTACCAACATCCAAAGGTTTAAAAGAATAAGAGAACCCTTCAGTGTGCATCCCCCAATACACTAACGAGGCTACGCTGGTTAATTAGTGATACCCCATAAAATGTTTGTATCAGAGGATGAGGTGGACATGGAGCATTTCATTTCACCACACTCCAAAATTATCAAATCCCACCAAAAGTGTTCTCATGAAATATTATTACCCAAAATTGACTAAAATCAACATATTATGTGTGTAATCAAAGATACGCTCAAGAACATGCCTTATCTAGATCTCATTGGAGTCATGATAAAAGAGAGATAGCTGTTGAGATACTTTTGCATCAAGCATCTGACAACATTAAGTTGACATCCCTCTTAGAGGATGTCAGCCATTAGATGATGTAAATGTCTGAAATAGAGCAACAGTCTTCTGAAATAGGTGATTTAAGTGATTTTCGGTTAATATACCCAACAAATGTTTGGACTAAAATTTTCAAAATCAGAAGAGAAACTACACGAATCTTATCTATAGTAGTTCAAGAGCCACTAAGCCTGCATAGATGGGGGATTGTTTAACTCAACCTTTGAAATCAATAATCAAAGTTATAAGGTTTGAATAAGAATAAGAACAAGAATATCCCCAACCTCTAGGGATGGGGGATTTTTTTACATCTACAATCCCCTCCTCAACAGAAGTCAGTTTTCTATTAATTAGGGAATAATCCAAAAAATTCAATGCACAACTAAACTATACATGGATTCCCTTTAGGTTACTTTCCATAAAACAGTTCCTAGGAATGCAACATATAGGAGAATAGAGTCTCACGGAAGATACAGTATGAGATGATCTTACAAAGATACTGAAAGAATGCCACAAACACATTATTCATTAGTAATTGTCATTAATGCCATTACAGAAGATACACAATAGAACGAGTCTAGTTCCCGGAGTTAGAAGATGAAGTTATTATCCATAACATGGTACACACTAAATAAAATGAAGGAGGTGTGCATTATTGAAATCAGAGGCTTAACAAAAATATGTGTATCCCCTCAAGTAACCAACTCCCACCCATAGAAAGGCATATAACAAGGGGAAACATAATGGTCAGACCATATTTCACTTTTCCATTGGGGAAGGTCAATCTCTTTCGCATGAAGAAATATTTTCATAGCAGGAAGAGTAAATTAATGATTTGAAAAAACTCAATACAGAGTTACTTCGCAACATCATTTCTACTAGGCATACTCCACAAGTAGGTCTTCAACTTTCACATCTTATATGAAATCCTCAGCAAAGAGGGTTTGTTTAAACTATAGATGCTGATAATGAGTTCCCTAAATTGGGTACACAACTAGGGAAGGATCAAACATATCCTTATAAGCCTAACCCCATGGGTTATCCAAGAAAAATACCAGTATCAATACCACCAGAGTTTTTTCCTATCATTGCACTAGTTCAAGATCCAACTGCCATACCTGTACACATCCAATCTCATCCATATATTCTTCAAATTCATATGAATACAATCGAGGCATTAAAAACTCGATTGGAAGCTATGGAAGAATAGTGTACACCAGTACATCCAAAAAAGAAATCTTACCCCGAATGGGTGGATCTGATCCCTCCTCCACCAACATTGTGAATATCACATTCCTAATCTTAAATGGTTCAAGAGTTCTAGAGTAGCACTTAATTCATTTAGTTTCTCATTGTGATCCCACGATAGAGACCCCTAAACAAAAAGAAGTGGTAAACATCAGATTCTTTGTCTAATGATTATAGGGGACAATCTTTATATGGTATTCAAGTATATATCCTCGATCAATTATTGGATGGGAAGATATCCATCATAAATTACTTTCCCAATTCAGCTCAATGTTTCCGAAGAAAATAGTTTTTGATATTACAAATTGAAAATAAAGATATAATGAAAGTGTTTTGGATTTCATTGCTCTATGGAATGGATTAAAATATTACATAAAACTATCACTCCATAAAGAAAAGTTTCTGCCAATTAGTGTGAAAAATCCCCATGATGAGTTATGCAGACCATTGATCCCTATGAAATAAACATGAGGATTTTGAAACCATTCTTAAATCAACAAATAAGTATTGGATTTCATTATGGAAACTAAATCTAAATATCATGTAATTCCATCATCTTTAAGAAGTAGAATAGGGAAGAAATATTCTATTATAGTCACACTCAAACTGGCACCTATACCTACATCTACTTCAAAACCTTCATCATACAGAATGGCTCTGCTGTCACGACCCGTCCTTGGGGCCCGTGCCGTGACTACCCCAAGCCCGCCTTCCATATGCCAGGGGCTGGCGACTAGCACCAAGGCATAAATCCCAACAAAAAGGGAAGGCATTTCCTTTGAAAAGTAAACAAGCACCACAGAGTAAGCAAGCGGAAAAGTAAACACTAAGTAAAAACTGTACAAGCTTTGCTGAAAGTAAAAGGGGCCGGAAATACAAGCCCAACTGTAAAGTACAACTGAAAGGAAAAACAACAACTAAAAGGAAAAACTGTAGCGTCGAGCCGTCCTCTGGAAGTCCCACCTGAAGGGTGGGTACAGATAGCCTCCACTGCTCCTCGGGTCCACCTAACCGCTCCGAGTACGTCCCGCCCAGTGGTCCACCTCCAGATACTGTCCTGCTCCGCACACCTCCTCCACGATCAGCGCTGTCCGTCGTCTGCAACCAACACCACGAAGTGCGGGCATAGCCCGTGTAGGGGTGAGTATAAGATACTCAGTAGGGACCCCGAGACCCCGGAAGGTCTCCCGAAATCTACAAAGGATAAGCCAAGAAGGAGAGATACAATCACGAAGTAACATCTGACACGGCTTAGGTATATGCCCATACATATACCCAAGTCATCAATTCCCCGATCGGCTCCAACGTCCGAGCCCTAGCACAACCCAGTCCACACAGGAAAGCAAAACGCATACCCACACAGGATAGAAAAACACAATCCACAAAGGAGAGTAAACAGTAAATCCACACAGGATAGCTCAACATAATCCACAAAGGAGGGAAACACAAGATTCAGCTCACACAGGTATACTTCTTCGGATGACGAAAAGATGATCTCTGATCCATATAAGTCGTCGGACCCACGAAGGATCGATAGGTAACTAATCTCTATAGTGACCCACACAGGATCGGACCCACACAGGATCGGGCCCACGCAGGACCTGTAGGAGTTGGCTTACACAGAACCGCTGAGTGTTGACCCACACAGGATCAGATCCGTACAAGATTGGGCCCACGCAGGACCGGGCCCACACAGGACCGGGCCCACGCAGGACCTGTAGCACTGATCCACGTAGGATCACTGAGTGCAGTAGTCATCGCAGTCCGCTGAGGATCTCGGCACATTCGTCGCCGCAGTCCACTGAGGATCTCTGCATGGTCGTCGTCGGAGTCCACAGAGGATCTCTGCACAGTCGTCGCCGTCGAGGAAGCAGTCGCAGCCAGTACTAGGGTTCCCGTACACAGCAAGCTCGTTCGGGAGGGTCCGCTCCACGAGCCGAGAGGCTGATACATCAACTGTCACGAAGTCCAGAGTTGATGTATCCAAATGTTCCGCATCATCAACAGGAACTCAATGCAACAGACGGCGCGTCGATCGAACGCCCGGTCTGAGAGTTATTGGCTTTTTCGTCCTAGGGGCCCGGTTGGTTTTTAAGGACAAACCAACCCAACCGTACTCCACCTGCGTCCAAACCTCGGGCGGAGGGTGAAAAAAGATCCGTCTCACAAAGAGGAACTCAACAAAGATGACGGCACGTCAATCGGACGTCCGTGGCTCAAGATATGAGCGTTTCCGCTCCGAGGGCCCAGTTGGTTTCGTGTACGAACCAACCCGACCGAACTCAAAGTATTCCTAAACCTTGAGTGCGATAAACCGAAACAACCGTCTCGATCCAAGGATCACGTTTCCGCTGACGGCGGGTCGTTTGGAGGCCCGTAGTTCAAGATACGTCCATTTGAACGAAGTCTGTCCGAAGACGGGGGGTCCGGGCCCGGGCCGACCCGGCCCGACCCCCCCTGGTTGGCCCGAACCGGGTCGGGTCCGACCCGGTTGGCCCGGCCTGGTCCGGCCAGGGCCAGTCCGGCTCGGCTCGGCCGAGCGGCCGAGCGGCCGACGCGGGGGAAAGCCGCCGCCCCGCGTGACACTCCCGCGGCACCCGCGGGGTGTCGCGCTGGACACCCGCGGGGTGCCGCCGCCTCCAGCCGCCCGCGCCACCACCGGCTTCCGCGGGCCGCCGGAGTCGCTCCGGTGGCCCGTTTTCCTTCCCGTCTGCGCCGTTGTTCCTCCCGGGTTACGTTCTTTACTGCGGGATCATCAAACACCCGTTGGGGCACGTTTCGTCGTCGCCCGCCAAAACCGCAAAACACGAAGAACGATGGAGGGTTGCCGGGCCGTGTTCGTTTGACCCGCACCCTCCGCGTTAGATAAAAAAAACAACGGGAGAAATTGTTCAACAGATGAACCGACAATTTTAATAAAATAAAAAATTGTTCATTTGAAACCGCCTCTTTAATTTTCAAAGAATGTTCACGGGAATATAAGAGGGGTATTCCAAAATTATAAAATCCCTACCTCGTTGATCGTCGCGCGCGGGCGTTCTTCACGGAAAAGCTCGTCGCGGAAGAGAGGGATCGTCGCGTCATCGCGGGGAGGCGTCGCGTCGTCGCGGAATCCTTCGTTGAGTCGGCGAGCTCAACGGACCAAGAACAACAGATTTAAATTATAAATAATTAAATCTGTGTTTAAAACCAAAAAGGAAGGAACCTTGTGAGGAAATCCGAAATCACTCACCTCAACGGTCGGTGATCGGAGATCGGGGCGGAGAAGGACGTCTCGGACGGAAGCGTCGTCGATTTCCGGGTTCGGCGTTCTTTGCATTCTTCGCGTTCTTCGCGTTCTTCGCGAGGGAGAAGAAGAAACAAGGATCCTCTCAAATCTTCTCAAAAGATTTTGGGTTGGTCTTATTTTATTAATATGCCAACACACGAAAACAGGTTAAGAAACGATTGAATTAATTCGTTGAATTAATTCAACGAAAGAAACAGGCCATTTAATTCGCGAAATAAACCGCCCAATTAAATGGTCTGTTAAGAATTTAGAAAACGCGTCAGTTGACTTTCATTAAGACGGGTTTTCACGGGTGCGTTTCTTAGCCGAAAGAAACGGAGGGGCTCATGCGGGCCCCACCTCACAAATATCCTACCAAGGGGGTAGGATATTTCTGGATAACATCCTATCCAGTTCAACTCAGTTCAAGCCTCCTTTAAGTGGCTTTAAGTGGCTTCCAAGTGGCTTAAGTGAAATAAAATAAAGTTGTCGCAAAATTATTTTATTTCTTAACTTTAAGCCCGAAAATTAAAAACCACACCCGAGAAAATGCAACTCTGGAAGAGGAGTTTCTAAGCGAAAACAGGCGCTGTGATTTCATTGGTGCCCTCAGAATTCGATTCCGGGCACCGGTTCAAAAGTTGTAAAAACTCGCTCGCCCGTTCACTGAACGTACCCGAGCCAATCTTCGGAAAATGATTCCAGGCACACCGGGCCTTGGAATCAGGTGCCGTCAGAAACTGTGCTCTTGTAAAATTCCAAAGAAAATTAAGAAAAAAATTTCCTTGAAATTTATGGGTCATTACATTACTCCCACCTCAGGACTTTACGTCCCCGTAAAGATACATTGAAAAATAGGGAAACAAATGTGGGTACTGAGCACGCATCTGAGCCTCCCGCTCCCAAGTGCTCTGCTGGAGGTTCCCGTTCTGCCATCTGATGCGCACAAGAGGAATCGATCGCCCACGTAGGACCCGCTCCTGTCGATCCACTATCTCCACTGGGACCTCCGCAAAAGTATCTCCATCATCCACGTCTAGCTCCCCATAGTCAATGATGTGTGTCGGGTCGTGCACGTATCTCCTCAGTTGGGATACGTGGAAGACGTCGTGCACCCGGTGCAACTGAGGTGGCAGAGCCAGATGATAAGCCACCTCGCCAACCCTGCTGAGGACCTGGAAGGGTCCGATGAAGCGTGGAGACAACTTGCCGCCTCGGCCAAATCTCCTCAAACCACGTCGAGGTGAGACCCGCAAGAAGACGTGGTCGCCATCCTCGAACTCTAGTGGCCTCCGCCTCCTGTTAGAATATGACTTCTTCCAGCTCTGTGCTGTCCTCATCCGCTCCGGGATGACCTGGACCTTCTCTGTCGTGGCCCGGACCATCTCTGGTCCCACAAGTGCTGACTCCTTAGGGTCTGTCCAGCACAAAGGGGATCTGCAAGGCCTGCCGTACAACGCCTCGTAGGGTACCATCCCGATGGTTGAGTGGTAGCTGTTGTTGTACGCAAAATCTACCAAGGGTAGGTGGTCCTCCCAGCTGCGACCAAAGTTGAGGACACATGCGCAGAGCATGTCCTCGAGAGTCTGAATAGTCCTCTCCGTCTGGCCATCCTTCTGAGGGTGAAAAGCGGTGCTCAGACGTAGTCGCGTCCTGAACGCCTCCTGCAACCCCTTCCAAAGCCGGGAAGTAAAACGAGCGTCCCGATCGGAGACAATAGTTGATGGCACACCGTGAAGTCGTACAATCTCCTGAACGTAGAGACGCCCCAAGCTCTCCATTGAGCCCTGCTCTCGGATGGGTAAGAAGTGTGCCGACTCGGTGAGTCGGTCAACAATCACCCAAATGGAGCCGTGACCTCTGGAAGTGCGTGGAAGTCCAGTCACAAAGTCCATCGATATCCCATCCCACTTCCACTCCGGGACCTCCAAGGGCTGTACCAAGCCTGCTGGTACCTGATGCTATGCCTTCACCTGCTGGCAGGTGAGGCACCGTGAAACGAACTCTGCCACATCCTTCTTCATGCCCGGCCACCAGTGCTGTCGTCTGAGATCCTGGTACATCTTCGCCACTCCAGGATGTACTACCAAAGGAGAAGTGTGATACTCTCTCAGCACCTCCTCTCGTAAAGCGACTGGTACCAAGGTACGTCCTCTGAAAAGGACATCGTGCTCTGCTCCAAGGGAGAAACCATCAGGTGCCTGTCCCGAGGATATCTGTGCACGCCATGTCTCAAAGTCAATGTCCCCACGCTGTGCCTCTCTGACCCGCTGAAGAAGTGGAGGAGAGACTGTGAGAGACTGAAGGAAGGCTGCTCCGTCTCTATCCACGAAGGATATCTGCAAATCGGCTAGCTGCTCTGTCGCCTCCTCAAGAAGCTGGATGCCCGTCCTCCTGCTGAGGGTATCAGCCACCACGTTCCCCTTCCCAGGAGTATAGACTATCTCAAAGTCATAGTCCTGGAGGAACTTGAGCCATCGCCGCTGTCTCAGGTTCAGGTCCTTCTGAGAGAAGATGTACCTGAGACTCTGGTGGTCAGAAAAGACTGTGAAGCGCTCGCCCATCAGATAGTGTCGCCATGTCTTCAGGGCAAAGACCACTGCTGCCAACTCCAAGTCATGGGTAGCGTAGTTCTTCTCATGAGGCCTCAACTGACGTGATCCTTAGGCAATCACGGCCCACTCCTGCATCAGGACACACCCGAGTCTGGTCCCTGATGCATCGCAGTAGACTACGTATCCAACTCCCTCCTCAGGAAACCTCAAGATAGGTGCGCTGGTCAACCTCTGCCTCAGCTCCTGGAAGATCTACTGACATCTGTCTGACCACACGAAGGGTTTCCCCTTCTTCGTCAATGCTGAGAGTGGGGCCTCAACTCTGGAGAAGTCCGACACAAATCTCCTATAGTATCCGGCTAGGCCCAAGAAACTCCGCACCTCTGTCACGCTCTTGGGTGGCTCCCAAGCTAGCACTGCCTCGATCTTCGCGGGATCCACTGCAACTCCCGCCTCAGAAATGACGTGCCCCAAGAAGTGGACCTCACGTAACCAGAACTGACACTTCGAGAGCTTTCCATAAAGCTGGTGCTCTCGGAGTGTGTCTAGTACAACACGCAGGTGGTAGGCGTGTTCCTCCTCTGTCGTCGAGTACACCAAAATGTCATCGATGAAGACCACGAAAAAACTATCGAGGTATGGCTGGAAGATCCTGTTCATGTGGCTCATGAACACTGCTGGAGCATTGGTCATGCCGAAAGGCATAACCAAGAACTCATAGTGGCCATACCGACACCTGAAGGCCGTCTTCTGCACATCCTCGTCTCGAACTCTAAGCTGATGATAGCCTGACCTGAGGTCTATCTTTGAGAACCACTGTGCTCCCTTGAGCTGGTCGAAGAGGTCATCAATCCTGGGTAGCGGATACTTGTTCCTCAATGTCACCTGACTCAGGCGACGATAATCGACACACAGTCGCAAGCTCCCGTCCGCCTTCTTGGCGAACAAAATCGGGGAAGCCCAGGGCGAAACACTGGGTCGGATGAACCCCTTGCCCTGCAAGTCCTCCAACTGTACCAGCATCTCTCGAAGCTCAGCGGGGGCCATTCGATATGCTGGAGTGGATATCGGGGCTGTCCCGGGGTACAAGTCAATATAAAAGTCTACCTCTCTGCGAGGAGGTAGTCCTGGAACGTCGTCGGGAAAGACGTCCGCGTACTGATCCACCACTGCAGGAAAACTGGGACTCCGCACGTCAACTGCTCCCAGGATGAGGCTAGCCAACTGATGAGTGATGGGATGACCTCTCCTCTGCGTGAGTCCATCCTGTGCTGCTAAGGCTCCCTTCTCGCCGGTGAAGGTGAACCTGCTCCCGTCGGTGCGCACACATCGCACCTTGCGCCTAATGCAGTCAATCTGAGCATGGACCGTAGATAACCAATCCATGCCCATGATGACGTCGTAAGGCCTCGACGCCGCTACAAGAAGATCCCAACCAAAGCTCTCACCTCCTAGAGTAAGCTCACACTGCCGTCACCAGTGCGCAATCGTCGAGTCTGCTCCCGTAGGAGTCTCTAGCCGTAAGGATCGAGCCAACGGCTCTGTCAGAATCTCCGAGCTCCGAACAAGGGCAGTGGCTATGAAAGAGTGACTCGCTCCTGTGTCTATCAGAACTGCAGCAAGGGTGGAATAGACACAGATCATACCTCGAATCATCTCTGGCGCACCGTGGTCGTAGGCCTCCGCTGCCTGGAGCTGAGCCTGTCTTTGCCCGCCATCTCCCTGTGGTCGGGGCGGGCCACCTGGTGGTGGTGGTGGCAGAGCCTCAAAGCGTCGCCCACCACCTGCTGCTCGGCCAGCTCTTCTGCCTCGTCCGCCTCCTCCCTGTGGACCGCCATGGTCGACCCTCTGCCTCTACCTGGGTGGTCCCTCCACCGTCTGCTGACCCTCGGTACGACGGGTCAGGCAGTCACGAGCCATGTGGCCCCGCTCGCCGCACTCGTAGCACTGCCTGCCTCTCGGAAGACTGGCTCCGGGCTGGGTGCCCTGCACTGCTGAGCCAGTGTCCCGAGGTCGCCTGCCGGAAGGTCTGGTCCGCCTGGAACCCTGAGTCATCCGCCAGCTACAAGCTGCCGAAGACTCCGCTATCTGCCGCCCTGCGGTAGGTCTCGCTGTGGACTCAGCCAGGAAGCCCTCGATCAGGAGGGCTCGCTCCAGTACTCCTGCCTGGGTCAGGATGCTGAGGGAGATCAGAGATGCCCTGATCTCGTGTCTCAAACCCTGCTCGAAGGTCCGGGCCCGGAAGAAGGGGTCCCGTACCATGTCTGTCGAGTACCGAGAAAGGTCGGTGAACCTCGCCGCGTACTGAGCGACCGTCAAGCTGCCCTGCCGCAGCTGAAGAAGCTCCTGGATGCGCACCGCACGGAGGGTGGCCGGGACGAACTCTGAGCAAAAGAGTCTCTCGAAGTCCGTCCAGATGAGGGTGGCCTCATCGTGTACCTAGAGCATCAGGATCCACCATCGTCCAGATGCTGCGTGCAGTAGGCTCGCCGCGAGGATCACCATGAGGTCTGCTGGTGTCCTCACTAGCCTGAAAACTCGGACGACCGCCTCCAGCCAGTCCTCGGCTGCCTGGGGGTCCGACTCCCCACGGAACCTGGGTGGTCGCTGGCGCTGGAACTCGTGCAGAGCTCCGAGGTGTCGTGCGTCGTCAGCTGCCAGTGCTGGAAGCATCGGGGGCTCGGCGGGTAAAGGTACCGCCGGTGCCTCTGCTGTCAACGGGCCCTGTACCGAGGCCTCGTCGCTCGAAGGGCTGTCGTCGCGCACTACTCTAGGAACCCTAGCTGGCTGATGTCGTCGTGCCATCCTGAAAAGGAAACAAGTGCACCATGGTCAGAATAGTATACCTAGTGAGCTGACACAAGTAATCACAAAGAAAACTTGAAACACACATGCAATCGATGTTTTCGTGCATTAAGTCGGAAACCAGAAGCCAGGGTCCTGGTGTATGGATACGTCGGCCGCCGCACCAACACTGGACTCCCTGGACTGATAACCACACTTAATATGCTAAACACTATTGCTTCACATATAAGAAAGATCAGAGTTTGCGGTAGAACCGACCGCCTCTGATACCAATTTGTCACGACCCGTCCTCGGGGCCCGTGCCGTGACTACCCAAAGCCCGCCTTCCATAGGCCAGGGGCTGGCGACTAGCACCAAGGCGTAAATCCCAACAAAAAGGGAAGGCATTGCCTTTGAAAAGTAAACAAGCACCACAGAGTAAGCAAGCGGAAAAGTAAACACTAAGTAAAAACTGTACATGCTGTGCTGAAAGTAAAAGGGGTCGGAAATACAAGCCCAACTGTAAAGTACAACTGAAAGGAAAAACAGCAACTGAAAGGAAAAACTGCAGCGTCGAGCCATCCTCTGGAAGTCCCACCTGAAGGGTGGGTACAGATAGCCTCCACTGCTCCTCGGGTCCACCTAACCGCTCCGAGTACGTCCCGCCCAGTGGTCCACCTCCAGGTATTGTCCTGCTCCGCACGCCTCCTCCACGATCAGCGCTGTCCGTCGTCTGCAACCAACACCACGAAGTGCGGGCATAGCCTGTGCAGGGGTGAGTATAAGCTACTCAGTAGGGACCCCGAGACCCCGGAAGGTCTCCCGAAATCCACAAAGGATAAGCCACGAAGGAGAGATACAATCACGAAGTAACATCTGACACGGCTTAGGTATATGCCCATACATATACCTAAGTCATCACTTCCCTGATCGGCTCCAACGTCCGAGCCCTAGCACAACCCAGTCCACACAGGAAAGCAAAACGCATACCCACGCAGTATAGAACAACACAATCCACAAAGGAGAGTAAACTGTAAATCCACACAGGATAGCTCAACACAATCCACAAAGGAGAGAAACACAAGATTCAGCTCACACAGGTATACTTCTTCGGATGACGAAAAGATGACCTCTGATACCAATTTGTCACGACCCGTCCTCGGGGCCTATGCCGTGACTACCCCAAGCCCGCGTTCCATAGGCCAGGGGCTGGCGACTAGCACCAAGGCGTAAATCCCAACAAAAAGGGAAGGCATTGCCTTTGAAAAGTAAACAAGCACCACAGAGTAAGTAAGAGGAAAAGTAAACACTAAGTAAAAACTGTACATGCTGTGCTGAAAGTAAAAGGGGCCGGAAATACAAGCCCAACTGTAAAGTACAACTGAAAGGAAAAACAGCAACTGAAAGGAAAAACTACAGCGTCGAGCCGTCCTCTGGAAGTCCCACCTGAAGGGTGGGTACAGATAGACTCCACTGCTCCTCGGGTCCACCTAACCACTCCGAGTACATCCCGCCCAGTGGTCCACCTCCAGGTACTGTCCTGCTCCGCACGCCTCCTCCACGATCAGCGTTGTCCGTCGTCTGCAACCAACACCACGAAGTGCGGGTATAGCCCGTGCAAGGGTGAGTATAAGCTACTCAGTAGGGACCCCGAGACCCCGGAAGGTCTCCCGAAATCCACAAAGGATAAGCCACGAAGGAGAGATACAATCACGAAGTAACATCTGACACGACTTAGGTATATGCCCATACATATACCTAAGTCATCAATTCCCCGATCGGATCCAACGTCTGAGCCCTAGCAAAACCCAGTCCACATAGGAAAGCAAAACGCATACCCACGCAGGATAGAACAACACAATCCACAAAGGAGAGTAAACAGTAAATCCACACAGGATAGCTCAACACAATCCACAAAGGAGAGAAACACAAGATTCAGCTCACACAGGTATACTTCTTCGGATGACGAAAAGATGATCTCTGATCCATATAAGTTGTCGGACCCACGAAGGATCGATAGGTAACTAATCTCTGCAGTGACCCACACAGGATCGGACCCACACAGGATCGGGCCCACGCAGGACCTGTAGGAGTTGGCTCACACAGAACCGCTGAGTTTTGACCCACACAGGATCGGATCCGTACAGGATAGGGCCCACGCAGAATCGGGCCCACGCAGGACCTGTAGCACTGATCCACGTAGGATCGCTGAGTGCAGTAGTCATTGCAGTCCGCTGAGGATCTCTGCACAGTCGTCGCCGCAGTCCACTGAGGATATCTGCACGGTCGTCGTCGGAGTCCACGGAGGATCTCTGCACAGTCGTCGCCGTCGAGGAAGCAGTCGCAGCCAGCACTAGGGTTCCCGCACACAGCATGCTCGTTCGGGAGGGTCCGCTCCAGGAGCCGAGAGGCTGATACATCAACTGTCACGAAGTCCAGAGTTGATGTATCCAAAAGTTCTGCATCGTCAACAGGAACTCAACGCAACAGACGGCGCGTCGATCGGACGCCCGGTCTGAGAGTTATTGGCTTTTTCGTCCTAGGGGCCCGGTTGGTTTTTAAGGACAAACCAACCCAACCGTACTCCACCTGCGTCCAAACCTCGGGCGGAGGGTTCCAAAATATCCATCTCACAAAGAGGAACTCAACAAAGCTGACGGCACGTCAATCGGACGTCCGTGGCTCAAGATATGAGCGTTTCCGCTCCGAGGGCCAGGTTGGTTTCGTGTACGAACCAACCTGGCCGAACTCAAAGTATTCCGAAACCTTGAGTGCGATAAACCGAAACGACCGTCTCGGTCCAAGGATCGCGTTTCCACTGACGGAGGGTCGTTTGGAGGCTCGTAGTTCAAGATACGGCCATTTGAACGAAGTCTGTCCGAATACGGGGGGTCCGGGCCCGGGCCGACCCGGGCCGACCCCCCTGGTTGGCCCGAACCGGGTCGGGTCCAACCCGGTTGGCCCGGCCCGGCCCGGCCAGGGCCGGTCCGGCTCGGCTCGGCCGAGCGGCCGACGCGGGGGAAAGCCGCCGCCCCGCGTGACACTCCCGCGGCACCCGCGGGGTGTCGGCCAGACACCCGCGGGGTGCCGCGGGACAACCCCGCGGCACCCACGGGGTGTCACCCTGGACACCCGCGGGGTGTCGCGCTGGACACCCGCAGCACCCGTGGGGTGTCGCGCTGGAAACCCGCGGGGTGCCGCCGCCTCCGGCCGCCGGCGCCGCCGCGCCGGCGACCCGCACCACCACCAGCTTCCGCGGGCCGCCGGAGTCGCTTCGGTGGCCCGTTTTCCTTCCCGTCTACGCCGTTGTTCCTCCCGGGTTCCGTTCTTTACTGCGGGATCATCAAACACCCGTTGCGGCACGTTCCGTCATCGCCCGCAAAAACCGAAAAACACGAAGAACGACGGAGGGTTGCCGGGCCGTTTTCGTTTGACCCGCACCCTCCGCGTTAGATAAAAAAAAACAACGGGAGAAATTGTTCAACACATGAACCGACAATTTTAATAAAATAAAAAATTGTTCCTTTGAAACTGGATCTTTAATTTTCAAGGAACGTTCACGAGAATATAACAGGGGTATTCCAAAATTATAAAATCCCTACCTCGTTGATAGTCGCGCGCGGGCGTTCTTCGCAGAAAAGCTCGTCGCGGAAGAGAGGGATCATCGCGTCGTCGCGGGGAGGCGTCGCGTCGTCGCGGAATCCGTCGTTGAGTCGGAGAGCTCAACAGACCAAGAAAAACAGATTTAAATTATAAATAATTAAATCTGTGTTTAAAACCAAAAAGGAAGGAACCTTGTGAGGAAATCCGAAATCACTCACCTCAACGGTCGGTGATCGGAGATCGGGGTGGAGAAGGACGTCTCGGACGGAAGCATCGTCGATTTCCGGGTTCGGCGTTCTTCGCGTTCTTCGCGTTCTTCGCGTTCTTCGCGAGGGAGAAGAAGAAAAAAGGATCCTCTCAAATCTTCTCAAAAGATTTTGAGTTGGTCTTATTTTATTAATATTCCAACACACGAAAACAGGTTAAGAAACGATTGAATGAATTCGTTGAATTAATTCAACAAAAGAAACAGGCCATTTAATTCACGAAATAAACCGCCCAATTAAATGGTCTGTTAAGAATTTAAAAACGCGTCAGTTGACTTTCATTAAGACGGGTTTTCACGGGTGCGTTTCTCCGCGGAAAGAAACGGCGGGGCTCATGCGGGCCCCACCTCACAAATATCCTACCAAGGGGGTAGGATATTTCTGGATAGCATCCTATCCAGTTCAACTCAGTTCAAGCCGCCTTTAAGTGGCTTCAAGTGGCTTCCAAGTGGCTTAAGTGAAATAAAATAAAGTTGTCGCAAAATTATTTTATTTCTTAACTTTAAGCCCGAAAATTAAAAACCACACCCGAGCAAACGCAACTCCGGAAGAGGCGTTTCTAAGTGAAAATTGACGCTGCGATTTCATTGGTGCCCTCAGAATTCGATTCCGGGCACCAGTTCAAAAGTTAGAAAAACTCGCTCGCCCGTTCACTGAACGTACCCGAGCAAATCTTCGGAAAATGATTCCGGGCACACCGGGCCTCAGAATCAGGTGCCATCAGAAACTGCGCTCTTGTAAAATTCCAAAGAAAATTAAGAAAAAAATTTCCTTGAAATTTACGGGTCTTTACATCTGCCTCCCAAATTGCAGCAGTAACAATGACCTAATCCAGATGATAAAAAAGACCAAAGGTGGAGACAATTTGAGGAGTTAAAGAAAAGAGTTTATTCTTTTAAGAATGACCATGTTCTCGGTTACTTGATTTCATCTTTGGAAGAAAAATTTGTTTAGTTTCCAAGGCTGAAAAAACTAAACAAAAAAGGGGATTAAGATCTTCCAAATCATTAACCATTTCATTAAATATTGGGGAATCCCATCAAGGAGTGTTTTTTTTAAAATTCCTCCTGAAGAAATTGTATAATCTATAAAAGTAAAACTGAAAAGTTCATTATCCCAAGTAGCACGTGTTACTGCTACTGATGTAGTGAAAGAAGGAAAATTTAAGGAAGTCAAAAGAAAAAATAGGCAGAAGAATTATGATTGGATGACCAGGAAAAAAATCAATAGAACTCTTGAAATTATATGAACATGGTTCAAATATATGATTATGTCTTCTTCCACTTCCACCACAAAAAAACTATCTTCATCAAAAGACCAATCCACTTGAGGTCAATCCGCAAAGAAGCAACATGAACAGAAGGAAAAAAGAGAATTCAGAAGAGGAAGAGCTCATGACATGGCCAATTTTGTCATTGAATCTTGAAGATTTCATGCCATCTATTGCAAAAGAATGATCGTATCCCCACCAAAATTCCCAAATTGAACCAACATGTCAAGAAAGATCTTCATCGGATGAATAATTGATCTTTGGTTTCATTGACGTTATCCACTTAATAGACCCCTATGAAAATGATGATTCTGGTTATGATGAACCTAAATTCTTTGTACCTAACTGGGTAACTAGAGGAATAAGTCATGTTTAAAGATACATGGGAAGAGGTGGTTATTAAACCAGACACTATTTAACTCTACCCCTTTTTGAACAATTTATGCGACATAAAATATTGGGAGATCCCTTCAGAGGGCTCAGCAAGAACAAGGATGTTCTCCCACACAAGATAGAATCAATCCTGACATGAATATTTTGGAGGACTAATTAGATATTACAAAATCATTTTATCAATATAAGATAGACCAAGCCAGTCTAATATTACTAAAGCATAAGTATTTTTAGCTTCTACCCCAACACAAGGTACATATATATCACGAGCATCAACTTACAAGGTACTTGCAAAACTACATCTCCTGGCTAGAAAACACAGACCTATGGACCAAAAGTTTGATATTTTAAAATAGTTATCCTATATACCAGCCATGTTTTTGATCTTATATACCTTAAATTTTTCAATAAGATCTTCAAGAATCAATTATTTAGGCTTTGTCAAGTCCTCAATAGTTTGAAATTGATGTTGCTGCTGCTGAGGTTTACCGTATAGAGAATGATTCTACACAATTTTAGGTAGCTATATATTTTATGGATAAAGATAAAGATGATGTTATACTTGGACACATAAGTTTCTTGTATCAATTTGGAATGGTTAATGATACATACATTTGAGGAGCCTTCATTGATAATGGCTCAAGAGTCAAACTCATTCCCATTCTCACTCTTAGCCGATTGAGCCTCACTGAATCTAACTTATAATCTTCCACATTAATGTAGAAAGGTTATGAAAAGAATGAACAAGAACCTCTAGGATAGATTACACCCAAAAATCAAATTGGGGATCTTGTATCTAATTCATATTTCAGGATTTTTTGTCAGGACACAACCTTCAACATTTTGCTTAGAAGACGTTGGCTACATCAACATGTTGCCATCCCTTCTTCATACCACCAATGTATCATGTATTGATTCAATGGACAAATTGGGACATTTTATATTGATAAAGATCTATTAAAAACATGTTAATAACATTATATTGAAGCATAATTTTATCACACAAAGGTAATGAGGTTCGTGAAAAAAGATATAACAAGAATCAATGATCCAAATGGCCTGGAAAAGATACTCATTAAACCATTAAAATATCAATTTATAGATTATGCGTTTCCTATAAATTAAATTTAAAAGATAAGACCAAATCCAAGAACTCATTTAGTGACTTCCATAATGTCAATTATGGAAATTGAGCCTAACAACAAGGGAGAAATTTTTGATTTACCAAGCTGTGGTGACAGCTTAAGTAGTAATGTCTTCATTTCATCCACCAAATCTCAGAAAGTATTTTCTTCATCAATATAAATATAAGAATTTGTCACGATACTAAAAAAATATGAGGATGTTTATTCCCAACCCATAATCTCTTATTCAATGCTCTAAGAAGAACCTTAATCATCAATATGGTAGGAAATGGTTGCCTATTCTCTGGGATGTTCGAGTATTAACTCTGGCTCTAGATCTGAAATTTTTTATTCATCACCTAATATGCAAGAAGAAATATAAGAAGTGACACATAAAGAAGAATAAGAAGAACTCAGGGACGCTCCTCCATTATTTGAGGAAGACATCTCCACCACTGTGGATGAGCTCAAAGAAATAAATCTTGGTACAGAAGAAGATCCATTCCCCACTCTAATTAGTGACGCCATGACTTCTGAAGAGAAAAAGATGTATACATATTTTCTAAAGAAAAACTGAGATATATTTTCTTGAACTATATAAAAATGGAAGGCTTTAATCCCAATGTAGCCACTCATCGCTTGGGTTTTCTAGAAGTGCATTGAGTATTCAAACAAGAAGCCAGAAGAAGACACCCAACTCATGCCTCTAAAATTTAAGCTAAAGTTGATAAGCATATCATGGATAACTTTTTTAGGGAGTTTCAATATCCCAAATGGATGGAAAACTTTTTTTGAGTAAAAAAGAAGAATGGGAAAATCATAGTATTCATTGATTTCAGAGATCATAACCATTATTATCCCAAATATGATTTTCCAGTTCAAATCACAGAGCATTTGATTGATGTAACAACAGTCTATAAAGCTATATCCTTAATGAATGGATATTATGGTTACAATCAAATACAAATGGCCCCAGTGGATGAGGATTCTAAAACTTTCAGATCCTCTCAAGGTGCGTTTTTATATAGGGTAATTCCCTTTGGATTAAATAATGGAGGTGCAATGTATCAACGTGCCATGCACCATATCTTCAAACTCTTCTTAAGAAAATTTGTATAATGTTATGTGGATAATATGGTAGTAAAATCCAGAGAACATCCTGATCACGTGGCTGATCTAGATATCATATTCAATAAAATTTGGAAACATAATTTGAAGATGAATCCCTTAAAATGTGATTTTGGGGTAACCTGAGGAAAATTCCTCAGCTTGGTTGTATTCCATCGTGGCATCAAAGTTGATCATGAGAAGACAAAAGAAATACTTGGCATGTCACATCCTATAAATTTGAATGAATTAATAGGACTTCAAGGGAACTTGGCATATATTTTGTGGTTTATCACCAATTTGAAAGACAAGTGTTTATCCTTCACCAGATTAATGATGAAAGGAGTCACCTATAAATGGACCACATATTTCCAAGAGGAATTTGATACCCTTAAGAAATATCTCTTGAGTCCACTGGTATTAATGCCACCTATAGAAGGAAATCCACTAATTCTCTATGTGACAGCTTTAGGGTGATCACTAGGTGCCTTCCTTTCCCAATAGAATGATACTGGGAATGAAAATATCATTTATTATCTCAGTCAAACTATATACGACACAGAGACTTGATATTCAAGTATCAAGAAGTGCTTCCTAAAATTAATTTTTTAGTTCAAAAATTGAGTCGCTAGCTGCAACATCACGAGATTCACATGGTATCTTACAATAATCCACTCAAATTTATCCTTATTCATCTTATGCTTATAGGAAATTTGGAACAATGGGAAGTTATTTAGAAATAGTTCTATGTCTAGTTCATGCCTCATAAAGCAATAAAAGGCTAAGCCTTGTTAGATTTCCTCAACAAGCATCCATATTCTGAAGATACAACTTTGAATACTGAACTTACATATAATGAAATATTAATTATTTAAGATAATTCCCAAACATGGGAAATGTATTTTGATAGTGCTTACAGAAGTCCAATGTGGAAGATAATGGAAAACCACAACCTCAAAAAAGTTGGTTTAGGAATTATACTTATATCCCTAGAAAAGGCAGTGTTTCTTTATTCCTTCTTATGGTCAGAAGGCTGTACAAAAAATGAGGAAGATTATCAAGCTCTCATTATAGGCTAAGAATTAGTTCTCTAGGTACAAGTGAACTACCTGAAAGTGAAAGGGGATTCAGAGTTGGTAATCAAAAAAATCATCGGGGATTGTGATATCAGAAAATAAGATTTAATACCTTTGTGTGATTACGTCAGAGGGTTAATGGCTGAATTTACCACAGAGCCAACATTTTCTTATGTCCTCCGATCCAAAAATTTCCATGCTGATTAATTGGATAATGTAGCAACAACCCCAGAAGATCCAAATCAGAATGATGAAATCATTATTATTTCCCATCATCAGGTGGTTTCACATTTCATTCAAACTATAGTAGAGGAAATTAATGAAATTCACCCTATTTCTGAGTTGTATGGCCATACCATAGGGTGGATGACACCCATCATAGAATACCTTGAAAATGGAGTACTTCCACAAGATAGAGCTGAAAATGAATTGATCCGATGATGAGTGACGAATTTCACTCTTTATGATAGTCTAGATCACTAAAAGATCTTCTAAAAAGGAGGCTTTGTTGGAATCCTATTGAGGTGTATCGGTAAAGAAGAAACTGAAGCAATCATAAAATAATTACATGTATGAGATTATGGTGCTCACCAATATAGGCATAGGCTTTCTAATCAAATGTGAAGTCTTGGATACTTCTGGCCTTCTATGACACAAGATTGCATAGATTTCACCAAGAAATGTCATTCCTTCCAAGTGCATTCCAAATTCATTCATCAACCCCCGAAGTTTCTATATTTAGCTAAATACTCTAGAGAATTGACCACATGTGGAATGGATGTTTTAGGACCTCATCCTCCAGCTACAGATAAGTAGTTCAAGTATATTTTTACCGCTACTGATTTCTTCTCCAAATGGGATGAGGAAGTACTCCCAAAGGAAGTCGGAGCTAGAAGCATTTTTAGCTTTGTCAAAGCTAATATAATTACTTGATTTGGTGTCCCTCATACTATATTGACAGAAAATGACACCAATTTATGTTCTGTTGTGGAAAAAAAGTTATATTAGGATCACAATATCAAATCCAACCATTATTCTCACAATCATGCAATGGCCAATAGACATATAGAGGCTTTTAACAACACACTATCAAATATACTCCAGACGATAGTGGATAAAGATAAGAAATATTGGCCTGGTAAACTAATTCATGCTTTGTGGTCTTATCAGAACACTACCCATACTTCCACTTAGGCAACTCTATATTCATTGGTGTATGGAATATAAGCATTTTTTCCAATTTAAATACAATTTTCTTCACTCCTAGTGGAAAACTGTGATCTGTTATCTATAAATGAATGGTCTTAGAAGAAATTTGATGAGCTGGAATGATTAGAATAAATGATATTGCATACTTTTCATCATTTCTAATTCTAGAATAATAGAGTATCATGATCATTTAACAAGAAGGTTCACCTATGCTCATTTAATCAAGGATAATTGGTATTGGTCCTCAGGACTCCAATGATACTAGGAAAGAAGCCTATGAATCTTGGGGAAAAGTGGTAAGGACCTTTTCCATACATAATGTCTACTCAAATGAAGTTTATTCCCTAATCACAATGGATAGAGAAATTATTACAACTCTAAACAATGAAAGATTCTTGAAGAAGTATTTTGTGTAATTTCACATTATATGTCCTCACCGCATGAATCTAAACCACACAACACAAAGTCTTAGTTGCAAGACATTAAACTGCATAACAACCATATAATTTTATGCTACATGAAGTTAAAATGTGTAGCCTCTTCATCCTTGTTGATTGATGTTAAACTACATGACATAATTTGTCCTCATTACATGACATTAAACTGTATGGTTAACGTCTTCTTTATTTGACATTAAGATCTTCCATGCACAAGCATCACATACATCATTAGTACTCCTTAGTGGCATATAATTTCCTTTTCTCCCAATGTTTGAATCAAAACATCATAGATAAATTGTTTCAATCACTACATATGACTTGAATCTCATTTTCAATGGGATACGTAGAGATGTCTAGATCTCCAATCATGGGCCCAACAGCAATCACAAAGAAATTTTTATTTCTATTTTCTCCTCTTATATAGGAACTAGATCTATATAGAGTTATCTTTTAAGATACATTGTTTCATCTTCATACCATTTTGTGTCTTATGTTAAACAATTATTCTTATAGAATGTGTAAAAAGCCACCTATGTCCCACATCAAACTAAATTAGTGTTGGAAATGATTATTTGAATAACTATGCTTGTCTTGATCTCATTTTTAATTGGATAAGTAGAGACTCCTAGATCTCCAATCATGGGACTAGCAACCATCACAACCCCCCCATTATTCATTGTGTATGAATAAAACCTACATAGTATGTGTTCAAAGGACTACACACGGCTTGATTCTTATCCCTATGAGATATGTAGTGACACATGAGTTTAATCCCCTGGTCCAGCAACAACATTCCTTTTTCAAATTGGAATCACATCATTTCCTCGTTCCATGACTCTGAACTACACATCATAATGTCATTGCTGCATGACATTAAAATGAAAATCACCCAAAGAACTATATATGGCTTGATTCTCATCCCAATAAGATACGCAGTGAAAGCTAGGACTTATCTCATAGTTCTAGCCATTAGACAAGTTTTTATCTATCTTTTAAATATAATTTACAATCTATGTTGGAGTCTTCATTTTGGGTCCTCTCCATACAGATCCCACCAAGGAAACAATAAATGTTCCCATTTTACATATGAGTCAGATCTATGTAAGGGAATCCAAACACATGAACTCTTACATTTGGGTAATACCTTCATAGAAATCATGTTCCTACGATTCTTTGGAAATCATGATTAGAGATACTCTCTTTGTCTTCCGGTACCTGTCTCTATAAACCAAACTCTGTGTTGTGGAGAATCTAAATCTTCATAAACTTTCTTCGGCTTTTAGCAATATAATGTCAATTTTTGGAGAGATATTTTACCTGGCTATGCAGTACGTGCCCAAGGTGGCCATGCATAAATTTCTTGCATAACGGGCCCGTCAGTCAAACTATGCCACTATTTGGAAATGCAGCATATGCCCCAGTTGGCCTTGCATAATACAACCCCATAATCGGTTCTTCAAATAATGTAAACTTTTTTCTTAGGAAATACTTACTTTAATGCCTTTATTTCTTTTCCCATAACTTTTTTCAGATTTAGAAATTACTTAAAATTCTTTCCTTCCATACATGAACATGGTAGTATGCTTCCAAACAAATTTTCTAGAAATTGGAGAGTATCAAAACATTGTTCCAAGCTAAATACCTTAAATTAAATCCATCCAATGTCCTCACTACATAACTTGAAACTGCACAGTATAATGTCTGCACTGCATGACTTAAAACATCATAGTACAATGTCCTCAGTGCATGACTTCAAAACATCATAGCATGATATCAGAAAGCTCCCTTTATGACTAATTTTTACCATCCATCATACACCAAATTTGTGTAGAAGTGGTTTTCCCATTCATGACATATGTCAGTATAGATAACCCTTTATTCGTAAAGTCCATTTCCTTAGAAAAACCACACATTGTGGTCTTAAGTCATCCAAATCTAATTTTCCATTATATATTAAGAATAAAATATGAAATTCCTAAAAACTCTTTTTCATGACTATGAAGTAAGGTCCCATTGGTTTCCATGCATAAGTTTCTTACATAACGGTTTTTTTCATTCAAAAGATACCATTTTTTGGCTATACAACATATTCCCTTGTTGGCCCAGTATTATACAGCCCCCATAATGGGTTCATTAAATAACGGTAACTTCATTCTTGGAAAAACCCCTCTTTATGTTTATACATGTTTTATATTTTTGGTGACCATAATAATCATGACTCACGATTCCCCTTGGAAGTATTTAAAGAATATTAGAGCAATTCACAACCACTGAGCCTTGTTTGGGATCTAATTTCATAATTTATTGCCAAATCTATTCGACCTTAAACACTAGCCTATTTAGTCCATCATGCAAGACTCTAAAATACCAATAACAAGAGACATTGTACTCACTAGATTTAAAACCTACAAAGGGAACTCTGGATAAAAGTTTAAATCTCAGATTGATGGACATACATTTTGTAGGTTTTAGGAAATATTGAGCAATAAAATCCAAAAATATAGAATAGTTGTAGGGTTATCCATATGAGCCTAGTAAAAAATCAAACTATTCTTTCTATAAACCATGTCTTAAGAAAAAAAAATAGATCTTCTTTGCAAACATTACATAACTCCAAATCTAACCAAATGATGTTGGAATATGTCAAAGTGCCCTACTATTACCTTAGAACATGATTCTTTTCCTTCAGAATGAATAATATTCTAGGGGGGGGGTTTAGACAGCATGAAATGTTTTCTATGAACTTCTCTATAATTGAAGATGAAGTTCTATGTGTGAAGACCAAAAATGTCATTGGCCAGGCTTGATATTTTTGTGGTGTGAATCTACAATTTTCATGGGGGTAAGTGATGGTAGTGAAGGCACCGGCCCGAAGGGAAAGGATCGCAGCCTGGTAGCAATCCCAAGTAGGGGTGTGGGGGCATATACCCATCCTTATGGAACCATAAATTTGGCTAAGTCCTCAATGCAGCGCCCAAGGTACTTACACACAAACACCTATGCGCCACCATATTTGATCTGAATGAAGTAATTATTTTGGATTAGTCTTCAAAGTGTCGCCGCAGTCTAGCCAAAAAACCGTCGGCACACAAAGTACTTGAGTGCCACTATTCTGGTGTGAAATCCACTTGTGATCCCAATCTTCCTTCACCCAGGGTCCTATTTTTGACTATAAATAGTCCCTTGGGGTCTTCATTTGTATAAAATAATTTCCTTGATGCTTAATTGCTGCTGTAGTCACCCTAGTGCTTCGTCCAAGTCTTCTGAAACCTTCAAGGTAGTTATTTAACACATACAATGGAGGAATTGAAGGAGGATCATAGGACTTAGTTCCCTTTAGTGTTTGAAATCCAAAACACTTGCGTGCCTAATGCGTGCAACCACCATAAATTAGAAACACCTATTTCCCACCCATTCCTCTAAAAGGAACCTGAGCGACCCACTTCTAGGAATACCTATGAATACTCATGAATTATTGAGTCAAGTCTCACCCATGTATTAACATCCAGGTTGAATGTAATTTAAGTGAACATCAGGTTACCCAAGCCTTCTTGCGCACCCATAATTGTGTGCTAGTTACTTATTTGGGTGTCCTTCTTTGATTCAACTAATACCTTCGGTCTATAAGACTTCTTCAAATCTATTCATGGAATGGAATCTCATTTATTGGCTCCCTTTTCTAAAATGGATTATGTTAAAACCTCCACCAAAACCTCATGACTCATCAGAACGTTGGGAAATGAAAAAACAACATGTCTTTTATTTGGGTTTGTATTTCCATAGTCAGAGATTTCCCACATTTTATTACAATGGGGTCTGGATTCATGGAGTGTTTTTGGGTTTCTATATTTGTAGTCACATGTAACATTCTCCAAATAATAGTGTTGGGAAGTTCCTGGTTTAGAGGATTAGGGTTTGGGTTCAATCCTCCCCTTCTCATATCTAAAACCCGGAATCTCAGGTCTCTGGTTGGGAAGGTACGGTTCACACCTACTTTTCCTTTTGAAAAATTGAAATGTATCCTTCTCCTACTTGGACAAATTTTAGGGTAGCCATCATAGAGTAAGCCCATAACCATTAAATTAGTAGGTTACAGTCTTGCTCCTCTATACTTCATTCACCTTCACTCCTTCCTTACATTGGACCCTTGTCTAATATAAAGTGAATAGAGGGAAGGCTCGTAACCTCTCCCTCTTCCCCGGTTGCCTTATCCTCATCCACCCTTGACACCATAGGCCCACTATAATTTCCCCGACCCAAGAGCCATCAAACCAGTGCTCCTAGTTGGGTAGTTACATGACCTCAAGCAAACCACCTCATACACAAGAGGTTGTTGACTAGAAATGAGGGTCAAATAGGTATGTGGAATGACTATACCCTCAATAACAGAGTAAGACACAACATATAATAATTAAAGTAGTGAAAAAAAGAAGAGAACAACCTATAACAATCATAAATAACCAAATTAAAAAATAGGATACAACCATAAATAACAACAAATATGCTATGCCATGCTATAGTGTCACGTGAACAATACCCAGAAGAATGAAAATAGTAGAATCCCAAAGTAAGTTCGGAATCTAATTATGTAACCTCTCCCAAACATGTCCCATGTCCAAATCATCTCCCTAGCATAGGCCCCTTGACCTTTTATTGACTTGCATGCATGAAATCTACTTAGGTACCTAATGGTGGCTCGTGCATGGTGTGAGCATAACTTAGTAGGCCACCACCAACGGTGTCAACAAATATCCAGCAAGGAAGATAGTGAATACAAATGATAAATAAAGGTAAGTTAAGGTAAAAAGTTCAATACGCTATCTTTATTTATGTTCCATCAAGTTAACCAACTAATAAACCCATTCTTATTACCAATACATTTCATTTATCATGTCACCCTTTTTATGTACTCAATGGATCAGGCATGACCAATGTTTCCAACATGTGGGAATTTAACAAGTCTTATCTCACTAGGCATCATTTGACAAAAATTACCAATATCCTCACCTCGAAGCCTTAGTCCGGGTGGAATGAAACGATTAGCGGAATAGAAATTCATCCCTTTCCCTAACCCGTGAATGGAGGGGAGGATCTAGAACCTCAGTCCAACTCAACCCTTGGGTATAGAACCTCATGTCAATACCCCACTCATCCAAGCCATTTTCACTTGCTTATTTATCATCCACCATGAAAAACCATATCACAACAACATAGAATACATCATGAACAACATCACAATAATCATAATAAATGGGAAATTACACTTTGCCTCAATCCATTAACACATTCATTATTCACGTTACTTAACCCTTTTATCCACATTCCTATTTTCCATGCCTATCTCACTAAGCATATACAATACAAAGATAATCCCAATAATTTTCCTATTTATGCTTTTAAACCTTTTTCATGCCAACCAAACAACCTATTAGGTAACTACCCAACCTAAGTATTTTAAAAAACATGAATTGCACATCAGTTAAGTATATTAATATATTCATTATAGGCTCTATGTTCTCTCTTGATGACCTACACTTACTTTTCTAGATCTAAGTCCAGGGAATATCAGCATGCCCCTCAGGTGGCCCTAAGTTGGTCGAGTCATCCTCCTTGAATCCCATGGGGATCAAGAATGGTTCAATTGACCATTTAGACACAACTACATCTCTTCATATCAATGACTCCATGAACTCTTTAAAAGAGGGAAATAATAAAAACCCTACATGAAAAAATCTACACAAAACCCAAGGGATATAAATTTTTGACCACCTACCTTGAATCCATTTATGACCATCCTATCAAACAAAGACTTAGATCCTATCTCACACAACATTGAAGCCTCAACCTAGATCTCACCGAAAAGAAAGGATTGAGATCTTTTAATTGAGATCACCCAAAATACAAGTCCTAAATCGGAAAAGAGAGAGAAGAAGAAGATTAGACTCACCCGAATCTTCAAATCACATCCAACGGCACTCCAAATGGCCAAAAATTAAAGGATAATGATCCTTGGGAGATCTTGGTCCCTTTGGTTCGTTTCTTGGTTTTCAAGGGAGGAGGATGAGGAAAATCCTGAGTGGGATATAAAATACTAGAGTGTAATTTTCTTAATTATTTAAAGGTTTATGGGCCACACAGTTTGATAAACTGGGTGGATGATTCTGTCCCAATATAGCCCCCTTGAATGGTTTACCCACATAGTTTTCCAAACTATGCACAAACAGTGAGGAGGGAACTATCCAAAACCCCCCCTTTCACACAATTTCCTAGGAATTCTGCATGGTTTGCACTAACCATTCGAAAGAAATGAAACATGCCCCAAACCACACTTTTTCTTACAATTTCAAGTCCCAAACCCATAGAACACCTTGAAGCCATTTTTAGGACTTGGGATAACACTTAATTGACCAAAATAAAGGGCTAAATATGAAACTTATGTAAAACATACCTAACAAGGAAATCTAGGATCTTACAACCTCCCCAATTTATAATGTCTTGTCTCTAAGCCACTCTCCCTGAGCATCATTGAGTTTCTACAAAAAATAAATCAGGTCATTAGACCCGCATATCAGATTTTCACTCCCATGTTTCGTCCTGAATGCTTCCATGTTTCCATAGAACATGAACCAGGGGCACAACCTTACCCCGAAAAACATTCTCTCCATTATCTACAATACAAACTGGGTGTTCCTCAAATGACCCATCTGCCCCAAGCTCGACATCATTGGAATTTATCACATGAGATGGGTCCATCTGATACTATCGGAGTTGTGAAACATAGAAAATGTCATGTATCCCACTATACAAATATGGAATATCCAATCAGTAATCCACCAGTCCGATCCTCTCCACAATCTCAAATGGCCCATATATCTAGGTGCCAACATTCCATGTCTCCAAATTCAATAGTGACCCAACCATGACAACACCCGAGGAGACACACAACACCCACCTGAACTCAAGAGGTCAATGATACTGATATTCATATGATTTTTTTATACTTTGATTGGTTTCCATATGTTTTTGAATCAAATTAACCTTCTATGATGTCTCCTACAAAATACTCGACCCTAACATCTTAGACTCTCCGACCTCTAACCAACACAACGGTGATCTACACAGTCTCCCATAAAGTGCCTCAAAAGGTGCCATCTAAACTGTATCCTGAAAAGTGTTTCTATAAGAAAAATCAACTAGTGACAAGTGATTTTCAAATAAACCAATGAAATCCAAAACACATGATCTCAATATTTCTTCTAATACCCAAATTGTACACTCTGACTACCCATCGGTCTGTGGGTGGTAAGCCATACTCAGAAACAACTAAGTACTAAGTTCCTTCTTTAGTCCCTTCAAGAAGCATGAGTTGAAACATGGATCACGATATGAAACTATTTTTCTTAGTACACCATTCAACCGTACTATTTCCAGAACATAAAACTCCCCTAATAAGTCGACTGTATAGCTCTCCTAAATCAGAAAGAAGTGGGCCACTTTGGTTAGCCGATCTACTACCACCCAAATGGAATCATTCTTCTGAGGTGTCCTCAGAAGACCCACTATGAATTCCATCGTGACGTCATTCCACTTCCACTCTAGAATGGGAAATGACTATAAAAACCCACTGAGGCATTGATGTTCTTCCCTCACGAGCTGACAGGTACGACGTCATGCAATAAAACATGCCACTTTCTTATTTATTCCTGGACAAAAAAAACTACCTAAGAAGGTCGTGGTAAATCTTAGTCAATACCAGATGAACTGATCACATTGATGTCTCGAACTCGTGCATCAAATATTCCCGTACATCTGTCAGCACCAAAACACGACCATGGACATAAGAAAATAAATCAGTTTCGAATGTCCAACCCAAAGGTGACTCACCACCTTTAAGACATTCATTTATTGTCAAACACTCCATATCTACCGACTGTCTCTCTTAAACTAGACTCAAAAGCACATAATCAAATTCTATTGATGCACATGTCATCTACCCTTTCCCCTCTTGTACCTCCAAATGAATTTCTACAAAAAAGTCCATCATCACCCACTATGAACTGGATTCCTACGAAATTTTATTTTGAGTCTTCTGGATCCGAGAATAAACCACACTCTTCACTTTTCCCAGTGTCTAAACCAATTCAAAATCAAAATACTATAGGTACTTGACCCACCATTGCTACCAAAGATTCAAATCCCACTAAGAGAATATGTATTTGAGACTTTTATGGTCAGTAAACACTATAAAGGGTTCTCTGAAAAAACAATGCATCCAACACTTTAAGGCATGAACGAGAAAAACTAGTTCCATGTCATGAGTAGGATAATTTCATTCATGTGGCCTCAACTGCCTCGACCCATAAGCCAAAACCCAGTCATCCTGTATCAACACTGCCCCAAGTCCAACATTGGACACATCCCATAACACGGTAAACCTCTTACCTAGTTCGAGTATGAACAAAATCGGTGTGGTGGTCAAACACTTATTTAGCTCTTGGAAATCATTCTCAAAAGCCTTTATCCAATCCAACTTAACCCCATTATTGGTTAGTCTTGTGAGCGGCACTGCCAAATGAGAGAAATATCTAATAAACCTTCAGTAATAATCAGACTAACCCCGAAAACTCTGAATATCAGAGACGTTCAGGGGCTGCTCCCAAGACACCACTTCCTTCACCTTTTCTATATACAGTGATATGCCTAACGTAGATATGATATCTCCCAAAAAGTGTACCTCATCAATCCAAAACTGACATTTTGATAGCTTGGTGTAAAGCCTACTTTCTCTTAGTGTACTTAAGATGATGTCAAGATGTTTTTCACGATCTTCATGAGTTTTGGAGTACACCAAGACATAATCAATGAAAACAACTACAAACTCATCCAGATATGGGTGGAATATCCAATTCATCAAGGCCATGAATATAGCTGGTGCATTAGTCAAACCAAAATGCATTACCAGGAATTCATACTGCCTGTACCTGCTTTAGAAAGCCGTCTGGGGTATGTCAGAAGTTCTCACCCACAACTTATGGTATCCTGATCTTAAATAAATCTTGGAAAATACTGAGGCACCTTAGAGCTAATCAAACATGTCCTCAATTATAGGAATAGGTTATCAATTCTTAACTGTCATCTGGGTCAGCTACCTATAATCGACACATAGCCCCAATGATCCATCATCCTTCTTAGAAAACAACCAAGGAGATCCCCAAGGTGATGTACTGGGACGTATAAACCACATACGATCCAATTCCTCTAACTGAACCATTAGTTCTTGGAGGTCTGTTAGTACCATTCAACAAGGTGGATTGGAAACTGGCTCTCCTCTGAGAAACAATTCAATCACAAACTCTACATCCCTTCTAGGTGTTAACCCCGAGAAGTCCTCAGGGAACATGTCCTAAAATTGGTCCACAACAAAAGGGAATAATGGATGTCTTTTCTCCCCATCATCTATCATAAGGTATACAACTTAGGCTGTGATCTCCCCCATATGATGGTGTAGTGACCCTGCGTGGCCTACTTGAGTATCCCACTCACCACGAAGGAAATGAGTTCTCCCATATAGAGATGTGAATGTTAACCGATGTCGGTAATAGTCGATATGGGATAGATATAACACCAAACAATCCATTCCCAAGATTTGGTCAAAATCAGACATGTCTAGGAAAAACAGATCCCATAGAAAATGAAACCCACCAAACTCCATAGCACAACCCTTACACTACCTGATGTCATCGACACGTTCCCCTAGAGAAGTATCAAGAGACATTACCTAACATTTAGTCTCTACAGTTAATACTAATATGATTATGAAATGAGAAGAAATAAAGGAATGCATAGCTGTTGTATCAAATAAATCACTAAAAAGCTACAAGAACCATACCTCGCACAGTAGACAACCCTACCTCAGCACCTTTAGGTGAAATATGAACTACAATAATATGACATACCCCTTTACCTTGGGCTCCAACCTAGGTACCCTTCCCTGCACTACTCTATGGGTAGGGGTGATCTTGCCCCAAAGCTCTAGATCCATCACCCCTACTAGTACAACCCATGGAGCTCCAACTGCCTTTCTAATATGGGGTAACTAACCCAGTGCATACACCCGACATCTACCTCTGACCTCCATTATTTCCTAACATCAATGAGTTCCGGCAAAATCTCTGCACGTGGCCTAGCCAACAACATGCTTGACACTGAACTAGTGGGTGGGAGCACTGGTCATGCTTGTACCCTAGCCTGCCAAACTGAAAATAGAAGACCTGGTTGCCTCCATGAAAAGTAGGCCCCCTATTATAATTGATTTTTTCACTTACAACCTACTAAAAGTTTCCAAAGTGGCACTTCCTACTATCAAGAAGCCGCACCACTTTCTCACCCAGTTGGAACCCCAAGTTCACTACCTGAAGCTCCCTTCATGTTTCCTTTTGAGATAAAGGATTGAAACACCACATCAGGAAACCTTTTTAGACAAAATATATTCACCTAAGATCTGATCTCATGTCTCATCCTATCCTGGAAGCGTTTCTCCACATCTGCCTCATCTCCCATCAATGTCCGAACGAAGCATCTCAAATCAATGAAATGATTAGAATAGTACATCAACAACATTTTCCCCTGTGTCAGCTTCATGAAATCTATATCCTTCTCATACATCAAGGTTTATATATAGAAGTTCTCAAGAAATTTCTCTTGAAAATATTTCCACATCATCCCCTCAGCCTACTCTATTTAGACCATGATGTCCCACCAACATTTTTTTGTCCGACTCAACATATAGGATGCTAACATGACTTGATTCTCGAGATGAGTCTCTAGATGGATGAGAATATTTTGGATGGAATCTATCCATAACTCTACAACTTTTGGCCCACCCTCTCCAATAATGGTTATAGGGTGTTGTAGCTAAAACTCTATGGTCAGCTCTGAAATACTCGGTGCAACCCACCATGGGTCCCATTCCATCATCTGCATAATGTAACGCCCCGAACCCAATTACCCAGAGTCAGTGCATTATTACATAACATTGGCATGATCACAAGAAAGATCAATTCTAGAAAGACCGATTAGTTTAGTAGCCTTGGAATAACTAGATACATTCATAAAGTTTACATTACATCATAAAATGAAAACTACAACAATATAGTCTCCATAGTCCACACTCTTATCCCCTCATACTATCCATGAAGGTCATTCATAAATTACTTCTTCACATCCTGGGAAAAATAAAACATAGAAAAGGGGTGAGCTCAAATGCCCAGTAAGGATAACAATATAGCGGAAACTTTCATAAATAAGCAGAAACATTTAAGGCAATGTATAACTAAAACAAAAGCATTTTAAAACTTGAACTTCAGCATAATATGGCAGAAATAAAACGAAATAATTCCATATACTTATTCACATGGATATTATACTAGTCGAATAACCACATGCAATATCAACAACCACTTTCATAATGATGGAATGCATAATGCCAGACTATCGTAACCACATAGCCAAGGCCTCGTGCCAAGACTACAAATAAGATTTTGCCAAGGCCTTGTGCCAAGACACTAGTTTGTCTCATGAGACCTACCGATGCATCGGGGAGCTATAGTGGGCTTCACTCGTCACTTATTAAGTCCAATGCATTCCTCATATGAACAGGTTTAAACATAAACATTCGTATTAAAACTAACATACGAAATGTCAATACTTTCTTCATAAACCATGAATGGTATAAAAATAACACATCCATAGTCAAACATATAACAAAACCATCAATACAATATGGATATTTTGTATCATAATAAATCAACTCCAAATAAACTCAAAATCTATCAAAGGATGTTGACACAGATGAAATCCAAATTCTTTTTAGAGAATACCTCTTCCTATTTTGAAATCATTTAAGATTCACATAATTATAAAATAAAACATTTACTTTGAAAATTTTTCTGTAAGATTGTAAGGGAATCTTCAAAGATTTTATAACAGTGGAAAATAGCCACACCTGCCGTATAAGTTAAAAAAACATTCTTACCTTAATTTTGTCGAAAAGGTTAAAAAGGACCTTTTTTGGAAAATGACGGAAAGATTCCTTTAAAACCATTTTATAAAATTCAAACAAGGGCGTAAATGACTTTAACCCGTGTTCTAGTAAATAGTAAAAATGTTTTGGAATATATTTTTAAGAAACTTGGATGTGGATGATAAAGAGGTCCCAGTAGATAATTACGTATAAACAACGTCAGATAATGAAGAGATTATGAAGTAAACCCTTACCAATTTGGTAACTTACGAAACAAACACCCCATGAAAGAGGTATCAAACAATGAATATTTAAATACACATAAATTAAAGTGTATTAAACAAATAATACAATTATGGGAAGTACATACACCACACAAAAGATAATAGTGGCAATATGGCAAGAATCTCATGACAATAAGGAGTGAGATAAAAACCCCCTTACCTTGTACATTTCCTCGGTTGAGGGTAGGTTAACCTCCTATATAATGGTGAAATAATTTTTATTAAATTATAAAAAAATCATATACATTAATCTGATATCATATATTATCTTTTAACATTGATTTGGTAATAATATCTTAGTATTATCGTTGTTTCGGGTGTTAACTTACTCGTTTTCTTTTATATGTTTTGTTACGTAAGCCATGTTTTCATGGATAGGTTGTATCTTATTCATATCCAGAATTATATAAAGTCCTTATATACTATTATTAATCATCAAATGAGAATTAGACTTGAATGGAAATTATGGAGAATGAATCTCATCGCGTTTGTCGAGATGGTAGTCCGTATGTACGCACGAGCGACAATATCATTACTTTGATACTAAAATAATATATAATTGGATGGTATATCATATATAAAAAATCATTATCATGTTATATTTATTATTTACATTATGTACTCATCATTATTATACCCATCCAAATAATAATTTATTGAATAACAATTACACCACGATGTGGAGACGGTAATCTGTACGTACGCACGTATGGTGACATGTCATTCAAAGGATGGATAGAATACTGAATATGGTTGTAACATATTTACAATAATATCACAGTATATAGGAGATAATGGATTTATTATTTTAGAATGGGAATAACAAAGAAATAAGAAGTTGAATAAGAAATGAACTTGAAAAAGGGTGGTGAAAACATTACCTCTTCTTCGGGTTCTTCCTTTTGATTTGATCAAAAGGGCTCATTAGGTTGGCTTTCTGATCAAAATAAGGAATCTAGGTTGAATTGAGGGAAGGTGAGAGAGTATTTGGGCAGGGGTTGGCCGAGAAAAAAGGCTTTGAATGTTTGAATTAATGAGAAGGGGGAGTGCCCGTTTATAAGAGGGGTGAGGGGCAGCTTTGGAAAAGATAGAAATATTATTTTATAATAAATTCATATTCGGTTTCTAATGGATAAAAAGTGGATTATTTAACTTTTAAGGTGGTTATAGTTCTAAAACCACTCAACCAATAGAATTTAGACAGGTTTGGGTCATTATATTAACCTTATCTTTTAGTTATAACTCTTAGTTAATTAGTTTGACACTTACCATGTCACTTTGTATTCTGATATTATATAGTTAATAAACATACTATATACCTATAAGAGACCCCCAAGTAGTCCATTAATGATACACCTATCATGATATAATTTTTTTGTCCTAACCTTAGATTTTTAGGAATTGAATATAAATTAATAATATAATATTTGTTTTAAAAACTCTTTTTTGTCAATTTTGACACTATTCAATAATTGATTTTTGTAAAACTAATAATAGAATGATTACGTAAAAAAAAGTTAATTAAATCAATCCTAAAAAGTCATAGTAACATATAAAATTAGTGTAATTCATTAAAAGTCTCAAATTATATTTATTTGGGTATTTATAATATCAATTATTTTAATTGTTCACTATTATGGTAATTACTGCATCATCATTGTGTCATAAATAAATTAAATTATTTAATTTATAAAAATTATAAATAAACTATAATTATGTAGGAAATATTTTTAGCTTTCTAATGAATATTTAAAATCGAATTTATCTTATGTATATCCCTATATTAAAAATGTTTTAGTAAATAAACTTTGATTTTAACTCCTTTAACTCTTCTTTGAATTAAATAATAATAAATGGCCTAATCTAATCCAAGTGGACCTAAATGATAATAATTTATTCATAAGGTTGTTTTTGGTCGAGATAAACTTGTCCAATAGAATTAGGACATGTGTTAAGATAATATTAATATCATTTTTACCCTTAATTACCCTATTTACTTTTAACCGTGGTAAATAAAAGTAAAAAATTACTATTCACCAAAAATTATTTTCATCTCATTGAACCACATTTTACTCCTTGATATTAACCGTGTGTCTAGTATTTTTAAAATTACACTCACAGAAGAGGTAAAATTATGTTTTATGAAAAATTCAGTTTTTTAACTACCACTTAATGGTTTCACTATTCATCAAAAAATGATGTTTTTCAGAAAAATACCAAAATTTCACCATAGGCTAATTTCGATATTCCGAATCCAAAAATGAAGTCCATTTTGAAAAATAAAATTTATAAATTTTAAAAAGTGGATATTACTATTCATAACGGCTAGTTTGATTGGTTGTGGTGTGTTAGAACTCGATGTTGCGTACAATACACGCTATCACATTATTCAAAGAGAAGCGTACCGTAGAAGCTTGGGGTGTTACATTCTCCCCTCCTTTAATAAATTGCGTCCTCTCAATTTGAAATTGTTTTTCAAAAATAAAAGGTTGAAAATAGAGAATACCTTTGTGGAAAAACCATATCAGAAATAGGGTTATTAAAATTTAGTTTTAATAAGAGGGAAAGGGGAATGAGAATGTCACAACCAAATTAGGGTTTCGAATAGGAGAATATTGGTGGAAATTATAGACATGTAATTAGAGGAAAAATGTAAATATTTATAGGGAGTGATTGAGGTCATCAAACACAAACAAGTGTAAAATTGAGGGCCTCAAAGCCATCAGACTATGTTGATTTAAAATACCATCAGTTCAACAAAACATAATTTATTAGTATAACACATTTTTGGTTTTAATATACCATCCCTAAAGTTTAAGAATTAATTTCTTCATAGAATAAGTGAAATATATATATATATACTTGATAGGTAGAGTTTCATCCTTCAACTAATTTCTACCACAAACTCATCTTTCACTCAAGAAGATAACAGAACTCAAAAATATTATATTTATCCTAATAAAATAAGGTTATAAATGTTAACACACATACCATTATAATGATGAAAAATATTTCGTAATAACCAGGGACTTCCTTTAGGCTAGTGGTAGGTAATAAGGGCCTGTCGCAATATGGATGTGGGTTCGATTTCTGTAGCTTTGTCTGACGCGACGGGTTATCGCCTGACCTACAGGTTGTCCTTTTCCTAAAACTATAGTATCATAATATTTCAAAAATAATCATAAGAAATATTTTAACTTTAAACATTGCTATCCAATGTTCAACTTAATCCATTCCAAACATTATAGTTATCCAATGTACCTCTGTCCAGACTCTCTGTAAAAGTTATCTAAATTCCAAAATCAATTGTAACATCAGATTCCCCCAAAGTAAGGTTTCTCTTATTGTCACATACTGAAAATATGATTACCTTAGTCATATTAAAACCTTAATGAAAACAACAAGTATTTTAGTACAATACTTATATATATCACGTTATTCTCATAACCAGAATATAATCCTTATGACCAAAAACACAAATACATTAATTATTCCTCTTCAACTGTAGTTACAGCGTAAGCTTGGCCTTAATCCCTTGGCCTTTTTCTAAGGTAAGTTCCCTTGGCGCTTAGGGAATTCATTTTCATAATGCCCCATTTCTCTAAAATTGTAGCATTCAACATTGACAACCAATTTCTTTCCCTTGCAATCACGAGCCCGGTGACCTTTTTCTCCAAATTTATAGCAAACTCCCATTCCTTTTAGGCAAGTACTATGGTGTTTCTTCCAACAATTTTTACATAATGGAAAATCCTTCTTTCCCTATTTCCCTTTATCTGTATCTTTCTCCATAGTTCTATTCTTCTTTTACTTTACTTTATTGTCATAAGATTTAGATAATTCATTTTATGTCTTGATAGCACATGAGACTATATCTTCGTATGACGAGAAGGTTTGTGAGACTAATGCTCGATAGAGAAATGGTTTTAACCCATCAAAGAAACGAACAATCTTACTTCTTGGGTTACATATATAATCTCTAGCATACCTTGATATCCTTGTAATGTTAGCCTCATAATTTGCGAAATTCTCATCCTCCTTTTATCTCAGACTTAGAAATTTCCTTTCCATATCTACTCGATGGTCACGAGAAAGTATATTTCTAAAAACAGATCTTTGAACTCCCTCCATTCCATATTTGATACTTCATCACCTTCCTTCATGTTTTGAATCAATGAACACCATTGATCAGCATCTCCAGTGAGGCGGTAAACTGCCATGATAAATTTTTCCCTTTCACTACTTCCCAAAGCCTGAAATATTTCTTTTAGGGAACTTATCCATTTATCAGCTACCAAGGGATTTGTACTCCCATTGAATGTTGGTGGTTGTTGCCTCATGATGCGATCTAACATTGATCCTCCACACTGTGGATCAGGGTGCTCCATACAGGTAAGGTTATTATTCATAACCTGAGTGAGTTGTCCTAGTATGGTGATAAGCTGATCAGCACCAGTTGCATCACTAGCTCCACTATAATTATCTTGAGAAGGTGGAGAATTCCTACATGGAGTGCGTGAATTGATACAATTTCCATTTCTTCCACTAGGTTCCATTTATAAACAATGGCATAAACTAGATCAGTTTATGAATCAAAATACATAATTCTACACATACAAAACACTTAACATAAATTGAACTATTTATAGATATAATCCAAAATCATAAAAATGTTTTCTTTGAGGAAGTATATACTCATAAACCCTTCATAATGATTTGTAAATAAAATGAGAGTTATCCTAAGAATATCCCCCAGGAGTGTCGTAACCAAGAGTGCAGCAAGGCCCATTGTCATGAACCAGTTCCCATTCGAGTCTAGCTCAAAGTGGTGTTTCTGCGTTTTACCCCTAGGTACATCTATACCAGAGCCGCCTCTACTTGATCGTATCCAGACGTGGATGTATTTCTCAGAAAACTCACAAAATCTCTACAATACCAAAATTCTAGGAAGTTCTTCTATACTAATCCTCAAAGTCCATCTTAAATCTATGTGCTCTAATCAGAGTTCATCTAAATCTAGCTTCCAAGGTTTGTACTAAACCTGCTCTGATACCAACTGTAACACCCCGGCCCCAGTAACCCAAAGTCAGTGCATTATTACATAACATTGGCATGATCACAAGAAAGATCATGTCCCGAAAGACCGATTAGTTTAGTAGCCTTGGAATAACTAAATACATTCATAAAGTTTACATTAAATCATAAAATGAAAACTACAACAATATAGTCTCCATAGTCCACAATCTTATCCCCTCATACTATCCCTGTAGGTCATTCATAAATTACTTCTTCACATCCTGGAAAAAATAAAATATAGAAAAGTGGTGAGCTCAAATGCCCAGTAAGGATAACAATATAGAGGAAACTTTCATAAATAAGCATAAACATTTAATGCAATGTTTAACTAAAACAAAAGCCTTTTAAAACTTGAACATCAGAATAATATGGCAGAAATAAAATGAAATAATTCCATTTAATTATTCACATGGATATTATACTAGTCAAATAATCACATGAAATATCAATAACCACTTTCATAATGATAAAATGCATAATTCCAGACTATCATAACCACATAGCCAAGGCCTCTTGCCAAGACTACAAATAAGATTTTGTCAAGGCCTTGTGCCAAGACACTAGTTTGTCTCATGAGACCTACCGATGCATCGAGGATTTATAGCCGTCTCCACCTGTAACTTATTAAGTCCAATGCATTCCTCATATAAACAGGTTTAAACATAAACATTCGTATTAAAACTAGCATACGAAATGTCAATACTTTATTCATAAACCATGAATGGTATAAAAATAACACATACACACTAAAAAATATCACAAAACCATCAATACAATATGGAAGTTTTGTATCATAATAAATCAACTCTAAATAAACATAAAATCCATCAAAGGATGTTGACATAGATGAAATCAAATTTTTTTTAGAGAAATATATCTTCATATTTTGAAATCATTTAAGAGTCACATAATTATAAAATAAAACATTTAATTTGAAAATTTTCTTATAATCTTGTACGGGAAGATTCAAAGATTTTAAAACGGTGGAAAATAGCTGCACCCACCGTATAAGTTAAAAAAAAATTCTTACCTTAATTTTGTCGAATAGGTTAAAAAGGACCTTGTTTGGAAAATGACGGAAAGATTCCTTTAAAACCATTTTATAAAATTCAAACAAGGGTGTAAATGACTTTAACCCATAGTCTAGTAAATATTAAAAATGTTTTGGAATACATTTTTAAGAAACATGGATGTGGATGATAAAGAGGTCCTAGTAGATAATTACATATAAACAACCTCGGATAATGAAGAGATTGTGAAGTGAACCCTTACCAATTTGGTAACTTACGAAACATACACCCCATAAAAGAGGTATCATATAATGAATATGTAAATACACATACATTAAAGTGTATTACACAAAGAATACAATTATGGGCTGTATATACACCACACAAAAGGTAATAGTGACAATATGGCAAGAATCTCACGGCAATAAGGAGTGAGATGAAAACCCCCTTACCTTGTACTTTTACTTGGTTGAAGGGAGTTTCACCTACTTTATAATTGTAAAATAATTTTTATTAAATTATACATGAATCATATACATTATTCTGATATCATATATGATCTTTTAACATTGATTTGTTAATAATATCTTAGTATTATCATTGTTTCAGGTGTTAACTACTCGTTTTCTTTTATAAGTTTTGTTACGTAAGCCGTGTTTGTCATGTATAGGTTATATATTATTAATATCCAGAATGATATCAAGTACCTAGATACTATTATTAATCATAAAATGAGAATTAGACTTGAATGGATACGATGGAGAATGAATCGCATCACGTTAGTGGAGACGGTGGTCTGTACGTACGCACGAGCGACAATATCATTTTTTTGATTTTAAAATAATATATAATTGGATGGTATATAATATATACAGAATCATTATCATGTTATATTTATTATTTACATGAATTAAACATAATTATTATACCCATCCAAATAATAATTTATTGAATAACAATTACACCACGACGTGGATACAGTAAGCCGTACGTACGCACGTACGGTGACATGTCATTCAAAGGATGGATAGAATACTGAATATGGTTGTAACATATTTATAATAATATCACAGTATATAGGATATACTGGATTTATTATTTTATAATGTGAATAACAAATAAAGAAGAAGTTTAAGAAGAAATGAACTTGAAAAAGGGTGGTGAAAACATTAACTCTTTTTCGGGTCCTTCCTTTTGATTTGATCAAAAGGGCTCCTTGGGTTGGCTTTATGATCCAAATAAGGCTTCTAGGTTGAATTGAGGGAATTTGAGAGAGTATTTTGGTAGAGGTTGTCTGAGGAAAAAGGCTTTGAATGTGTGAATTAGTGAGAAGGGGGAGTACCCTTTTATAAGAGGGATGAGGGGCACCTTTGGAAAAGCTAGAAATATTATTTTATAATAAATTCATATTCTGTTTATAATGGCTCCAAATTAGATTATTTAAAGTTTAAGGTGGTGATAGGTCGAAAACCACTCAACCAATAGAATTTAGATAGGTTTGGATCATTATATTAACCTTACCCTTTAGTTTTAACTCTTAGTTAATTAGTTTGACACTTACCATGTCACTTTGTATTTTTATATTATATAGTTAATAAACATAATATATACCTCCAAGAGACCCCAAGTGGTCCATTAATGATACACCTATCATGATATAAGTCTCTTGGACGAACCATAGATTTTTAGGAATTGAATATTAATTAATAATATAATATTTGTTTTAAAAACTCTTTTATGTCAATTTTGACACTATTCAAGAATTGATTTTTGTAAAAATCATAACATAATGATTACTTTGAAAACAATTAATTAAATAACTCCTAACATGTAATATTAACCTAGAAAATTAGTTTAATTCATAAAAAGTCTCAAATTATATTTATTTGGGTATTTATAATATCAATTAGTTTAATTTTTCTCTATTATGGTAATTAGAGCATCTTCATTGTGTCATAAATAAATTAATTTATTTAATGTCTAAAAAGTAAAAATAAAATATCATTATGTAGGAAATATTTTTATCTTTCTAATTAATATTTACAATCTAATTTATCTTATGTATAACCCTATATTAAAATTTTTTTAGTAAATAAACTATGATTTTAACTCTTTTAACTCTTCTTTGAATTAAATAATAATAAATGTCATAATCTAATCCAAGTGGACCTAAATGATAATATTTTATTTCTAATATTGTTTTTGGTAGAGATACACTTGTCCAATAGAATTAGGACATGTGTTAGGGTTATATTAATATCATTTTTACCCTTAATTACCCTATTTACTTTTGACCGTGGTAAATAAAAGAAAAAAGTTACTATTCACCAAAAATTATTTTCATCTCATTGAACCACATTTTACTCCGTCATATTAACCGTGTCTCTCAGATTTTCAAAATTCAACTCACAGAAGTGGTAAAATTATGTTTTATGAAAAATTCAGTTTTTTAACTACCACATAGTGGTTTCACTATTCATCAAAAAATGAAGTTTTCCAGAAAAATACCAAAATTTCAACCTAGGATAATTTCGATATTCCGAATCCAAAAATGAAGTCCATTTTGAAAAATAAAATTTATAAATTTCAAAAAGTGGATATTACTATTCATAACGGCTAGTTTGATTGGTTGTGGTGTGTTAGAACTCGATGTTGCGTACAACACACGCTATCGCATTATTCAAAGAGAAGCGTACCGTAGAAGCTTGGGGTGTTACACATAAAATGAGAAATATTATCATGGAACTGATATTCCCTATCTCCTTGGACCACATCATTCTCCTGATATACTACTGGAGGAGCATTCTCGGCAACATCCTCAAGTGCCCAACCAGTGCATGTCTTTGACGTTTAATTTCACTACCATGCCAAACACAAGCTTTATAATGAAACCATAATGCTTTTATGAGAAGGATAAGATATAGATAGGATCATCACTTTTAATAACCTTATAATTTTTCATAAACTACCCGAAATATCCCACTTACAACTATGTCACTACCCTCAACAATCTCCCTAAGTCCATGGCCACCACAATATCTAATTATCATGGTTACAAGACTTATCTTTTACTCCCATTCAAAGCATTTTTATATTCCAATTTACCCTTACAGAAAAATTATTCTACTTTTACTTCCTTATCAAGAACCATTTTTTAGTTACAAATTGAAATTTTCACTTACCCTTTTTACACATTCATACCATCATATTTGGCATAATTAATTTCATTTAAGTGAACATATGCATCCTAACCATTACATCCCACACTCCCATCCTGTGTGTGTGCCTATCATGATGCATGAAACTTTCCTACATAAGTTCCTAGAATAATGAATGAATGAAAATCCTCATACCATTCTGGCGAAGAGAGAAATATCAGGAAACTATCAAATCCCAAAACAAATGTATCACCTAATGGTGAAATATCATCAAATGTAACTACACCCAACAAGAAAAAAAATCCCCTCCCCGGGTGACTTGTGGCTTCCCCCCTACATGGTTTAACTACTCCCAAGCATGATCTCATTATGAAGGCCAGAAAAATTCTTAATCTCCTCTCTACCTTCCACAAATAGTATGAAAGAGAAAATAACTCTTTTGATACCTCTTTGTAACACCCCGTACCCGGGAGCCAAAAAACCAATGCTCTGAGCCAGGTAGTTACCTTACCTCAAGTGCACCACCCCGTACTCTAGTGGTTGCCAACATGCAATGAGGGTCACATATGTACATGGGGAGACTATACCCACAATACTAGTGTAAGATACAACGTTTAATAATTAAAATAGAGGAAACAAAAGAGAACAACCCATAACATGCACAAATAACCAAATCCCAAAACTAGATACAACAATAAATAAAAATAAATATGCCATTCCATGCTATAGTTTCAAGTGAAAAAAACCCAAAAGAAATAATATAGTAGAATCCCTAAATAGGTCCAGAATCCGAGTCTGAAACCTCAACCAAACATGTCCCATGTCCAACTATTCTCCCAAGCATAAGGCCCTTTCCCTTGTCCTGACCTGGAAGCATGAAATCTACTCAGGTACCCTACAGCTGCCCGACCAAGGTGTGAGTATAACTCATTAGGCCACCACCAATGATGTCTAAAAATATCCATCAAGGCATAGAGTGTATGAAAATTATAAATAAAGGCAAGTTAAGGTAACCTGTTCAATATGCTATCTTTATTTTTGTTTCTTTAGGTTAACCTACCAATTAACCGATGCTTATTACCAAGACATTTCATTTATCATGTTTCCCTTTTTATGTTCTCAATGGATTAGCCATGATCAACGTTCTCAACATGTTGGAATTTAACAAGTCCTATATCAATAGGCATCATTTGACAACAATTCCCAATATCCTCACCTCGAAGCCTCAGTCCGGGTGGAATGAAACCGTTGGGGGAATAGAACTTCGTCCCCTTCCATAACCCATGCATTGAAGTGAGGATCTAGAAACTCATTCCAACTCAACCTATGGGTGTAGAACTTCAAGTCAATACACCACTCAGCCAATCCATGTGCACATACCTATTTATCATCCACTACAAAACACCATATCACAAAAAAATTTCCAACATCATTCACAACATCACAATAATATCAATAAATGGGAAATTACACTTTTCCTCAATCCATTAACACGTTCATTATTCACATTACTTAACCCTATTAGACCGATATCCATTTTCCATGCCTATCTCACTAAGCATATCTAGTGTAAAGCAAATTTCTATCATTTTACAATTTATCCTTTTAACCCTTTTTCATGCCAACCAAACAAACACTTAAGTAATTACCCAACCTAAGTGTTTTACTAAACACCAATTTCACATCACCTAATCATTTTAATATATTCATCATTGGATCTATGTTCTTGCACAATGAACTACACTTACTTAGTTATCTCTAAGTCTAGGGAATATCAGCACACCCCTCGGGTGGCCCTAATTTGGTCGTGTCATCCTCCTTACATCCCATGGGGATCAACAGGGGTTCAATTAACCATTTAGACACCAGTAAATTACATCATGTCCAAGTCACCAAGAACTCTTTCAAAGAGGAAAAGAATAAAAACCCTACTATCACAAAACTACACAAAAACCAAGGGATATAACTTATAGACCATATACCTTGAATCCCTTGATGAAAATCCTCTCAAACAAGTCATTGGATCCCAATCCAAAACACCTTTGAATCCTTAAACTAGACATCATAGAAAAAAGGGTTGAGATCTTTGAATTTAGATCACCAAAAATAATAGACCTAAACTGGAAAAGAGGGAGAGAAAGAAGATTAGAATCACCTGGATCTTCGATTCGCATCCAATGGCAGTCCAAACAGCCAAAAAATAAGAGGGTATTGATCATTGGGAGCTCTTGGTACCTTTGGTTCTTTACTAGGGTTGCAAGGTAGGATGAGGAGGAAAATACTGAGTGGGATATAAAATCCTAGAGTGGAAATTTTGTAATTTTTTAAAGGTTTATGGGCTGCATGGTATGAAAACCCATGCACAAACTGTGAAGATGCATATATCCCAAAATAGCCTCTTGCACAGTTTACCCGCATGGTTTTCCAAACTATACAAAAAACATGTGGAGGCTACTATCCCAAAACCCCTTTCACATGGTTTCCTGGGAATTCTATACGGTTTTCACTAACTGTGTGAAAATCATGAAACATGCCCATAACCACACCTTTTCTTCCGCTTTCAAGTCCTGAACCCCTATAACACCCCCAAGACTTCATAACGAATTGAGAAAACACTTAATTGAACAAAATAAATGGCTTAAAATTAAATGTATGTAAAACATACATTACAGGGAAATTTGGGATCTTACACCATCCTCTTCCACTAGTGGATGACGAAAAGTGTGTTCCTTTGTCGAATCTCTGACATCCTCTTATTTCTCACACTGAGCATGACTCACAAGGGATTAGATATTTTTCATGATCACAAAATTTTCACAAACAACTCAAACTTTTTAACTATGGGAACTCTAATTCCCACCATAATTGGGATATATTGGAAGCCATCCTAAGGCTCGAGCTCCATCATATTTTACCAAAAAATGGGAATCTTGCTTAGGAGTAATCCCCAAATTAAACCCCCAAATAACCAAGGAATCATTTTTAGCATGTAAACCCAAAATCTTTTATCTCAAAGGACTACAATATCCTATGATAATAATTGAACTACGTGGGATTTTATTCTCATTCAAATGGGATACGTATGAATCATCTCTGAGGTTCAAACCCAACACTTCAAATAAACTATGTTCTTCCTTGGCCATATTCAAAATAGGTTCTAATCCAACTTGGAAACCCATATCCTTTCCATTTTCCATGGGTTTCTTAGGCATAAGTCCCACAAAAAACCTTGACTAATCACATTTCTATTAGATGTCCTTACCACAAGATAGTGAAATATATGGCTAGGTCATTATCCCATGACCTTAAAAGGTATGATGTGTCCCATTAAGTGGCCCCAAACTATAGGTGTTCTGATTCCATTCACAAGGATATGCAGGTATCCCATTTATGGGTATGATCCCATCATCAAAACAAACTTCTATATCCCTGAATGATAGTACATTCTAGAGTGCCCCACTGAGTGGCTTAAAAACTAGTATTATTTGAATGATGGTTAAAATAATTTCTAAATAGTATATGTTAAGATACCATTAATGGATAACCTCAAATACATATAGAAGTCTCCATTAATGAAGAACCTAAAACAAATACAGATAATTCTAAAATTCATACAACATAACAATTTATTAAAAATTCCATAGGGAACCAATGTTATGGTTGGTGAATTAATAAGGATTCATGAAAATATCTCAAATCTATAAGAGAGTCCCAGAGTAGGAAATAATCCCCCACCCCCAAAGGTTGTGATTAGTCTGAACAACCATCCTCTTGACTAATGAATGTTCTTAAGTATCATAACTTAAAACATAAAGAACACCTACCTTTGGAAATAAGGTCCCTTTGGATAAGGAACCATTTGATGTTTCTAGTTCCATAAATAAATCCAATGTAAACCGCCTGAAAGTAGTGATTCCTAACTAGAAAAAATGTTCCAAGGGATAGAGAAACATTGGGGAATTAACGTTTTGGTACCATATCCTCCCACTATGGCTAAGAAATTCATGTATATCCTTACAATGAATAATTTATTTTTCAAATGGGAAGAAGATGTACCCCTCAAAGATTTCATGTCAGGAAGTATTGTCATCTTTGTGAAAGCCAATATCATCTTTAGATTTGGTGTCCCTCATACAATACTGAAATACAATATAACCAATTTCTATTCTAAAGTATTGGAGAAATTGTTCCAGGATAATGGTATCAAGACCAACTGTTCATCCTACTACCATGTAGCATCCCATAGAAAAATAGAGGCCTTCGACCAGACCATATGAAATATAATATAGAAGATAGTGAACAAGGATGAAAATCATGGATGGACAAGCTCGCCAATGCTCCGTGGTATTATCAAACAATGACTTGCACCACCACTCATGCAACCTCGTACTCTTTAGTATACAAGACAGAGGCAGTTCTACCCATCGAATTTCAATTACCCTCTCTCCTCATTTCCATCTGTGATCAACTATCCTCATATGAGACATCCCAAAAAATGGAACAATGAGTTGGAGTGACTGGATGAGAAAATATTTCATACCTTCCATGATTTTAATGTTTAAAAAAATCATATTACATGATATTTGAATAAAAAGGTTCTATTTCCGTCACTCCTTGAAGGAGAATTGATTTTGGTCCTTATGAATCAGATGATACTCAGAAATAAACCCCTAAAATGGAATAGAAGTGGGAGGGAACAATTTTTATACATAAGGTATACTACAATAAATCATATTTTGTAACTTCAGTAGATGGAAAAATTATTACATCTTCTACCAATGCAAGAATCTGGAATGAATATTTCATATAGCCAAAAGGCATGCCTAAATATCATGATGTTAAACTATAGGATAAAATTTCATTACCACATGATGTTAAACTTTATTGGATTCATCCCTCCAAAATGAAATTAAACTGTGTTACCAATGTTTTCACCAAATGACATTGAACTCCATGGAAAAAATTTCCTTGTTTCATGTTGTTAAACTTTATAACATCATTATGTTATCACCCTAGAGGTAATTTCCTCCGTCATTGGTCACCTAATAATACATGTTATAGAATTATGTTTGGATTTATTTCTACCCTCATGGGATAAGTAGTGACGCATAGACCTTGTGTCATGGGACCAACCACCATCCTAATTCTCCACCTCATTGCATATAGACCTACATAATATAGGGAGGTTTCTTCAATGAACTATGTACAACTTGAATCTTATTTCCAATGAGATAAACAGAGACACACCATATTCTACATCCCGGTCTGGTGACCACATGATGAAAAATTCATTTGATGTATCCTCAACTCCTTCTGATTGGTGATAAAAATCCTTTCTATTCCTTTTTTTCTAACACCGATCATAGCTTGCGTGAGTTTTGGAATTGTATTGTCGGTTTCCACTGCACAAAAAAAGAGGAAAGGCACATGAATAGACCATCACCTCAAAATAATGGTTAGAAATTCCCCATCCCTATGAATGGGTTGGATAAATATAGGAAACAAACCATAAGATAACTATGTGTGACATGATTTTTGATCTCATAGGATACATAGTGATGCTCAGATTCTACATATTGGTCTTGCTGCAAGCCAAAAAAATTCCCCTTTCTTATGTACGAACATAAATTATGTAGGGAATGAATTATAGACCTACGTGTGGCTTGATTCCTATCCAAGAAGGAAATATAGTGACTCCCAGATTCTACATCCTATCCTAGAGTCCATAAAAAAATATTTCCCCTCCTTATGCATGGGACAGACTGACGCAAGGAACATCTAGGACTACGTTTGGATTGAATCTTGTTTCAACAAGAGAAGTAGTGACCCCCGAATCTACAAACCTAGAAGTAGCTGTGGAAAATGATAAAAAGTAAACTCCCCCCCATCTCCTACACAAAAATAAAAATATATGTAGTTTATTTGAAACTCTAGATACCACAATAACGATATTTCAATGAACCATTCACCCCTATATACAAGTCAGATCTATATAGGTATGTCCATACCGCATTACTAATTATGGGATAGATATCTTCTTCATGTTAGGATACACCCTTTAAATTAATCAAGCTCTATTTTTTGGGATAAACAGGTTCTTAATAAACATATATGGACATTAGAATTGGAAGGTCAGTGTCCAAAGGACACCATTGTTTGACTATGCACAAATTGACCTAGTGGCTTTAAACAAGTTTCCCCAAAAAGGATATTTCAAACAAAAGAAAATTAATTATTAGGAGAGGCTTTTCCTATCACTATATTCTTAATGAAATCCAATCCTCGTACCATATATCATGATATAAGAACTCCTAGAACCATGGTTTGAATTATCTTTCCCCTTCACATTTAGATTACTATAAAAAATCCCATCCTAATTAGCCTCGACTAACTTATAGTTTCTATGAAAACTTTTCCCTGCAACATGAAATTAAAATGTTCTACCAACATAATTACCACATGATGTTAAACTTCATTCCCAAAATGCACATCTTTCATGATGTTAAACTTCATAACACCACGATGTTCTCACCTGTGAGGACAATTCCCCCAACATTGTTCATCTACCATTCCATGTTACAAAACCATGTATGGATTGATTCATGTGTACACAAGATATATAGAGATTCCTAGATTTCATATCCTAGTCCCCACCCCCAAAGAAAATAAAAAATCTCCCTTCCCTATATAGGAGTTATACCTATGCAGGGAACTTCAAGAACTATGTGCAACTTGATTCATGCCCATGCAAGATACATAGTGACACTGAGACTTTCATCATGTTCCAACCACCCCAAAGGTAAAATACCCCCCCCCCCGCATATGGGATATACCTATACATGGTGATTCCTATATATAAATATATATGACTTGATTCCCATCCCATGGGGTACATATTGAAACCTGAATCCTATGACTCAGCCCCATCAATGGAAGAAAAGTAAAACGTTCCCACCAATGTATACAATCTAATTTAAAAAAGGGACTCCTAAATGGTCCCAATTTTTAAGACCAATTCAAGAATAGTCACATTTTCCATATCCGATGGTAGGGTCATCTATGTCCTTTCCACATGATGATAAAAAATATGAAAATTATCCTAAACATATGAAATTAAACTAAATGGTATAACATCTTTGTTTCATGAAATGAAACTGTATAACACTATGATGTTATCACCTGGGAGGACATTACTTCTGGCATTGGTCACCTACCATGCCGTGTTATAGAACTACTTCTGGCTTGATTTCTGCCTAAGTAGAATACATAGTGATACCAAAATTTTCATCTTGTTCCGATCACCTCGAATCTAAAATACTCATATCCATTGTTATTCCATCCCTTAGTGGGGGATTAAACCTTTTCTATACCCTATTTCTCACACTGATCACAGCTCATGTGGCATTAGGGAACTTAATAGGGGATTCCCTATAGAACAATGGAAATTTAAAATATTCTCCTCTTCCTTTGAATGGGAAAAACCCATGGATGATGTCTAATGTCAAGAACTTCATTTAGTTTGATTCATATTTTCAAAGTATATTTAGTGACACTTGTATGTTCAAAAATGTGTCCAGCTGCAGAAAAATAATAAACCCCATTCATACAAGTCAGATATATGTGGGGAATTCCCAAAACCATGGGTAATAATGTCTATAATGTTTCTAATATGTATAGACACACCCTTTCGATTTATCACACCCATTACTTGGGAAATCTCAGATCTTCACAAACATCCATCGCCATCAGAAATGGAAGTTTAGTATCCTATGAATAGATTTTTTGGACTATAAAATTTATTCTTTGGTGGATGTACCTAGGTTTCCCACAATAAGGCCTATCAACCAGAGAAAATTCTTTCTCATGAGAGAATTTTCCTACCTCTATATACACAATGTCTTCTATTCTACATAACATCTATCCCTATCCAAAAATTCATAATACCATGGTTTAAACTATCCCCCACACCCCTCACATCTTGGGCATGTCAAGGCATCTTGGACCGTACTCCAGGTAATTAGGGATTCTATATCAAATTCTTAATACAATGACATTATGACTGCATGATGGGTTATTCCCAACGTTCAAATTTAGTCCCAACTGCATGAGAGATTACAAGTACCAAATACCAATGTATCGATCATACCTGTATTGAAAATTTCTAGAGAAACCAAAGTAAACTCACCATGTTCCTATGCATGAATTAAATCTGCGTAGGAAAATCCTGATATGTGCCCCTCCTCATGGGTGATCTCATATAGAAGATAAAAATGTCACACTTTTATGTGTGAACCAGATCCACATATGGAGAAACATTAAAAGTAATATATCCAAATTGTTTCTTATTTCCATAGGATATGCAGTGACACCTGAATCTCATACCTCATGTCCAACAATGATGAAAAATTGTCCCACCATTCTCTTACACCTGGATCATAACTAAGTAGGGAACCTCCTCACACATGCATGGGGATAACGTCTCAACATATTCAAAGGAAATTTCTCATTGAAATGCCAGTTTCATATTCAATCACCCCCTTCCCACAAAAATACTCTTTTTTTCGTATGGTGTAAATCCCCATAACCAGCCCTGACCATCAAAAATGAAAGGATAGTGTCCGAATGAAACCTTTGTTTGACTATGCACAATATTTCTTGAGGGTCCTATATAAGTTTTCCAAAAAAAATTACTAACATCCAAAGGAAAATTCTTACTCAAGAAACGATTTATCCTACCTCCATATGACTCTATGACATTTACATTCCTCCTTCTTCCCTAGTTTGAAAATCCCCTTCGATTACAGTTTACATCTTTTTCCCCTGTCATTCATGAAAATGATAAAAACTTCCTCGTCATACTACGAAAAAAAATTTAAAATGATTACCCCTTAGTCATAACCAAATAACTATAAATAATAAGCATCAAATGTTGTAGTTTCACAATGTTAAAAATGAACCTTAACTAAACCCTCCTTTACACAAGCCAAATATATATTGGAGTGGTATCTTGTTGACAATCACAAATGAAATAAATTCCCTCATACTTTTCAGAAACCACTCATTGGAAAAGAAACCCCTTCTAGTCGTGAGACATACTAATTCCCATAATTTTACTTGTCCATAAAAAGTGGATGTTCAATGACCTAATCACACCTTTTTTTTACTATGAACAATATGCCTTGGTGGCTCTGTAAACTTTTCCCACAAAAACAACCTTTCAACCAAATGAAAAATAATCTTCAGGAGAGGATTTTCCTACTTTTATAAACCTCAATGGCTCTCATTCCCTATAATTAATGGTCAATGTTGTTTGAACTACAACATCAATAACAATAGTTTACGTTGAAAGACTCTAAACTGCCCATGAAAAGAGACACAAAACCCACACAGATGAAAACATGAAAAGGGAATCCATGATAAAAATTCATGTACCAGCTCCCAAATCCTATGATTTTCATTTTTTAGGAAAAATATAAATTAATAAAAAATTAAAAGATACAAAAATATTGGTATGTTGAAAAACAAAAAAGGTAATCCTATGTAAATGTCAGGTTATACCCGCTAAGCCCACACCAAATTGGTTTTAGAAAAAAATTAGGGTAATAACAGATAAGACATAATGTTTTTAGGGTTTTTATTATATCCCTAGAATTAGTAAATATTTTCTCACTAATTCCCTTGGGCTGGAAAAAATTAGTGCATTATCTGATCTGTCATTCAAATCATGACCAATTCAAAATTGAAATAGCCTCTTCTTAGTCCTGACCAGAACCCTATCAGATGGGGGTATTTGTTTGGTCTGGAAAACATTGTAAAGGAAATAAAATTATTCGAATGGATATGGATAAAGAAGGAAAAAAATAGAAGATAGAATTGAACAAGAATGGTTAAAGAAGTCAAAAATTTGGTGAAGGGAAAAAGGGGCAATGCAAAGTGTAATCCTTCACCGACTACTGCTCTACAAACCAGCCAACTTCACAAGGCATTTGTGAGCTAAGAAGTTCATGGGATGAAGATGGCATTTCCAATTTCATACTAATTAAATAATTTATGAGAAAATGTTTAGAAATCCACCCCTTATATGACATCCCCCTTGAAATCAAATGGTTCATGGGAAAAGAGAAGATGATGGCTTTCCAAGAACGAAACGAGGTCATTCGTGGGACTATGGTTTTAATTCTCACTACCATGGGTGAAAACCCCATTCCACCACTAACCATGTCATCCACATGCTGTGTTTCTTCCATGGTCTTCCACAAAGGATGTGTGCATCCTAAAAAATCAGTGCCTCTATATCTCTATAAAAGAACCCTAATGGGATGATTTGAAAGGTGTAATCTTTTGAAGATATTGATCAATAAAGGCATGTAAGAAGAGAGAACCCAAAAAGACGGACTCTTTCGATGATTCCATATAGGTAAAACCCACCATATAGAATAAAAGAGGAAAAACTAAATTAATTGATAAAATGCAAACCCAAAATCTATTGCAGATGAATTTCTCGCAAGGGGAATAATTGATGCTCTTTTTAAAATTAAGCATCCCTTATAGCAAAGATATTTTCAAAATGAACCCTAAACAATGTAGAAAATTACTCTGTGGATTGAACTTGGCCCCACATAGAAAATTTCTACACAAACCAAAACCCTCTCTCCATGCCAACCCAGTATACAGATAGATCCTTCACCCACATAGAGAAATGTTATGCAGAGGAAATCCCATACTGCATTAGAAAATTATATGCAGAATGGGGTATCTTTAGGAGTTCCACCATCCAACTCCAATTATTTCCTTCCATTTCCATCAAATCATCTGTAGTCCCTCCATGAGCTCTACCAATTATATTAGACAAAATACTCTCCCAAGGCCACCATACACATATGAAAAAATCATAGGGCACATCAACATTCCCTTTTGAGTATACATACCCATGGTACGCAGAGTCATGTGGGAAATACACACAATAAGAAAAACCCCTAAAATGTTCCTATGTATACATTCATAGGGTAATGAGGGTTCCATATTTGGGATTCTCACATATACCTCCACATTATATGGATTAAGGGAAACCACCAGCCTTTCCCTTAATGAGGGATATTGTGGAATGTTATCATCTATTCCGAAGAACTAATTATAGGGAACTCCCACTGAAGTAGGCCCCTAGATTTTTTTTCAAAATATGGAACTTTCACTCCACTTATCCTTATCTTGGGACATATTTGGATAGATTTTCAAAAAAAAATATCCTGAATAATAAAAAAATGGAGGAAATGGGTGAAAAAGTTCCATATTTCTCTCCACCATCACGCTCTAGTGCCATTCATCATTGGATGTGGAGGGTTGTTCAATCATCATATCTAATGCTTCCTCTTTTTTTCTCAGACCAACAATGACTCATTTGGGCATAGAGATTAGTGGATATCGTGAAATATGAATGACCATAATCTTTAAGTTATAATTTTCTATAGATGTAATCCTCAACCTTAAAAAAACGAGCCTTCTACATAGATATATGTCCCAAACACATGGGTATCTTTCACACATAAGCCCCAGCTTTCATAACTATGTGGAATTTTATTCCCAATTAACTGGGAGACATAGGAAACCTCACTAAGATTAAGCCCGACACCTTCATTTTTCACGCAGCTCCACTCTCATCCTAACCACATGACATTAAGCTATATAGTTGACCAAACAACATGGGTTCTGATTCCTCTTGTGAGGATACATTGGAAGAAAATCCTATGTGTTCGATCCCAACATCGAAACAATTATTTTCCCCTTGAAGATGATAAACTCCAGAATTCCTCATCACATGGATTGAACTTGTGTTTTTTCAGTGCATGATTAAGGAGTTTTGGTCTATACATAAGAATTTAATAGTGATGAAGAACCTTTAATACATACAAACTTATTCATTTATAGATAACCTGGGATACATACATATTATTCTGAACTCATGTGTATTTATGATTGGTCTTACTTTGGGGTAATCCATGGACACATTCTTGGGAATGAACCAAGGATTAATGAACATATGAAAATGGATTAAATTTTTAAGAGTGTCCTTGAATAGGGAATAGTTCACACAAAAGGATGTGATGATCCTGTGTTCCCATCCTCTCAACCAATGTGAGTTCTTATGTCCTATTGAAAAAATCATCCATCAAGAATATTCCTTTGGAAAGAAGGTCCATAAATCATGGATCTAAAAGTCATTGGGTGTTTCTAGCTCCGCGAATGAACCCATTGGAGACCATTCTAGGAAATTATAAAAAACATGTATAGATTTCACCCAAACATAAAACCTATAATCACTCATCGGGCCTAACACACATCAGATCGAATCAACAACCCATTATATTAAATTTTTACCTTAACATGTTTGTTGACCATTGGATGCACCATGTTTGATGTGAATGGGATGACCCTCACATCCTAATAAGTTAAATTAACACATGATAAACCATGAATAATCATCACTAGATGACCCTTCTTCCCCACCATGGAACGATCCTCCTTCTTCAGGTATCTAGCATGCATATTCCCCCACACTATTCTTTCCCTCTATGGGATGATCCTCCTACTTTCGGGTGCTTATACACATAGTCACCACACAAGACCTTATTAATGCTCCTTACATGACATGATTTTCCATACTTCATGATGTTAAACTACATAGGTTTATATCATCAAATGAACTTAAAATTTGACATTGAATTACATGGGTTATGATCTATGTCTCTTAACAGGGAATGCAGGACACCTCCATGTGGTTCAATCCTGAAATCTTAACCAACATGGGTTTTCACCATGAGATCAAATATAGGAACCTAAATATTCTAATAAAATTTATTTTTTCACTCATTAGATAGGAAAATAATAGTGTGATCATCATCTACATTGGAAGACACTTAAATCCACCAAACGTTCCCCACATGACGTTAAACCTATGACCAACCTATCCCAACAATACATATGACATGTGGCCCACCTGAGATCACTAAACCCTACAATATACATGGGTTAGGAGGAGTAAAAATACTCAGAAACATTTTCCCCAAAGGGTTAACTATCCAGTTGGACAACACATAATGCATTGGGTTCTGAACCTAAGATTCCTCACACATATATGACCTCAACTCCGAAATAATATGAATTTACAAATTAACTAACAAACACAAAATCTAAAAAATATCAAACATACCCGACATTACCATCTAATTTGGTAGAATTTTTTTGACATGTTGAGATAGAGAAAATGTAATTAACAAGATTACATGTCAAGATAGTGCAGGGAATGAGTTTCTCAATCATGAATCTAATCTATGAGGGAGACTCAGAGTAGGAAATTATCTCCACAAAAAACTCCATGGAAGGAGGAACTGACATCCCCTCATTCCATTTCAATCAAGGTACTAAAACCACTAACAATGGTAGCATAGAAGACCTTCATTTTGAGAGCATGAATATGACATAAGAATATCATGTCAGTGTGGCTACGATAAGAAAGCATTAAAAAAAAATAGTGAACATGATGGGAATCTCTTATTATTTAATAGTGGGTTGATTAATAATGTTGGGTACATTAATATTTGAGTATAAACAATTCATGATAAATGGTTCAAGACCCCTACCGAATGAATTTTGGGCCCAGTGCAAAACTATTCTATTAAAAGAGGGATAATGTGAAATGCATTAGGAATCCTTGATCTAAGGAATCATTGACATGGATCCTCCCTCCACCATGGATAGGGGATAATAATGTTTAGCACATTGTGAGACACATTCATTATGAAATTACTAATGAATGGATCTTTATATCTATAGGACTCAATTCCTAGAGAATGAACAATGAACCACTGCTAATAGGCATGGAGTAGGGGTATTAACTATGCAAAAAAACCTACAACCTTATGATGTCATCACAATGTCCACATCTTCCATTAAAATTTTTCTTTATCAAACCATATCCTATATTGAGATCATCTAAAGAAGAATTATCAACTCCCTTATTCATCAATAAAATAAAAAATTGGTCATCATAACTAGGGATATGACCTGAAAAGATCTACAGGTTATTTTTCCATGCCAGTAACACCACCAGCGAGGGCTACACCAATGGAAATGCCCCCAATCAAAACAATGGGTCTTTTCTGAAGCCCCTCTCAAGAAAACTATAATAGCTTCATCTCCTACACCGATGAAGTATGGGGAATACAGGTTGCACCCACATTGACCTCCACCAAGGAGCCACTTAGAAGGGATCCCATCTTTCCAAACAACTGATGTCATCTTGATATGTATGTCGAAATACAGGTCAATATTACACCAATTGCATCATCCTTGGTCATCAATACCTAGTGTTGGTGATGGGAGTAGTCCATAAAACTTTCTCATCAGAAAGAAAAGTCCCCAGATCTAGTGTCCCCCACCACCACTAGTTCATCTTAACTTTCCTATAAAACCATCTTGTGGGCCCCCGTATTCAATCAATTGGGATTGAGACCCAGTTTACCCCATGGTAAGGTGTTATTGACTCTTCCGGTCATTGGTTCCATAAAAAATGTTATAAGTCATCCCATGAAGAAGACTTTATCTATGGATTCCATTACTGCATTGACATAAAGCGGTGTGAAGATCCTCCCCATGACAAAGACACACCATTATATAATGATCTATCCTAGCATGGTAGGAAAAACAATTTCCACAGAGGCCATTCCCATGACACCATTAACAAAATGTGAAGAAGGAATCCAATAGAATAATATCTGCTTATTCTCAGTGATCTTCCTCTCCATTAGAGATATAAATATGAGAAAATTTTTGTTCACATCAATCTATTATAATTTTTTATGAATAATGACTCTATGAGGACACCCTCACCTTAAATGGCAGAGATGGGGGCATGATCCTTTCAACTAAGTCTAATGGTACCTAAAGTCAATGTCTAAGAATCCATAGATCCATTCCTAGGTACCTAGAGGTGTAGGATGTTCTTACATCCATCTAAGGAATCAGAGTGAAAGTATATGTTCCTTCATCTACTTCATTCCTCTTTACATACACATTGGAAGTGGGAGAGAGGTCAAGGTATTGGTTGACACCCACAGATAATAGTAAAAACCCCACTAGGACCCAAAGCTAAGTTTCTCCTCATTTTTATGATGAGTTTGTAAACACTCAGTCCTACAAGGGAATGATCATGAATATAGAACCATATCCCAAATACTTCCCAATGTTCTAAGGATAGTTGGAACTGATGATTCCATCTCTCTTAAAAAATCATCTTCAAAAAAGGTCAATGTCAGTGTTACCACCAATTTATTATCCATCACCAATTGGGGATTATGCCAATCAGGAGTATGATGATCCTCTAGATAACGAGGAAGAGGAATTATGGGATGTATTAGCCACCAACTAGTTGTATGTCTCATTTTGGCCTACGACAACCTTGGATTTCGTTATCCCTAGGTTCTTTAAAGAGGACAAAATGATGTAATTCCACCATAATATTTGGGATATACTCAACTGACTTAAGGACCAACAACTTATTTAAATGGGACACCATGAACACATTATAATTTCATTCATCAATAGTTCATGATGGTTGACATTGCAAAACTCCAAGTAGCTCAGTGTTAGGAAACATATGGATACCATAATAATTTCTAACATACCTTCATCAAGAGTCTCACTGTACTATATAATGTAATGGGAGAGGAATACAAAAACATGAAGATCATAGTTCAGGGGAAGTATGACACCCTTAATTTCAAAATTACCCCATTGTAACAATAGGATAGGTTGTCTGGCCTGCCAAAAAATGGTGACAGTATTTATTAGATAATTCCATTGTAAATATAATAAATATTGACCCAAGGACTGGTGAAACCATGTCACTGATATAGGTAATAATAGGGAGAACCCTCCCTAGGTTATGGGATAGTACTAGTAAAATCCCACGATAGGTTCTATTACTCATCAACATTGACTAGAATTGGGTCTTAGGAGCCCCCCAATGAGACATTGCTTCCTGAAATCTCATATATTGAAAAAGGTAAGGGGATTGTTGACCCCATCACTCTATCTGATAAAACTAATGAAACTAATTCATATGCCAGTATGGCCACTTTTCTACATGTAATTTAAGTCAACAAGAATCTTACTACTAAGAATATATCCAAGAATCTTCTTTCATGATAGTATCTAAAGGTACCCATATCTCTACAAGTTGGGTACTTGGTCCTCCTTGGTAATGCACCCATATTTGGAACCGATGGCACCACACATCTGATCATGATAGAAATAAAGGGCATTGATAAATTATAAAGATATGTGTCAAAAAATATATTTTAGAACCAAAAATATCTACCTCAAGATCAGGGTCACCCCCCACATCCTGATCCGATGAGCTGATCAGAGAATTGGTGACCGCAAATTCTCACTAGGATGATGTTACAGATCTTCTCATCAATCGTCCTAAGGATGTGTAAATGATGTAGGTGTCTATTACACCTGAAGGAAATTCATACTTAGCATGTAAAGGATATATGTTCCCACTACAAGAATTCAAACATATGATCTTCAACTAATTGAATGGTACAACTAATCTATTGAAAAATATGGACAACTTCACCTTACGGTGTGGCCCAATGTTGGGAACCTTAAAACCATAGGAAGTCTCCAAGATTCTATTTTTCATCCATAAAATGGATGGAAACAAATTATTTTGGTATATCGAGTTTTACAAAAAATTTATTTCTAGATGGGAGGATCTCCATAGGCATTTCCTTTACAAATTATTCTCTATCGTGCACACAAACATTTTTATAGACCTCTCTATGTGCTAGAATTGGGATCCTGAGAAAGTTTATAACTTCATAGCCCAATGGAAGTGGATCACCTATCCTCTTGATATTATAATTTACTAGGTGTATCTACTAACAACATGTGTACATAATTTTAAATCAAAGATGGTCTCTACCCTCACCACCCTAAATTTTGTGGGCAAATTTCGAGAGTTCACCAAAAAATCTCAATGGTTGGAAAAATCGTTGCAGTGGAATATGCACTTGTTCCACCCATTACCACTTTTAGATCCTATGATAAGGAATGAGAAAGCCTAAATATCTATTTCCAGGCATGCAGAGGCTTCTCATCCTATTCGTCTACATTCCCCTCTCCCGGATGAGCCCCTCCAAACACAACCTCACCCAATGGATCATTTCTAGGCATAAACCCATCAACCACTACCTTTTCAGGGGAATGATTTCCCATTCACCCATCAAGTCTAGACACCTAGGGTTCCTTTTATGGAGGGAAAGAGTAAGATAAAATCTTTTAATGATGCACAAGTGTCATGTTATTTCATATATATCTTGGAAAGGGTATCCTAAAATTGACATAATGAAGAAGATCTTAAAAGGACGAAATTACCAACAATACCAATCCCTACACATACCAAAGGATTATTATACATACAATAAAATAATTCCTTATATTAGAATATTGGATCTAGGACTAAGTATACCATGGCCTATTCAAATTGGGAGATGTCTTAATATGGGTAGAACATCTATTTTTTGATCTTGACTGTGAAAACAATGAATCTAGTGAGCGGTAGCTGCCCACAAACCATAGAATTTAAAATTATAATGAGTTGTTTTTTTAAAAAACAATTACTAAATACCATGGTATCATCCAAATCTCCTTGAGAAAACTATAACCCATTCAGTTACCACAACTCCTCCAACAGACACCTCCTCATTTGTTTCTAAATCTTCCATATCACAAAGGAGATGGCATTGAAAGTGGAAGGTGAATAAAATCCCACCATTCTTGTCTAAACTAGTTAAAAACATGGGGACTTCATGCCTCTTGAGTTGGAAGATGTTCTTAGAATTCAAATTTTCTTGGAATATTATACTGGTGGGGTGAAAGAGTGCACATTTATGAACATCATTGAACTGATAGATCGTTAAATGATACTAAATGATGTGGAAGGCCATGGAAACCCATCAGGATTCTTTAGATGACACTTTCAAATGAGATACATGGGATAAAATAGTATCTATGATGATTAGTCTAGAAATTCAGACCATACTATACATGATACATAAACCAGAAATCAGGACTCATATAAGGCTCGACAAGGACAACCATCTAAATATAGTCTACCAATCATACCTTTGTAGATGACTATTTTTGTTGACCATGTGACTTAGAAGTGACTGTAGTGTGATAATAAAAATCTAGATAGAGACCTACCTCATCCATCTAGAATTCAATAATCTGGTGTTCAGATCAATCTAGCTGACCAATATTTGAGCACAACCAGCACTAGTCGGGACACAATACCTCAGATAGTGGCACTTAAGATGTTCCTTGCTAAATAATAATACCCTATATAAAATAAATCCCCATCATAAAAAGGTATGATGTGAGGAATAACATTTCCAACATGCTAGTGAGACTCTTGATCTATGAGGTTCTCCTCCTATAAAAGGAGATTTGTGAGTCCCTTATCAAATCCTTGAACTGACCCCTTTAGTTTGAGGATGAGTTAGCTACCTCAGAGGCCTATCACATGGAATAAGTTTAATGGGGGGAATATTGGGACATCATTTCCATTTCAATGGAAAATGAGGGTGACACCATTCAAGGGAACATATTCCCATATAATATCCCCAAAAAGTTCAATATTATAGGATTACACCCCTACCTAATGGATAATGTCTCTATATTCAATCATATACTAACACAAACAACTAATAATCTACAGATCATGGAAGATGATATGATCCCCTTTAACATGAAAATTTAGAGGTATGGAGTGATTGAGTAGAATACACACAACAAGATCTCTCTACAAATCCAATTTGAAGTACTGGTAAAAAGAATGGAATTTATACTTGTCTCATAGGATACAACCTACAACACCCTACTAGGTAGGACCTAGCTCTATCTTCGTGCAATTCTCCCCTCTTCATTGCACTAGTGCCACAAGTACTTCTTCAATGGTCATTAAGGGGTACTCCGGAAAAATGTTTCTACCTTCAACTCTCATGAGATTAATTACCTTGATGTTGGGTGATACAAAAAGAATAAAAAACCATATATTGAAGGTATCAAGCATATCAATTCCATAATGACATGAAAACAACTGGATGAGATCCCTATATAGATGTGAAAGACAACTTCACCCCCCCAATCTATTGATTGGAACCCACTATACTTGACCAGAGACGTTGTTTTATAGTTCCAATGAAGAAGGAATGCTCAAAAATTACCTCATACTCTTAAAATGAATAGTCATGACCAGTACTAGAAATCAAAACCCCTATAAAGTATCAAGATGCTCACCCCATGGAAATAGATCAAGGGACTTCCTACATGTTCAAAAGAGGAGGGATTACAAGAAAGTAACTGACCCATCATCAGTACTTCGATGTTAGGAGTGTACTACATGGATAGAAACTATATGGGATTCAATAATCAGAATTTATTGCTAAAATATCTAAAGAGAATTAATTCCATGTTGAAGACTCTTTCCCCATCATTATAAATTCTAATAATGTCCCCCGATCTGTAGTATTGGGAGAGTCACTCCTCTATCCAATACCCCAACATCATATGATGAATAGGATATGGATGACGTCCCTTCTACATTTATAGAGAGTGTATACATCACTACTGATGACTTGACATTGGTAAACATTTGTACAAAGAATGATCTAAAGAAAAAATGGATCAACACAACCATATCACCCTATAAATTAAAACGGTATGAAGATTTCCTAAACTATCACCATGATGCCTTCACTAAAATCCATAACAAGATTATAGGATATGATAACCAAAGTTTATTCCACCAATTTTACTTTTAGTGGGTAACCATGTATTTAAAAAACATACAAAAAATATGTACCATACTCACAGTTCTGTGTTTGAGGAATACTTTGAAAATATTATTAAGGGAAACAATATTAGAGAGTTACAGTACCCTAAGTGGTTGGCCAACATCATCCCTATAATGAAGAATAATTGGTATACAAGAGAATGTATTGACTTATGGGACCTCAATTACAATTGTAAGAATGATGGATTTATCTTATTGGTGAAAGATTTGTTGATCTATGAAACAACTGGATTCTAGGATCTCTCTTTAATTAATAGGTATTATGTGTGCAATCTGAAATGGCTGGACCCTAATGATGAGAAATCTAGTACCTTAAAGGTTCCCCAAGGGAGTTTCTACAACCCGATGATCTGTTTCGAATTAATTATTTTTGGTGCTACGTACCAATGTTTTATGCCCTATATCTTCAAACTGCTACTTGGGATGTTGGTGGAGTGTTATGTGGATGATTTTAAAGTCCAATATCACCATCGATAGTACAGGGTCATAGATCTTGATAAAGTGTACAATTTCCTTCATTCCCACCACCTAGAAATATTCCCTTTGAAGTGTGCATTTGAGGCTACCCATGGAATGTTTTCTAGATTCATAATTAGATATAGATCTATAAAGATCGACTCAGATAAAATAAAGGATATCAAATAAATACTTCCTCCACATAACCATTGAGAGGTGAGAGGCCTTTGAGGACACTTATTCAATATTCATCGATTTATTACAAATATAGTCATTATTTGTAATCCCTAAGTGAGAATCATGGAAAAAGGAGACACCTTCCAATGGGAAAAGTACTACCAAACTACCTTTGAGGATATTAATTAGTTACTTTTGAAGACTCTAGTTTTTATTCCACACATCACAAGAAAGCCTTTACTCCTATATGTGAGAACTGTAAAATGGTACCTTGGTACCATTATAGCCTATAATAATAATGAGGGTAGGTAAGATAGATTATATTATCTCAACTACATAATCCTAAACATGGAGACCTGATACTCTCATATAAAAAATTGTAGCCTCATATTAGTCATTCAAGTACAAGAGATGTAGCGTTACGTAGATAATTACAAGATATAGTTGGTGTCCTATGTTGACTCAATAAAATACATCATTAAAAAACCATGTTGACATGTTTATTGGGGTGTTTGGATGTAATCATCCATCAGTTTTACATCATGTTCATCCCATAAAAATTTGTCAGGGGCCAGACTCTGGAAGACTTCATGGATGCGTAATCAACCTATGAGGAACTACCCTTGGATGTTGATGTTATAGATGAAGAAGTTATACAAGTAGATAAGGTTGTACTATGTTGGGATATTAATCTTGATGGTTCCTACTAGATTCCGAGAAGTATAAGGCTTAATGAATGAAAAATCAATGGAGTATGCATGGGGATTATCTACATCACTCCTACATAGGTCATCATTCCACACTCATTCCTTTTATCTAAAGGCTCCTCTAATAATGAGGAAGAGTATTAGGATTTAATTATTGGTCTTTATTTGACCCTCAAGATTGATTTAACATATTTAAATGTGAAAGGAGACTCTAGGATGGTAATAAAATAGATCAAGGGTGACCACATCTTTAGAATGCAAGAACTTGTATCACTTCTAAAATGTACCCACCAGGTACTGGCCTAATTCCCTTCACATCTGAAATTGACTCATGTCCGTCAGTCGTAGAATTTACTAGATGATGCCATTGTCATCCTAAAAACAAAAATAAAATTTTATAATCAATATGAATTGGTCATTCATGTGGAATAATATAGGGTCATCACCCCTTATAAATTGGACGATGAAAGAAAACAGATATACCCACTAACTTCCAGTACTTATATTCCAAGGCCCTTAAATTACCTCAGGCTCAAAGAAACACCAAATTGGATGAATACATTGATTTTTTATCTCTAGCATGATATTATACCACCAGGAAAAGTTGAGCATGATTGAATCTACTGACGTGCATCATAGTTCACCATCCAAAGTGGACCAAACCTTGAGAAGACCCTCTAAAAGTGCAAGATAGATATAATTATTTTCCATTTAATTCAATGGATGAAGATATCTTTGGTCATGTGGGATATCACTACAAAAACATGTAGACACCATCATGAAGGATTGAATCTCTCCCACTAAATTCAATTGTTGGGTTACTTTTGGCCTATCAAGGTTCATGACCGCATTGAATTCACCAAGTGGTTTTAGGCATTCGAAATCCATGGAATTTTTTTTCACTAACTACCAGTGTTCCTCGAAACTTTCAAATACTCTATAACTTTTATATCTTGAGTACTAGATGTTGTCGTACTATACTCACCAGTAATAACTCGGTAGTCCAGATTCATTATAAATACAAAAGACTCATTTTCAAAGTGGGTAGAATAAGTTCCCCTCAAAGAATTAAAAACGTGTTCTATGATCAGGTTCGTAAACTCCCACATTATGTAGCTATTTTGGGTTCATCAAACTATTATCATGGAAAATGGGAATAATATATAGGATAACATGTTGGAGAAATTTTATTTTAAGTACAACATCCTGTCCAACCACACTTCTTGCTATCATTCTTGGGAAAAAGAAAAATTCAAAGTATTCAACAAAAACCTATCTAACATTATGAAGAATATGGTGGGACATAATAAAAGAATTTTCCTTATAAAATCTTCAATATACTCTAGACCAATCAGATAAAGACTCAAAGTTCCACCCAGGTGACCCCATATTTCCTATTATAGGGAATAACATCATTAATACTTATAAATGTTTAGATAAAGTCACTTTAAATAACAATTTATGAAAAAAAGACACCATAGAAAATAGTGTAAGTCTATCTAATTGATTTGGAGTTAATTGAGGAAAAAGGATTCAGGAATCATATAATTTTGAGATGCACCAGAATAGGGTAGTGAAAGTATTCAATACGAAGATCTTCATCTACTCCTTTCTTAAGGGTGACATGGTAGTCTATCTCAAAACACTTATAATACCTAGTAAATATTCTCTGAGGTTGGAACATAATTTTGGAAGAAATTACAATAATCATAAGTTCTATTCTAATGGCGTGTACTAATTGATCATCATAGAAGGTGATATCATTACAAGTCTGACTAATTCTAGGTTCCTCAAGTGGTAATATATATGAATCCCTTAGTCTAAGCTCTTTGATCATAGTCTAGTAGAATCCATATTCCATGATGTATTACTTTAAACTAAAAATCCCAATTTCCTCCACATATGAAATTAAACTATATCCTTACTATTTATAACAAACACATGATTCCACATGTGAAAAATGTGAGATGAACAAGACCAAAATCCTCATAATAGATATTAAAATATATCCTTAACATATGTAACAAAAATATGATTCATAATATTAAAAATGAGAGATGACCAAATAAATATCATCAAAAAATGACATTAAACAGTAGACTTACACTACGTGAAAAACATTGGATGCCTCATTTGATAACTATAAGATGATTTCGTGCCCTCTCCTTAGATGATTCCACCCTTCTAATGTTTTTATCCCTCCTTACTATGTTCTAGAACTACGTGTGGATTGATTCCCACTCCCTTGGGATACATAGAAATGCCCAAATCTCATATCCTAGACCAACCACACTACCAACTCACTTTAGGGACTACTCCTTAGGGCCAGGCTCTATATTTTCCCCCCAACAAGCTAATAAATTTGTTCAAGCATATTATGGAGTGGTCCCCATAGCTATATTACCTCAATACATCCTCCAATTCCACTTTCACACATTTTTTTTACTTTGATTTTGATCTTCATCATCATGATGATTTGAATAGGTTCACCCTAATAGTTGTGGTTTATAGCCACACTAGCCCACCTACCATCTTGGGATCATGATTTTAAATACCCTTGGTTATATTTGGTGGATCCTATGTTTCTAATATGGTCAACAGTTGTTCTCGTGTCTATTTTCCCCATCCATGAATGATGTGGTTGTGGAACCCATGTTTTGAACATGGTCAACAAAACTCCTTTCCCATCGGTCACCCTTTTCATGGGTCTAGATCTTGGAATTCACAAATTACCTGCCTTCCCTACATCATTTTCTATGATAGAAATATCAACACACTCTTTTTAATCATCATGTATGATCACAGAGGAAAACTATGTAAGTCAAAATCACTAGGACTTCCCAAAGTTGTATTCTTTTCCCCCTTATTCTATTCTCCCATGAAATAATGGGAACTCTGTATCACTATTTGTTTTTCACACCGAGTACGCATCACATGGGATGAGTATATGAGAAAGAATTTACCTAATCATGGTTGATACATGTAGAAAACCCTTTAATACAACACCACATCCTTTTTTAAGATCTATGAACTTAAACATAGATCATAGGTCCCTACATCATAGCTTTAAAATGTGTAAAAGTTTCCCTATGGATGTTTCAAGTGGAACTTAGCCTCCATGCCCCTTAATTAACATTTTTTAACAGTCTTTCATACCATGGACACACATCTTTGAGACATAAAACCATTGGTCCATGTTCTATGACCTTAACCATTATCCATCCTGGTCTAAGAAAATTTATGTCAAATTGGACAAAATTTGTTTCAAATATGTTTCATGTGACATAAAACACCTATAGGTTATATCATCTTGTTAGTGTTCCTTTCTATTATGTGATGAATATAATCCCTTGAAAAAATATTTATCCCCTTGGTCAAAGCTATGTGACCTTAAACTATAGCAACCCTCGGTCTAGGATTTAAAACCATAATATAATTCCAACATATTTTTCCAAGCTATAAGAATATAAACTACCATCCCTAGTCTTATTGACATGAACTTAATATTATCTCTCTAAGTGGAACGTATATATGTTAGGTGGAGAAATCAAAGGGGTATCTTGAAAAAAATTATAGTCCCACCCACTTGGTCTTTCTCTCGACTTTGGTAAAAACTAGGGTTTAAATAAAAATGTATGAAGCTAGTGTGACCAATCAAAATCCCTATAAAAAATGTGGTTATTCTTGTTGGACAAAATGGTTTATGAAAATTTTGTGTAAAAACCTTAACTCTTTACCCATTCACATAGGTTCACATGTCTTGGTCAAAAAACATTAATCTATAATTCAAAAATCCCTACCATACGATGTTAAATTATAGAGTATCATCGTTAAATATATGTACAATTTAACTATAGTATCATGTATTCACCATATGACATTAAACTACATGATCAAATTTCTTATTGAAGTATTTTAAAATGAATTCCATCTATCCTCAATGCATGATGTAAAACTACAAAGTGTCTCAATCCTTCAATTGAGAACCCCTTTTCCTTCATTGATTTTAGTCACCATTCACACCATTCAAGTCACTTAATAGTATTGTGGAATTAAAAATGATGTTTCATTCTAGATGATTTTGGACTTCATTCAGACTCGTACACCCAACCGATAATCCAAAAAACAAGATGGTGCAATCCTGAGACTGTTAAACACCATTGGAACATTCCCTCAGTTCCACCCCATGATTCACGCATTCATTAATTTGTATCCTCTCATCTTCCATGTCTAAATCCCCCCAACAACAATGGTTCCCAACCACTATAGATTTCTACCTACCTGGGAAAATGATATGAATGAATTCAATGACATTTTGAAAGGTACCATGTTTCAAACTTGGTCAATGAATGAAACTCAATTGTTTATCACCATTCCTGATAGAGTGGTAGTGGAATCTAAATTTTGAATTTGTTTAGAAACCATCCCCTATAAGCCCGCCTCTTTCTTTATATTTCAGAACATGGGAATCATGATTCAAACCATTCTTAAATCCACACTATTCAGGTAGAAAATCCTTTTGATGGAGTTACTTTATTATTTCACTTATGCACATTGAGATATATAATCAGTTGTTAAGAGATCCCCAATATGCAACCAAATCCTTCCATGTCAAGATACTCTTGATGGCTAATGATGAATTCATACCCTATGTGTCCAATCCATTTTTTTAACTATCATATGAGTAATAAATATCCTATTTTACCCTTATTTCCCATATCGAGCATGAATCAGATGGGATTAGGGATTACTTTTTGGCTATGTCATTAATATAATTTAGATGAATACAAAATGAACAAAAGTAAGAATGTTGGGTATTAAAGAAAACAACATCAAAATTTCAAGAAGGGTTATCCACATGTTGTAGACTCTTTTATTTCAACCAAGGGAAATCCCCCTAAGGTTAATCCATGGTCAATGATTTCTCTAAACAAATCAAAATATGTTTGGTAGCCTCTATGGTTTACTTCCACTTTGCTAGACCAATGGCTTCACCATCAGAAGTGGGGAAAACATCATCTTTCTAAACTCAAAAATGACCCTAATTGTCTTGAAAATCAACTATTAGAGATGGTTCCACAATGGATATAACCTTATAAGGCAATTTCTACACAAATATTTGGTGTATAGTCTCCACTTAAAAATTTACAATGACTTCATGTTGTTTCACCTACTCCTCCAACTGAGTGAGATCCCCACATATGCCTAGAGAACCTTGTCTTCCTCACACTTCTTCTATTACCATGAAACATTGAATTACCACCACTCATCACATGAAATTTCTATGTAAAAAAATAGATATAGAGTATAGAGGACATAATATTCCAATCCACCAGTCCCCAAGCTAACATGAAAATGGAATAGATACCCCACCCAGTTTGGTAGATTGGATACTAGTGTGAGAGTAATGAAATTCTTCACACTCCCCCAAACCCTACGTCAGACAACCAGGTTATCCTAGACAATGTAAAATCTGAAATCCAAGGATTCATCAGGTTTCATAGGCTCATACTTATGGAATACTACCAACACATCAATGTAAGGATCATATGTAGGAATGTCCTCAGGTGGGATAAGACCCATTTCCAATGGAAACTCTTCCTCACAAGATCCTTCGAGCACAATGGGAACACCTGTGACATCTTATGGAACCTCCGAGGATGTCTTGTCTATCATAGCCTCCCCAAACACCTCTGTTGGTGGAATGAATTTATAAAACACCATTGAGTTGTTGGATCCAAAAACTACTTCTAGTGGAATCTATATGGTAGGCCCATCCACCATATCCTCTTTTACCATCTCTATTTCTGGTGTGAATTCAACCACCTCTATTAAGGCCTCAGTTCCAAAAACCTACATTATGTGGAACCTTTATAGTAAACTCAACCAAAATAACTTTCTCAACCACCTATATTGAGGGGAAATACTTATCTTCCTCCATTGCAACCACAATGTTGATAATCACTACCTCTGCTACATGACCCATCATTACAAGTATCATTACTGGTGGCTGGGTCCCCAACATATCTTTCAATTCCATGTAGGAATATGGTTAAAGGGTATCAAATTGTGAAAGGGAACAAAAGGAGGAGAAATTTATAATGAGATAATTTTTAAAGGAGTTTTAAGGATTTAATAAAAATTCAACAAGGATTAAAAAAATATATCCTCAATAGGAACCACCTCAACACTAGATTGTTGGACGCTTATAACCACAACAATGAGTGTAAGCCCCTCACTAACCCTTCCAAGGGTGGGTATTTTCCATCCACATCATAAACCACCACTTTATGAGTGCTCTTTTATACCTATACAATTATAAAATGAGTTATAATAAAATCATATAGGTTTTAAAATGGTCCAAGAAAATAAAATCAAAAAATATACCTGATAAAAGATGAGACCTCTTTAACTATGTGAGTCTAGGTAGGCATCACTCTCCCAAGAGTTTATTTTACTAATTCTTACCCCTCAACCAAACTAGTTACCAATTGAACCATGGGGGATCCAGGGGAGAAGACATCCGCAACATCACCTTCACCCTACCGGTTAAGGGATGTGTGATTCCTCAAGAGTGAACTAGGTCTTCCAGCTTAATCATATATTACACTACCATATATAGGGGAACATGGAAGCCTACCCTAACATGTCCTGTATTAGGGAGAATTAACCTCTAATCATTGAGGTGTATCCATATCCCATGGGGAAGGGTGAGGTATATATGGATTCTCTATCTCTCCCACACACATGGGAAAATAGTGTCACCAGTGATATCTGGGCGGCATAACTACTTCCACATACCTTCAAATTGTGCCCTTGGAACAATTCTGGAAAGTCCACCATCCTCTTGAGGATTATTTTATGAGTTTATTACGACTGGTTCTACTCTCCCTTCTAGAAATAATAGTGCTAAGACTGTTCCACCCTATACTACTAGTACAACCCAACCTCCGTGGCATTCCATCACCATTATAGAATTCCTCTGATTCTATGTTTACAGGTCCCCTTACACATCATCCACCCTAGTGAATGGCCACCTCAGCATCTACTCCGGACAAACACTTTCCCTACTATGCAATTATACATGGAGGATCCTTTACACAACATTTGATGGATCTAACACATTCCATCCTCTACCCTTTTTCCAGGAGAACATCCACCATATATACTAAATAATTGAGATATGGTGTTTTCACAGAAACATATGTACACTTTTCGGGTATGGGGTTGAAGGCACCTAAAAATCCAAGATAACTATTATAGAGTTTACAATTAGCAGATTTCCATTAAATCAACACTCTTCACTAGTACACCACCTCAGAAGGCCAAAAGGTATGACCACTACTCAACCATCCCAACACCATCGTTTTTCACCATCCCCATAAAAGGGGGGTTGGATAGAATATAAAATGGTCCAATGACCCAATCCTAATCATAATGCCAACTAGTTCTAGTTACAAGGGCCATCACTTAAAAATGCTGAGAATTGGTTGCCGGAAGTTAGTGCTAGGGAGATATTTGGTTCAAATACTCATAACCCCATGTGAAAGGTGACCTAGCCATATATGAAAAGGTTGGACCCACACAAAAACACAAAAGTGTATTTCCTCTAAAAAATTTAGAAAAACATCCTATACAGTTTTATAGCACAATAACAAAAATATTGATTCACTTCCTTGTAACTATCATCATAACCATAAATAGTGTGCTCAGCATCACCCCCATTTGAGCATCACATACCAAAATCATCAAACCACAGATATTGTTCAATAATTAACCCCACCAGTCAAAATATAGGGGTCCTCAAGCTGGATGATGTATCTCCAAAGGTTTCATTAGATAACATCTAGAAACTCCCAATACATGTGATCTTTTCCTCAAATGGATGCCTTCAGACATTGAAGTGACAAACCTAGCAGTTTATCGATGGGGTATTTTAGGAAATAACCAATCCACTTCTTGAAAATGAAATTCTTTATCCCTAGTTTTTTCTTGGTATCCACTAACACGAAACATTCTAGAACCCTTTAAATAGATGGAATATACTCCTGATCCTCTAAAATAGCCTCTATGAGGAGGAATTAAATATAAATGTTCCCTTGGATTGAGATCCTATTAATTCGGTATAGTTCTCACAACCTCACACTAACCTCCCCATCATGCGGTCAAAATGTGTTGGTCCCCAGTGATCACCTTCTCAATAAGTTAGGCATAATGTTCAAGTAGTGGTATATGGGGAATTTTGAAGTTCATTCCACTTTATACAAACCCTCCGTCTTTATCTTCACCTTAAACTAATCATAGGACTACAATACCCAGTATTATTAGGACCACATGTCCATAAATTTTCCACCTTCGCACTAATACCAATCCCCATTTTAACTCTGAAGATGATTTTCCAAACCCACATTGAGAATAGTTTCATATTTATGGGGGGATGCATCTTAACTCTGGGTCTACTCATTGATATTATTAAATGATTTATATGGTGAATGGGTTGTGATCTACATATGATTCTTCATGATGTGACCCTCGATATCTTTGTTCAACTAGTTCAACCCTGGTGATCCCCATAACCAGTAGTCGAGTGCATCCCATTTAGCACTAGGGATGAACAAATCATCCCTCATCCAGAAGCTATACAATGGAAACCACTTTAAAAGTGGATACTCCTACAATTATTTTGTGACCAATTTAGTGAGTTTTCGATAATATGACAAACTCCTAAAGATCTCTCAAATAAAATTATTTATATCAATCTCACTTCATTAGGCCGTAGAATAATCTGCACCTTCTGAACCCATTAAAAAAACATATAATTTATTATATAACTAGTTTCTTTATGATAGAATCTTGATCATAAAATTTTATAATTATTGAAAGATTAATGGAGGTCTATTTTAGAAAGATCTTTCCATTGGAGTTTCAAGGTTTCATGATCTGTAAGGATTGAAACTGAAGAAATATTGTGTAGGTCTTGAGTTTCATGAAAAAAGATAAAGGTATTATAATTTTTAAAAATTATTTTTATCCCCCAAGGTAACACTAAAACTTTTATAACAACATTTACAAGTCAAATTTCATGAATAGGGTTCACATGTCTCTAAACTTTAGTAGTTTTTCCTCATAATCTGACCCTTATCTCATGCGTCAGTTCCTATTCTTAGTTGGGAATTTGATGACAACCTAAAAAACATGTTTTGGGAGGTTTTTAGGGATAAAAATCAATAATTAAGTGAATTTGGGAAAAAAATATCAAAATAAATTTAAGGTTCTTTGTACACGATGTTCAAAACCTTCAAGAATTTGGGGTGCTCTGTGAATGTTTCTAGGTTGCCACGAAAGTTGTGGTGGTAAATTTTTTACAAAAAATGTTCATTCACAGATCTTCCTCACCTTATGAAAAACCTTTAGGAAATATTCTTATAAGGAATTATATATCATGAAACATACTTATGAACCTTCAAAACACCTATAAATACCTCCCACCTTAGAACTTCTTAGGGGACTTGACCATTGGACTTTGGAAAAAGAATCCAAATTCCTAAAACTATAACATTTATGAGTGATTAAGGAGATAGATTCCAATAGGGAGTCATCCTTCATAATATAGACTACCATGAGTTCTTGAGAAACTCAAACCATGGTAGAGAGACCTTTGATTATGGTCAATGGCCTTCTTTTTATAAAAAATCCATTTTCAGGTCATGGGGTTTCATGATATAATTATCCTTCATGAAACCAACCAATTTGAAAGCAATACATTACTCCAAGATAAGGACACCCTATTTCCTGAAAGATAAAACAATGAATGTCCTCAATCCTTCACAAGTACAACTATTATTTACAAGTCCCTCAACCTTCCTGATCCTCCAACCTTCACAAAACCCATCACCAGGCCTCTCAATGTTTCCTGATTTTATCAGACACTCCTTTATAGAATTGGAATGATGAGGGACCCTATAAATATCAAAAAATAGTCCATCCACACTCCAATATCTCTTGTGAGTAGTATCATCAAACCATGTTTCCTCCCCCTCTACTTAAATCATGGCCTAGACCATTACTTTTACTTTTACTCTTAACTATTGGTTCCCTAATGCATCTTTCATCGAATAATAAGAACATTTACACTAGGAGACAAACTTTCCACATCAAAATGGATGTTTTTATGTGACACAGCACCCAAAACCATCTTTATATTAGACACACAATCCCTAAAGGAGGAATTAAAAACTGACACTTTCCACATTTCTTGTTAGGGTGTTCTTTTGCTAGATATTCCTCCCCTTCCTAGAAATGGTATGATTGGGTGTAAGTCTTGATGACTTTTGAGCTACATAATGTAAAATTGTATATCCCAACATCCTATTTGTATGACATTAATTTGAAGGACAACATCCTCGGAACATGATGTAAAACTATAGACTTTCCTTGTGTAGTGAGGACATGATTACCCATGTATGATTGGCATGGTATGACCCCTAACCTCCTACCATGTGTGATGAACAAAGGATACCCCACGTATAAACATCATGGGATGTCACCTCATTCCCCCCAATGGGATGATCCTTCAAATTAGGGAATCCCATATGTGTAACCCACACCATCATTCCAAACGATGTGATGATCCTCTTTCTTTATGTATCTTATATTCATAATACCCAACCCATCCCTCAATGACACTCCTTCAGTGACATTGGAATCCTTACCAAATGATGTTAAACTTTATGTATATGACTTGTCACTAGACCTTAAACTAGGATGTTAAACTATGCAGTTTTTCCCTATATATATCTATAATTTAAGAAGAAAATATCCACAAGGATTAGTCCTAACATCTCAAAAAACCCATGATACCACCCTAAGATACAATCCTAACATTGAAAAATTCTCATCAAATCTACATCTCTTCCCTTCAGAATACCAAAAATCAAAAGTGTTGTCATCTCCCCCATGGGAACACATTGAAATCCACCTTCCTTTCCATTCAATAATTTAAACTTCTGACCATCATTTCCCCCAAAATACATTAAAAATGTGTCAAAAATTTCGCCACAAGATGTAAAAATAGTGGCCCACCGGAAATATCTACCCCCTAAAATAAATATGGAATTTATGGTGTAAAAATACTCAAATTCCCTTCACCCATGGAATCAACTACCTCATGTATGACATAGTATTCATTGGTTTTATATCCAATGATTCAACACAAATGGGATTCCCTAGACTCTGAAAGAGGAATAATTTATAGATTCTTTAGCATTCCCCATGGTTTGAAATTCTTATAAACTCCCCAAGTTACCATCTACTCTGACCGAAGGTTGATTTCCAATTGAAATAAGTGATGCATAATTAACCGGTGTCTACCATAATATAGAACCGAGAATGAGTTTCATGAACATTATTCATGTATGCAAAGGATACTCAGAATAGACAATGAGGTCCAATGAGGAATACATTGATGGAGTTACCAACATACCACCATCCCATTTTAATCAAAGAACCAACACCACTAACCATGATGGTGGTGGCCTACCACATTTAAAAATAAAGAATACAAGGAAATAATAGTGTATCGTCATAACTCTAGTGAGAAAGCAATGAAAATAGTAATATTATTGAATTACTAGTCATATCAAAAGGTTATAGCAATTCCTATGCTATAATGAGAACCTTGAGATACCATGAAATTAATATTAAACATATAACCTATGGTCTAGATACATCTTATTGATTAGACATAGATTATGTTTTATGATATGTTGAAGGGCAATCATACCCAATGAAACATTATATAATGAGGTTTTAACTAGATGATTTTGATTAGATGAGATCATGATGATTAAACCACTAATTGAACCACTACAAGTATCAGGTTTCATTGGTTATTATTATCGAAAAAATTTCAAGGAAAAAATTTAAAATCAATTCATAGAAGTGTTAAATGGAAATGTAAAAATGGATAATAAGATTAATGAAAAAATATTTATGTGGTTCAGGAAATGATCCCAACATTCACGAAGAGGTATAAACTTTACATTGATTGATAACATAATAACATGGTATAATAAGAGTTTCAAACACATAAAAACCCAATCACGAATGATCTTATAAAATATCATAATTTTCTTGTGCCACCAACCAAATAGTAATTTCACCGTGTTATAGTTCCAAATTCACACAAGTCTAAGCTAATGTTGTGACCAGTGTATAACAGTCTGTGGAGCTAAAGTGGAAAATTGGTGTTTCAAGTCATATGATACTTTAGTAAAATGTAATGTTTCACAATAATAAAGTGTCTTATCAAATTATTATATAGTATTTCTACACTAATATAGTTCTCTATCAGTTTCTCTAGTTAGGTCTTCTATTGTAGAGGTCGAACAGTGAGAGTTACAATCTGTTGTACAGTTTGGGCCACTAACATTCGGCCCAACATTATCCAATCGGATTGGGCTGCACCATTCCAAGAGTTATTATCTACAAACACATGTAATGGTCTATCAACTTGAGATTATTATCGGTGTATATAATTTTATTACACACTTTTATATAATATGAAAACCATTTAATTTACTTTATAGCGATTTAGATTACCTTGGATGTGTCACTAATGGTATGACATTTATTGAATAGTCAAAAATAGAAGTTGATGCTTCTAAAATGAATTAATATCTCAGAACTAGTTGATTATGATGGTAGTACCTTAAAAAAATACCTAAAAATTGTAGAAGTAGGAATGTTTATCTAGTTTGGTCAACAAAAAATAAATTAGGAAAGGACGTTGACAAAAATTTGTCATCCTACTTTATAAGATAGCAAGATACACAAATATTATAATACAGGGAATGTGTTCATAGGAAATGTTTTCATTTCTATTACTCTTCCTTAACTATTTAGGATTCTTGATGAGTTGCTAGAATCCTTTCTTAATTTGGGAATTGTATTCAATACTTTCGAGATAAGGTCATAGAGGGTCACAAACATAACATATTTAATATTCATCCCTAGTTGAATACATATGAGTATATGAAAATGTGGGCCCCACCTCAGGGTTTTCGATATGTGTGAGACTATATGGTCACATTGGAATAAATAATTTCATATTATTATAGTTTAAAAAAACTGGAATTAAATTTATTTGTTAAATTTATTCACAGGTATTGAAGTAAATACATGAAAGATATTATAAAAATGAATATTATTTTAATATTAAAGGATCATTTAATATTTTCTAGAAGGGTGAGCTAAGTTAATCTATTACATTTATAATGTAATATATATTTATTATATTATAAGGAAGTTATAAAAATATAAATGATATTTATGAATTATAAAAATATTCATAAGATACCTTTGTGGATCATTTAGTGGGTAATAAATATTCAAGTGTCTAGGATCCTTTTCTGGGAAATTTTATTACTCACTATTTAAAGGAGGAGGAGGCTATCACAATGGTACTATTCACTAAAAAATGGTTGTGAGCCTCTGTCTCCCCTCTCTTGATTCCTAGAAAAAGAACCAAATAAATCAAAGTCTTTATCATAGTTCTTTTTTCATGGATTTATGGATCATCCAGACCTCAAAGGATTTACTGGATCTCCAAGACCTCACTTGGAATTTGATGATTTACGCTCCCTAATACTTTTAAATAATGCTTGGATGATATAGACGGATCTAAATTTGCTTCTATCATGTAATAGTATCTAATGATGAATGATTTTTGAACATGAATTCAAATCGAATGAGGTAATCATTCATGTTTAATTTTTATGATTAAATAAATTAACACGAGATATGAAGCCTTTAATAGGGTGTAGATCCTTAGAGATGATGATGCTATGTCAATTCAGTGATGAAAAGTTTTATTTCCCTGACACATATTCTTTGGTTGTGCTCCCTGGTACTAATGCCTTATCCTTCTTTAGGGTATTCATTACAATTATCAAGAAATATTCATGCTATTTTTTACTATTATAATATATAATAATATCATTTATAAAGACTGTAAAAAATTGGTCAAGTTAATATCTAAATACTGTTTTCATTAAATCAATGAAGATTGTATGGGCATTATTTATTCCAAATGGAATCACTAAAAATCCATAATGACCATACGTCATATGGAAGACTATATAAGGTATATAATCATTCTTAACCCTAAATTGATGATTTCTAGAATGAATTTAAATCATGGAAAAGATGTGATCTCTTCACAATTGATAAAAAAATCATTTATATAGGTTATAAGATACTTTTTCTTCAATATTATATTATTTATTTCCTAATAATAAATATAAAGACGCATTGACTAGTCTTTTTTCTTACTAGAAATCACATGTTCACACCATGGTGAGACAATAAGGCATACAAATCTATAAGGAACCATACATTACATACATTGATATTAATTAAAAGTTGAAGAATATTCATTAAAAATATAACATATTCATGATAAGACCATATAGGTATAGTGTATTTAGAAACTAGGTACCATAAATAACTAGTTCATAAGACATCCCCACTATCTCATAATTATTTCATTGTAACTAGAACCTTTTTTGAAATATCTTACTTAATATCCTTCTTCATGATATAGGGAAAATAAACTTATGGATGGGTGATATTAGATTACTAGTAATGGTAAACAAGGTAGATATCAATCGTAACATAATCCTATTATATAAGAACATAACATTTGAAAGTCTTATCCTGTATATGAATGATCCTGATATCATGTCATGGGATAAATCATGAAATTTCATAAGAATCAATGAATTTAATAACAATATTCATAACATAAGACATGATTTTTTGTTTCATACACAGAAGAATATAAAATCATTTCATATTAGTCAAAGATCATTTCCATGACTATCTTATCAGAAAAAGTCCATTATTGAACTGCGTTCACTCCTCATTCTAGCCTTGTATTATTGAACTGAGATCATTTTTTATCCCAGTTATGTCTATCTAATGAGATAAAAATATATACTAACTGCATTGGAGTTATATATATGTTCCACCCATATCATAATTAAATCATTCTTATGTGTTTCATATTAACATAAATCATTAATCATAAACCAAGAAATAAAATGGGTTTCTTAAATCATCATTCCACCATGACATAATCTATGTAAAACAAATCGATTTCTTAAATATAATTCAATAATAAACACAATAATATTTTAATAACAATAAGGATATTATACTTGTAACATAACCCTGTTAAATAATTCCATCTTATAAGGAATTTTTTTTGATATAACACTTGAAAGTAATTCTTGAGGAAAATTTCATTTCTTCTTCAAAATTTTTTTCTTTTCTCAAAATGCCATGAAATTTTAAAAGAAAAAAATATATTTGAAAATAAATTTGAAATATTTTAGCGGAAGATTCCTAGAAATAAGGTGTTATGAAGATGTAAAAAAATTTCATGCCGTATAAGTTAAAAAAATTGTCCTACTTTTTCCAAAAAAGTGAAAAAGTACCTTATATCAAATAACGAAAAAAGATTCCATTAATAGAATTTAAAATTTTAACCAATGGGAAAAATTGAATTTTATTTATTTAGAAGAATAGAAAAAATATTACATATTTAGAAAACATTGACGTGGATAATAAAAATACCCCAGTAAGGCAATCTAATGAAAATAATGAGATTGCGAAATTTTCCCTTACCATAGGTCCAATTTCATTTGTATGTATATGAACATCCTATTTAAGTATTTAAATAATGTAAGTAAATTATTTCAGAATCATAGTAATTTTTCTGAAATCATATATGTTCAAATTATTATCTCTTTGTTAACAAAATTTCATTATTACTTGTCATTCGGGTATTAGCTGCTTCATTTTGTTATGCATTTTTTGTCGAATAAGTTCTAGTTCCTCTTCATAGGTCATAGATATATCATTACAAAATGATATTAACATTATATATATCATATTTATCAATAATTACTAAACAAACCTATAACAGTTGTTTAGAACAATTGGTATAGGTCCCTAAACTGTTGGTATAGACTACACCAACAGTTTGGAGGGTCGTTGGGTGATTTGGAATTGGGATAGGTAATCTAAAATAAAATAAACAGTGAAGGTTTGAACCCAAAACCTCCAAATTATATACCAACAACCTAACCACTAACCAAAGATAAATTTTGTGAACATAATTTCATAAATATATATATTCATATTCATATTTATTTTAATGTTTGAATTATTTAATTTTATTTGACAAAACAATCAATATAAAACAAGGGTACCAATACCAATGGTTCTCAAAAAATTAGGTATAGGTTTCTTGATATATTAAGAAATACCAGTGGTTTTGGTGAATCCATTGGAATAGGGGGTAACTACACCAACATTTTGGGTCAAAACCATTATTATAGGTCCTAATTACTAACCTATAATAACAGATTTCAATAAACCGTTGGTATAGGGTTTCTACAAGATACCTATACAAAAGGTTTGTCCAAAACTATTGGCATAGGGTATATATAAGGTTCCTATTCAAACAGTTTTATCTAAATCATTGGTATAGCTCTTATTTCTAGTAGTACATTCAATACATTTATATAATAACTCTTTAATGAAGATCATGTAGAATGTATCTCAACACATCGTAGTGATGGTAGGCTGTACATACACACAAGCGACGATAACATTTCCATAAATATAGAATTCTATTGAAGTTAATGGTGTATAGTATTTCAGAATCAATATAATTTTATAATAATCATATATAGTTATTATTTCCATCATTATACACATCTAAGTAAGGTGGTGTGGAAAAACATATTACACCATGACGTGGAGATGGTAAGTTGTACGTATGCACGTGTGGTGATTTCATTTTTCATACATTATTATAATAGCATATCATTATATAAGTGATGTTGGAGTTATTAATTTTTAATGAAACAACTCATGAAGAGTAAGTAGAAGAATAAATAATTTTGACTGAATCGGTGGATAATATTACCTCTTCTTCGACGTGTTTCCTCCAAATATCCTCTTAGTACACTAGAGTTTGTCTTTTAATAGGACCAGATCCCATATAATGTAACTACGGCAGTTGATAAGGGAAAATGGTACGGTATGGATGATATTTAAGGCTTAAAGTTAAGTTAGTAGGTGAGGGATGATGTTCTCGTATATAATTGAGGTGAGGGGAACTTTTAGTATCTGTAAAAACATTAATTTACAATAAAATATAAAATCATCCAAAACAACCAAAAATGACTCAAAGTTGAATATGTGATTATATATTGTTGAAATATCTTGAACCAATAAATTTTTTACCTGTATTTTGGCCAATTTAAACCTTATCATTTTAAATAACACTTAGTAGTCTTATTTAATTTAAACTAGGTTAACAAATATTTCAACATTAAATGGATGTAATATTTACTTCTATGATGTCAATTATAAAATAAATAAATTACTTGTGACATTTTAGACTATAAAATAATTATTATATATTTTTAGAAAACTTTTATGGTTTTAAAAATTTAAAAAAAATATTATTCTGATAGAAAATCAATAGTTTCAATTTTTACATTATTTAATTCATTGTTTTTAAAAAATATTAATATAAAAAAATAACATAAAAAAATTATTTTAATATATTTCTATAAGGATAAATTATTTTATTAAATTCATTAGACATGTTAATGAACCAAAATTATATTTACTTTAATATTTTTAAGAACATTTATTTATTATGTTTATTAATAAAATAATTACTACATCAATTTTGTGTAATTATTTAACATACTTATTTGTTGAATAAAATTAAAAATAAAATAATATGATGAAGATACATCTACTATATTTCATAAGAATATATTTAGTTGAATTTATCTTCTTGAAAATTCAACATTTGAGATGTTATACTCCACAAAATATGAATGTTAAGAATTTAACATCACTTTAAATAAAATAAAATAAGTGTCATAATCTCTTCTACAAGCCTCTAAATTGTCATTAACTCGACAATTGGATGGTTATGGTCGATATATACTCTAAAAATAAAATTTGGTCAAGTTTTTTGGCCATTTTATGGTTATTATAAATTTAATAAAATTTTGTTTATTGATTTCTCATCAATTAATTAATTTTTACACCATAAAAGTATAAGTCATTAGAGTAGTTATTTATTTCCTAAAAATTACAAAAAAATTACCATGATAAAGAAAAATATTTTAGATTTCAAATGATTATTTATAATTAAATTTATCCCCTATATAAACATAGACAAAAAATGTCTAGTCATTCAAATTTGAGTGAGACATATTTAGATTTTTTTTTCAAAATAAAATAAATTATGTGTCCTAATCTCATCATAGTTATTTCAAAAAGACACCATTTTTACCCAAGTATTTTTTAGGTCGAGACACATACATCCTATGATATTAAGAAAAGTATTAGGGTAATTTTGTAATAGTACTCTTACCCTTAATTACCCAGTTTACCATTTCTTCATGTTAATACAAATTACACATGTTACAATTGGTAATTCCCAAAAATAAAATAAATCTATTTATATAATTTTTCCAACTATTTCAAAATACTTAATATTATTTTCAAAATTTTAAACTTATAAGTTTCATTAATTAATTTAAAATTATTCTTATTGTTAGGAAGAGAGAACGAGTTTCAAAACATAAAACATTACAAAAGATTGAAATATTTTTACATCGGAATTAAATGTAAAATTAATTATAATGACATAAAGTATATTTAGTGATAAAAATATATTCTATTTATACTTTAAAACAATTCAGTATTATAATTCAACCACATATATTATTTCCAATAAAGAACTTTTTTTGATTAAAATTTAGTGTACTTATATTATTCATAAAAAATAGTAAGTTATCAAAAAATATTAAAAATTCATCCAAGTTAAAATTTTATATCCTACTACCAAAAATCATGTTTTCTTGCATAAAAATTATTAATTTCAAAAATCATAATTTAAAAAGGCTTCTCTATTAAAAGGTGGTAAAATATCACTTTTAAAAATATCAAATAGTATTTATTCATACCCTATGAAAAATATTTTATTGGATGAATATAAAATATATTTTATTAAGTATATATCATATATTTCATTAATTTAATTTACTAATATTAATTCACTCAATTTATTAATATAAAAAAATATGAATATATAATTGATTTGTTTTTTTCATAAATAATTTGTAGCGAATTACTTGACCATAAATTTTTATTAGTTAGTTATATTTATTATCGATAACCAAAAATCTATGTTAAAATGGTAATTTTAAACTAAGGGAATCTCGTGGCTTGTTTAAACTCATGATTGTGTGCATTTCATGCTATTGAATAATTCAAATTATTTACGGAAAATATTTCCTAAAAACATAGAGGTGTAACATTCTACCCCCATTAAACTAAATTTCTCCCTTTAAATTCATTACATAGATTCAAGCAGATGAGGATATCTCTCCTACATCACATACTCAAGTTACCATATATCTTCCTTAAATTGGTGGGTCCGCCACAAACCATTAACCAAGTGAGTAGTCTTGTTTAGCAAAACTTTTTTCGCTACTATCCAGAATCAATATTAGTTGTACTTCATAGAAAAGAAATTTCTCTATTAGTAAAACATATGAGTTTAGTACATGTGAATGGTCAGGTATGTGATATATATAAAGAGATACATAGAACACATCACGAACATGAGAGAGATTCAGTGGAACTTCCAATTGGTAAGATAACTTCCCAAAATGATCTCGAATATCATAAGGACTGATACACCTAGGGCTCAGATTACCCTTCTTTAAAAATCACATTGATCTCTTCAAGGGAGATATTTAAAGAAATACCTTATCACCCACATCAATCTCTAGGTATTTTCTTGGGTTTTTAGGACAATGTTTTATTGACTCTGATATGTTGTAATGTGTTGTTGAATAGATCTAACCTTTTCTGCCATTTTGTCAACAAGATTATGTCCAAATATCTTTCATTTCCCAACATCATCCTTGAATGTTGGAGTTATTCATTTACTTCCTTAGAGGGATTCAGAAGGATCCATATGAATACTACATTGAAAGCTATTGTAGTAAGAAAATTACACCAATGATAGGTGTTGATTCTCACAACCTTTTAAATCCATATGGAAAGCTCTCAACACATCTTCTAAAGATTGAATTGTCCTCTCAAACTAATTGTCTATTTGAAGATGATATGAAGTGATAAAACACAAATCTGTATCTAGATCCCATTGAAGATTTTTTTAGAACATATAGGTAAACCACAGATCCCAATCAGTTATAATTGAAGGTGAGACTCCATAAAATCTTACTACTTCCTTTATATATATCATGGAATGATGATTGAGTGAGAAATCATATCTAATAGAAATGAAGTGTGTAGACATTGTAATAGGCTCAACTATAATACATATAGCACTATGAACATTAGATATTTTGGGATGTTTGATGAAAACCTCCATAGTGATGTTTTCACATTTCTATTCTGTTATGGGTAAAGGTTGTAACATCCCTTAGACATTTGTCTTTTAGCCTTAACATGATCACAGCCCAAGAACCGAGAGAAATATTTAGAAACATCAATTTTCATTCCATCCCATTAGAAATACACATTTAGGTCCTTCTACATATTTTTGCTTCTACAATGAATAGATAATGATGAACTATGAGCCTCATCTAATAGATCCTTATTTTGTTCTATTTTGGGAGGAATACAATCTCAATTCCTGAACCCTATCATTCCATCATAATCAAGATTATATTTAAAAACACTCCTCACATTGTTTTGTATATCTATATATTCCTTCTATGCCTCCTTAATCATTACTTTTATAGATGGTTTAACATTCAATTGAGAACGATAATATTTCTCACCTTCCTTTAAAATTTCAAGATCAATTCTTCGCAAATCCATATATATTGGATCATTTGTAATCCTTATCATGGATAGGATATTATGGTCCTTTCAACTCAAAGAATCTTACACCTTGTTATTTTTTCTAGGGTGGTAATTTATTAAGTAGTCATAATATTTAATCAACTCCAACCATCTTCATTGACATATATTTATATCCTTTGGTGTGAAAATATACTTTAAACTTTTATGATTAATATACATATCACACATTTCACCATAAAGAGAATACTCGATATCATTAGTAGAAATATTACCATAGATAATAAAAAATAATGAGTTTGGTAGTTTTTCTCAGGTATTTTCAATTGTCTCAACGTATAAGCTATCACCATATCATTTTTCATGAGAAAAAAACTCATCCCCTTTTTGTATACACTACTATAGATCCTAAACCTTTCTCCACTACAATGCATGTGAGAATAGGTTCACAAGCTATCCTTCTATTGTTATCTTTAAAATTCACTTTATATTCCTCTATCCACCCGAACTAAACTCCATTTCAAGTCTACTTGGTGAGTGGATTAGATAATCATGAAAAATCATTCACAAAACATCGATAATATCCATCCAAACCAAGAAAGCATTAGATCTCAATTATTTCTTTGATATCGAACAACATTTAATAAATTATATTTTTGATGGACCATAGATATCCCCTCTCTTGAGATTATGTGACCCAAAAATGAATTTTTCAGAAGTCAAAATTCACAATTGGTAAATTTTTCCTAATGTTTATCCGTCCTGGGGACTTCAATATAATTTTCAAGTGATCTTCATGTTCTTACTTTTTCTTAGAATATAAAATAATATCATCTATAAAGACTACCATAAACTAATCAAGATATTCTCAAATGACTCTATTCATTAGATCCATGATGATATCGGGGGAATTAGTAATACCAAGAGGAGACACTATAACATCATAGTCTGCATACCTTATACGGAATGCCATATTTGGTATATCCTCCTTCATGACACTTAACTGATGATATCCTTAATGAGGATCCACATTTAAAAAATATTGATCTCCACGTAGTTGTTAGATTATGTCATCAATGTGGGGAAAATGATATTATTTCATGATACATATCCTATTAAGTTCTCGGTAATAAATGGGGAGTATCATTGGTCCATCTTTCTTCGTAACAAATAGAATATGTTCACCCTTATTTGACGCACTAGGGAGTATCAATCCCTTGTCAAGATTCACTTGGAGATGATTCTTCAATTCCTATTACTTAATTATGGACATTCTATAAAGTGTCTTTGAAATAGGAATATCCCCCAGTTCGAGTACTATAGAAAAATAAACTTCACAATTTGGTGGAAGACAATGAAATTTTCTGAAAGGACATCACCAATCTCCGGTACAGTGGGTTCATTCTTAATTGTGAGTTTCTTCATAACCATTTGAGATATATAACCATAATTTATATTTATTAAGACCCTTAATATGAATGAAATTTATAATATAAGGTCATACTCATCCTTTCATTGAAATATGATCATAGATTCATCTAGAATATAAAATTTGACTTCTCTTCCTTGGAAGTTGATATAATACCATATAGAGAAATACAATCCATTCTAAGAATCACATAAAATCCAACTATAAAAGGATCAAAAATTTTGAAGGAAGCACATTCCCACAAAATTAAACAGGGGAAGAATTATAAACTTTTGATGTTACCATTTTGCAATTAGGAGTTGTCATATCTATCTGAACATCTACTTGTCGAGGTAATACATTTATACCCTTAGAAAATTATTTAGAAATAAACATGTGAGTGGATCCTAAATCAAAAAAATCATTTTCTCATTTATAGTGGATGGTATGTGTACCTTACATCACTTCATTAACATACACTACATCACCGATAGTGATTGCATATGACATTCCATTTTCTTTGGCCGTAAGAGTTTGCGGATGTTGATCATCATTAATAACCCTTAAATTAGGGAATTGATTGGCATAATTCCCCATATACTTGAACTTGTAACATTGAACAGAATGAGGTTCTTTTTTTGATATCATTTTATTTATTCGCATTATTAAATATCATTTTCCCATCGGTTCAACATTCAACTACCCGGTGACCTTATTTTCCAAATGTAAAACAATTACTTGTCCCTTTAATAAAGTTTCCTCCATGTTTTTTTCACACCTTGATCACAAGGGAGAACTCATCTTTTTTTTTCTAGTGTGGTCTTTAGATTTTCCCTCTAATTCCATTTTTATCTTCTTATAAAATCCAAAGGAATGATTGGTTACTCCAATCCCTCTATCAACCTTGAGAGCACATCCAATTATTTCTTCATAAATATTTATGTCCTTTATGGCTAATTACATTTAGAGAATGAGTTTTAACCCAATAAAGAATTGTTAAATTTTACTATTAGGCTGGATAATATTTCCAGAGGTGTACCTTTCAAGTCTTGTAGTATTGTCTTTGGAGGTACAAATAGATGTATCATCCTTTTGGTTAAGTTCAAGGAACTCCATCTCCATATTTTTTTGATGAATACAAGTAAAATACTTTTAAATTTTTTTTTCTTGAACTCATCACATTTAATGGATTCAATTTAATCTCTTTTCCTCATATTATTGATATGATTCCACTATTTATTGCTTTACCTTATAAATGATAGACTCTCAAGAAGAATTTATCATGTTCAGAACATTAGAGAACTAAAAATAAATTTTTAGTGTACAGATCCATTATTTTGATACTAATGGATTAGATGAATTGTATAAAAAGGTGGATGTTACCTCATGGAGGACTCAACATAATGTGGTTACCTATTTTTATAATTTGGATGTTTTTAATTATTCATATCTTGTGAAAATTGTGTGAGCATAACTACATGAATTTGAATTCCATCTCCCAGAACATTTGGTTTCTCATGAGTAAAACCATTTCATTGATCGTTGTATTCAATATTAACATAATTACTTTAGGCTCCATCCATTTACTAAAACCAAGAATCATAATGTGATAAACACTAATCATAATGGGAAAAAACCATAATCAAGAATAAAATTTCAATTTAAGACACTTTAGTTTTTATCTGAGGATATTCATGATCATTTAAAAATCATTAGGATTGTAACATATACTTTAATATATCCTATAGATTCTTACTAAGGTTTTTTCATCATAGTTTCCAAAGATTATCTATACATATCATCTAATAAAAATGATAATTACCATACTTTATATATATTGGTATTAATTAAATGTTGAATAATATTCATCACAAAAAATAAAAAATCCATGATAGGACTGTGTAGGTGTAGTGTCTATAGAAACTGGGAAACATAAACAATTGGTTATAATAAATCTTCATTTTCTCTAAATTTTTTCCTCTTAAGTAAAACCATTCTTCATGAACCATGGAAAATAAACATATGAAAGGGTAATATAAGATTCCCAATAAGGGTAAACAAGTGAGTTATCAATAATATAATAATCATAATAAATAATAACATAACATTTTAAAATTTTATTTAGCATATGAAATATTTTGATAGCTTTCCTTGGAATATATCATGAAAGTTTATAATAATCAATGAAAGCAATAACAAAAGACATAAATAAATTCATGATGTTTTGTTCCATAAAAATAACTATAGAAAATTATTTCATATTCATGAAGGCTCATTTCCATAACCATCATAGCAGACAAAGTCCATTACTGAACTGAGTTAACTTCTCATTCAATCCCTTTATTACTAAACCGAGATCATTTCCTATTCCATCCCTATCAATCTCATGTGATAAAATTATTTACCTTATGAGTTGGGGGTAGATATAGGTTCCACCCATCTCATAATGAAATCATTATTACCTATTCCACAATAACAAAAATCATTCATCATAACTGAATGAATAAAATGGGTTTCCTTAAACACCCTTACACCATAACATAAACCATCTAAAACAAATGGATTTCGTAAGTATAAGCCAATAATAAATGCAATAAAATCATAGTAACAATAATTATATTATAATTGAATCAATACCTTATTAAATTATTCTATATTATATGGAAAATGATTTTTAAATAACACCAAAAATTAGTTATTGTTGAAAACATCCTCTCTTCTTTAAATAAAGTATAATTTTATAAAAATGACCCACAGTTTTAAAAGAAAAGAATTTATTTGAAAATAAACAAGAAATCATTTAGAGTAAGTTTGATTGAAATAATGCGCTGTGAAAATGTAAAAATCCATTCATGTCAAATAAGTTAACAAAACATTCTCCTTGTACTTTTTTCCAGAAAATTCAAAAAGTACCTCGTGTCGAATAATGAAAGAGGATTCATTTCATATTGTTTAAAAAGTTAAAAAATTGTTAAAATTATCATTAAAAAATTTTATATGAATATAAATAATATTACTTATTTTGGAAACATGGTTTTGGATGATAAATATAAACTAGTAAAATAATATTAGAAAATAATGAGATTGAAAAATTATTCCTTACCTTAGGTCTAATTCCCTTTGCATGTATACGAACCTCCCATATAATGATTTAAATAATTTCATTGACATATTTCAGAATAATATTAATTCTTTTTATGTCATATATATTCATATTATCATATGTTTGTTAATAAAAATTCATTATTACTTGTCATTCAGGTATTAACTGCGTCATTTTTATATGTATGTGTTATCAAATAAGTTCCAGTTATCCTATATAGGTCATCATTATATAATTAAAAAATTATAATTAAATTATATATATATATATATATCATATTTATTAATTATATTCATTCATATATTCATTATTTAATTAATATCATGTATAATGAATCATATCGCATCATCGAGACGGTAAGATGTACGTATGCACATGCGACGATATCATTCCCATAATTGTGGAATGATATTGAAGTGGATGGTGTATAATATTTCAGAATTAATATAATGTTATAATAATCTAATGTAGTTATTATTTACATCATTATACCCATACAATTATGGTAGTGTTGAAAAACAGATTACACTATGGTGTCAAGATGGTAAGTCGTACGTACGCACGCATGGTGATTTCATTTTTTGTAGGATGGATAGAATGTTGAATATTGTTGCTTCATAATTATAATAACATATCAGTATATAATTGATACTGTAGTGATTAAATTATAATGAAACAACTAATGAAGAGGAAATATAATAAGAAATAAGTTTGAATGAAATGGTAGAGAAGATTACCTATTATTCGATGTGCTTCATCTAAATATACTCTTAGAGCACTATAGTTGGTATTTGAAGATGAAAAAAACATATAGAATGTAACTATGGAATTTTATAATGGAAAATAGCATGATATGGACGATATTGATGAAAAGAAATTAAATGAATAGGTGAGGTAGGTGGTTCCTATTTAAAATTGATGCGAGGGGCACTTTTGGGATCTCTAGAAATATTAATTTATAATAAAATAAAACCCCTTCCAAAAACATTCAAAATAAGCCCAATTATAAGATGAGATTAGAGAAGGTTGGAAATCATAAACCAATAAATTTATTATATGTATTTATTTCAATTTAAAACTTATCATTTTAATGAACACATAGTTATCTTATTTAATTCTTAATTAGGGTAACAAAATGTTCATTATTAAAAGGGCGTCATATTTACTTATTTGGTTTCAATGAGAACAAAAATAGATACATTAGAAAATTATAGACCATATAATAAATAATATATATTATTAAAAATGTTTTAGGATTTTTAAATAATTTAATAAATCATTATTTTAATAAACAATCAATAGGTCCAATTTTGACACTTTTCAACTCACGGATTTTTACAAATATTAATATAACAAGATAACTTCAAACCAAATATTTTATTATATTAATAGGTGGTCAAGTTCATCTATAAAATTTATTATAGTCCTCAATTATCCTAAATTATATTTACTTTAACATTTTTAAGAACATTTATTTTTTCTATCTATTAATAAATTAATTACTACATCATTTTTTTGTAGTTATTTAATATACTTATTTTTTTTAATAAAATTTAAAAATAAAATACCATGAAGAAGATAAATCTACTAGATTTATAAAGAATTTATTTATTTAAATTAAGAATCTATAAAATAAAACATTTAAAATGTTATACATATCAAATTATGAATGTGAAAACTTTAAAATCACTTTAAGGAAAATAATATAAGTTGCAATATCTCTTCTATAAGGCTCCAAAAGGACTCTAACTCAAAATTGGGATAGTTATAGTTGATAAATACTTTAAAAATAATATTTTTTCATGTTTTTGGGTTCCTTTATGGTTATTATAATTTTAATAATATTTTTTATTGATTTCTCATCATTTAATTATTTTTTACATCATCAATGTATAAGTTTATAAGAAAATTATTTATTTCCAAAAAATTACAAATAAAATTCAATGATAAATAGATAAAATTGATTTTAAATGACTATTTAAAATTTAATTTATCTATTGTATAACCTTATATAAAAAAGGAAGTATTTATTTAAATTTGAGTGATAGATATTTAAATTTTCTTTAAATGAAATATATTTCATGTACTAATATCATCCTAGTAGCTTAAAAATGACCCCATTTAGGCCAAATAACTATTTAGGTAAAAAAACACTCATAAAATTATACTAATACATGTTTTTGAGAAATTTTAAAATATTATTGTTACCCTTAATTATATGATTTACTCTTTCACTTTATTAATAAAAATTACCAAAGATACTATATATAATGACCAAATATAAAATAAAGCTATTTACATAATTTGGAACTAAATATTACAAATATAAAATCCATTTTTCAAAATTCAAAACATAGAAGTGTAAGTAATTATTTTAAAATTATTCCCACTGTTGGAGAGAGAGAAAAGGTTTTTATAAGATAAAACATTGCAGAAGATTGAAATATTTTTACATCTAAATTCAGTATAAAATTAATTATATTGATGTAAATTATTTTGAAGGATAAAGATATATTCTATTTATAATTTAAAACTATTAAATATTATAATTTATTCATATAAATTATTTTGATAAGAAATGTTTTTTTCAACTAAATGTTTTTGTATTTTTACTATTTATCAAAATTAAAATGTTATAATAAAAATGATAAAAATTTATCCAAAGTAAAATTTTATTTTCCAAATCAAAAGAACAAGTTTTTTTGGTCTTATGAAAAATATTAATGTGTCATAATAATAAATTAAAAAGGTATCTCCATTAAAAGGCAGTAAAATGTCCCTTTTAAAATAAAAATAGGGTTTATTCATACCCTTTGAAAGAAATATCTATTGGATGAATATAAAAAATATTTTATTAAATATATGACATATATTTCATTTATTTTGTTTACTAATAGTAATTAACTCAGTTTACTAATACAAACAATACAAATATATAATTCAATTATATTGTTCATAAATAATTGATAACGAATGACTTGACCATACATTTTCATATGTTAGTTATATTTATTCCTGTTAACATAACATCTGGGTTAAACTTGTAATTTTATTCTAAGGAAATCTAATAGTTCTTTTAAAATCATGATTTTGTCAAATTAAATCTATTAAAGAATTAATATTATTTAAATAAAATATTTCCTAAAAACATCTGTGTGTTTCAGAACCACTTTTCAATGTTATCCTAGAGTTGAATCCTTAGTTCGTATAACTCAATAGGGAACATTCTAAAAGGATTACTTGAAATTGGTGTATCATTAGTTATGAGTTATATTGAAAATTTAACATCACAATTTGAAGGAAGACTAGGAAATTGTTCTTTAAATACATTAAAAAACTCCCATATAATAAGAGTATCCAAAATGTTCATTTTCTCAAAAAATAGTTTTTATATGTACCCTTCATGGATCAGAATTAAGTCCCACAAGATATAAGCAATTTCCAATTTTAATTTAATATTTATCCTATCACTAATAAACTATCATTGGTACATTTTTATTATAAAATATGATTTTTATTCCTCTCCAATTGATATGGGATCCATATAATGAAATCAATCCATGCCTATAATCAAAACTAATTGAACTTTGGGAAGAATCAAAAGATTTATAGGAATAATGTTCCCATAGGATTCTATCTGATAGGAACTATAGACATGCGGTGTGACTAGCATACGATTAAAAATTCCCACTTCTATCTCAACACCTAATCATTGAGTTGGTAATTGGATACTCTTAGAAAATTCCATATATTTAAATTAATGGGTAGATCTATAATAAAATAAATAATTTTCTATTATAAGGGTGTTATAAGAGTACCTTTTACTACTCCAATCTAATAACCCACTTTGGTAGTCATGATGGAATGAGATTTACCTTTTCGGGGTTTAAGAGGATTTTTTTATCGATCAAAATAGAAAACCATCTTATTTTTCAAGTAGATGGTGTCATTCCCATACTGCTTTAATTTGACGCATTAGATCATGAGTAATTAATTAATTTTAATTATCATTTCCTACATTGTACCAACAAGCCTCTTTAACATCTTTTAATGTTAATAGGCTTTAGAACCCATATTTATACATTTAAAGCACCACCTTGTTTCAATAAATCAATTACCTTGTTGCTACTTATAATATTTTTAGCCTGTAGATGGATGGATTTTCTTTCCACCATGTGTTTTATTTCAGTTTCCCTAGGACTCTATTTTCCTAGTCTTATTAAAACCATGAGAATAGTGGGGATTTCCAAATTCAATTTATACCTTGAGTTTTCAATGAAACATTTCTATATAGACACTAAATTATCTTATAGATATTACCTCTTAGAAACATGGTTTTTAGTCACAAAGTAATTGATCAACTTTTGTTTTAGGAATGAGGATTATTCCAGAAGCGTACCTTGAAAGTCTTGTAAAATTTGACTCATAAGTACCCATTATTTAATCATCCTTATACTTAAGCTCAAGGAATTGATTCACATATTTCTTCATATAGAATATGAGTGAGGTACTTACATAAAAATATTCTCATAAACTCATCCCATTCAATGGATCCAATTTCTTCCTCATGTATTGTATTCTTAATAAGATTCTATAATTGATCTACATAATCACCCAAATGATAAATTAATAGGACACTATTTTAATTTCCCAAGCACTGTAGAATAAAAAATATTTTCTATATGGTGTTGAACCATTATTCACCCACCAGGGGATTAAAATACCTCATAAAAAGAGGTAGATGTTGTCTCATGAAAGGATTAACAATACATTGTTCCCTCCATTGATCGTTTAGAATCTTAGTGTGATTCATAGTTTAATAAATTTTTGTGAGAATAATAATAATATTATGCATTTTATCTCTGATAATATTTGATTTTTGATGTGGAAGATCAATTCATTATCCCGAAAATTCATTCTAATTAGTAATTGACAAAAAAAGTAAAATGTGATAAACAATTGTCATAGTGAGAAACCATATAATCTCTATCCTACCAAAAAATTATAATTTTATATTAATCATAGATTTATCCCCAAGGTTTTTTGATAATGTTATTTAATCATAATACCGAAATATTACCCAAACCCTCCCCTGATACCAACTAGGGTGACCCATACTCTTTGTACATAAATGTTACACCATTTTAGATGAATAATCAACGTATAATCGTATGATCCACACTAGAACTATAAAGGTTTAGTGTATTTGGAGAATAGATACATAAATATCTGATTTTGGTACATTCTTAATCATATATGAGAAATATAATTACCACTATTTAAATTCATTGAAATAAAATACATAAAAACTTTCTTTATAATATGGGGAAAGTAAACATAATAAAGAGTGATCATAGATACTCAATAAAGATAAACATTGGAGATATAAATTGATGATCATAATAATAATCACCAGGTGATGAGTTCATGATCTAAATTAAAAAATTTATACCCAATATATCATGGATAAAAAACATGATTCATGGCATAAAACTTTATCATTTCAAAATACATGAATCGAAAGACTTAGAAAATATCATAAATCAATTACAAACCATATGTTCAGATAAAAATAATGTCATAAAATACTATGACTAAAACATACATATAAACAATTTCATCTGTGATTTTTAACTATTTAGAACATCAATTTATAGTAGATCAAACAACCACACATGTTTCTCATATAATAACAGATCATACATAATCACATGTTTCTTATAGTGGACCAAGAATCCCCACCCATTTCCCATAGTGGATTGACCAGATTAACACATTTCCTATAAATATATCGTGAGATATATAGATTTAACTAATGAATTTAAGGGATATACAATTCAATCCCATACATCACATAGTGAAAACTATCAATGTTTGAGTTATAATATTGCAACGAATCCATCATATTATCATATAATAACTCGTAAAAATAGAATTAATTTCATAAACATTAAAATAGAGAATAAGGATGGTATCATTGGATATTATCCCCTGTAAATCTTGGATAACATCAAAATATGTTATCATGGATGAAAATTTCATTAAAATATCATTAGAATATTTTTTAGAAAAATATCTTTTTCAATTTGAAAAAGCATATCTAAAATAAAAATATTACTATAATATGAAGGGAAAAATTTTCTATGAAGTAAACCACTGAATATTTTAAAACAAATTTCAAAAAACTGCGTTTTTATAATTTAATAGTTCATGTCATGTATGTTAAACAAATAATCCACTATCACTTTTGGTAAAAAGTACCACTACCGAAAACAATAGAATGATTCATTTGAAATTTTTTTATAGAAATTAAAACTTGGTTAAAAATTAATTTTAAAACAATAATTGTATAATAGTAAAAAAAAGTATATGGAATTTTTTTAAAAAATATAGATATGAAGGAGAATGTTTTTCTTGTCAAAAGAGGACGAATAAGGATGGATTTTCAAAAACAATTTATGATCCATTTTTATTTAAAAAGAGAAGAAAAAGTTAATAAAATTATAATGTTCCAATAAAAATACATGAGAATAAAAATTAAAGGATTTTATCATATAAATATCATATAATTTCCTCAATGGTAAGTCTAACATCAAAAATCCCGAATAAAATGGGATTAAGATGTAAATCTCCCACCTCAAGTCTGATCATTCTTAAAACTCATTTGAACCCTCTTTATAATAAATATAGATTTAGTATACATGTATTATAGGATCATAGTCATTTATATCATATCATATATTATTTTTTTCTAACATCTTATCATCTATTTATTAATAATTTTTTATTTAAATAACTATTTGAGGTCATAATGACTTTGTTTTTCAGGGTTGTTTCAGTTTTGTATTCTTTGTCTTTAAACATTGATCATGGTTCCATCATATACAAAACATTAATCATGTAATTATTTTAATATTTAATCATTATATACTATATTATAACTATGAATATAATGTAGTGTTGAAAAATTAATTACATCACTTTGTGGAGATGGTAGTCTGTATGTATGCATGATTGATGTTTCCATTCTTCGATGGATAAAAAAGGGTAAATAATAGTTCAACATTTAAAAAATTAATATGTCATAAATATCATATATATTCATTTAATATATCCTTTTTACCATCCATGTTAAAAAAATTGAAGAACAAATCACATCGCTTCGTGGATGTGGTAGTCTACGCATATGTACATGCAACATTACCGCTTTTCAATGGATGTGAAGAAGGTAGAAAATTATTGTTTCTTCATTATAAAAAAATTAAGTATATTTAATATACTAAATTAAATATTTTATAATGTGTATCATAGATTTTTAGTAGGTATAATAAGAAGTAAAATTGGAAATTATCTATTAAAAGTTATACCTCTTCGTTGAGAAACATTCTTTGGATTACACCTTATGCCTTGAAAGGATGATCTATCAGAAAGAAAAAAGATCAAGGATGTGGTGATGTAATATAATATAATATTATATTAGTTCTTTTATGATATATAATACTAAAATATTTTGAATAAGGAAGTAGAGTAGGTTTCATATTATAATTGAGGGTTGGGGAAATCCTAGAATCACTTAAAGTACAAAAATTATTTAAATTAATTTCCAGAGGGAAATGGATTTGAATTGATATAACATGATGATATGATGATTATTTTAAAAATTACTCTCATAAAATATAATTTGTATCAGATTTGGTCATGTTTTAAACCGTATATCATAGTTTTAACTCCTCATTAACCCTTTTGACAATTATCGCAATATCAATGGTTTTTACTCTTTAAGGGTTAAAAATGTTACCATAAAAGTATTTGTAACTCATAAATGAACCATGATTGATAATTTAAACCATATAATATTAAATTGGAATAAAATAGTATTTTTATGAATTTTAAATTATTTAATACAATATTATTTATTACAAAATATGATTAATGTCGTTTTTTTGGATTATTCATTTAATATGAAATTGAAAAAAATGAAACAAAATGAATTAGAATGATTTTTTTTTACACATTACTAATATTTTTTATTTATCTGTAAAATTATTCTGACAATAACACAGTCACAAAAAATTACTTTTTGTGTTTTTAAAATCATTCAGTAGATTGTTTACTTCTTACACAAGCACTATGTTGGTGTTGTGTAAGAATTTAAGTTAATTATTTCACCACAAAAAGTAAAAATAAATTACCATCATAATCAATATTATCATTATAATAAAAATTTATAACCAAATATATGTGTGTGTTTTTCCTATCATAAAACAATATAGATATTAAAAGCATAAAATTGACATTTTTGACTTTATCTTTAATTAAATATTTTAAAGGTAAAAATTAAAGTAAAATGGAAATAATCGCAAAATTTTAGTTTTTTGGATGATTATGGATTAAATATTTCCATAAAGTTAAATAAATTCACGTTTTTAATGAATTATAATCTTTATCACATTAAATTTAACCTTAATTAACTCATTTTTCATTTACCGTGATAACAACAATTTACTATGTTTTCTATTCATATTGAAATAAAATAAATGGGAAATATTTATAAAATTTAATAAACCTGATTCAAAATATATAATCTATTTTTTAACATTAAATTTCTAGATGTTGATGAAATTAATTTAAGATAAAAACAAAAAACCCATCCAAAAATTGTATTTTTTGAAAAAATATTTTTTTAGGGATAGGAATATTATTTTAATAAATTAAACCATAAAATTTATTCTAATGGAAGAATTTGGAATTTCCAAATTTAAATATAAATAATATAACATTTAATCCATTTTAAAATAAATTTAACTTTTAAAATGTTTGAAACAAAAATACATCTTTTAAAAAAATCTGTATTTTTTACTATTAACTAGAGAACTGATCTTTTTCAAACAAATCTTAGAAATATAGGCCAAGATAATATTTATATAACGTTTTACAATGGGATTTCCTTTTATCCTATAAAATTAATATAATTTTAATAAATTACTAATAATATTTTTTCAAAAATATCAATAAAAGAATTTTTTAAAAAAATCATTTTTGAAGAATAAAACTACATTACAAAAAATTGTGTGATTATTTATTAATCCCTAATTCAAAAAATTTTAGTGAGTCAAACCATTATTCAAATTTTATAATTTTTTTAATCCTATTCATTCCCACCAATTTAATGGCTGGTGATAACTATCACATTTCAATAGTATAATGTTGTTTTCTTAAGGACGACATAACATGTAAAAAGATATCAATGAAATAAAATTTATTTATAGAGAACTATGTCACAAAATATGTGGGTATGAAAATTATTTTTTGATACATACCAAATGCATTCATAAACCAGCCAAGATGTTCTACACACCATGAATTGTTTTTGGTTTTTTTTCGTATGAGGAATTGTTTTCATAGGTTTATATCCCCCAGAAATAGTAAGACAGTTCATGTATATCCTTAGTATTAATAGATTATTCTCAATGTAGGATGAGTCTATATGCCTCAAGAAAGTATAGATGAAGGAAATAATAAAAATCATAATGTCAAATATTATTACTAGATTTGGTTCCCCTCAATCAATATTGGCAGAAAATAACACCAAAATCTTCTCTTCCAAGTTAAAGAGGTTGTATCAAAAATATAAAATTCATTCCAACCACTCATCGAACTAGCATATGGTGTATAATGAAAAATTTGATGTTTTAAATAAGAATCATATCAAACATACCCTATGTAATTATGGAAAATATTAATAAGTGCTCGTTTGATAAACTCATGAATCCCATGTGGGAATGCCACACCCCAATCCATTTGACTACACATGAAACCCAACATTTTATAGTATATTGGACACAAATACTCTTACCAATCTATGTCTTGATAACATCCATTTGTAATTCCATTCAAAAACATCTATATGAAGATAAATCAAATAAAATGAAACTGGATAATCTAGAATAACTTGATGAGAGGAGATTAAATATATAATACAACTTGGAAGTCCATCAAAACTCGGTTACTTGATTATTCAATATGAAAGTTCACTAATGATCAATCCTCTAGGGATAGTTGATATTGGTTCTTAGAAAATTGATGACACCAAGTAAGAAGCCTCCAAATATTGATCCAAAGTGGGATAGGCCTTACTACAAACATAAGGTTTACTCTAATAGAGATAATTTATTTGTCACAATGGACGGAGAGTGCAAGACACTAACAATCAATGAAAGGATACTAAAAAATAACTATGTCTAAACTTCACATCAGTTAAATGTTTATGGTCATGTGATGTAAAACCTCACAAAAACGTCTAAACCATATGATTTTAAACTACATGGTAAACGTCCATGAAACTGATGATAAATTTTATGACACAAGTCTTTGATGGATGACTCTAAACAATAAAAAATTACATCTCTATCATATGATGTGAAAATATAATATTACCTTGATATAAATTATTATAAATCTCATGTTCTCTATTAAAAATTACCATATCACATGCTGTAGTGTGGTATATATGATCCTATAATTATCTCATGTTTCTCACACAATGAATGACACATGTGATCTTAGAGGTTTTGAATGATCTCTCTAATAAGCAAGGCTAAGAGTTATGTAACTAAATAAATAGAGAACAATATGTTCCATCCTATATGAACATTAACTAATTAGAGTAGATTATTTTTCTTGACCAAATTCCCCTATATAAGAGCTATATTTTTGTGGGATTTTTTAGTGAACATTTTTTCTATACCAAGGACGTGAAAATCACCCTTACCTCACATATGAGCTAACTATATATGTGGATTCTGCCTATATAAACTATATATGGCTGGATTCTTGATTAATTTTGGATATTTATTAGAACTTGGACCCTTATCAGTGACCCATCTATGAATTTAAATAAAGAAAATTCTCTCAGACACCTTAGTGTTTGATCCAATCTAGAAATATTTCATTTTCTTAATAGAACTGTATTGAGGTAAATCCCAACCTATATAGAAGAAACCTGACATACACATGATCTCGACCAATGTAGATGAAGACTCAGAAGTATTGTGTACAACTTGATAATATTACCCATACTTGATATAAACTAACTTGTGTAGATATCTTTAATATATATTCATCATTGAAATATATTGCTAAAATCCCCTCTCTCCCACATATGAACTAGATAAAAATAGGGGTCCTCATCATTGAGTTCTTCATTTGTGAGTGTACACTAAATATGCTCTCCCATATGATAGATAATAATATGAATAAGGGAAACAATTTAAGAACTACATGTGGTTCGATTCTTATCCTCATAGGATACATTGGGATGATTGGATATCAAATCTTGCACACAATCAGAGAAAGAAAATTGAAATATCATTTTTTTGTGAATATGAGATAGATATATGAAGTGAATTTGTCTATAATAACAAAATGTATATTTGATCCTATCATTGTGAGATATATAGTGATACCTAGATCCTATATCTAAAGACAAGACATAAATTCCACCAACAAAAACGTTCTTATCTTATATATATGAGTAATATATACGTAACATGTTCTAGTAAAGATTCATTTTTAAACCCTCACTAAGATATTAGAGAAAAAATGTCTATATCCTAGTGAAAAACAACTCTTTATTAATATTTATCCCTTTCCAATAACCTCCCAATGAATTAAAAAAATAACTATGTTTGACATGAATCATGCTAAATCAAGATAAATGTGACATATGAATCATATATTCAAGACCCATCCCTTAGACATCTTCAATTTTTAGTCATTTCTAGAAAATTATAGCGTCCTAATCATATAAATCCTGGTACTAAAATACATTCTTAAATATTCATCAATGTATATTTTTATCTATCAAACATTGTGTTTTGAGTGTCTTGGACCACCAGTAACCATTCATGGCTATCAAAAAAGGGAATATTTGACTCTAAATAACAATTCTTGTTGACAATTCGTACATTCCCTTGACAAGTCTCTATATATGTACCTCTGATACAACATATGAACTACAGGTATCTTTATCCATGGGAGGAAGATCCCCAAATTTCTATTTGACTTGGAACCATCACAATGAAACATGTTATTCTATTGAATCCAATTGTCATGGCACTAATTCTAGTTCCACAACACTTCTCCCTATCTAAAAACCATGAGAAATTGTTTATGAAATTCTCACTCCATGTTTGAATGATATTGGGAAATTTATAGTCTTTGAGCCCCAATTTTTTGTTATTCTTACCCCTCCTGTCTATGAATCAGGACCTTAAACTGTATTAACCTTCTCTAAGACAGTATATCATGAAATTAGATTCCATTTTGACATCGAGACTCACCTTGTGTTTTACATAAAAACTATATATCTTGTTTTTCAAATCTATACGGCCCAAAAATAAATACATAATGGTAAATGTTGTATAAAGTTAAATTCAGTACTTTATTTCCATGATACACTACATTAAAATATCTAACTCTTTGTTTTATACCATAATAAACTAAACTATAGGTTAAAAAAGACAAAACAAATTGCTATAAAAGTGGGTCCCTAGACCTAACTTTCTCAGTACTTTTTTATTTTCATATAATGTATATAATGAGTTATCCATGACACACACTTACTATAGTAGTGTTTATATTTCTCTATCCACTATTTATATGATAATTTCTATATATTATTTGTCATATTTAAAAGTTATATAAGTTCTCATGATATAATCCGAACCTCGAGAAACTATAAAATTAATATTAAATACATGTATTATGGTTTAGATACATCATGATGAATGGAAAAGGATGATGATTGACTATCAGGTGTTGGGGAATCATAAGCATTAAGACTTATTCTCATTAATTTTTTACTTTTTGATCTATAGTAGACGAGATCTTGTGGACTAAACCACTAATAGGAACACCACATGTTTGAGGTGTCATTTTTTGTTCATGCATGTGAACATATGTAATGGTATCTTGACTAGAGATTATTATCAGTGCATAGAATTTGATCACATATATTGATTCAATAATAAAACAATGGAATAGATTTCATAATGAGGTATCTTGTGTTGGGTGAATCCTTGGTGGTATGTCATTGATTGAATATTCAATATAGAATTCGTTGCTTCTGAAAGGAAGTGATATCTCATTCCTAGTAGGTTAGGATGGTGGAAACTTCCATAAATTCATGTCCATGGTATATAAAGGTATGTCCACATTGTTAAGTAAATGAATGATAAAGAAATAAAGGATTATGGAACAACATGTACATGCAACATTATGAGATATTTTGAAAAAAACGAGAATAGATTACATGATGTGGGTTCATAGTAAATGATGTTATGGTTATGGATTTCTTTATCACTTTAGGGGTCTTGATAAGCTGTAGTCTCCACTCCTAGTATGTGAATAGAATTTAGTAATATAAAGATAAGGGACTAGAGGGTCACACACAATATCACATTCAAAAGAATGTCATATTCATATGAATAATAGTATAGTTCATGGTGGGCCCACCATATGGTCCAAGATATTTCTAATAATATTAACCCAAAAATGAATAAATAAATTAATTATTCTTCTAGTATATAATAATTGTTGTTTATTTTATTTATTAGATGTATTGATATGGTATTAATTTAATAAATGTAAAAATATTACATGAATGAATATAAATTTAATATTAAATGTTAATATAAAATTTAAAGGAATTATAAGTGATGTTAATAATTCGATTTTGTCATATAATATATTAATTATATATTAAAAGTAAGTGAAAAATTATAAATGGCATCATAACATAGTTATTTGTTCATAGCATGTCATTTATATCTTATTTAGTGGGAATTACATATAAAATGGTTCAGGACCAGATCTAGGTGTTCAACCCCCATTATTTGAGAAAAGAGGAGATAATTTCTATAAGACTATTCATTCCCAAAAATTTGAGAGCTCATCTATCCTAATTCATGCATCCTATAGAGAGAAGGGATTGTTCCAATAACTCGATCTATGACCATCATCGTGGATTGAATGAACAAGATCACGATGGTCATTGAGACATTAATGGATTCATCAAACCTCCATGATTGAATTTGTAATTCGACTAGCAGTATTCTAAAAAACTCTCGAATAATGTTTGGATGATCTAGAGAGATTCATCATAGGATCCTCAAGTGAATTTTCCAGGTTTTTTGACCTGAGGTGAATCATTTGGGAGAATGTAAAATGGTTCGATTTGTGACAATCATTTTTCTATTTTATAGAATTTCTCACCAGATTCACCATTTTATATTTGACTCAATTTGCACCGTTTATCTTTTATGTGGTGGATTGAATTATTTTGACCCTATGGGGACTGCAAATTTTATCCCTTTTTTATTGCAAAAGAGGTACCACATTTGAATGGTCCCGACGAGTGATTGCAGGGGGTTATGTATTTGTGAAATCAGTACACTTAGGATAATATTTCTTTGAATGGTCTCCAACAGGTTTATTCATGGATAGAGAAACCCCCAACGACCCTTTAATCCATGACTCATGGACATAATTTCTATAGTTAGGTGCTCGTTGGATGAATATTTTTGCAACAACACTTCAGGACTCCATTGGTCGATAGGATGGGAGGTCAGACTCATCACACCCTTTTGGGGAGATGTTTTGAATAATCAAGGACACTCTTATTGATTTATTTCATGTTCAAATGTTTGTGAATCCTTGGTTCATCCTGATGAGTGTATCCATGGGTAACCCGTGGGTTCAAAGATCAATCATGGATATGCATGGGTGAATAATTACTTAGACAACACTAGTGTGAGCCTCGTGATGAGGTGCTCTATTCTATCACCATCCAAGAGAAACAAAAGGTGGTTTGATGTTGGGATTGAACCCATGAGACGGTATTCCTACATATCATCATAAGAGGAATAAGAATCCATGTAGTTTGTTTATGGGTTGTGACCTGATTGGGGATTACATATGGGAGCTTCCCATCAGAGATAATCGAATCATGATTTATTTATGAAGAGGATTCCCTTTGTTGGGTAATTTTTGGGGTAAAAATTTAGAGAAATGGGTACCACTTTAATCTTGGGCCATCAAACAAGAATCCAATGTATCCTATTTGGAGCATAATTTAGATTTCACATAGTTCGTTAAGCTTGGGGATTATACCTCATACGAAGCCCATTTGTGAGTTTTGAATCAGGACATACTTTGGAAGAGGAATCCCTTTTGTTAGGGTTATAATTGGGTTTACCATCATGAAGGGAACCCCTTGAGCTAGGGCCTTAAAGCAGGCGTCATATGTATCTTAGTTAGAAAAGGAATTAATGTTCTGGTAGTTAATGAGGGGGGGGGGGGGTCTTGCACGTGTAAAATGTAAATTTTTCTAAAACCATTAAGAGGATCTTGACTCATGATGATGTGAAGGTTTGGTTGTGGATTTCACCTAGGAGGATACAAATGTTTTGGGGATATGAAGATTTCACGATCACAACCATCCTTTAAGGCCACATGATTCATGTTCGATGTGTGAAATAAGTGGAGGAAGCAAAATCTAAATATCACATGTACTACATCATCTGTTGGTAGATGGTACTAGAGTCGGGAGAGAGATGGAATGAATTTAATCATGAAACCCTCACCTATGTTGATATCGAGGATAGTCAAATCTTAGCGATCTATCTGGACACATACCGAGATGAGGTGAAGAGGGTGAAGAGTGACACCTATCACAAAAGTCTAGGGACATACCTCAGGAGAAGTGCCCTGACATAGGTTCTGGGAAAGGGGAGGAGCATCATCCCTGGTCAAAGGGGAAGGGAAGAGTGACCTTATCTCTCGTCAATGGCACTCATGGAAGGGGAACGTTAGTACTTAGACCTAAACCCAAGAATATGGAGGTTCATGTTGGTATTCTGAATTCAGATGCTAAGTTTCCTTGGGTATGCTAACTTGAAGAAATTACAGGGGTCCAAACCATTGTGGGGAATGATTTCAGAACCCCTCTTACCTTCAATATGTAAATTTAGAAAGGCATGTTGGTGAACCTGTTGATCTAACCATATGGTTCTGGTGGCTTTGGATGAGGCTTTGTCCTGATGCTAGTGGATCGGTTCATAATGGAGCCATGGAAGATTGGACGATAATGGGGGGGGGGGGGGCATGATTAGAGCCAGAGGGAAGCACACCTGAAGACACCCCATTCCATATACAATTTTCTCATGCGAGGTGGGGGTATCCCTACATAGCATACTAATATGTGGGTAGAGGGGTCGTCCACGTACCGAAGAGGTACACAAACCTGGGTATGAACCACTGTGTTTCAAATCCATACACGGTCCAGGATATGGTCTGCATAATGGAATGTTATGCAGAGTTGGATTTGGTTTGCAACATTGTCTCAGGTTCCATCTATATACAGTTACTGTACACGGTGCAAGGTTCAATCCGCATAGCGATTCACTATTCAGAGTGCTGAATTAAGAAGGTTTCTAGAGATTACGTTCCATAGAGAATTCTTCCATGAGGGATCTATGGTTTTCAATTGCACCAATTAATTTCACAGTTCACCAATTATTATTAAGTTCCATCTTGTTGTTGGTCACGATGGTCTATACATGCAGGAAAATTTGTAACACCTGAAGGTTTTGAAAATCAATATTGAAAGCATGAAACACTATGTCTCTAAAAAACAATACATTTTATAATATATCTGTTAAAAAAAACATTTCCTCTTATATGTTTTTAATTTCGATAAATGATAATCTAGAGTTGTGATTATTTAGTCATTTGGAGTTTGATAAGATAAACTTGAAATTTTTTGAATAGTAACATACCCTTATGAATAGTAATATGACCCTTATGAATAGTAAATAATTATATTATTTTATTTTCTTAAGGAAATATGATAATGAGATCTTAATTTACTTTTATATATGATATAAAACTAATTATACCTATAAAATCATTATTTTTAGTATTAACTATGATTTTATTTAAAAATTAAATTAATAATATTGAGAATTTTTTTTGGAAAAATGGGGTTTATATTTTAATTCTACATGTTGGAAAATGGTAGGGGTGAATTTTTGGGATTTTTTAAAAATACATTAATTTTCCGTGAATAGTAAAAATATAGTTACAAGTTTTCGGTATGTTTAATGACATCATAAGGATTTAATAATTAATATAAAATGATGGCTGACTTGTATACCAAAAAATAAGATATTAGGTATCCCAATTGGATATTACCATTGTCAAATACCTTTGGCAAACCCATGGTTTTACAAAAACCACTAACGAGGGGTCTTTTTGAATTAATAAAACATTCTCTCTATTTTACTATAAATACCCACTCATCCATTAGTTTTATTTCATTAAAAATCCATCATCCTCAAAGATCTAGAGGTTTTAACTCCCTAAGTGTCCTTCCAAGGTGTACATAATCACCCAAGGTCCAAACCTTCAGATTCTAGGAGTTACTCTACAAGGTAAGGGAACCATTCACCCTCCTCTTTTAGGCTACACTTATTTTATGTTATCCCTTTGAATTTCCATTCTCATATGTTGTGGTTTGATATTTTGTATTCTTATTAATTTCTTTTTTTTATGTCCATATTATGAGATACTATTTTTCTCTCATCAATTCATTTTATGAAATTTTAAGTGACGATGTTAGGTTACTGAATTTTTATAAGGGATCTCTCAACTTTTCGTTTATTTTCAAGATCATCTATTTTCTTTATCTATCCTCACCTCCTCTATCTAAATTAACATGATAACGCTAGTATTATCTATATACTGAAATTATATCATGTTAATGGAAGAAACATCATCAATACTCTTACTCCCTCCCATTTATTTTTTAAACGAAATCAACGCACATGAGGTTCCAATTTATAACCTTCATGGGAGACAATGTTTCGTTCTTAAATTTCTCGTTCATTACTGGTCATGAAACTAGTTATATTGCTAAAACTGACTATAATATCTGTATTATAACCTAATTTATATTTTGGAACCATTATAGGTAATATTATTAATTTATATTACAAAACTAGTACATAATAATCCAAATTCCTCTAAATAATCGAAGTGGTGGTCATCTAATGATTCATAGTCATTCCATGTAACCAAATGGTAGAAATGACCATTAACAATTCTAGATGTTCATAAATAATCTTTAATTTCAATTATATAGATTTACAACCACTCAACATGAACTCCATTACATAAAAACAAGTAAACCAATTACGAAAATCAAGAAAATAATCAATATGGAACGATAGAATTCAATATAATAACTTATCAAAAAGAAAATAAATAAAAGAAAAAGAATTATTATAAAATAAATAAATGTCTATAATTATCTTAAATATGTTATTAATATGTCTAAATTTCATATTTCAGGACCTCATGTTCAGGAGAAGAACACATTCTGACTTAAGGTAAGGGCTTTTCCAACCGAACTTCTATTTTAATTGGGGTTACTTTCATTGTATAATTACCTTCTTAAAATAATAATGTATTATTATGTACTCATCATGAATTCTGTGTGATTATTATATATATGTACCCCAAAAAAAATCATTCATTAATTTATGGATAGTGAAACATTTTAAAAAAAGAAACATTCAAAATTTTTTCCAAAATACAAGCTCGATCAAAGGGAATTTCTAAAATTCTTGCCTATTTTCAAGGTCACTATATAATCTATTTTTGGAACCATTATCTTTATAAAATTAATAATTTTTTAATTAAATACTATATTAATTTACTTCCGATTTTATACAATTATTTTTCCAAAAGAACTCTTCTTTTCAAAATAAAAGAGTATTTATCTCAAGAATTGCTTAATGATTTTATAAGAGTATTTGCGTCTGATTCAACACTCTTATTGATTATTATATATTATTGGGTTTAATAATTTATGAAGTCATATAAAATATTATTTAATGGTTTATTAATAATTTTATTGTGGAATATCTATTGTAAAACCATTCAGCATATTACTCGGAATGGTAAGTGTTTTATGATTGGGGAAAGTTAGTTTCATTTCATATGATAGTTTCAATATGAATGTATATGTTGTTTATGATTATAAACACTCATATTAGGAATGAATTGGACTTATTATGTGATGGGTGGGGCCCGTTGTAGCCCCTCTATGCATCATTATATCTCATGATACAAATAGACGTGGAATTGGATGAGGACTTTCCCAATGTGATATATGGTTTTAGCTGAGGCCTTAATCATTTTTAGACGTATTGGCTGAGGAAATGAAAAAATGTTTCTGAATGTCCAAAATATAAACTTCCCTCATTATGAATCTAGTAATTGAAAGTTCATTTTGTTATTCAACTAGTATAATATACATGATTATGTTTATTTATGTCATTATTTACTCATCTCATATTCCTGCCATAATGTGTTGAAGTTTATTTTTTTTAAAGGAACATGTTTTCAATTATTCACCATGTTTATTTTTATATTATGTTCCATTGTATTTCTTACCCTTACTATGAATTTGAGCTCACCAATTTCTTATTTTTCATTTTCCCAGGATATGGAGAAGTTAGTTATGGGTGACTTTCAGGCTTAATCTAGGAGGTATGGATGTTTCTAATGAAATAAATTATTATTGTATTTCCATTAAAGATGTAATGTTGAACTTATTTATGTATCATTTTCCAAATTCTACTAACTAATTGGTCCTTTAGGATGAAAATAATTTTTTCATAATCCAATGTAATAATATAAGGCACTGATTCATGGAAACTGGGGTCGGGTCCTTACAGTTTGTATCAAAGGATGCTTAGTAGAAAACCTGGAAATTAGATTTAGAAAACATAGATTAGAGAACAAATCCCTAATATTGTCTTTGAGGATAATAATATAATAACATCCTGGTATTTTGGTAAGGAAAATATTATGTGGATATTTCTAGAAAATACATCCCTGTCAAGATACAAATTGCTATAGGTGGATCTGGCCTAGATGTTCCTATGAGTGAAAGCTTCAACAAGGATTTTTGGGCTTGACCTAGGATATCCTGATACATGACAACAAGCCTTAATTTACTCTTGGTATTGAAACTCTCAAGCGATATGATTAAGATAATTCATGACTTCTCTATAATAAATTATGAAGGACTTAAATGTAATTTTTTCCTCAAAGAATCTATTTTTGTGATGATGGGATTTACCATGCACAAGATCTCAATTTATGCAATGTATTTTGTTATTTTAAGATTATACATTATGATTCATACCCTAATCTAGTGTATGACATTATTTAGAAATGGCACCTAGTGGAAGGAATGGAAACCAAATGAATGCACGTGTCCCCTGTAGGGATTTCCCTCCAATGCAAGAAAATTATGTTGGCTCTGGTGTTGAGAAACTTATAACTATACCAGGATAACTTACTCAGGTTATGAATAATAACCTTACCTGTATGGAGTATCTGGATCCACCATGTGGAGGAGATATGTTAGATCATTTTATGTGACAACAACCATCACAATTCAATGGGACTACAAACCCATTTGTAGCTAAGAAGTGGATACATTTCCTGGAGAAGATATATATCCCTTTAGGTTGTAATGAAAGAGAGAAGGTCCTCATGGAAGTTTATCATCTATCAGGAGATGCAGATCAGTGGTTGTCACTAATCCAAAACACAAAGGAGGAGGAAGAAATAGAAGATATGGAATGAAGAGAATTTAAACAAATATTCCTAGAGAAATAATTTCCTTTTTAACAAAGAGAAGATATGGAAAGTCAATTTCTGAATTTGAGGAAAAAGGAAGTTGAGAATGTTGCAAAGTATGAAGTTAACTTCACAAGGTTAGAAATACATGTTGTGGACAACATATGAAATCCAAGGAAGAAAATTTATCGAGTCTTTGATAACCTAAATCCATTCCTATGGAAGGATCTGGTCTCCCAAAGTTTCTCATCATATGGAGATATAGTTTCATGTGCAATAAATATAGTAAATAAATTCACAAAGTCTTATTACTTTAAGGGAAATTAAGAGAAGAATATGGGTTCTGAAAACTCTAGGAAAGGAATTAAGGAAAAAAGAGAAAAAATGAAGAATTGAATTTCTACACTATGACAATTCTTAAAGGAAACACCCTGGTGCATGCTTAAATAGAAAAGGAGTATGCTACAAATGTGTACTGAAAGGACATCCTCCTGGCGATTGCAAGAGGAAGAAAGAAGCTATTAATGTTCAATGATATAATTTTTGGGAGTTGGTGCACTATGCTAATGACTGTATAAAGCATCAAGGAAACATGCCACTCAAAAGTCCAAGGGAGTAAGGCCAAGCTTATGCGATCAGAACTGGAGAGGATGAAGTTTCAAATGACGTGGTGGCATGCACTTTAATTTTTTCCTCAAAAATACCTAATGCTTTATTTGATTCTTAATCATCACGTTCTTTTATATCTTCCATGTTTTCCAAGAAAAATAGATATTTCCAATTTGACTTATTAAGGGATTTTTTAGTCAAAACTTCTAAGGGAAGTATCATTGCAACAATGTTTTGTGAATCAGTTACCATTATGGAATATAAACATGCTTTATCTGCTGATCTTATTGTCAAAACCAGGATTGAATTTTATATAATCTTTTGTATGGATTGGATTTAAGATCATGATGGGAAAATTTATTGTAAGAAGAAGGAGGATTCAATTTTTGATGATGATAAGGAATTTTTTATCTTTAGAGAAGAAATATCACCATTTGGTTCTCATCTAGATCCACCCCCATTAGCTATACTGAATTAAATCATTGGGGAGGAAGGTATTGAAATAACTATGGGCGAGGAAAAGAATGTTCAAATATAATATGTATCTATTATGAAAGAATATATTGATGTCTTTCCAGTGGATTTACCTAGACATCCTCCAGAGCAGGAAATGGAGTTTTCCATTGAATTAATTCCTAGTTCAAGGCCCATATCAAAGACCAATTAAAAAAATTACAATTTGGAGTTAGTGGAACTAAAGAAACAACTAGAGGAATTGAGTGAAAAAAAGATTTATTCTCCACAATACTTCTCCCTAGGGAGCCCCTATTCTTTTCATTATGAAGAAATATGGGTCTATGAGGTTTTGCATTGACTATAGGGAGATAAATGATATAACAATACAAAACAAGTATCCCCTACCTCTTATTGATGATTTATATGATCAACTTCATAGAGCCCAATATTTTTCTAATATTTATCTCTGATCTTGATATCATCAGTTGTTTGTGAGGAAAGAATACATCCCAAAAATAGCATTTCGAACAAGGTATGAGCATTACGAGTTTACAATAATTCCTTTTGGACTAACTAATGCACCATCTGTTTTCATGTATCTAATGAATAGAGTTTTCAAGGAATATCTTGATGAATTTTTGGTGGTGTTTATTGATGATATCTTGGTATAATCTAAAACCTCTTAAGTGTATGAAAATCACATGAAAAATATTAGGAAAACTCTTAGAAGAAATGAATTATATGGGAAGTTTATCAAGTGGGATTTTTTTCATCAACATGTTTCCTTTCTAGGCCACATTATCTCGAAAAATGGAATATATTTAGATAATGTAAAGACAAATGCTGTGAAAGAGTGGCCTAATCCAAAAAACATAACCATGGTATGTATGATTATCTGTTTAGCAGTACTGCACACTGTTCGGGTACTGTAGCATCACTGTACACTGTGCAGTACTATAGGAGTATTGTACACTATACGACATAATAGTAGTAATGTACACTGTACAAGTACTGTAGCAGTACTATACACTAAGCGAACACTGTAGTAGGAACTATAGTAGGTACTGTTCGGTACTGTAGTAGCTGGAACTATTCACCTTGGGCCACTGGTTTGGGCTTGGTGTCCTTAAGGATTTAGGGACACCAAGGCATTCAGGTCAGTAGGGCATTCAAGACACCTTTAAGGCCCTTGGGCCACCTCAAGGCGTTCGGGCCACATGCAGTTCCCCAAACACACGACAAAAACGGAGCAGCCCCAGAAGAGGATTCAGTGTAGGTGCACTCACTAGAGCAGAGCCAAATGGATTGTCAGAATGAGAGGGTATGACTAGGCCATTGGTACTAGCTTGTGCTTGCATGGGAAGCCTAGCCGGATGACCATGTAAAGGTTGAGAGATACTATCATGATGCAGATGCTGGGGCATGGAAGTTCCTTCGTTATAGTCTGGTTGAATTCCCTAAGACATTTGGGTCATGTAATCTCCTAACCCTATGAGCCTTGTAATCTCTAAGACTACGAGCCTTGTAAGGGTCCCCCCCCTCATCCCTAGAAAAGAGGTTATCAAAAATCAATAAAATTGAAGGCCTTCAGGCCATTCGAGCATATGAAAAAAGGAATGTGAATAATGTTTTAATGAATTGAAGTGAAGATTAATGAATGCTCTAATCTTGACTCTACCATATGGGAATGATAGATTTGTGATGTTTAGAAATTCATCAAAGAAAGGGCATTGATGTGTCCTTATGAAAAAAAAATAGAGTAATTTTCTATGCATCTAAGAAGATAAAAATTCACGATCAAAACTATCCAACTCATGATCTTGAGTTAGTAGTGGTAATCGTTGCTCTGAAGATTGGGATACATTGACTATATGATGAAAAATGTGTGATATATACAGAACATAAGAGTTTGAAATATATATTCTGAAAGAAAGAACTAAACATGAGACAAAGGAGATGGATTGATCTATTAAAAGATTATTATTTCACAATACACAACCACTTGGGGAAGGCAAATAAGGAGGAAGATTCTTTGAGTAGAAAGGACCGCGGAATTCCGAACAAGATGAGAGTTGAAAGGGATCCTTTGTTCGGGTATCTAGAAAATATGGATATGAGAATTATCAAGGAAGGTAACACATAATTTTTTTTTCAAATGGTTACCAAACCTTCTTTACTAGAAAGGATAAAAAGTTCTCAGGCTCATGATGAGCAGTTTCAATAGAAAATTTTGGATGAAAATTATGGGAAGTTGATTGACTTCATATACGAGGGTGGCATTTTGAAATTTGGGAAGAGGATTTGTGTTCCTGAAATTCCTAAGCTAAAGAGGTAAATATTGGATGATTCTCAGAGTTCTAATTTCACTATACAACGTATGAGCACAACGATGTATAGAGATTTAAAGAAACATTTTTTGGTGGGAAAACATGAAGATGGAGATCGCTGATTATGTGTCGAGATGTTTGGTTTGTCAATAGCTGACGGCTTGAAGACAACATCATGGAGGAGTCATGCAAACACTTATTATTCCTATGTGGAAGTGGGATGATATTATGATGGACTTTGTCAGGGAGCTACCAAATACTCCATGAAAAAATGATATGATTTGGATCATTGTTGATCGTATTACAAAATCAACACATTTTCTTACTATAAGAGAAGATCCACCACTTGAACGTCTATCAAGACTATATATTAATGAAGTTGTAATAGTTCATGGTATACCCTTATCAAATTTTTATGATTGTGATCCCTATTTTACATCAGAATTTTGGAAAAGTCTTCAGAAGGCCCTAGATACTAATCTTTGTTTGACCACTGCCTACCACCCACTAACTGATGGAAAATTAAAATGTACTATTCAAACATTGGAAGTCATGTTGAGGTCTTGTTCACTTGACATTCAAGGTATGTGGGATTAGTATTTACCTATTGTAGAATATTCATATAACAATAGCTTCCATTCAACTATTCAGATGGCACCGTATGAAGACTTATATGGAAAGAGGTTCTGTACACCAACTTGCTGGGATGATGTTGGTGAGAGAAATCTTTTAGGACTAGAACATGTTGAGGAAACATCAAAAAATGTGAATATTATCCAAACCCATATAAAAATTCCTCATAGTAGGAAAAATATCCATTCTTCTAATCGAAGGAAGGATTTAGAATTTCAAGAAGTAGATCATGTTTTCTTAATGGTATTACCATGGAAGGGTATTATACGATTCCACAAGAAAGGAAAAGTAAGTCCCAAGTACATCAAAAAAATTTTAAAATTCAAGACCAAATTGGATCCATATATTACTGTTTGGAAATTCCTCCAAGTCTCTCCAAAGATCACAATGTGTTCCACATGTCAATGTTAAGGAAATATATGCTAGACCCAACACATGCACTCTCCTATGAAGAAGTAGAACTTGAGGCCGATATGTCTTATTGTGAAGAGCCTATCAACATTCTTGATACTAGAGAACAAGTATTGAGAAATCAAATGACTCATTTGGTAATGGTTCTTTGGAGGAACCATAATTTGGAAGAGGCAAAATGGGAGCCTGAGGAGCTTATTTTGAAGACATACCCAAATCTTTTTAGGTAACATTTTTTGAATTTTGAGGACAAAATTTTTGTAAGGAGGGGAGAATGTAACACAAAAAGATTTTTAAAATAAATATTGAATTCATGAAACACTGTGTCCCTATAAAACATTAAATTTATAATAATTTATTAAACAAAACATTGCCTCTTCTATGTTTTGAATTTCAAAAAACGGTCATCATGAGTTGTGATCAGTAAGTCATTTGGAGTTTAATAAGATAAACTTGATTTTTGGTGAATAGCAACATACCCTTATGAATATTAATATGAATTGTAATATGACACTTATGAATAGTAAAAAATGATATTATTTTATTCTCTCATGTAAATAAGATAATGCGATCTTAATTAAATTTTCAATGTGATATAAAATTAATTATACCTTTTAAAATTGTTATTTTTTTTGAATTAACTATGATTTTATTTAAAAATTTAATTAATAATAGTTATAAAATTATTTTTGAAAAATAGAGGCCATTTTTTAATTCTATACATAAAAAACTTCTAAGGAAGAATTTTTGGGATTTTTCTAAAATACTTGAATTTTCCATGAATAGTAAAAATATAGTTTTGAGTTTTTAAATGTTTAATGAAATCATAATGATATAATAATTAAAATAAAATTATGGTAGAAATGTGTACAATAAAATAAGATATTATGTTACCAATATGGCTAATACCTTGGGCAAGCCAATGGTTTTACAAAAACCCCTAACGAGGTGTCGTTTTAAATTAATAAAAAATTATCTATCTTTTACTGTAAATAACCAATCATCCAATAATTTTCTTTCATTCCAAATCACTCTTCATCGAAGATATGGTGGTTTTACCTCCCTCAGAGTCCTACCAAGGTTTAGTTAATCACCCAAGGTCCCAAACTTTATGTTCTAGGAGTTACTCTACAAGGTAAGGGAACCTTTCACCCTCCTCTTTTAGTAAACACTTCTTTTATGTTATCTCTTTTAATATACATTCTCATATGTTAGGGTTTGATATTATGTATTCCTATTACATTCATTTGGATGTAAATATTATGATATACCCTTTTTCTACCATCAATTCATTTTATGAAATTTTAAGCGACGTTGTTAGGCTGCTGAATGTTCATAAGGGATCTCTAAACTTTTCTTTTATTTTCAATTTCATATATTTTATTTTTATATGCCAAATTTATCCATAAAAATGACTATGATAACTATATTATCATTTATATACTGTAATTATATCATGTTAATTGAAGAACCATCTTCAATATTCTTACTCCCTCCCTTTTATTTTTATAAATTATTTGAATGTACATGAGGATCCAATTTATAACCCTTGTGGACGATGAAGTTTCATTCCTCAATTTCTCCTTCATTACTGGTCATGAAACCATTTATACGGTTTAACCAGGCTATAATATATGTATTATAACTTAATTAATATTCAGGATCCAGTATATATACATATTATTAATTTATCTTCGAAAAATAGTTCATAGTAATCCAAATACTGCAAAATAATCGAAGTGGTTGTTATATAATAATTCATCCTCATTATATGTAACAAAATGATAGAAATGACCATTAAAATTTTGTAACATTCATAAATAATATTTAATTTCAATTATGTAGATTTATAACCATTCCACATGAACTCTATTACTTAAAAACAAGTGAATCGATTATGAATATCAAGAAAACAAACACTCCGGAACAAGGAAATTCAATATAATAACTTATCAATAAGAACATATATGAACTAAACACAATTATTTTAAACTCAATACATGTATATTAGGTTTTTAAATAAGTTATTAATAATATTTCATATTCCAATACCTTATGTTCAAGAGTGAAACACATTCAAATTTAATGTAAGTGTTTTTCCACTTGAACTCCCATTTTCAGTCGGGTTACATTCATTATCAAATTACCCCAGCAAAATTCTTACATATTATTATGTACACCTCATTAAAGCTTTTTTAGTGTTATATGTATGTACAAAAACCATAAAAATTACTTATTTTATGGATAGTGGGATGTTTAAAAAAAATAAACTTTCCAAATTTTTTCCAAAATACAAGCCCGATCTATAGGAATTTTTCAAATTATTATCTATTTTCAAGGGAACTCTATAATATGTTTTTTGAAACCATTATCATTATAAAGTCAGTTATTTTATTATTGTAATACTATATTACTTAAATTCTAGTTTTATACAAATATTTTTCCAATCTAAAACTTCTTTTCAAAATAAAAGAGTATTTATCTCAAGAATTGCTTATTGATTTTATAAGAGTATTTTTGTCTGATTCAACACTCTTGTTGAATCTTATGTATTATTGAGTTTAATAATTTATATATTCATATACCATATTCTATTGAATAGTTCATGTCTAATTTTATTGTGAAAGATCTATCCTAAAACCATTCACCATATTACTCAGAATGGTTAGTGTCTTAAGATTGGGGAAAGTTAGTTATATTTCATATGATAGTTTCAATATGAATGTATAAGTAGTTTATGTTTATCCACACTCATATGGGGAATAAATTTAACTTATTATGTGATGTTTGGTTCCCAATATATCCCCACGATGCATCGGTAGGTCACATGAAAAAATAGACATTGAATTGGTTGAGGCTTTTCCCAATGTGATATATGGTTTTGGACGAGGCCTTAATCATTTTTAGACATCTTGGCCAAGGCCCTAAAAAAATATTTCAGAATGTCTGGCATATGAACTTCCCTCATTATGAAGTTATTAATTGAAATTTCAGGTGGTAATTCAACTAGTAGAATACCCATGATTTTGTTTTATTATGGAATTATTCTCTCAGATTATATTCTTTCCATAATGTGTTCATTTTTGTTTTTTTAAAGGCTTGTGTTTTCAATTATTCACCATGTTTGTATTTATTTAATATTCCACTATATTTATTACCCTTACTAATCATTTGATCTCACCCATTTCTTATTATTTATTTTCCTAGGATATGAAGAAGTTAGTTATGAGTGACTTGCATGATTAATATAGGAGGTATGGATGTTTCTAATGGAATAAATTAGTGTTGTATTTTCTTTTAAGATGTAATGTTGATCTTAATTATGTATCCTATTTCCAAAATCTACTAAAATACATGGTCCTTTAGGATGGAAATTCCATGTTTACTATTCCAATTTATTAAAATAAGTCACCGACTCTGGGAAACTGGGGATGGGTCCTTAAAAAATTGGTTCATGGTTTTCACTTCATTGATAATTGGAAACTGAATTCAAAATCGTATCTAAATTATTTCTTCCAACCTCTAGGGTATCCTTTGTACCCTCTTCCACTGATCCAATTTCCTAGTTCATCTAGTTCTCTTTTTATAGAGAAGTATGGAAATTATATATGTGGGATTTCCACACCATTTACAAAATCTCAAAAATATATATCTAATCCCATGGAAGACTTAGTAAACTAGGGTATTTAGATGTTGTGTTTTATGAGATAGGGTTTGTGGAACCCTCAGACTCAGTTCACCCTCATGTTTCTTATTTATGAGGAGTGGTATGTAGTGGAATTTCTCTGCTTGATTCCGCCAATCGACATGGTTCATGGCTTCCTGGGTTTGATAGCCATCACCTCGTGGTAAGTTCCTCATTGGTTCTTTCGCATACTGATAGTTCGTTGTTTAATTGTACCAAAAAACATTCCTGGAGTTGGTACATGGTCAGCCTAAAACCCATTGAGAAATTTTATTTCTTCAAGTTTCTTCTCAAATTTCAAATCCAATTTTCACCTATTTGCCTTGCTAGACTTGTAGGAATGTTTTCTTCCTCCAGCAAAGTGATTGAGGGAGTATTTACTTCCCTTAGTGTAATTTTACAGACACTACAAATGCCCCCATCAGAATGGGGTTTGATTGGAATGAAGAGGAGGCTATTCTGATTTATAAGTGGTCCTTAAATGAAGTAATATGCAATATAATGGGTAAGCTCGGTAGGGGGACACACCCTTTTATAGGGGCCTAGGTCATTCTTATTTTACCATATCTCATGGTGAAAAGAGATCTAGACCTCTACTCAACATCCTTTTTCATCCACATATTGTCTTTCTACAAAATCCACCATCCAGGAATTGTTCTGTGCATTCCGCGAACAAAATTCCACACTGTTTGATTTACCTGCAAACCAAATTCAAGTCCAAAACAATGTCGTGGAATTTAAAACCTATGTTAGACCTTCCACGTAGATAGATTATTATGTGGTTTTTTGGTTTGGCACACTAAACAATAAACTGGATAAATAAACATGAAACTCTTTTAAATCGATCATAAAATTTCCATTAGAAAACTTTGAAAATCTGCATACATAGGCCTTGGTTCACAATTTCTTTATTCTGTGAACCACATAGTTCACTGGACAACACTCCACATGCCAACAACTCATAGAAATTAAGCAGGACATGCCTCCTGTGTAACATTTCAATATGCATAAAATGGTTGTCGATTAACATTCCCGGAAGTAGTATGCAGAGCCCCATATGGACCTTCCTTTTAAGTCATTTAGACATTTTTATATCATTCCAAAAAATTTCTCATTTGAATAACTTTTCTATTCCCTTTTTTTTCTTGTGTAGACTGTAGTGGATCTTACACAGACCACTGCCAATGCCACTATTCTTGTTGAGGTTGTCATTGATCCCCTCTTTCTACTATTGATGAAAGATTTAAGAACATAGAATACTAAGTGGATGACAAGACTCTAGTTTCCCACCTACATCAATATATGGAAAATATGTTTACTTTGTATCAAAGGGAGTGTCCGGCTTCAGACATGCTTCCTACTTATGGATTTTTTCAGCTATCTGACACGTCGATTCCAGCACCAAATCAATCTAATCAACCCAGTTCTTAAATAAAGAGCACCTCCACTCCAAAGGCCCTAATCTCTTCTAGAGTATGATATTTTCTAAGAGATGACACTGCTGTGTCCCTATTATGCTACACACGTCCAACCAAAGGGGAGGTGCAAAAGAGGACAGTCCAGACAAACCATTTTTATCAAAGCATCATGTGGATGGCCACAACGAGTGAACAACATGGTTAGTCATCCAAGAGGGACCTCCATTCTAGATGTTCATTTAACATAGACTAGGGGTAGAATTTTTGGGTTTGCCAGAGCTATGAAGAATTTCAGGCTGATCTACAGTTCGTGAGACTATACGAGGGGGCCTGGGTGTCTTGAACATACTTCCATTGGCCCAGTTCCCTCATTTCACAACTCTTTATCCGGTGGATCCCAAACAACAATACCTTCCATTTGACCGATAGGGAGGTTGGCATTAGACTTTGTGAAATCTAGATAATTTTATTAGTCCCTATTCTTGGGGAAATGTATGTGTAATTTCTACATCCTTCTTCTACTTGGGACGATGAAGAGAGGACTCATCCCTTGGCCATGAAACTCAATGTTCAGGAAAATGATCTTTGAAGGAAGTTGATCCCTATTTAAAGAAGGAAATTCCTTTCATTGAGTGGCTTGGTGCCTTTTTTAAGAAAAATGGTCTAGTGATCCTTCTGCAAAGATCCTGGGCCTGCACTACCAAGAAAACCAGGAGATGTGCGGGTACCTATTGGCCCACCTTGGAAGAGGGGATATTTCATGAATGGGGACGGGGGCATGTTTTTGATGTAGACTGATTATTTCGACTGACGTCTTTCTTGGACATTTTTTTGAGTAGATGGCTCTTACTGGTGTGGGAATATGGTGGGGTGAGTTTCCCAACATTCATCATGGACACTCATCTAGCCATTAGTAGATGTAACAATCTATCTATTCTTGTGCTGGCCAAGATTTATCGTTTTTTTGGTCCAGATTAGTGAAGGGGGGACACCTTACCAAAAGATTGGGTCCTTACAAATTATTTTAGGGCTGGATAGAGGCTCACATAAGAGGGTATAACTTTATCAATTCATTTTCAATTCCAAATTCCATCCTCTGACATTATCTTTAGTGTACCAGCGGCGTTATGCTGATGGCTTGGGATTTGTAGGATAAGCAATAAGAGAATATTGAAAATAATGAGAAAGAATTAATGGATCATCTCAAAACCCATGAACTTTTTTATTATAATATTTATTATTCCCCTACTAGGATGATTGTGAATAATAAATATGAAGTCTTTTTCAACTGAGGCTACTTTTTTCATTGATGGAAGTTGTCTTGGTTGATTGTATCATAGGGGAGTTTATCTGCGAGGGGTTTGCACCTTGTAGATTTAGTCATAAATTTAATTGTGTATAGAAATAGTGTCCTACCACTCTCAATAGTGAATTTAAATTTAAACATTTTATGTTATCTTTTTAAATGTTGATGATGTTTACCCAGGAGGACACCAAATTCCTGGTTAGAATTTCTGATTTTGGGTATTCTGTACCCTTCCACACACAAAATTATACCGAGGATTGAGTTAAATCATATCCAGATGTTCAATTAGATGACCTAGTTCCTATTGTAACAACATCCCTGACTTACAAAGATAATGGTAAGGGGAAGAAAAAGGAATTATTCGGGCACTCAGTCTAGACATGTTTTTCAAAAGCCCCTCAGTTCTCGCACAGGAATGGTCATTAAAGATGGGGTTGTGACTTATTGGGTGGAAGAACGAGCTGTCGAAGCTACTTTTGGGATTCAACCATCCATCCATCTTAAGGCTGATTTTCCAATGGACTGAAGGCAATGAGAACCTTTTAGAAATCTCTAATCCTTTTGTGATCAGTCCCCTCATGCCTTATGGTAGTTCCTCTAGTGTAGGTAGGTTTCCCTCTCCAGCATTGGTTATCTGTCAGCACCTGCTGGAATCCCTTTTTATGAGGTTCCAAAGAGGGAAAGTCCTTACCTTGAATTCATTGATACCCCAATCCATTCATAGAGCGGTCTCTACAAATACTCACATCAGATACTTTCCATGAAGTGACTAGAAACTGATGACGAGGATGTCGATGTTGTTGGCTCACTTATTGTGGCTACAATGGGAGAAGATTCTTACATACTCCCAAAGTCCATTAAAAATTTGAGTCCTAAGGGTACCAAGAGACAATAAGGACCCGGGATGCATTTTTAGTTGATGAGACCTGGTCCACTTCCCCGTTCCAATCCCACAACACTGGCCATCCAAGTTACAACTTCATTTCTAGTTGATTGGTGGTTCTGGGATGAACTAAGGGAAAATTCTTTGGATGATGATGTTTAGAGACTATGTCAAGGATGATTATTTGACCTTATGGGTTTTGGAGGAGCCATTTCACCTCATGTATTTTTAATGATGAAGATCTTGATGAGGTGGATACTTATATGAATGAAATGGTAAAATTCCTTTATGCCTCCCAAGATAGGAATTATGGGTATGACTGAGTATCATTGATGGCTATGCTCCCATGGTCGATGACCAACGCTGGAGATTATTTTATATCCAAAAACCCTAACTTTAATTTCCTTTATTTTGGAGATTCTAAAGGACCTTTTTTAGGACCCTTCAGGATCTCAGGAGATGGTTTTTCCCCATTTTATTCCTCCGGGGCACTATAGCTGGGGATTGTACCCCTCTGATTATGGGGGTGCTGCAGAAGGATCTCTGAGAGCACAATATGATTTGGAAGTAGTCATCTCAGACTATTATAGGGAATTTCCTCCTTCAGCTCTACTGGGTGATCTTATTCAGGAACAATCTCTAAAACAAACTAAGAATTGAAGACAGGTATCCCAACTACAAGACACATCAGGTGGGGAATCACAAGTAGTTATATGTTCATATGGTTTTCAAGTTGAATTCCCTTATCTTGTTGATTAAATATTATTGGAATATTTTGATGCAGATCCTATATGTATCCTGGTGGTCATTTCTCAAACGTCCGCAGATCATGTTCCCTTTATGGCGGAGGAAGTGCTGCCAGTAATTATGATTGACCGAAGTATTGTAACATGAATAACAAAGGAATCCAAGGGTGTTTTAAATCCATTAGGCATGCATAGTCCTACATAAAAAAACTCTACCTCAATTATAAAAGAAAATATAAAAATTGAGGCCATGACTGAACACACTGTTCCTATTTTTTTTGGGAATGATTGGACATTTTTAATGGAAGGGGATGAATCCAGTGAAGAGGGCCAAGAATCACATGATGTTAGAGGGACTTCAATTATTGAGGAACCCATCATTCTTGATCAAATGGAAATTACCAATATAGATAAATTTCCCTCAGAGATTGATTCTCATCCTAGACAAGTCGACTCTGCCTCTGTAGAAGTAACAACAAAAGAGGGACAATTGTCCCCACTCTTCAAAACATGGAGTTGGACATTGTGAATTGTCTCCAATTTTGAGAGAGGTTGTGGGCTTAGACTCCAGAATCTCAAGACCAATACAATTTTCAATACAAATCATCCTTGGTGGCCTAATATCAGTGAGAGAACTTCTGGGGGCTATCTTGGAGGATGTTGGTCTAGTCAGGCATGGTCCCGGGCCATTGATTACATTAAGAGATCATGGGGTGAAACAAATTATTTATGATGTGGTGTCACCTTCTCTGGGCTGTGATGTTTTCAAGGGTTGAGAAGTATTGAAGATTTGGTAGATGGAGGTCAGTTCTCGAGTCTCTCGATTGCACATATTTTGTCTCATGAGTCAAAGGTATTTAACCATCTCTTGTCTACTTTTAAGACGACAAACACAAGTTTTAATAATTTCAGTGGATGATTCCACTCCCCCCAATTGAAATCCCTAGAGGTGAGGATACTAAGGGTCGATTTATGTTACAACTCTTGAATTAAGTCCATCACTCATGAAATTCATCTTTGAATATCTTTTGTCATCAAGGAGTGTATCTGAGACTGACCGAGAAGTATTGGATGTCATTTATCCCATCCGCTAAAAGGAATAGAAGAATGTTTTTATACTAATCTCTATGAATCCACTGGCTGAGATGCTGAAAATGTTTCCAAAATCATACTACTAGTTTTTGGTCCTGGGATTGGTAAAATTTTACTATCATGGTATTTATGATATATTGAGACAAGTGTTTTCTTCAAGGGAAGTGGCTGGAACACTTGAATAAAAACATTCTACTACAGAGTCAATTAATCATCTTTTTAATGTAAGGAAAATCCTTATTGATGAAGCATCCAATCAAGATGGATCAGTTTCTAGGAAGCAAAATGAGCTTACAAGGTAAGAGTCCTTAGTGGCACAATATGACCAGGAAGTGGAGCAGTATAGCTAGAAGCTGGAGAGACTAAAGCAGGAGTGGGAACGTGCCACATTAACTATTGAGAAGGGGAAATGGTAGGTGGAAGAAGGATAAAGGGAAGTCCATGAAGATGTGAGGGATGTAAAGGAGCGACATGTTGGTGCGGAGGTCAATAACACAAACATGTTAAAACTTCGTCAGTCTATTGAGGAGTCGAATCAATTATTGATACATTTTTGAGATTCCACCAAATTTCTCTTTTAATGATCATGTACCACCTACAAAGAGGGGCTCCAGATTGTTGATGCTCGCCATATCTCTAAGAAATAAAATTTAACTATTCATTCATTCCTAATGCTTCTCCTTTTTTTGTTTAATGTCATTCCATCATAATTTACAACATAAAAATCATTTCAACCAAGTATTAACTTAATCTGGAACTGGTAAATCAAATCATGCTCTAATTTTTTTCTTGAGCCGAGGGACTCATCGAGCATAGTTTTGATGTTTATAGGGTTACATGAAAAACTTCACAAACATTGTGCCTTTTTCATGGCTTCCTAATTTTTTTTCCTAAGACTATTTGGTATGGTCATAGTGAGTAAAGAATGACTTTTTCTTAGGCCACCCTTTTTGATTTTTTGAGCTAACAAGTTTTATTCCTCATTTTAATATATGATTCCTCGGAATATATGCCTAAACCATACATGGTATAAGTTTATCAAGATGATACTTGAATTTTATCTAGGGGTTATCTAAGTGACTTTTCACATTAGCGAGTATTTCATCAATTTTGTTTTTTTGGCCATTTAAATTCATGCTAATTTGACTTATTACTGATTTTTTAGGTCAAAAAATGACCAAAATTGATGGGGATAGGGACCCATTTGGGATTCATCATCTGGAAATGTCTTAATAATAGTCAAACATGAATGAGGGATTTTCTTGAACCTGATTTTGTGATTTTTGGAGGTATATGTGGCATGGGAGCCGTTTTAGGTGTACAAATGTAGATATGGACTCTCCTGAGGATGAATTTTCCTTCGGTTGAAGACTATTTTTTAGGGAACATATGCATAGCCACCAGGGCTTGACGTGCATAGTCAAATAAAGGTTTCTATAGTAAAATCATCATCTATTTCTAATGGCCTAGGAGATTTATAACACTTTGGATTTGTTTTGAGGTTGGGGAACATAATGGGTGGGCTTTTGGGGGAATTATGTCTTAATGTTTTAGGGACATTTGTGTCAGCATTGAGTGGGAAACTAATCCTATTGGAATTTTTCTTATGTGAGGTAGGTTCGGTGAATGGTATAGGTTAACTTCATACAAACAAGAAACTTGAAACATATTATGGTGGATCATTTTTTTCAAACCAAGATAGAGTAAATGATTCAGTAGTTCAACTAGAAATTCATTTCATCTTTGGTCAGTTGAAAGGAGAAATACATAAGACCTAATCTAGGGGTTTCCAAATCCAAGGAGAGAGACGCAACATAAATTTCATATGAGAATATATAAAAGAGAACAAACTCTCATGAGGAAGAATATACCTTTGCTTGATGGTCGTTTTGTAGGAAATATATGCAGATCGACTAAGGAATGACATTCCTAGTCAAACAAAGGTGTCTGAAGGACACTGCCCTTCCACCTCTGATATCCATGAATTATTATAAGGATCACGACCTTTCTGTTCATAAAGTATGACTTGGAAATGTGGGTGTGCCAAAAAATGAAATGGGGAATTTCTTGGGCTGAAATTTATCGGGAAAACCAGAAAAAAGTTGGGGCATTTTGTTTGTCCGTTCGTGTATAAAATTCAGGCATATGGATGGGGAATCTTCATTTTATAGAATCCTTGAGTAACTTAACATAAATAGGTCTTGGTTGTTTGGATATATCCAAGATGTGGGTGGGAAAGAGAATGAAAACCATGACTTTGAGGGTTCTTAAATCAAGAGGGATTCCATGGGGCTTGGGATCCTTTAGGCGTACGATGTTTGGAAGAGACTATCTTGGGGATGAATTTTCATTTGGTTGATGGATGGTTTGTAGAAAACATATGCAGAACCACCAAGGCATGATGTGAATCGTCAAACAAAGGCATCCACATGATTCTAGCCTTCCATCTCTGATAGCCATGAAAGATTATGGTGATCCAATATTGATCAAATCATGAAGTTTGATGTGTGGAAAGAGTGTATCCATATATATTAGAAATTTCTATGTTTTGATTCACCCATGGGATCAAATAATCCCCAATATAGATCTGGCTTATACGTAGGTTGAGGCATCTATTCCATTATTGGAGTACCGTGTAGTTTAATTTCGTACAATCAGGACCTAGGGTTCTTTATTATACGGGGGAACAAAAAATATTCTTTTTAGGGTCATGGTGCTTTGAAAAAAAAAATCCGTGATTGATTTTCCATGAAGCCATAGTGGATTTATTACTATCGTCCCTAATCTCATGTGAGATATGCTCTGTATGAGAAATAAGGTATGACACAGATTCCAGACTACCACTTTAGAATGTAATAATCAATTCCAGGGATCATTTTATTCCAAGACCAACGTCATTTTATTTTACATCATGTAGTAAGGAAAAATTACAAAAAAATTATCACCGTGTGGGATGGACATAGATTACTTATAACATGAACTAAGGGAAACATAATTACCCTTGAGTAGTATTGTAAATAGGGATTCTATGGTGATTCACTTCTTTTTCTCAATTTGTGCATACAAAAGGGGAAATTTTAATATTTTCTATGGTTGATTCCATATAGTAGGATTTGAGTATCACCATGAATATCATTAGAGGGAAACCAATTCATGTAGTATTTCTAACGAAAATTTCATGTGTAGGTATATCCCACATACAGGAAGAAAGGAATTTTTTCTATTGAGTTCAATAAAAGATAAGAATCTAAGAATTTCCGTTGTGTGGTTCAGTTTAATGTTGTGTAGTTGGGGATATTATAGCCTTGTAGTTTGACATTGTGTGGTAAGGATGATGGAAGAACAGTTTACCATCTTATTGTGGTTACAACATTAAACAAAGACCATAAAAAACTATGGGTTGATCATGGTCGGGATATTATGATATTCCTTATACATGGGTGATGATAGAAGGTGTAAACCATAGTCATGGCAGGGCCTGGATCATGAGGAATGACATGGGACTTGGGAGCTATTGGGTGTATGGAAGAAGGAAAAGCCTATCTAGGGGATGGATTTTTCATTGATAAACAAACCCATTTTGTAGGTAACATATGCAGAGCCATTGGGGCTTTATTTTTATATTCAAACAAAGGTGTTCGCAGGACACTGGCCTTCCAACTTCGATAGCCATGAATGTTTTTGGTGACACAAGATTTTTATTGAGTATGGATTTTGATGATTGTGAAAGATTTGTTTGGGCATGTAAGGAATATTCAAACTATGATTAGAACTGATATATGGAATCTTCTACATATATCTGAATCATTTGTAAGGGGAAGCACAATATTTTGGCTTCTCCTGGTGGTCATAATTCACACATTGAATTTCCATCACCTTTTTCCATTTTATTGTGAATGAATTTGGGGGCATGTTCGGGATCTCATAACACTGAGAATTAGGTCACCCATGGATCTTGAAAAAACATTCAATTTAATGTCATGTGGTTATGTCATTTCATAGAATCCCTTATTCAATTTGACCTATACATAGAGAAAGGGAAATTTTTTGAATAGAGGATCGTCCAAGATGGAGGATCTGGCCATCAACACGTATTCTATAAGGGCAGGAATTAATCCATACATAGTTCTAGAAATATCCTCCATTAAAAGGTTTGGTCCATTCATAGGGAGGGGGAAGGAAATTTAAATGATGGTTGAACCAGGATATGAGATTTGTGTGTCACTATGTCTCCCACTAAGATATGAGTCAATCTATACGTAGTTCCAGCAGGTTCCCATTAGTTTAAAATCATTCAGTAATGATGAATGTTAAACAACATGAATTTTACCCATATTGTGGATGGGGCCGAAACATGGGATTTGGGAATCATGACATATCCCATAGAGATATGGATCAAGATATACATAGTTCTACAAATGAATTCTCTACATAGTTCTTTCCCATGTGTAGGGAAACAAGTGGGAAAATTTTATTGATGGGTTCCTAGTCTAGGACTTTAAATTCGAGGGTCACAAAGTATCCTAGAAGGGAAAGAATAAATCCATACATAGTTCTATACATGATATTCTCCTTGTACTGATCTGACATGGGAATAAGAGTATGGGAATTTTGGTTTCATCCTCTATGGATGTCATGTTTTTTATATTCCTCTATGATTTGTTTATGCAAGGGGATCATTACCACCAATCCTAAGCTCACGTGAGTTATAATCGATTTGAGACACAATGAGTGACAATGATGTCCCTTGTAGTATGTAGTGATAGAGGATTTAAAAAGGTAATTCTGTTTCATATGATTATTGATCCAAGATCGAGGTTTGGGGTGTCTCTATTTATCCCACAGGTAAATGGGAAATAAGCCACAAGTCGTTCTAAAATTCACTTCCTCTATCGGTCTGACCCCTTCTCAGAAAGGGGGAGGGTTTTTCTATATTTTCATAACATGAATTTGACTTATATGTGATTGATTTCTTAGAAGAAAAAAATACCTTCGAGTCCATTTTAAATATTGCGGTAAGGATGAAGATTCTATGAAATTTACTATCACATAGCAAATATTATTTTTGCGTTGCAGTTTAATGTTAGGCAGTGATGATGATTTTGGCCTTTATGCTTAAAATCATGTGGTGAGGACGATTGATCATGAAATTTCATATCATGCGATGAGGATGATTTATGTTTCTGTGTAGTTTTACATCCTACACCTAGTATAGGTTTTTCATTCTATATTAAAATTTTCATCAAGAACCTTTCATTGGTAGGGGATTTGGTGAGATATCCATCCATAGAAATAGAGGTTTATTCTATATTAGAGTAGACTTTGTATATAACATATGGACCCTCTCATTTTGGCTCTAGTTTTGGGGGATTCTTCCCAAGTATCATCAAGATTTTGAGGACCAACACCATCTCTCCTTCAAGGAAAGACTGATGGTGATCTTTCTTGTTAAAGTATCATGTGATCCAATTCTAATATATTTTCTAATGGTGGAAGCCATGAAAACTTTTCTCATCCAGTTGATCCAACACATAAAAAGGTTTCTAATATTTCTCATATGCAGGCAGTTGATCACAAATGGAAATTCAGAGTGATAAAACCTGAACTTCTATGGGAAAACTGCCTCTGTCCTGTACACCTATGAGTACAAGGTCTCTTCGGTGGCAGTGTGGGTCATGGTCCCATATTCCCATAAATATTGGTGAATATTGTCTAGAAAAGATTTTTTATCCATGTCTACCATCTTCTAAAGTATAATGGATAGAGTCTTTTTTAAATACTATATCTGTCCATTGGTCATTGCATGGTAGCAGGATGAATGATTGGATTTGATTCCATATTACTGGTATAGAATTTCCAACATAGTAGAGTAGAAGTTGGTTATATTCTCTATTATTATTATATGAGGGACACAAAATATGCTAATAATGTTGGAATTCACAAAGCTAACAATGCTTCATTCCTAGACCTCTGTAAAGGGTAAAAATTCATCCCATTTGGGGAAGAAGTCAGTTGCTGTGAGAATGAACTTGGATTGTCTAGTGGTGGTTAGAGGATATGGTTCTATGACACCCATCCCCCATATTGAGAATGGCCTGGAGTACTTAGCTGGGTGAATCATCTCTTGGGAATGGTGGATGAAATTTGCATGAAGTTGTCAGGAATAGAACTTCTTGGCGAATGTGGCAGAATCCTATATCATAGTGGGACAATAGTATCCAAGAATTAAAATTTTATGGGAGACCCCAGATAATGATATGTATTCTCCACATGTTTTGTCATGCACTTCATTCGTGATGGCAGTGGTCTCTTATCCATCAACTAACCTTAGAAGGACTCCATCAAGGACTCTCTTATTAAGAACCTTTTTTTTGGTTTGCGCCACCGTACAGAACAAAATTGACTTCCCACCTCCGAACCTGTTCTCTTACAAACATATCTAGTGGGAGTTCCGCCCTCAATAGATAATTTGTAATGGGAGTGATCCATATGGTGGTGGGACTATAAGGATCATTAATGGGGACAATATCTTTGATCTCATCGATTTTTCTTTGAATGAACGACTAGATCATTTGACGGTGGGCATTGTTGAGGACTATTTCATCTTGGTCTAGATCAACTTGGACTTTGGATCCATTTTCTAATGCTTTAGGTTGATCATTTTTTGACTCATGTAAATATATTAGTGTTGGTTCTAATGGGAATTATGCCATCTATTCTAGGAAATGGTTCACTAAAGAAAACAATACCTCCTTTCTAATTGCATTGTCACCATTTACCTTGTTGATCACCAGCTCTAAATCAACTTTTATCTTTAGGATCTTATATTGTTCTTGAAGTTCCATGCATTGAGGGCCTGGTATTATACCTCATTATTTGTGCAACCCTTTGAAATAAGGAAGGATTAAGTTAAGACAACCTTTTCTGGAGATATGTGTATTACTCCCAGCCCAAGTTTGTTGAGCTTGGGGTCTTCCATAATTTTCCCTATCAGGATTCTGAAGGCACTTTCAAATTACCTTTCCCATCCTTGGGGGATTTTTGGAAAAATAATACTTCTTCATCAGGAAGTTTAGTATCCAATGGGGTCATTTCCACTGAGGGGTGGTCCACCAAGAAATATATTATTGTATTTCCTTTGATGGATTTAAGGGAACATACTGTATGTCAAACTATTGTAGGATAACTTCCCAACATGATAGGCATCCAGCGAACATAGGACAATTGAGGATATACTTGATCGGGTTGCATCGGGATACTAGATGGACCTCATGGTGCTTCAAGTAATGTCTGAGTGTTTGGACAGAAAATATAAGGTCTATGATTATCTTTTTGATATTTTAATATCTAGTCTTAGAATCGATCATAGTTAGTCTAAAGTAATAGAGACTATTCTTGCTACTGACATCATTCTACTATGTGAGGAAATCACCCAGTTATTGTTCCAAAGAGGTCACATAAAGAATGAGTGTTCTTCCCTCGACTAGTGGGATTAGAACTACTGGGATTATGATACACATTTTATGATTGTAGAATTATTATTAAAAATAATTATCCCACTAGTATGTGGTCCCTTTCTTCATCAACCCGTTGGAGGAAAACATTTACCTACAAGGATGGCTATGAAGCACTAAATATAGGCCAGGTTCCACAGGAGAGCCCTCAAATTAGTGAGTTTGTGAGGTGGTGGCATAAAAAGGATGCATTTTTTCTTCTCAGGGCTGTCTTTGATTCCATGATGGTGTATGAGACTGAGGAGTTTCCCTGAGTTAATGCTAAAGAAGATTTTAGGGGATTCATATTTAAATGGTGCTTTCATAGTTTATTGAAGAAAATTTCGAGATCTGTCAGGTGGTTTGTGTACATTTGGTATTTAATCACCATGTATTCAACATACCATTTGATGAAGTTTCCTATGAAGGGCTTGAAAATGCGATTCATGACACTCTGGTATGTGGTGACAACATTGTTCAGACCAAAGGGAATAACCTTTTAGCAGAATACTTCATGGTGGGCAGTAAAGGTAGTGACTTCTTCATCATCTTGGTTCATTCCGATCTAGTTTTATCTAGAGTATCCATCCATGAAAGAGAGGGACTCATATCTTATGGTTGCATTGATCATCAATTCTGTGACCAGGACTCAGAAATCATATTTCGCGAAGTGCCTTTTGAGATATCTGAACTCAATACAAACTCTAATTTTTTTCATTCATTTTTTGACAGGGAAAATGGTTGCTAGCTAGATCCTAAATTTTAATTCCCCAATAGAGTTATAATTTATTAGCTTATCAAAATCACTCTCTCTTTTGGAAGCATGTGTTGGGTGGGTCCTTCTGGAAGCCTGCTTGCAACCATGATAGTCTTTCAGCAGACCCAAGTGATGAGTGGAGACCTTTGGATCGATCCATGGATTTTTATGTAGTTCTAGGATACAAATGTCTCGATTCTTCTATAGGAAGAAGTTGTAATCCTCTTTCACCTCAAAATCCATAACCACACTATTTTGGGTGGTCTGCGGGTCATCTCCAGTGCCCAGTTGTATCACACTAAGTTTATCAATTATGGTGGGAATGCCTTATTTGAATGAGGGAGGGGTATCTTTGAGATCTTCTTCTTCTTGTACTCCTTCTTATTTATCCACTTCATGATCCATTTCATCATCTTCATTTTATTCTAATGTTGAGGAAATTATTGAGATGAACTCTATAGTGTTGGGAGAAGAATCACAACTCCGATTTATGGAAACTGAAGAAGTTCCTTTTTCCCTAGCTGACTACGAGGAATTTTATAAAGATGATGGAATGGGGGTGGAGGAATTTAATTGATTTATATTAGTTATAGGAAATCATCTTATCCCTCAGTGAGTAAGGAGGGAATGGTTTGAAGTAATATGGATGGGTTGGGGTCATTTTTTAGCACTCACCATCATTATGGGGGCCAACATACTATTAACAACCTTGGACCCCGCGACCGTAAAAGAGATCATGAAGATAGCTGAGTCTATGCTCGAGCATGAACTTAAGCATACAATATGATTTATGGGTAATTAATACAGTTCCCTAAACTATTGGAGTAGATCCTAGGGATCCATTTCCAATCCATTTTGGGCAGTTGATCAATCAATATCATTGGACACAGAATGATTCTCTTTCAGTTCATAGAATCCTAAATCAATATAATTCAATAAAAAGGATTCAAATGGGGATTTATCAGCATGTCATGTCCTATTTTTTCCATTAGAATAATATTTTATGCACTGATGTTATGATGAGGGGATTGAAGCGTGCTGATGTTGCCAGTGCCTCCCCAGTAAAATTTTAAAGGCTGTATTATTCCACACTACCAGAAACTTAGAATCAGGAAAGAGGTTAGCATTCCAAGTGTTAATCTTGATTCACACCAATGGATTTTACTCACTTATTTTATATCCTAGAGAAGTTCTGGAATACTGTATCATACTGTCCTCATCATAGCCCAACCAACGAAGTGTTCGTAGTAGGGGGAGGTTGACTCTAGACCCATCATCGATGAAATGTTTTTGGAAATCAATGAATTTTTTTTATTAGAAACATATAAGGTTTTGATGTGTCCCTAAATGATAGAATATTCATGCAAATTTGTGAAGGAGATTATATCATGGAATTATTTACGGTTGATCTATGTTCGATAGACTTCTACAGAAACTACTTTCGCATCGAATTCATGGACACTTAGTAAATCTTATATGAGCTCCTCTCTAAGGTCTAATAACTAATTCAATACATCTAGGATTGAAAAATGTTTTTTTACTAAGGCTAGATACTTTAGAATATCATATTTCTACTCTAAAGGCCGATGCTACCAAGCTTGGGGATTCTATTTAATGGGTGATTTTGGGAGTTGAGCCCTTGGGGTGGACATGATAACCTCTGGGATGGGAATTGAGGGTGCTTCGATGCTCTTCAGATTCAGATGAACTAGTTGGCCTAAATTCATTGGGTGATTATACATATTTAATTCCTCTGATGGATACTATAATATGATTGGGCTAGGATTTCTTCTGGAAAGGGCAGAGAAACACTCTACTTCTGGTTGTGTCTTCTGGAGGGTCCTTCTATGAGTTTTTGAAATATTAACAGTTTGAGTTATGGTGTGGCTGGGAATTTGACTCCTATCATGACCACACATTCCTAGATTCTCTTAGCCTCTATTGCGTCTTCCTCTAGCTCTCCAGTTGGACATGGGAAATTCAGGTTCATAGCCATAGTTTCCATCAGAGAAGGGGTCTATCAAGTGAATGAAATTAATGGATCTGATGATCAGTTAATGATATGACAATGATTCTGTCAAACTATCTTCATATGATGATGTTTCATGGTAGGGAGGTTACCATTGTACCGTTTGGTGGGGTGGTTTCCTTTCATTCAATTTTTATGGTATGAAGATTGAATGTGTCACAATTGACTTTGGTCTGGGTGCAGGTTTATCTTCATGCTCAAGATTTCTGACTTTCTGATTGGAATGTATCATGGGAAACTGCCCCTTGGAGGGGTGTGGGGATAATGACGATGGTTTTTTTGCATCTTGAGATATTGGGGGCACTGTTTGTTGCTTAAATTCTTCATGGAGGAGACTAGGATCTCGATTGACTATTTTTTGAGTCATTCAACTATCAAATATCCCCCCCTTTTTTCTGGTGGCTGTTTTCCACTCCTCTTCCTCACATGGGTTTGAGGTAGAAGAATATTCCACTAGTGATGGTGGTGGTCCAAAAATGACTTTTTGATAATCTACCATCTTCTATAAGAAATCCATGAAGATACAGCATTCATGGATGGTGTGTCCTAGTATCTAGTGGCAGGTACAATAATTTGGATAGTCATCAAGACCATCTTCATTTGCTCACTTTAGTTCTAGTAGCTGTAAAGAGTATAAATTCAATGTGGCTATGAAATATTGACATAATTGGTCATCTCGAGATGTGTATAATTTATTTTTCCATTCCTATAACTTAATTCTTTTGGCACCCATTTTCACATCTTGACATGGTGGGGGTGGGTTTTGGCATGTAGGGGGTCCTGCATGGTTTTTTAGAATCCTTTCAACTAAATATCGTGCTAGGGATGGTTTAATAGTGATAGAATCCAGATCAGATATTCCCATTTTTTCCTAGGGATGAGGGTTCATTAGGGACATGAGATTGGTCTACTATAAGGAGTCTTCTATCCTTTTGGAAATGGAAGATACATCATGGAAACCACTTGTGTACATAATTAAGATGAGTGATATTCTCAATTCATCATAGATATTATCGATACACATTGAAATCATTTCATCTTGGAAGAGTAGCTGGTTTAGGGAGTAAGTCCGGCCTTTCCATTTGGCGATGACGTTAGAAACACTTTGATTCACTCACTACTTGTAGTTCAAGAGATCGCTGACTGTTGTTTTTAGAAATTTTAAACTAAACTAAATGAAAAACATTCACTGATGATCATCTCAACCTTTGATTGAGGGATCCGGAAAACTGGTGTACCACCTGAAGGTTGAACCTTATAGAGTTCATACAAAGCATCTGAGCTTCACAACCTATTGTTGCTTCAGAATTCCCATAATGGGATCATAGTAGGAAGAGTATGGTATTAGATGATGTTCTGGGTCTCTTGATCCAATGAACACTAGAAATATAGGACTCCCAAAATTTGTTGGAGGAAGGACATTACTCACCATATCGGGGTAAGGCCTCTATTCCGGTTCTCCTAGAGTACGCCGCCATTCCATGAATCCAAGTTGTGCGTTCATTTGATCGACGGTATTCCAGAGACCTTGATGAGTATATTGATGTACTTGAGCATAAATAGGTGTAGTAGGGGGCCAAATTAGATGTTTTAGTATTACTGGGCGTTGAGGTGGATTCCCCTCCTAGTGAATCCTTTATATATTCTCCTGAATCTGTTCCGATTGCTTCACTAATAGAAGGAAATCTTGATATCCTACCAGGAGTAGGTTCAGGTAGGAGGATGGTCCGGACACCACCTTGGATGAGCCTTCCAGCCTTGCTTCATTTGTCAGGATGACCCCATAAGAAAGAGGTATGTTTGACCAAAGTGTTTTCTGATTTTCCACATAAGGAACATACCATGTAAGACAGTTTTCTCTTAACAGCTCAGTTTTGAGTATCCTCAACTCTTTCATTTCATCCTCATATCCAGCATATCTCTCCTCAAGCATAGGGGAATCATCTTCGTGGGGAAGTGGAGATGTTTTTTAGTCCTTTATGTTATTATTCTCCTTGTTAGGGATTCGAGAAAGAGGTAATGGTGGATTGACTGACAATGCATCCGGATTTTGGGCAACTCTTTGTTTTTGAGTATGCACACCTTCAGGATCGGTGTGGACCTCTTCTTGGAGGTAACCATATTCTCTTGATTCCTCTTCATTTGTGTAATTTTATTTGAGTTCCACGAGAGTTAATCCCACCATGTTCACTAATTCATACCACATTGGTGGTGGTGTACCCAGTGCAGAATGGTAGGATATCTTTTTGCATCCTTTGTTGGACTTTATACTTCCATTCTATGGTATTCTTCATATTTCAAGGAGAAGAGGGACCTGAAGGGATCTTTGATCTGGCCTCACAACATGAATTCATCTCGAGGTGTATTATCCATGAGATGGGACTAAACGGGGGACCTTTTTGCTCATTGTTATTCCTATACAGTGGAAGACCAACATCCACTTTCTGGGAATTTGAGGGATAAAAATCCCCCAACCAAGCAGACTAGGGTTTCTCATGTTCTTCCATGGATGTTTTATGGCCCAGATTCATTGGTATTATAGGGAAATTTTGAGTTAAAAATTCCCCAGCCCCATGGGATGGGGATGTTCTCATATCATGGTAGCTACTATTTTTGTCTCCTTCTTTATTTCACGCACTCCTTCATAGGTGTGAGATGAGTATTGTGCTTGATTTGCATAAGATTTATTTTCTTATGAGGACATGATCATTTCTCGTTGGTTGGATTCCCTTATGCGGGATACCTTATGGATGTTCTCAGTCACCTAGATCAGGAGATTCCCAATGAATTTCTCTTGTCAGAACTACCGCTTTTGAGACTTACTCAAGACCGGTTCTTGTTGGTTGTTCCACCTTTCCTAAGAAGGGATTTAATTTTATTTAATCCTTTGGGAAATGAAATTGAAATATTTCATTTGCGATGAGTTTTTTTGGAAGGGACCAGGGGTGAAGTATAGAGCTCCATGTTCTCACCATCCCTGAATGTGATCTCTAGTTGGGGCATTACATATGTGGTAACACAACTTGGGAAGCGCATGGAGGTAGGCCAATTTGAGATATTTCCTTCACCTCTCGGATTGTGGCCTCCGTGAATACGAGAGTGATTCCATGTTGATTAGGTGGTGAAGCTCTCCTAATAGGTTAACATGTTCTGAATACCCTTCATAGGGTAAGAAATTCTTTTTATGGCTGAGATTTTTCCATATATTAAGGTGATTGTTATGTTTACATTCTTATGAAAATTCTCTTGGTATGTAAAGCTAAGAAGTGGCCATGGGACAATACATAATTGGTATGTCGTCCCTAGATAGTTGTCTTATTAGGATAAAAATATCATATTGTTGCTCTTCTGAATACTCCTCCACTTGGTTGACCCACCTTGAATGCTCCGTAATTTCAATCCAAGCATTGGGGTTGGTAGAATCATCATTGATATGTGAGTGGTGTGGTGGGTGGCTCAGAAGATAAGTGATGCCCTAGAAAAAAATCCGGATGAGAAAGGATATCACTTTTCAAAGAAATATTGTCTCGAATTTCTGACTCAATCTCTCCAAGTGACTTAGTGTAGGAGGTATTTCTCACATTTTCCTTGGAATGAGGAGGACCTTCTAGCCAATGTGAATTTTGACTGTAGGGAGGACCTTCACAATTGGTGTTACAATGGTAAGGAAGACCATTGCAACTCAGTGCCTAATAGTGAGGAATATCACAATAGTGTATACCCTTGGTAGAAACTTGAGGGTGGGCTGAAGTAGGAGGAGTACCTTCTTTCTATTTGATTTCACTACGGGAAGGACCTTCTGGATGACTGCTATGATGGCGAGGACTACTATGAGATCATGATTTCAAGTTTTCGGGAGAATTTCTGGAGTGTACATTCTGTGGAGGGCCTTAAGAATTTACTAAAATGGGGGGAAGACCTTATCATTTCATAATATTTCTATGGGGAGGGAATTCACAGAAACATCCATTATAGGGAGGGCCTTCTAAGTGGCTGCAATCACAGCGAGGACTATCATCATGGCTTGACATCCGACTGCAAGGAGAGGCATATATACAGTGTTTACCCTGGGAAGGATCATCAGGGAGGATGAAAGAAAGGGTAAGACCTTATTTTTTTTCATCTTATGTTCAAGGAAAGGGCTACCATGAAACACATCAAGATATTGAATCACATGATCGATCATTCTTGGCCCACAGAGTAAGCCCCCATGGGTACTTAGGGGAGGACCTTCAGAGATGCTGGTAGCAACATTAGAGGGAGGTACTTCGAAAATGCTACTACCACTTCTATAATTTGGCAATGGACTAATAATAACTTGAGACACTGTTGATATATGCTTGAGGGATTCAAGGACTCTAACTTACAACAAAAAATAACCATGGATATGCTCTTCATTTTCTGGTTACCTTTGGTGAATTTTGTCATTGGGTGCTATCCTTATGGGAAACTAGGGTCGTCTGTTTTTGGTAATGAACTTCATGTATAGGTCTATATTTTATTGGTTCTCATGATTCCACTGGGATACACACCAAGACATCTTGAGTTTTGGTAGGGATATATGCCTGCCCTGGAGCATCCACCACATTGGACCGACATCCCTCATTTGGAACATGTATTTGTTCCCGATCCAGTCGTCTATATATCATGAGATATTTCTATCAACCCTCCTAGACTGTATTAGGGATTGATAACTGCTCTGCAGTAACCAACTCATTTGGCGTATGGGTCATTACATTCAAGGAAACCGGACCGTGGGATTGGTTCCTCACCATTGTCACCGATGCAATGAGATCTTGACATGTTGGGAGGATATGGTTTGGAATCGACGTCTGATATTCAATAATTTATAAGATGTGATGAGATACATCTTTGGAGGGAATGGGTATGATGGTCCATTCCAATTTTAGAGTAAGAGTTTGTGCCTACTCTAGTCCTCTATAGGTTTCTAGTGGATACGAGCCATTCTCCTCTATCGGGATAGAGGAACGAGTCTCCCACAAGTTTTATTCTATGGTTTCCATTGTATTTGACTATTTGACTTCATATTTATGAGAAGGAATATTCATCTAATCACATGACGATGTATTTATCTTATAGGATTTTTATTCATCTGTTGGAATTTGACTCTTCTAATATTTTTTTGCATCCCTATTTGGATGAAGATCTTGATAATCATCAGCAAGTGTTTGGGCCTTCCTATAACTAATTGAAATCCTATTTGTATGATGGGTTTCTTGTGCATCATAAAATATTTTAATATTTTTATAATTCACCGCTCGGTCTGCACAGTGGAACTGACAAGCCCTGGTAAACATGTGAATGTGCTTGTATTATACCACTATACTTCTTTGGTGGGTTTGAGTGGAGGGGGAAGTATTTTATGTCTATATGTGTAATGCCATTTCATTTTTATGCAGGGTTTCCACCATAGTAATAAGGGATATTACCTATTCCTAATTGTACATTCACTTCGTTCGAAGAGTATCCCGAGGGGCCTGTGTCCACTGTACATTGGAAGGTTTCCTCACCATAATATTGTCTTCAAAGTGAGGATGTTGAGTCGTAAGATTTTGATGGAGACATATTCTCGTAGGATTTCTAAGGTGGGTCTCATGTGAAAATGAGATGAAGTTTTTGACGTCCACCTCATCTACCTCCCTTTGATAAGGGTGGTACAAGTTGTCATGTTTTGGGGATAGGCTCTTGAAATGGTTCGAGATGACCTCCGGGGCCACCTTATGCTGGGCTGCCAGCTGCGACTGAGGAGGCGACTATCGAGATTTAACAGAATAGAGAGAATTTATTTTTTCCTCCACTGAGGGGAGAGTACCATTTTGGAATAACACTCTAATCAGCATGTTGGATACCCAATGTTGAAGAAACTGGGATGGTGAGGCAGTCATGATCTTCATCTGGGCCACGACCTCCAGTGGTATCACTGTGGTACGTGTCTAATATTGTTACTATTATTTCATTTGGATCAAAGGTTTCTCAAGAAACCTGTAATATATATATATATATATATGACACATAGAGACAACCAAAACCCTGTCAAATTATATCCTTTTTATAACTTTCATAATTAATGATTTGGCTTATCCCCCTTCCTTTTTATGAGGCGAAGGGGCTTGAGTGGGGTAAAATCGCCACCTTGGTTGATGATTCATGTCGGGTTCACCGTTTTTGATTCGACCCAAGGTGAGACCTTTGGGTGTATAGGGGAATAAAGGTCTATTTTGTAATATCTTCTTGTCTAATATCATTGGCGTAAAATATCCACATTGTTTGAGGATTCATGTTTGGTTCACCATTTTTTTCAACCCGAGTTGATTTGTTTGGGGGAATGGAAAATGGTCTGATGGGTGACAAGAATTTTTCTGTTTTTATAGAATTTCTCATCATATTCTCCATTTTAAATTTCCACCAAATTCACACTGTTTATCTCTTATGGGGTGGATTGAATTAAGTTGTACTCATGGGGATTGGGAAGTGTATCCCATTTTTATTGTGAAGGAGGTTCCATAATCGAATGGTTCTGACAGGTGATTGCAGGGGGTCAAGTATTTTTGAAATCAGTCCACTTAGGATAAGATTTCCTCGGATGGTCTCCAACAGGTTTATTCATGGAGCCAGAAACACCCAACGACCCTTCTATCCATGATTCATGGACCTACATTACAAAGGCATGCACTCTTTGGGTGAAGATTTTTCCAATGACGCTTCAGGACTCCGTTGGTTAAGAGGATTTGAGGTTGGGTTCATGACACACTTTTGGGGGGAATTATTTCCTACACCAAAACTCACTTATATATTTAATTCTAGTACACATGTTCAGGAATCCTTGGTTTATTCCCAAATAGTGTGTCAACGGGTTATCCCTAGGTTATAAAATCAATCATGGATATGCATGGGTTAGGAATGACTGATACAATGCTGGTGTGATGCTTGTGATGAGGTGATCAGGAATTTATTGTCATCAAGGAGAGATATAAGGTTGTTTGATGTTGGGATTGAACCCATGATATTGGATTTAGCCGTATCCTCATAAGAGGAATTAGAATATATATAGTTTTTTCATGGGTTGTGACTTGATTGGGGCCTACATATGGGAGATTCCCATTAGAGAAAATAAAATATGGACTTATTTCAGAAGAGGAAGCCCTTTTTGGGGACACTGTCGTGGTATCCTTTTTTGTGAAATGGGTACCTATTTGAGATCGGACCTTCCAATATGCATCCTATGTATCCAATTTGTAGAAGGAATCAGAGTTCTCATACTTCATTAAGCTTGGGGATTATACCTAGGAGGAGGCCCATTTGTGTGTTTTGAATCAGTACTTACACAAAAAAGAGGTCACCGTTTTGTCAGGGGAATAATTGGGTTAACCTTCAGCATGGTAACCCCTTTAAGCTTGAGCCTTCAAGAGGGAAACCTACGTGTCCTAGTTGGAGAAGGAATTAGAGTACTGAAAGTTAATGAGGGGGGGGGGGGGGGTTCTTGCTTATGGAAGCTATCCATTTTATGGAAACATGAGGAGGATCTCAACTCATGACAATTTAAAGGATTGGTTGGGGATTATACCTTAGAGGATGACCATGTTTTGGGGATATGTGGATGTCATGATCACCACCAACCTCTACGCCCAAATGAGTCATGATCGATGTGAGAAACAAGAGGAGAAAACATATCTGAATATCGCATGTCCTACATCATCTATTAGTACATGGTACTAGAGCCAGGAAATGGGGGTGGGGGGCGTTGAACATGCAACCCTCACCCGTGTTGATATCTTGGATAATCAAATCTTAGTGATCTATCTAGATGCATACCGAGATGAGGCATAGAGGGTGAAGAGTGACACCTCTCACAAAAGGCTAATTGGCTTACCTCCATATAAGTGCCCTAAAATAGGTTCTAGGAAAGGGGAGGAGTATCATCTCTTGGCAAAGGGGAAGGGAAGAGTGACCTTTCGTATTGTAAATTGCACTCATCGAAAGGAAAGGTTAGTGATTAAACCTAAAACTGTGAACATGAAGATTCATATTGGCATCCAAATATCACTCCCCAAGTTTCCTTGGGAATGTAGACTTGAATACATTTCGGGGTATCCAAACCATTGCGGGGATATCTTTCGAAACTCTGCTTAACTTTGGTATGTAAATTCAAAAACACATTATGGTGCACCCGATGATCTGATCGTATGGATTCAGTGGATTTAGAGGTTTCTTGGGCCTGATTCCAGTGGATTGGTTTAGAGAGGAGCTTTGGAGGAATTGATGGTAATAGAGGGGCATGATTAGAGTTGGGGGTATGGAACCTAAACACACCACATTCCATGTACAATTTTATCATGTGTAATGGGGGTAGCCTTTCATAGCATACTACTATGCGAGTAAAGGGTTCATCCGCATACCAAAGTGGTACACAAACTAGGGTATTAACCACCACATATCAAATGAATATGTGGTTCTGGATACGTTCCTCATACTAGAATGTTATGCGGAGTCGAATGTGGTTTACCATGCTGTCCCAGGTTCCATCAGCGTACTGATGCAGTACATGATGCAGGGTTCGATCAGCATAGTGAAACACTATACAGAGAACCAAATTGAATAAGGTCCATAGATCCTATGGTCCATGTGGATTTCATCTACAAGGGATCTATGGTTCATGATTGCACCAATTATGTTAAAGATTCACCAGTTATTATTAATTTCCTTCTTTTGGTTGTCCATTGATGGCTATAAATATAGGAAAATTGGATCTCGGTTTTGACTTCGCTGATAATTCGAAACCAAAGTCAAATTCATATCTGAATTATTTCTTCTAACCTCTAGGGCCTCGTTTGTGCTCTCTTCCACTGGTCCCCTTTTCCATTTTTTATTGTGCTAGTTTTATAGAGCATTGGAGGAATCATATCTATGAGAATGAAGCACCATTTTCTCTTTGGGGTTTGTGGAGGCTGTGGTTTTGGAGCTGTGGTATGTAGAATCCACCGACTTTCCTCACCCATGAATTGCTTAGTTATGAGGAGTGGTATAAGGTGAAATTTTTTTGTTGGTTTCTGCCAATTGACACGGTTCATGGCATCATGATTTTTCTAGCCATTTCCGCATGGGCAAGCCCCTCATAGATTTTTTCACGTACCAATGGTTCATAGTTTATGTGTCCCACAAATCTTTCCTATGGATGGTATGAAAACAGCCTAAAACCATTTTTAAAATAATATTTATTCATGTTTGTTCTCAAAATTTCAATCCAATTTTCATCAATTTTCTTTTCTGGACTTGTAGAAATATTTTATTCCTCCCACAAAGTTCTTATGGGAGTATTTACTTCTCATTTCATAGTTTTCATGACCCTATAGTTATAGATAAACATTTTTTGATCATCCCATCAATCTGAACAAGGTAAAAGTTTTTTGATACGTTTTTCTAAATAAAATTTGTGTCGCATACTTGGAACATTACTGAGGATATAATCACCAGAGAATATGAAGTTTCATAGCTCCTATAATAAAAATTTTAAAATCCTTGACCCACCAACTTCTGATACACATACATGTATCATTAATTGGTATCATAGGGATCACATTAATTTTATGAGTCATGAAAAAATATATTTTCCTTAAATTATGTCAAATTACATGTTTTGGTATTAATAGAACTAACCAAGATTCAATCCAATATCGAATGACTATGTTACGACCATTTTAATAATTTAATTTGGATCGAACGTGTCCTTTAGGGTATTAAAACTAGATATCATAATTTTTTAGAAATGTGTCAATTTTTTCCTGATTCCAATGGTTAGTAAAAATTATCATCATCCCCGTATTTCAATCTGGTTCCATCTTGAATATGGTGGAAGGAATAGTTTTGACTAGTTGTTTGTAATTCCAAACAATTATGGAATCATTAAAAAAACAAAGCCTAATGATATTATGATTTTTAAAATGGTGGATAAAAGTAGGCACAACATATATAGTGGGTCATAAAAACAAAAAAATTGAATGAGAAGGGGGGTAAATAATTTAGCAAAGAAGAAAAAAAAACACCCATATGGGATCATGTCAGTATTCCAAATCTGTCCACCATTGGCCAGACTCCCTCACCCAATAGGAACTACTAGCCTTCTTATAACTAAATGATCGTGAGATGCAGTGACACCACCATGCTTAGACACTATTCCGACTACATTTTACCAGACCATGACCATACTACTACAGGTTTAATGAACTCCGAACCTCTATCAGATCCATACCTTTGCTGAGGGTGAGCCTCTCACATACTGGACTTTCCTATAATGTCATACCCTCCCCGATGACTCACACTCAGATTCCCCAACCATACAAACTTTCATAGTCAGTAAACCCCAAGAGTGACCCCTATGGCCAGACATTCGACCTCCGCTCATTTGACATCCCCCTAGCACAACCTCCTCTATCGAAATTCCCCATCGGTTCAAGTGACTCAATGCACATAAACCCTAGGTTCCCTCTATCTAGTATTGACCTAAATAGAATTGTGATGGTTCTATGTGGGATATTGGGCTATTTAAATTATTTTTAATATCATAAATTTAATTTAATTTTTTAATTTTAAAAAATTCATTATACTTTTAATATTTTCTAATAAATTTAACATAAGTAAAAATTAAAATAAAGGTGGGATCAAATGAAATTATTTTTTGAATTAAAATAATTTAATTAATTAATTTATATTTCCTTGACATGATTTTATTACATTTTAATTTCTATCAAATATTTAATTTATATGCCCACTGGTCATGTGTATTTTATGACATCTTTTTATCTGGGTCCATTTATCATTAATTATTTATTATGACTACTTATTATTAGTGTAATAATTATGTATTTTTGATTGTCTACATAATTTCTTTCATCCTATAAAATGTATAAGGGTATACATGACAATCAGTCTTATTCTATATGTATTTTATACTTCTCAAGACCCCCTTGTCTGCACATGAGTATATTTTTATTATGATGATTCTAAAATAGGTGGACCATGCCAGGATATGTTGGTATCTCTCATGAGATTTGGGAACTCTATATTGGTGTGTGAGCTACAATATGAGTCAAAAACGAGTCAGATAATAAACACCTTGTGACATGGTTGACCAATTGGGTTAAAATGGTTCAAACATTATAAAATTCTCTATATTAGTCAATTTTTTTATGCATTGTTTAAAATTTTATCATTATGAATGTCTGTAGGAGAACATAAAATAATAATAAAATAATGAAAAAATACATGATGGATGTTTTCTATTAACAAATGTTTAGTTGTGAGTGTGATTACATAGAATGTCAATAATAAAAATAAAATTATTTAAGTCATTTAAAAATAATATTAAAACCCTCAATTAAATATTAAGTTTTAACTGCTTCCTTCATTCAAATTTTAAAAAAACCGAGTGTACTGGGTGCTCGTAAGCCCTGGTGGAGGAAAACTTTTACTATAAGGGAATTCTTATGAGTGTATGGATCAACTTAACTAAATATGGAATCAAATAATTATCAATAGATAGTTTTTTTCGTCTTTAGAGGAAATGTTTTTAGTAAATCATATTTTTGATTTTTAAAAGATAAGACATCACTTAATAGTTTAAGGAGTCGTGAGTTAATGAAGCTGGACAATTGAATACCTACCTTTAATCTCTCTGAGTAGTAGAGTAGCCATATATTAGACTATAAAGAGAGGTCTTAGAGATCCTTTCCACATAAATAATATGAAAACATAGTATTCTAAATCTAGTAGTGAAGGCTAGTAGGATTTGATAATATAGTGAGATACAATTAATGCTTTAATCGGTAATTTCTAATCAGTAATACAAGATAAAGTTTTAATATGAATGTTTTCATTTTCATACAATAATGGAAATTAATACCATAATTTTGGAATGGTGAATTTTGGACCAAGAACATGTCCTTACTAGCATGAGTTTCCAAAAATTTGAACAAGCCCTAGCACAAAGTACTTAGATAAAGAAAATTCAATATACTGGAGTCCCGAATACATGTTGAGATACCTTAGGAAGTGAGGGTGTAAAATATGCATTCATGATACTCATGTATAATGAATTTTATATTTAAATAATTATTATATCATAAATTTAAAATTAGTTTATGATAAATGTCCAAAGTGTGTAGGATACATCTTCAGGACTCAGATGGTACCACATATTGTCTCATCTTCGACGAGTCATCACAGAGATAGTGATGCAAGATATAAATGGCTGATGTTTACAATAAATATGTGAAATTTTAATGATAAATCTTGATATTTCAGTATAACCCCATTTAATATATTTATCACAAATTTTTAATAGTATCATTTTAGATTAAAAATAATCGACATTATGGAGAAATCTCATCATTGCCTTTTGGGCAAGTTTCACCATTTTATTTTTAAATTAAGGAAAGTTTAAACATTATTTCTTATAGTGAACATGTTGGAAGATAAATAGAAAATTACAATGTAAAGTATGGAACCAAATATAACTTTTCAATATACATGGGGTAATTATGTTTGATAGTAATATTAGAGGTTATTTTCTTTACACATCGTGACATATACCTTTAGATATTTAAATGCAATAAACTAAAGAATTAAATAATATTTTTTCATTTATATTCATCGTTATATATAATGTTTCCATTTTACTACATGGAAATTAAATAAAATATTATTATCACATATGTGTATTTAAATATAGTAACCATGTAAGAAATGAAATTTTAAGTGAAGTAAGGTAATTTATCTAAGAAATGAGTAAGGATAATTCTTATGTCAGTGATGAGAGGTTTTCAAATTATAATTGATGGGATGAATGATTCTAGTTGATATTATATTGAGTATTAAAAAAATATATATCACAAGTCCGTTGGACACATGAAAACTTTTTTTTAGTTTTTTAATGAATGTTGTTTGTGGTGTCTTTCATTCAAATAATGGTTTCATAATGCACGAGTCATTCGAAATAACTGATGAATATAAATGTAAGTCTTTATTACCTATTAATTTCAAGATAATTATATATCCATTGAAACTAATTTTTTTTAATGAATATACCCATTATGATATTTTGAATTATTGGAGATAAAAACCTTAAGTGTTTTAAAAGCTTTTATTAAAATATTTTTAAAAGAATAAGCCTTTATAAATAAATATAGGATAGAAAACTATCATAATTAGTTCATATAAAGGAAATAAAATATTCCTTGGTTAATCTTGTGGTATATATAATTCATAATATTCAATTTATAATTTTAAAATAATATAAAAATAATTTATCTGATATGAACAGTCAAAATATATGTTTTGCTTCAATCTCGTGTGATGAAGAATATCTTGACCAATAATTAATCGGTAATTATAATGTAGCATTGAGTAATTCCTAAATGGAAATACAATTACATGAAAATAATTTGTGATTATTATAAGTATAATAAATAATAGGTTTTACATGAAATAATTAATAAATAAAATGTATCACATATTAATTGTTTAATGCACATTTCAATATACACATGAATGTGATGATGTATGTAAAAGGATAATAAATGTTAAGAAACATATAAATAATAAAAAATTCCATTATATTACATGAAATTCTTAAAAAATAGAGGTGTTATACCATAACAATATGGAAACTATAGTGAGAAATGGATATATATGAGTTATTGCATGATATAAATCCATAATTTCATAACAACATATGTTTAAATGAAAATGTCTATAATTTATATAAAAAAATTTAATAAATACAAACAAAAATTTCATAACCATTAGCATCCTAATGATTTATTAGGATATTAAGAAATTATTAAGATGGAAAAAATTTATAGTCAAATTATATAATATATTTTTATAAAGTGGTTTATATATTTATTTGAGACAGTGTGAGTTAGATTGACTTGGATTTTTTCAATGTCCATGATGAAAAACTATTTGGAATATGAACAATTTCCACAAGATATTGTGTAAAATGGATGTTCTAGAGACACATACTATATAGGAAGGATAAAAACCTAGTAATGGTTTTATATTCACCATGGTTGGTGGTATAATATTCATTGAGAATAAAAAATCCTATAAGTGAGAAGTAAATGAAAAAACATAATATTGAAAAGATTTTATCAAAATTCAATAATATATTACTTGTATCACATACAAGGGTTAATTATTTTGATTAATGCGGTGGGTATTCAAGTTAACTACATATATAGAAATCTTATCCTTTTAGACAAATTATTGGATTATTTTGATAATAATTATCCATCAAATACATACCAATGATTTGAAAGTCTATTGTATTTGGGATATTAGGTACATAATTAGAAAAAAATGATACGAAAATATAAAATATATTCCATTATCATCCCCAAACTCCATTAAAGATCTTATAACTAAATTGGATGACCTAGGGAATATATTGATAAAATGTGCGAGTTAAAAATACTAGTAAGGGAATAAACTTGGGAATATAGCATAACACATGGGGTAGAAGGAATTAAATGATAATATAAATTTCATGACACATGAATAATCATATGGGAGAATATAACATATGAAATAGAATAATATGATCTGGGAAGAATAGGATTGTGGTAGCAATATAAAATATCACATAAACATGAGTTAAGGCTGATTTCCATGTCTATATCACATGGTGGAAAAAGACCATTAATGGATTGGGTTTACTCACTATTCACATACATGAAATATATTGAGTCTAAATGTTACCCAATTCATTGGTTTCATATTAATAATCAAACATAAGGAATAAACGTAAGGGTAACCCTTGGAAATAAATGGATATCATATTCTTGTCATAAGGCATAACAAATGGGAGTATTATAATGGTGTCCATTAATGAATGGATTTAAATTATTTATGGAAATTCATAAGTTAAAATATACATATATCTTAAAAAATTATTTCCAACTAGAGTGAAATCATGTTGAGAGTATTTTAGAAACATTAGAAATGATCCACTTTAGTGCATGTTTAAAGGAAAATATTAAAGTGTATTTAAAGAGGACAAAGGAATAATTTTTCTATAATATCAAAAATGAACTAAAATAGTTTTTAATTATTAAATGAGTGATTTTATAAAAATATTTATGGATTAAAATATACTATGATGTGTACTTGGAAATGGGTAATAAATTTGGAAGTTCCTTTTAAACATGCTTTCTTATCAGGAGGAATTTAAGAAGGTACATTCTAAAATATATATGTATGCATCAAATAAGGATGAATTGGCCTAGATACATATTTTTGTAAATATACTTTGTATTTATAATATGTAAAAATGATGAATGAAGAAATAAATTGTGGGTAATGAGAGGAAAATTGTAACACGAAGGAAAAAATGAAGGTTTAGAGAGATCTCTAACCTCGTGTCTGAAAGTGTTTTGAACATTCACTTAATATATTGGATAATAAAATTAGATTAATTAATTACTTACTTCATAACATTATCCAAATATATTTTATTTGTGAAAATTTTAGTAAGATATTTTATAGATATTTTGATGACTTATATTATTTACCTTTTCATTCTTAGATTGTTTGTTACATGGTTTTATGGTGGCTTCCCTTGAGTTTAATATTGGGAGTTCTTTTAAAAATGAATAAAAACTCCAGAAGTGGAATAAAATTATATTAATATTCTTCCAAAATTTAAAAATTTCTCATTTATCATTTTTAGGAAATTATAATGATTCATTAGATAAAACATTAATTAAAAATGATTTGTTTATTTTGGCGGTTCTTTGACTATCATGAACTAGTATCATTTTATTTAATATTTTGTTTATATATTAGTTCAATAACATTAAAATAATTATAATTTACATATTATAAACTGATTTAACCATATTAATGGGGTTATGACAATTCTTGAAGGCGGTAATGAAAAAGGAAAACTTGTCGTCTACGAAGGTGGTGAATCGACACATCAAAGATGATGTTTTCATTTTTAGAATAACAGGAGAAGAGAGACGATTTTAAAATGGTTATTACATTAACATAATAAAATTCTAGTATATTTATAATTCTAGAGTTATTATATTACATTGGATAGTGTATTAAAAAAATGAGGTAGAATAAAGAAAGAATTTAAAAGAGACTGGTGGAGGATTTGGCCTCATGCATATCATCTCCGAGAGAATATTCATTAAGACACTTGGGATTGGTATTTTTTTGATAGAATTAGGTATTTTACATGTGTATGAGGCTTGTTAAGTTAATTTTGAATAATTTAGAAATGATACATTTTATGGTAGGTTTGAAGAGAAGTGGTGGTTTGGAGTTGTATTTATAGTGGGAGGAGAAGGGTGTTTTGATTTTTTATTGATTTATCTATTATTTTGGATAAATAATATCAATAGTGTTAGTTAACATGAATAAATAAAATTAATGGTTTAGGATATATAAAAAATTTATTTTTTACCTCATCCATACATTATCAATGACTTAATAATTCATGTGTTTGTTAAATACAAAAAATTACTGAATTTCAATATTCACAAAAAGTCAACTATTTTAGAAAAAATATTAATGGTAACTATTTTTCTTTGTCTATATTTATAAAGTTCACTCCATTTTATGAAAATAAAATTTTAAATATTTGAAATTTTTATTTTAAGTAAAATCATCTTTTATTAAAAAAAGTACAAATTTTAATATTATAACCAATTTTATGACAATTTGAAAAGGTAATTATGGCCTCATAAAATTGTCTTATAATTATAATAAAAAATATATTAATCTTATAATAAATTTTATAAAAATAATTTTTTTGAATCCTTATATTATTTATTAAATTGAAAATCAATATTTATGTTTTAAAAAAACCGATACATAATTTATCATTTTTTAAAAAATTGTCTATTTATACCTTGATATTAGTATATAAAATTTTTATTTATAAGAAACCAAAAGTTATTTATACTTTAATGAATATTTTATTATTGACACTGTTTTATTTCAGTATCTTTTTCTATGAGTGTAGTCATTCTAGTGGATTAAAAAGATTCAAATTTTCCTATTCTTGTTAGCTTATTTTATATTTATTATCCCTCTATAATACTGGGATTTATTATTGGTTTGTTATCTTACCAACGTAGCATTACTTATTTAGGATAATAATGATTTTATTGGGTTCTCTATTTGATTTATGTGCTTTATACAACATGAAATAATTAAAATAAGGGAAATTTAATTGATAAATTTTTACTTGTTACATTATTCCATCTTTATGAAATTTCACCCTCAAATTTTAGTTCTACAAACTAGGGTGAAAATAGGTGATGTTACCCCCCCTTCATCACTTCCTCCGGTTCCTATGTTCCCTCTTTGTACACATGTTTATGCATAGTAATTTGACACGATTAGTTGTCTTATTGCATAGAAAATTATCTATACGGTCTAAGATCTTCATCAGTTTCTTCTCATAAGAGATATCATTTTTTAGTTGTATCACCTCTAAATTTAGTACACGTGAAGCATCTAATATGTACTTACTAAAGAGGTATGTATGTATTACATCATGTATAATGGAAATTCTAGTTGATATTCTATATCTCAGTTGCGATCAAGAATCCCAAAGAAGCTGATGTACTTGGTACTTAGATTTAGTTTATTCCCAAACCTCGTGTACCTCTTCCATGGAGATATGGTGAGAAATATCATGCCTCTATCCTCAATCTCAAAGTCATTTCAATGTTTATCTATATAGCTATTCTGTTGAAATTTGGCTTCCTTGACGTGATACTAAATGTTTTTGACCCTTTATACAATTTCATCAACCATTTCATGTCCCAACATCTTAAGTTCACTGAATTCATTACAACATGTCATTGTTCTACATATTTTCCCATAAAGGGATTCATATGGTGACATTTTTATGATTGAGTGTAAAATATTGTTGTAAGAGAAATCAACTCGAGGTAGATGTTGGTCCCATACTCCTTTGAAGTCTATAAAACATTCTCTCAACTTGTCTCCCATTGCCTGAAATGTCTTCTTAGATTGTCCAGTGATTTGAGTATGATAAGACATACTGAGTTTTAGCTTAGTATTTTGAGCATGTTGGAGACTCTTCCAGAACATGGAGTCAACTCTCGTATCTTGATTAGTTATAATCGATAGTGTTACTCCATGAATCCTCACCACTTATTTGATGTACATCCATGAAAGTCTATCGAGTGAGAAGTTCTCTCCAATTGCGATAAAGATAGATGTATTTGTATGAAGGTACAAAATGATCCATATAACATTATTTCCTTTAGATTCATTTGGATGTCCAGTGACAAAGCCACAATGATTTCTCCCATTACCATGTTGGTATGGGTAATGGCTACATCATCCACTTAAATATTTATCTTTTATCCTTGACTTTAGGATATAAAAGACACTTTTATGTATATTCATTGTTCTAGTACTTCTTATTGTCCCAACAATATTTCTATAGAGTATCTCAATACATCTTTATTCTCCCTGGGTGAATAGAGAAGGTTGAGCTACAAGAATAATTCAGAATATCTTTCTTTATATTTGGAATGTATGGTACACATAGACATGAAATAAATATTATGAATCCTTACTCATCAAATTTTGACTCTTAAGATTTCCCCTTTCTTATATATTACATAGTTTTCTATATTTCCACCCCATTTCTTGAGTATCCCTTATTTTTAACTTAATGAATGATTGAAAAAATATTTGGGAATGTATTGACGATGTTAATTACATAATGATTCCAATTTTCATCCTCTTTATGTCTAATTTAATTGCATCCATCTCAATTCTCATCATTGATAAATTTATAGGATCTTTTCTACTAAGAGTATCTTTCAATTCATTTTCTTTTATAGGATGATAGTATATTGAGCATTCATTGTCCTTGAGGAGATCTAATCATCTTCATTGGAACATATTTTGATCCTTATATGTGAATATTTATTTTAGGATCTGATGATCAATATATATATCACACTAATAACTATTGAGATAATGCTGATATATTTTCAATGTGAAGATCATAACTGCCAACTGTAGATCATGCATGGGATAGTTTTTTTCCTGGACTTTCAGCTTCTTTAAGGAATAGGTTATCAATTTATAATTTTTCATCAGTACATAGCCTAATCCTTTCATTAAAGCATCAGTTTATACCAAAAGGAGATCCCCCCTGGTTGGTAGTCTATGTACTGGTGCAGTTATAGGCCTCATTTTCAAATATTTGAAGCAATATTCCTATTCACTTGTGAAGAAAAACTTTACTCAATTTATAATTTTCTTGGTTAATGTGTTTGAAAGTCAAGAGAAGATCCACACAAACCATCAATAATACCAAAATAGGCCATATAATCTATGGATCTTCATTACAGATGATGGTCTAGGGCACTCCTCAATTGCCATTATCTTATAAGGGTGCATAGATATTCCTATGTTAGTGATAACATTTCCCAAGAATGATAATTTATACATCTAGATCTCTCATTTACTATACATGGAATATATTTTCTCCATTTTCAAAGTCTTTTGAATAGTGTTCAATTGTTCCTCATGTTCTTCCTTTCTATTGGAGTACATCAAAATATCATCTTTAAAGACTACCATAATTTTATCAAGGTAATATCTAATGAATTTATTCATGAAGTACATGAATATTTCTAGAGAATTTTTGTGTCCTAAAGGAATCACTATGAAGTCATATTTTCTATACCAAGTTCAAAAGAAAGTCCTAATAATATCTTCATTCCCTAACTTTACTTTTTGATATCCTAACTAAAGGTCCCCTTTGGAGTAATTCTTTTCCCCATACATTTGATTGAACAATCCATCTATCCATGGAAGTGGATTCTTGTCCTTTAACATGATTTTGTTATATTCATTATAATCATTAAAAATGTGAATTGATCCATCCTTTTTCTGGATTAAGAGGACTGGAACACCCCATGGTGAAGCATTCAGGAATATTAAGACCTTGTCTAGATTCTCTTTTAACTAATTCTTACATTCCTCAAACTCAGTGGTTGAATTATGTATGGAGTCATAGATATAGGTAATGATTTATAATGAAGTCTAATTGGGAACTCAATATCTTGATGTAGAGGAAGACCAGCCAATTCTTAGAGCAACACATCAATGTAGTCCCTAAAAATTGGCAAGTCTACACACATGATCCTATCCTTTATATGAATAAGTTGTACTAGATATTTTTTCTCTTAAGGTAATAATATCCATAGTTCAGATGATAATTTTCATAGGAGATTCTTCATCCTCTTTACACTTCTACACAATTAGAGGATGCCTTGAAATAATAAGAGAGATATCTCTTTACCGATAGTTGATGTTGGTAACGAATAAATTGATCTAATCCCCACCCAATATAGTATCAAACTGCACCAAAGTATGTATGGCGATATTTTCTAGGAGGTTCGGTCCAAAAACATTGATCGGGGAAAAATTAAATAATTTTTATGCAATAATTTCCCTATTCTCTATTCTCATAGATAACTCAAACTTCATTTTTTGAGGTGGTGTTTGAATAGTTATACTAAACAAGAAAGATATGAAATAATTTATAGAACTAGAATCGAAAAGTGCATTCTCTATTCGTGAATGAATAACCAGCTCACCTATCACCACATATTTTCTCGGCTCCACCTTAGTTTGTACTGATAGAATACACCCTTCCTTGCTTCCTTGGAGGTTTATTTTTGTTGATTTCCTCCAATTACCATTGTATTAGGGAATTAGATTGCATAATGACTATGTTACTTGTAGTTAAAACACTACACTATAAGCATAGTGTTGATTTAAACCTTTATTATTAAACACTTGTTAGATTCTTTATCTCTATTTGGAAATAATTTCCATGATTCCCCTCTATTAAACATTTGAAACATCACCTATACCCCTTTAAATAGTTCCTTGTAGTCTTATTAAAACACATTTGATATGTAGGATGTCAGGTATTATTTCCAACATGGGATTATTCTATTGAACCTACCATATTAAACACTATCTTCATTTTTTTATCTCTAATCCCATGAGACCACTGAGAGTCTCCAATCTCCATATCAACTAGAAGGGAATGAAATAAAACATCTTCATAGATTTCAAATTCTCGAATCACCAATGATTTTTATATACTCCTCTATAGTATAATAATTATGTGATCCACCTTGATTTCAATGTTCATGAAAGTGTGAAATTCATATTGTACAAGCCTTGCAATATTTTCCTTATACACCTAATAAACACATCATTCTTTTTCATTTGTCCAAGGAACTCATTTCCATCATAAGATAGAGAGTTAGTGGAAAATATTTATTGAAAAATATTTTTTGAATCCATCACTATCTATGGAATCAATTTCCCCCTTAGAATTATTTTTTGATCAGTTTGAACCTCAGATCAGCTTCCCCATCAAAATGATAATCCACTGGCTTGGATTTCCCTTTTTATGAGCATTGAAGAAAAAATAATATCTTCTCAATAGAGTTAATCCATTCCGCTATGATAAGGGGATTGGAAGATCCAATAAATATTGGAGGCCATTCTCCAACAATTATTTTGACTGAAACATTATCTTTCTTAAGAGAAAGAGGGTGTTTAACATGATTCATGTTATTATTCCTACATGATCCAATTGTTCTAGTACTGTCATGATGTATTGATCTATTAAAACCATTAGATTTGGAATCTATTTTGTGTAATCATCCCATTTTATATCACATTAATTATAGGTACATGACTCTTATTTACATCCATTAACTGAAAAAAATAAAGTACAATGAAGAGGATTGAATACTTATATAATAATCTTATAAAAAGGAAAGATTGATCACATAAGAATAAAATTGTAAATGAAATCTATATCCTAACATTTTATTCCATATGCTATAGTCTAGGTTATCCATAGTGATAGAATTATTCAAATAATTCACACTAAAGTTTTCTAGTCTTAATCGTCAAAAATACTAGACCGTGCTCTGATACCAACTATAGAAAACCTGGCCTTTTACATATATTATTCCTTGATTTTAAACAGAATTATCAATAGAATACTAAGTGAGGATCATAAAGAATAGTGTCTTTATAAGATTAGGTACATAATTATAAAACATGATACCAAAATATGACATATTTTCCATAATGATATCCTAATTCCATTCGATATTCTAAAACTACATGGGATAACTTTGAGAATACATAGACAAAAAGGAAAATCTAAATAATCTCAGTAAGTGAAAAAACATTGAAATACAGAATAACACCTGAGTTAGAAGGCATAACATGATAACATAAATGTAATAACACATGAATAATCACATGGAGGCATAGAACATCGAACATGGAATCATATGATGATGGAAACATTGGGATGCAACAACAACATAAAAACATTGTAGAAACATGATTCAATGCTAACTTTCAAGACTATATCAAATAGTAGACAAAGTCCCATAATAGATTAGGTTTAATCCCCAATATCATACATGACATCCCATGAGACCAATAATTACCCAATGCATTGGACATAAATCTAGATAAATCCATTATAACAAGTTCATTCATTTGTGGGAACTTGAGTAATCAAAATAATGATTAACCATAAGAGTTACCCATGGAAAGAAATAGGTATCATAATCATGTCATATGGAATAACCAATGGGATTATCCTAAAATTTTCTTAGAAAAAATGGATTTAAATCATACATGGAATTTTTTTGTGGAAAATTGTCATAGAAAGTGAAATATTATGGCCAACTAACCTGAAAACATGTAAAGTACATTTAATAATTCATAGAAATGACCCACTTTAGTGATATTTATGGGAAACTATTAATGAGAATTTACAGAGGAAAAAAGCATAATTATTGTATAAAAATAGAAACGAACTAAGATTGTTTTTCATGTTTAAATGAGTGATTTTATAAAAATAATGGCAGATTAAAACATATTATAGAGTGTACATGAAAAAGTGTAAAAATTGGGAAGTTCCTTTTAATCAGGATTGCATTTTGAGAGGAATGGAAATAGAACCTTTTAAAATATGTATTTCCCCAAAAAATAAGGATTAATTGATATGGAAACATAAATATGGAACATATAAATAAAATTTTTATTATTCAAATAAGTATAATAATGAAATAAATTTTTTTAAACTGAGAGTGAAAGTGTAACTCGCAGGGAAAATGGAGGTTCAGAGGGATCCCTTACTTTATATTCAAAAGTGTTCCACACATGTACATAATGAGCTGGAAAATAAAATTAGATTCAATAATTACATAATTAAGATTCATATCCACATTTATTTTATTTAATAAAATTTTATTAATTTCATTTATGTAAATTTTAATGAGTTATAATGTTTAATTGTTTTGTTACATGAGCGTTCATTTCAGTGTTTTAGGGTATGTTCCCCTGAGTTTAATTATGGGAGTTCTTGTCAAAAAGAAGAAAAAAACTCAAAGTTGAATGAATTTTTATTAATATTATTACCTAATTTTAAATATTACCTTTATATAATTTTTTTTCCGCAATGATATTGATTCATTAGATAAAATGGAAATGAAATATGATTAGTTTATTTTGGCGTTTTTACAACCATCACAAACTAGTATCATTTTACTTAATATTATGTTTATATATTAGGTATAAATCTTTCAAAAAGTTATAATTTATATATTATAATATTATTTAACTATTATAATGATTTTATGACCATCCTTGATGGAAATATTGAGAAATGAAAACTCATCATCCATGAAGATGGTGAATGGACACATCACATTTTACCTCATTGCTATCATCTCCTTGATAAACTCCTTAAGGTACTTGGGTTTGGTATTTTATTTGATACCATATTGTCTTAGATTTGGGGAATATTTATTTTAAGGTAATTGGGAATAATTTAGAAAAGCTACATGTCTTGGGTGGTGTGGGGATAAGCGGTGGTATTTATAATGGGAGGAGAGAAGTGTTTTTTATTATTTTTTTCATTTATTTATTATTTTGGATCAAGACTATCAATATTGTTGGTTACTATGACTACATATAGTAAATAGTTTAATATATTTTGGACCAATGTTTTCTTACATCATCCATACATCATCCATGATTCAATCACACATGTATTTGTTGAATATGGTAAATTACCAAATATCACTATTCACAAAAAATTCAACTATTTTAGAAAAACATTAAAATTTAATCTTACCATTTATTTATATGTAGATTTAAAAAATAGGTTCCATTTTATGAAAATATATTTCTAAATATAAGAAATTTAATTTTTATTTAAAATCATCCTTTATTTGAAAAATACAGATTTTAATATTACAAAAAAATTTACGACACATTGTAAACATTACAAAGGCCTCATTAAATTTTCTTATAATTATAATAAAACAAAGTATTAATTTATCAATAAATTTTATGAAATTAAATCTTCATTTATATAATTAAATTTATCATAAATTTTTTAAAAAATATTTACATTTCTCAGCAATACCAATACTTAATTTATCATTTTTTGAACATTTATATAGATATACCTTGATATAACTATAAAATATTTTCATTTATGGGATACCAAAATTCTATTTATAATTTCATAAATATTTTACTGTTAAAACTATAATTTATTTATAAATATTTTTTCATTAGTACAATTATTTTATTAGACCAAGAAGATCCATATTTACCTATTATTATTATCTTATTTTCTATTTATTATCCTGTTATAGTATTTGAAATTATTATTATTATTATTTGGACTAATTTATCATTTTTAATTTGTGGGAATAATTTTTTTATTTTGTTCTCTATGAGATGTATGTTCATTATACTTCATAACAAAATATATGAAGGGAAACTGCATTGATAAAATTCTGGGTCGATACAATTTATAGGTGGTACAAGCGTGGTACCAATAAGGATCGATTGGTTATATAGAGTCATCATGCCTAATTGAATCAGAATTTTTCTTGTTATAATTACATTATATGATCATTTTATTGAGTGTTGGATGTAAAGACAACCAATCCTTGAAGGTTTCTATATGACCCTACTATAAAGGGACGATGGCACCATAGAATTCCAATAACCGGTGCAAGTTACTTAAATCAATTATTTGACTGAAGTAAGCCACATGAACATAGAATTTTCATTTGGATTGATTTTTTTACCCATTTATACATGATTTTGGTGGGATATGTAATGTTTTCTAAGAAAAATATGTTTGAAAACATATATAAAACAACTACTAGTATTATTATCAATTTATACAGGAATGAATGCATCTCTATGAAGATTAAACTAAAGTAGGAAATTATGTTATATGGAATAAAATCAACTGAGGTAGATCTAAAATTTTCTTAAGTCAATTTAATATTATATATACTAAAAAAGTATTAAAAAAATAGTAACAATTAAAGAGTGCATTTTTACCAATTTCCCATGGAATAAATCTCTCCACGAATACATGTATGGTGCATATAAAAATATTAATGTGGTCTATAAAATTCCATACGCTTCTAGAATGGATCATTGAAGTATTACATTATATATACTAAATATGATATCTCACCAACACTATTATTATGGTAGGCTAATATCATTGATATCTAGATGAACCGCATGAGAAGCAGTTAGAACTATCCAATTATAATTGAGCAAGTATAAAAGTTATGAACCCGGTATATATATTGGATGGGATACAAGTAATAAAGGGAAAAAAAGAAATATTCCTATATATAAATATGATAGAATATTTTAGTCAATCTCTACTATTGAGTAGTATAAGCTTATTCATGGCAGTGGTAATCATATCCTCAAATACAGAGTGCGTTACGACTTCTGATGCAGCTAAAGAAGTATTATAACATATGAAATGATTTTTTCCAGTTCTTGGTATCAAACAAAGTAAGTAATTGTTTATCATATAAAAATTATTATAATCATACTACAATTTCTAGCCAAGATGTCATTATTTTGATAGTGAAATAAAGGAATACACACTCTCATATCATCTCTTGATGAGCATTACAATAGGAGGTAAAGTCATAGATATCAGAATAGCCATGAAGTGGATACAAAGAAATATTGGTGACTAAATCCACAACCTAACATGAGAATGATTTTATAATTTGATAAAAAGGAATGTTAGTTTCATTGTTTTATAGTAAAAGTGGTTGTGTTGTAAAAGTAAGTACTCTAGAACCATCCATATTATTACTTTTCTATTACCATATTATGTATTCAATGATTTATACATGTTGCACACTTTACATAATAGTGTTTATATTTCTATTTCCACTATTAACAGGGTAATTTCCATGGATTATTTTCCATATCATAAGATTAAAGTAGATCCTAAGATATAATGATAACCTTGATATATTATAACATTAATCTTAATCAAATGCCATTTGGTCTAGATACTTAATATTTTCTAGAAACAAATGATATTTGACTATCAAGTATTTGGGTCTCATTCTCATTGATACCTCTTCTCTTGAAGTTCACACATAGTGATCTCAAGTAGATGATATCCTGATGACATACTTTCCAATGGGAACACTGAATGATTCAGGTGTCAATGGTTGTTTTTATATATGAACATTTGTAATTCTCACATGATTTCTGATTATTTTCAATGTATACCATTTGATCATGAACTTATTATAAGAAAAAAACTATATCATCTATTTCATAATGAGGTAGATTGTGTTGGTTATGTCATTAGTGGTATGTTATTGGTTGAATAATCAAGATAGAAATGTCACTTCCGAAAGGAAGTGATATCTCAAGCTTATTTGATTAGGATGATATTAAACTTACTAAATCCAAGTCCATGGTAGAAGAAGGTAATATCTACTTGTCAGTTTAATGAATAATAATGCAATAAATTATGATGACACAGTGTGTTAATCCTGAATTATGAGATATCGAGACAAAAAAGTATTATCTTACACAATGTTTTATCATAGGAAGGGTTTTCATTCCTTTGAATTTTATATATCTCCTTAGAGTCCTTGATGGGATTCTATAATCCAATCTTGGTATATGAATATTATCCATTGGTATTAGGATAAGGGCTTAGATAGTCACATATAATATATCTTTAAAAAGTCTATCATATTCTAATGAATAAGAGTATAGGACATGGTGGGACCCAACATGGGGTCCATGATATGTTTGATAATAATAAATTACCAATAAATAAAGAAACTCATTACTATTCAAGTATGTAATAATTGCAGTTTATTTTATTAATTAAAATTAATTAAAATTTATTAGGTGAATACATTGGAAATTTTACAAGAACAAATATTATTTTCATATTCAAGGTTCTCGTAATATTTGTAGGAATTAGAGGTCTAGTTAATAACTCAATTTTATCAAGTAATATATTTATTATATATTACAATTAAGTTGTAAAAATTTAAATGGAATCATGAAATAATTAGTTGTTCATAAATTTTTTATATCTTATTTAATGGTTGTTATATATTTAGGGGTCGAGGGACCCTATCTGGGTGTTTAACCCCACTATACTATCAAAGAGAAGCTCATTTACTTAGTACTATTCATTCTCACGAATTTGAGATCTCATTTCTAATCATTCACACATATTAATGAGGGAAAGGGTTGTTCTAATAACTTGATCTATGAATGTTTTCCCAAATAAATGTAATGTGATTTGGGTGATCATCGAGACATTGAAGGTTTCATCAAAGATCTGTGCTAGCACCAACAATTTGACAATTGGAATTCTCACAGACAATTGAATCATATATGGATTATCTAGAGGGATCCATCCTTGAATCCTTCAAGAAATGATTACTGTAAATAATAATTATTGAAAAACTCCATCAATATGAATGAGGTAAACATTCATTTTTATTTTTATATTAACTACATTCATGTTTGGTCCTTGGGACTTTACTGTGACTTATATAACTAAAGAGAATGATGTTACATCACTCTGATGATGAAAATTTCCAATCCCCATCCCAATTAATATTATTGTGTACCCTAGTACCATAAAACATATTAGGGTGAAATATTATAAATGGAATACTGAGAAAAAAAAATCAATTTCCTAATCACTAATCATCTCACTATTAGGGATTACCAAAAAATTAAAGTAAAAAATAGAGTAGGTACAGATCTTTAAAGACCCATCATACAACCCCAGAAAAAGATGATCCAACCTCATTGGACCCATTAGTTTATGAAAAAGTTAGAGTGGTGATATGTCTAATCTCTAAACCATGATTTTGTGTTCCATAATATTGAAATAACTTTTATGGTGATATAACCCTTCCAAGACATTTATTTCCACCATAATCCTATATAATTTTATATGTGTTTGAATCCTCATGAACAATAATCTCTATCCAAAACAACTATATTCGACTCTAACGGGATCTTCTTCTTCCCTATGCATACAAACCCCAAATATATATTTCCGTATATTCTCCCAATAGGTCCTATCAACTAGAGGTATCTACATTCTAGGGAAAAGATCCTATAATACCCATATTCGAATATTCCATGAAAAAAACCCATTATCCAAATATTATTAGTTGTCTTCCTTGACATATGTGTTCAATTTGATCACCCATAACTCAAACTATTGATTAGTTATTTACATAACCCATAACAAACTTATTCAACTTCATTCAATACCCTCGATGTTAGACACATTTTCATCTAGATCACCCATAATGTATATATTTAATATCTCACCATCGAGCATTTGGTTGGTCTTCATTGTGTGACCTTATACCATATGAAATAAAAGTACGAGCTTCATTACTTTAAACTAAAATCCTCATTTATGACAATCAATGATGGAACAAAACCCTTTTTCATGTACAAAGGAGGGAAGAACTTTTTCATCACCTTCTCCATCAATGATCACCATATCTAATATACCTACTGAGAGAAAAAAATCATGCTTTGGAACACTCACAGAGAATACAAATTTAGTGTCTACCTCCCAAGATTACATAATCGTGCTCCAAAAGACTCATAGATATTGAAAATATGAGGATGCTTACAGCAATGGTTACTCTGATTTACATAATAAATATTTACCTATTAATAGAATTATACATTTCCAAGTCATTCCAGGTCTATCTCACCCATATTAAGGAATCAAAAACCCCAAGTTGTTTTGTTGAAGTTATTAATACAAAAATATTAGTGACTTATTGTCCGGTGATGACCTGCATCGACACAATATTTGAAAATATAGGGATATTTGAATGTTTTTTCTCATAATTTTTTCAAGTTAAAATAGTAAATTATTTTTAAACGTAATATCAGATAATTTTTCCATCCACTATGTTGGTCAAAAAATAGAGTTTTTACTAGGGAGTAAGTTTGATTGAAATTCGATCCATTCAAATTTTCAATGAATATTAAATAATTAATTAAAAAAAATTCAATTTATTAACATAGTCTCATTTAGTGATATATTTAAAATTGATAACATAATTGAGATTCCATCTTAGTGGTTGAGTTTTTAATTTGGGGTTTTCCATAAGTTAGGCATAACCTTGCATCGTGCATTGGGATCAAGTCCAAACCCCTTTTATTTTCTTTCACCTTTTTCTTTTTTCATCAATTTCTTCTCTTCATTAACTCTATCCCATTGAATTTTAAAATATTCCACTATGGTATTCCACATTTAGGGAATCTTTATAATAGATGTAGGTGAGATAAGGGACAGAGAGAGAGGTAGGAGGATACACCACTCGGGGAGCTCGTCTGGAGGTAGATCAAGGATTCATAGGTGCATGGAACAAACCTAGTATGAACAATTAATTGTTTCCACATGGAGGTAGGTATATTAAATTTTCTTATTATAAATCTCTATTATTTAATCTACTATCTCTACTAATCCTAGATTTCATCCAAACCATGTGTCCTTATTTCATTTCTCCTCGTATGTTTTTCCTAACGTGTCATTCCTCCATTAAGCCACACTGTTGTATCCCCCTCTACTTTATGTTTCTCTCCCCTTCATACCCCCTCTTTCTTGGGTTTCATCTCCCAGCCTACAAACTCCTCTAATTTCGGTTATCTTCCCCTCAAACCCCCTCCTACTCGGGTATTATCTCCTCGCAACCTACGTAGCCTACAAATCCTCCCCACCACCATGCCGAGTCACTGTCTCTCACTGAATTAATTCCCCCATCTTCTCCACCAGGGGCCCTCCCGATTATTCTACAGACGATTTTGGAATTCTGCGGTACCCAACAAATATGGCGTCCTTCCTCGTCGCAGTCTAGGGTTACCTAGAAACATCCGCCGATTTCCACATCCTACTCCTACTACAAATTGCTCGCGGTAGATGTAATAAATGGAATCCCCACAACATTCATCATCAGAGTCTTCATCTTCGTGAGGGTATTTTTGGTTTGCAATTTTGGTATCACCTGCTAAATCACTGGGTTGATGTATCCTTCAAATTTCAATCCACTGCTTCGATTCCCCTAATTCCTATGACTACATAGAACTCATCCATAATATTTTATGTTTCAAATAGCGGTTTAGAGTAGCTTCTTCCAGCATTAATCCCTACTTCTGGGTGTTACCCACTTAATCGTTGGGTTCCGACTACATCCTACTTGCAAATTGGGTCACACCCACTCATGTACGGTTTAGGTATCCATCTACAATCCTCCTTCATACTATTTATTGTGCACTTTTCCCCTTCATAGCCACTTCATTCCAGTGTCTATCCAATCTAACAACCCCATACTACCTGTGATTACATTGAACTGTTCCTGAGTTTTTTTTGGTTTCAAAATCCGGTTTCCTGTAGGCTCCGCCCTCCAGTATCTTCTTCACACCTCAGGTATGATGAAATTTACCTTTTCATGAACTTATATTCATGAATCTATAATAGTCAAATGATTTTACCTCTATATTATTCATGGTTCATATTACAGTGTATGTTCTATCATGTTATGTTTCAAACAATTTTCAAATTTTATTGTCAGAATTCACTGGTATGAGATTAATTACATATTCTATGTTTTTTGTAGCGAATTTACTGTAAATTAACATCTTGGCTTTCGAATTACAGTTTCCATTCTGTTATTGGCTTTCGTGTCATCTTTGAAGGAAAATTATAACAATAATTACATGTTCATAAGCCTAACTCATTGCTTATGTAGTAGTGATAACATTTAACTTATCTACAACTACAGGTTCAAATTACAGTGTTAGTTCTATCATTTTCTGTTTGAAACAATTTTCAAATTCTTTTGTCAGAATTGACTGGTATGGGAATAATTACATATTCTAAGTTTGTTGTAGTGAATTTACAGGCAATTAACTACTTGACTTAGGACTTCCAGTTTCCATTGGGTTTTTTCCTTCCACGACATCATCGAAGGAAAGTTTTGTCATTAATTACCTGTTCATAAATCTAACTCCTTTCTTCTATAGTAGTGATATTAATTCACTTATCTATAACATGAGGTTCAGATTACGGTATCTGATTAGAAAATTCTTTAAAAATAACATCTATATAATGTGGTTGTTTTTAGGTGATGTGTTGAATGTTAATTTAGTTTCTCTTTTATTATGCAAGTTGGTATCCAACTATTCCCCACGCTAACCCATTGTTACATACTCTCGGAGTCTCCCACAAATTTACTAGTTACAAATTTTCTTACACACTAAGTAAACAAGTTCATTTTTTCTGAAACAAAAATTCCCTTACTTAGACGCCTTGGCCAACTGATGTCACCAGTCCTTTTACCGCTCGTGAATGATCAACTAACTCTACCAAACACAAGCTTCGCCTTCCAACATCACTATTTTTTCAGGCTTTCTTTAACAACTCAACGTATTGTGCGACCATGGTACACATACATTACTTGACTCAATGACTATTATAAAGTATCCATTTTAAAGATATTCTATTTTTGTCAATACAAACAGCATCAACCTATGCACCGCCAACTTAGACATCTTTGAAATTCCCTTCACAGATAACTACACAGTCACTTGACTGTATAGATTTGAATTCCAAAAACCTACTCATATATTACCACTACATTGAATCATCCAACAACATATACCTACTGTTAAACATCTTATACAATTGTTTCCAATACTCGGACTAACACCTTTCATTTACAGTACATCATATCATACGTACGGATATGGTTACCTTATTGTACTGAACATTTATATTTCAGTGTTTTAATGATAAGGATAACACTCATTAGTCATAATAAGCGTTGTGAACCTATCATTTTCATCTTCAGTAATCTACTATAAGTACATACCTGTGCTACTAAATCGCGAACCACTTTGCGGTTTTCCTTCACCATGTATATTACATTCACATTACCTTGAACTGTGCTTTTTTTTGGTTTCATCACACACCTTGATAACCAAATATAAAGAAACAAAATCCAAAGATGAATTTCCTGACAAACTCTAGAGATTCAAGGTTATAGTGAAGGAGACTTATGAAGGAATGAAAAACATTCTGTGAGTTCTTTATTATTTACACTTGGAAATATTCTACCTATCATCCGTCTTTCAGTATTTATAGTCATCATACCTGTCCCAATAATAGTGGCGGCTATTGCTGAAAACTCTGCAATGATATCTACCAACCATTCTTGTACTCCGACAACATATTCACTTCCAATGGCTGACATCACACATGGCTTCACACGCGTTCCATTATCACCTCTATGTAACAATGGTAAGTTCTGCGAGTTCATTATTATTTACACTTTGAAATGTTCAACTTATTATCTGTATTTCAGTATTTATATTCATCTTACCTACCCCAATTACAGTGGAGTCTACTTCTGGACACTCTGCAATGACATCTACCAACCATTCTGGTACTCCGACAACTAATTCACATCCAATGGCTAACATCATACATGGGTTCACACGCGTACCATTATCACCTCTATGTAACAATGGTTAGTTATGTTTGTATTTAGCTGTAAAATCTTTATTATATTTCACAATGAAATTCATACTAACCCAAATTTAATGTATTTAACTACGAATTCTATGATAATGCCCGAATAGTTCATAGCTTGGTCAAATACAAACATGTATTTCCCATCAATCTCTAGAGATGTAATGGTACAACGAGAGCTATAGATGAAGGAACGATAGAAAAATTGTGGGTTTTTAATTTCACTTACTCCAAACTGATCATGTAATTATTATTCTTTTGGTATCCGTATTAATTACAATTGCCACAATATCAGTGGTGACAACTGTTGTAACTTATTTAGTGAAATCTAGTAGTATGTTTGGTACTCCATCTACTGGACCTCTAACAACAAATAGAGGCACAAATGGAGTCATGTGAGTGCCATTATCACCTTTGTGTTGCAATGGTTAGTTCTGTTAAAATTTACATATATAAACCATTGGGTTTGACATTATAATTCAAATTGGAACATATTAAAAATATTTAACTGCTTCTTTGAAAATAGTTCTAGAAATGTCTTCTCGTTAGTCAACATTCTCTTCTGAAACAAACAAATGAAAACAGCGACCATGTGACATGATGCATTCTCCTATACCGTTCTGTAAGTAACATAACTATGTTGTTTCATTAACATAATTTCAGTCACACATCCTTTATACTCACCATATAATAGCATGGTAATTATTTTCCCTAACTCTAATGACTACTAAAAATGGTCTATAGGAGTCAACACCTTCCGTCTCGATGCAGTAAGCACAACTCCTATTACAAAAAAATTCCATGCATGTTTTTACGGTTTTATTTCTTTTGACTCCCTATACCAATAGAAATGGTTTAACACCTATTTCTGCTGCAGACTTTGATACATTATCATATACAGGTCTGTTGTAAACTAAAACCAAAATAGAAAACTTTATCTACGCAAATATATATGTATAAATGTTTCTACATTCTTTGAAATTGTGAATTGTTTTCTACAACTACTATCAGGTTATAGAGAGCAATCGTTTCTTAAGAAATAAATGCCAATAGAGATGTTCGAAACACATGAAAACATAGCTTCTGACATAAATCAAATAGAAAACTATAGGTATTTTGAAGATCACATTTTTGTCGAAACATTATTAAGTTTATTCTTATTCAAGCGACTCAAATCTTACATAACGATTCATGCTGCAGGAGAGTCACTAGAACAACATACTTCCGAGCGCACAGCTTAGTGATCTTATCAAAAATGAATTAATGATTCTTTAATACCATTGAATCTTCCCTTCTATTATTGGTTTTCTGTTAGTAATATAACCTGTTAACATTTAATATTCTTTCAGGTTATTCTGATATTGGAGAGCCCTCGAATGTCTTTCAGTACTGTCAGTCTTTTTTCTTGTTCGATGATAGAAATAAGAAATTCAGTAGTAGACATAACCATAATTTTGGTCTATGCTACTCCATGGTAAAGGTAGCTTTGGACTTACTACCGTCATGTCCAGAATACCTACAGATGTTGGTGTTCGATCAAACTTTCGTCGAGGCACGATTATTCCAAAACAACATCCATATTTATAATGAAATGTTCGCATTCACATAAATGGGTGGTAAGGTAGATAGTTCATTCAACAATGGTCGAGTTCTGTGTATATTCAGATTACATGGACAAAAATACCACCACATAGGTAGTTTGTGTCCACCTGATGGACAACCACCAAGGTTCACACAACTGTACGTGCATGATACTGTCCATGAGTGTGAGAACAATGTTCATGGGCTTAGGTATCATTTATATTCAGTGCTTTGGAATAATTGGACTAACCATTCATCGATTTATATTCACATAATTACTTTTTACAACTTTGATGGCAGAAATCAAAAATCTGAAGTTGACTACAATATTGTTGCAAACCTACAATAACTCCTTCATGAGAACAACGTTTTGGCACAACAATTTATAAGTTCAAGGGATGTTCTTAACTCTCAATAAGTTCTTACTTTAAAGTTGTGCCTTATTAAAAGAAGAAAAACATATTCTGTGACATATAACCTCCTGAAGAATTCAGAAATTGCATTGCTGATTGTCGGTGATATTAAAGATTTCAACCAAGAACGAGATATAATAATTCAAACCAAAACTGGTGATCTACAACGAATTGATGAGATTCACCCATTGTATATTCCATTGCAATATCCCTTGATTTTCACTGGTGGTCAGGATGAATACTAAGACAATTTATTACATCACACTACTCCTTTTATAAAACTGGTGATCTTCATGTTCTAATATGTACATGTTGTTCAACCTTTTTGATGCATGTTATAAGTTTCTGCACTCATTCTTAGTACTAAAATCTGCATGCTCTTCAGCATTAAATCTACTATGGTCTATTCTAATGACTGGTGTATTTGGGATTTCTCATGCGGGACATTTTAGTATGAGTTTTCTATAGGTTGACTATCCATTTTTCATATTGGACATTTGTCATGTAGGATTTTTTTTTCAGGATGGACAGTTTTCTTGTCATGTTGGATGGTTTTGTACATTTTTTAATCTGTACATGTAATTTAGAATTTTTTATACATGTTATATGTTTCTGTATTCATTCTTAGTACTAAAATCTGAATGTTGTTCAGCATTATTTATACATGTTCTAATCAGTACATGTACCTATCTAAATGTACTATTCATTGTTTGATTTTATATTAACTATTTGAAAACATATAACTCCACTGAAGTCTAATTTTTTCTACATTTTTCTATATGTTATAATCTGTACATGTTGTTCATCCTTTTTTATACATGTTATAAGTTTTTGTATTCATTCTTAGTACTAAAATCTGCATGATCTTCAACATTATTTCTACTATAGTCTGTTCTAGAGACTGATGTATTTGGGATTTCTCATGCTGGACATTTTAGTATGAGCTTTCTATAGGCGGATTATCAGTTTTTCATACTTGGAGTTTTTCATAGAGGATGTTTTTTCATGATAGATGGTTGTCTTTTAATGATGGATGGTTTTCATAATGGATGATTTTGTATCAGTTTTTCATTCTGAAAGTTTATCATCATGCTAGAAGTTACTCATCGTGGAGGAGGATAATGGTGGATTTTTTTGTTATGCTGTAGGTTCTTGGTGGTGGAAGTTTATGTTGTAAGTTTACTTAACCTGGGTTTTTCATGTTGGACATTTTTTCATGCTAGATGGTTTGTTGTATTTGATGTTATCCACATACCTTGAAGGTTTTCATCAGTTTTTGATTAGTTGGTTTTCTCATGTTTCCATATTTAATTCCGTCATTTTCACATTTCTTTGTTTTATTATTACAATATGTCTTCTGTTTGAATTATCTTTTACTTTTTATTAAACATTATTGTTTGGTATATCTTTTATAAATAATAATCTTTTATTAAAAGAAATACCAATAATCTAATACGTCGTGCAATAGCACATACGAGTACTAGTTTTTATAATTTTAGTCTTTTTTATGGGTTGTTGGGGACCCCATGGGGGTTATACTAGGATTTATTCAAGATAAACATGTGTTTAGTGTCATTTTGAGGGGTTTCCATTTAGGAATACATGTGTAGACGATGTGTAATTTCAAAAACACAGACACCATGCTTTCTTCTTGTTTAAAATATATGACTTGTTGGGACTATATTCCATGTACCAGTGGTATATTATATGAAGTTGTGACTTGGGGAGTTCTAGGGAATATTTATGTGAGGGTACACGTTGAGATCCCATGTTAGGAACATAGCGTAAAGCCATGTACTATTCTGGGATAGAACCCATGTGAGGGTAGAAGGCCTGGTACATGAGCGAGGAACCCATGTGGGGTATACGATATGTACTGGTGGTAAATTCAGTGTAGTTCATTGGGGTACACATAGAGTGGAGGTTTATTTACACACGAATGTAAACATGTGGGGTAACATGCCTTATCCTAGGAAGCACATGACTAGGTGGGACACTTTTTCTCACATTCCATGTGATTTTTCTTTCCATGGCCCATTTTTTCTATTTTACACCCTTCTGTAATAATTGTATTTGAGGGTAGTCAATTTTGTGTATTTTTTTAAGCAGATCATGAGAGTGGAGTTATTTTTGAATTTAGAAGCATTATGGATGGTCTTATCTATGTTAGAGAATTCATAGTAGGATTTTGTTGAGTTTTAATTCCAAAATTCTCCAAGGGATTGGTTAGTGAGATACAAATCCCATGTGAGCATTTTAAGCTCAATCATAATCTGAGGTGAAGTGATCCATAGAGATCAGTTTGAGGTTATTTTTCATGGATTCAATAATGTTGTACCATGTAGTATCTCTAAATAGATTTATTATTTCCTTGCATGTTAGGACATCTTTCCCATCATTATAGTAGTTTTTTTCTTTTATTTTTAAGTAATCGGTCTATTGGATTATTTATGATGGGTTAGTTCCATGAGATGGTATTTATGTTTATGTACCTTTGAAATACTGAAATGAGTGTGAGGAAAACTTGAGATTGCCCATGTGGAATGGTTTGGATTGTGTCGAGGATCCCTTTAAGGGTGTTAGTTTTGAGTTTGTATTCGTGAACATTGAAAATTACCTTGTTAGCAGTATTATGTAGTTAGATTCCCCTTTGGGATTATTTTTTTCAAAGTATCATCTGAAGGCCATTAGGTTCCATTTGAGATTTCATTTCCCATTGGGAATCACTTAGGATGATGATATAGAATAATCCATCAAAGGGTGTTCCACCCTTCTTAGATCCACTAGTCCATTTGAGTATCACTTTATGAGTGTTAACATAGAGATTTGGGGCATTAAGAGACTCTCGTGTTATAAATCACATCACGTTGTATCCTTGGGGACTATAGGAGCCTCATGTTTTGGTTTCACCCTAATGTGGGTCATACAGGGCTTGTGATAGCTATTTGATGAATCCTAAGATCCAAGAAGATGAGGGGGGCCCCATTATCTCTTGTATGATAGTGTTTGGTGTTTCTGGTTTAGCCATTTGGACAGTGGGTTCATGGATGATCATCCCCTATTTTTTCGGCCGGTGGCCATGATGTCTGTTCCATTTTTTACACAAAACTCTAGTTTGAGGAGGATATCCTTGGGATATCTTGGATCAGTTGTTATCCTTGAGTTTTGAATAGGTTCTATCATCCATTAGATGGGTATGGTTAGATGTTATGAAGAAGTTAATATAGGTTTTTGATGATTGTATCCCAACTCAAATTGAGTATTTTTCATGTTTAGAGTGACATCATGCTCGTGAGGTTATATTGACGTCATAGAGTGGTTTGTGTATACCATGTATTCCTGAGTTCTCCCCAGGCTTGTGGATGTCATGCACTATTGCGGTTATGTATATAATTCCTTTTTTGGGTGCATAGTTCATGGAAAATTAATTCTATAAGACCTTAAGGAATATCATGTTCTCTAGTTGTGTTAGTTACTATCACAAGTTCAGATCATGTTCCAGGTGTCCTATAGCCCTATAGATTCTCTTAGTCTCATGGATGGCTATAGTTTTTCCCTAGGTTCCACCATTAATACATGTTTCATTTATACATCTTGGATCTCCTCTGTATATATGGTGGATACACCATATGTCATGTGGATGGGTGAGCCATGTTTTATAAATCATATGGTGTGGGTCAGAGTGGGGTTAGATTTACCTCAGGTGTTAGGATAGAATATATTATTTGTTGTTTTATTTTTTTTCCATCATATTTATGTATTTGTTTATTTTTTCCATTTTTTATTTGATTCATCTATTCTATGAAAATAACATGTTTATTCACGGTTTATAGCTTCATAGTTTGGGGTAACCTACTGGGATTTATTTCTCATCGCCTATAAGTACACATCAGTGTTCATTCTTCCTTGATGTCTACTTTTGGGTTAGATAACTAATTTCATAGTGGATGAGGTATATGACTATAGTTTCTGCATCAATTACATCCACTCATGTGAAATATCTGGAGTCGGATGGTGAAGCTCAAGCAGCATGGAGAACATGTATGTGGTTTTTCTTTGTAATGATAGTATATTATATTTAATTTTTAGTAGTTTGATTTGTCTATACGGTCATTATAGTGGGTGGAAGGATATATAATGTTTTTTATATCCATTTAATCTTTATGATTTTATATTTTACATTCCCTTTATTATAACATGATTTTGTTTTATTTATTTATTTTATGGACTGTGATGTTCATCCTTGTTTTTTATTTTGGTTATTTTACACTATTATTACACTATAAATAAAGGTTATAATATATCCATTTAATATTTTAGAACCTCACTACTAGTCATTAGCCTCTAGAATATGGATTGAAGTTCTTGAGTCCTTGTGGTGAGCCATATCGGGTGATGTGTTAGGTTGACCTAGGATGGTTTATCAAAAAATTGTATAAGATCCAGGTTTGGATTTATAATTTGAGGGAGATGGTAGATAGGTTTTATAGGAATGTGTTAGAACATGTGATGTATATAATACTAGTGTGTCGTAAAAACCTTTTTTGATAGGAATTCTAATTTTTCAGGGCATGGGTTTGGTATTACTACTTTCCATTTTTTACGGTTGTTTTTTTTCACCCAATGTGACACACATGGGTTTGTGGATTTATGGTTTGTTCTGGTTTTGGGATATTTTCCTATAGGAAAGAGGAAATATTTCATGCACCATCCTAGTAAAATAGGATACACATGAAATATTCATGTATGTAGTGTTTTAACTAACAATGAAGGTTGAGTTTCTTAATGTTTCAACAACAACACGTATAGTTTTTATCGTATAAATACTCGATGGAATTGTACTCAATTGAACCTCTAGTATAAATTTTCATATAATGATTTGTCATGTGGATAGTGTGGAGTGATTTTCATCAATTATGGAGATGAAGTCCCTCTATCGAGGGATTCATGGAAACCTTGGTCGATCTGTGTGGGCTTTGAGTGCCATATTGGTGGCTCGATGAGGGAAAAGAAGCCTAGGGGATCATTAATTAGGAAGGAGTATCCTTGTGAAAGTATTTTCCCTAACTTCCTAGGTTCATGTTGCTTTATAGGGAGTTTTTCTTTCCACGTGTAGGATGCTAGGTCTTATAGCGGGGCCCCTAGGCTTACAATCCCCAATGGATTGGGTAGGCGTGGTTCTTCATCCCTAATGGGGCAGTTGAGGTCTTCTTTAACATGGATAAGGATAGGAATAAGGATTCCCCATGTGTGAGAAGTGGATCACTAGGATTTCTCCCTATGTCATGTTTTTATTGAGAGGATTTGTCTGGATAGGCCATTTGATCTTCTCGTTTTGGATGCACCTTGGGTTTCATAGTGGGATCATGGTTGGACGGTCATGAATTTAGATCAACGCCTTAGTAGAGTGTGGTCTTGTGTTTGATATTTGCATGAGGGAGGTTCTTAGATATTTATTAAGATTGTAAAGGGTGATCCAGTTGGTCTGGATAGATATAAGTGAGAAGTATGGCCATTGAATTTATGCACATTAGCCTAGCTTCATTAGGCATTGGCCCGCATGAGCGCGAGTCTTGGTTTGATTTTTAGAAGATTTTAAGGAATGAATTATAGTGGGGAGTTAACTATTGGATATTGAATATCACTAACCTAATTTTAAATGGTTTATTGAGATATATTATTATAGGGATTTTTTATAGTGACTAGATTTGAGTGGTTTTCCCATGTCTATCCATTATATTGAGTGATGTATGTTGCATGACCCAATGTGGTATGTTGTTGTGTAGCAGAGTGACCATATAGATACACTTTTTGTATAGATAATCATATTAGACACTGTTGATTGTATATCATATTGGGAGAGTGTTTCGAAAGCTGTAAGATTGTTCATTGGATAGTTAAGAGAGATTTTGTTTCACCAATTATTTTGAGAGAGAATAACGACTTGTTTTCCAATGTGGCTTCTCATGGGAAAGAAGCATTTATGGTGAAAAGTTCATGATGAATTGCATTACCAGGTTATGTGAAAATCATGGGAAATTTAATTTTTTTGTTATATAATGTGTTTCTAGGGATTAATGGTTAATTATTCTATAAGTTTATTATGAGAAGGATTTCGGACCACACTGTTGGTCCCAGGATAGGGTGCTTATTCTTAGACTGAAGTTTAGAGGAAATTTAAGCCATTCCAATTTTCAAGGAATATTTAATATTTAATTAATTAAATAATAATTTATTTAAAAATGTTCAGTGTTTGATAAATTTTAAATCTAGCATAATATTTAGATTCTATATTCATAATGGAGTATGGAAAGTGGCATTTTTCTTAGACAATGTATAATATTGCGACTTTATTAGGGCTCGGTCTAGAACCATTTTCTTTTCATTTTTTTGATTTCTTCCCATTTACATTTTATTACTTATTTTTCTCTCCAACCATTTGGATTATCATGTAGGCCCATATGGATTTCCATATTTGTGGTATTTAACCAATAGAGGAGAGGGATATAAGGGGGAGAGGGAGAGAAGGGGGAGAGGGAGAGAAGGGGGAGAGGGAGGAGGAGACCCCACCTAGGGAACTCATCTGAAGGATGACCGAGGATTGGCAAGTGCATGGTTCATATGCAATGTGTATATTTTGATATTTCCTCCCATATGTATTTGTATATTATTACATTCACCATAAATCCCCATATATTAAATGTTTTAAATTTTAAAATCTCATTATAGTCTATTGGGGACCCCATAGGGGTGGATCTAAGAATCATCAGGAAGAAATGGGGGGTTTTAGGACATTTCAAGTGGTTTTTTTCAGAATACCCATGTACATGGTTGTAGTTTAGGGAAAATAACAATTTTGTGTTTCTACTTTGTGTAATATGGTTTGTTAGGGCTATACTCTATGTACCAGGGTTAGACGATGTGTAGTGGTGACTTGGTATATGTCGGGGCACATGGATGTGTAGGGTACATGACCAGATCCCATGTGAGGTACATAACCAAAATCCATGTAATAGTTATTGAAAAAATATATTTGGGGTACATCTCTAGGTACATGGTTGGGGACCCCATGTTGGGTACACACCATGTATGGATGGTACATTCCACGTAGTTCACTAGTGTACACACCAAGTGGGGGAAACAATACATTGGTAGGTACCAATGTGGTGTTACCTGACATTTATTGGGAGGCACATATGATGTAATTTCGAAAATTAAACATTAAGTGTCTTTAGGCACACATATAGGGAGGTCTCATATGGGTACTCTCCCTGTACCCAAAGTACACACAATATAGTTTTTCCTATTTTGGTCGTTTTGTCTATTTTTCACCCTAGTGTCACAATTGGACTTGTAAGACGTCCGTTCTGAGTGTTTTTCATATAGATAATAATTGTGGAATCTATTTATCATTTAGAGTCTACATGGATGTATTTTATTAAGTGTGAGAATTTTTTGGAGGATTTACATGAGGTTTGGTTTCAGAATCCTTGTGGGGCTTGGGTTGTGAGCTGCAAGGCTCAATTGAGGGTTAAGTGCTTAGTGACCATTTTGGATTGAGTTTTATATAAATATCAGTTTGAGGTAATTTTATAATAATTCTAAAATATAAAATCATGTAGTATCATTGATGGCATCTTGATTTTTCCCTACAAGTAGGTATTACTTTCTCAAGGTTAGATCAGTTAAGGTTTAACTCTTGTGTTTTATAACTATATATGTTTGATCCTTTGGGTATATTGACATCATGGGAAGAAAACTATGGTTGGGTACCATTGTGGTGCTCATAGAAGTCGGAGGGTCTCTTTAGACTACCTGTTTGGAATGGTTTTTATTGTATTAAGGATCCCTTGTAGGGAATTTCATTTGAGGTGGTATTGAAGACCATTGAGAATATCCATGTTTGAGGGATTGTGATTTTGGATGCCCATTTGTGCACATTTTTGATTGAGGATCATTTAGAGGCCACATAGGGTGGTTTATAATGTTTACACGCTAGGAATGACATGTTATTTTGGACGAGATAGTGAAACCCCTAATAGGGGGTCCTTCTCATGATGTTTCCATTGGGAAATTTGAGGATATTTGGATTGGCATGGACCGAGAGCTTGTGCGTAGCAGGGGAGTCCCATGGTGGATGTTTCTTTCTAAAATGACCCCTACAGCCTTGAGATCCTTGAGCATTGGATTGTACATGAGGTGAGTCATAGAGATCCTGTGGTGTATGGTGATTGGATTCTTAGATCCAGTGTGTCACAAGTAGCCTCATTATTTGTTGGATAAGAGAGATTGGCACTGATAGTTCAACAGTTTTGATAGTTGGTTTGATGTTAGATTGTACCATATTATTTTTTTATTTTTCCATTATGTTTGAGGTATTATATGATTATGAATTTTTTCTGAGTAGGACAACCTTGGAATATCTTTTATTGATACTTGTTTATGAAGCTTGATCCCACTGTCTCCACCATCGACTAGTTATGGTTTGATTGTCTTAGGGAGCTAATGGATGGTATATATGAGTGAATCCCAACTCTAGTTGAGTATTCACTCAAGCTAGATAGTCTTTAGGATTATGAGGTGTTGAGGAAGTCAAGAAGTGGGTGATATGTACCATGGATTCAAGAGTGATCCTGAGGTCTGTGGACACTATGTGCACTCAAGGTTATGTGTGGTTCCCTATTTGTTTGGTCTAAAGATTGTTCCTGATTCATTGTTCATGAATTTCAGGACAAGAAATTTCTCAATTTATGATAGTATATATGTTCCTTTTTTCCATTTTAGATCTTGAAATTTTATTCATAGAGCCTAGTATATGTGCTTAATCATTTTGATGTATATGGTCACACCCCAATGTCTAGTTTTTAGGATAGTAGTAGTAAGACATCTTGGAGATCCTATATAGTTCTGGTGGACATTCCTGATGTCATGTGGTTGGGTGTCCAACCTGCTATAAATCCTATTATGTTGACTAATGTAGGGGTATATTTAACTCTATCGGCAAGCCATATTCTGGGTATTGTTGTTTTGTTTATTTTTTTCTATTTTGGTTTTATGTAATTGTTTGTTTTATTCTAGTTTTTGTTAGTTTCAAATAATATTAGCATATCAAGTGGGCATCCTCTTGTTATGATAATGGATTTTAGTTTCACTGTTGGTGGTGAACAAGTGTGATTTGTTTCTACCACTCTATAAGTGCAAATAAATGTGTGTGTAGACCATATATCTATATTAGGATTTAAGAACATATATCATAGTTTATAGTGTCGAGTCCCAGTGGTGGTTGATCTAATAAGGCCATACATGTGGACTCTCTAGACTATTCCGGTGCAGATCGAGGGTCCTGGAGACTCGGTCTGTAGTTTTTTGTAGGGTTGGATGTAGATCTAGTTGTATTTTATTCTCAACTATTTTAGTTTGTTTGTGGTCAGGCGACTATTTTATTTATTTTTCATTATTTTAGTATGTGTGACTATATGATGTATTACCTTTATTATAACATTCTTCTATTTTAGTTATTTGTTATGCACAATGTGATGGTCATAATTGTTTATGAGTTATGTAATTTTCCACTATTATATCACATTGACTAGAGTGTATAGTCTCTCCATCATATCTTTTAGACCCTCAATGATAATCAGAAGCCTCTAACATATAGAGAGACTCTCTTGAGGACTATTGGTAAGATAGATCAGTGGATGTGTTGGGTCTACCTAGGATGGTTCTTTATAAGTCTAAAAAATTATGATATAAAATTACACGAACCCATCTTGGTCAGTGAAATAAAATCTTAAACATCATCCACAATGGATTGGTTTCCTGGAATATAAAATGCTCAAATTAATAGAAAAAGTAATCACTATGATGAAAACCCCACAAAGGGAGATGTCACTAAAATTCAATTCCCCACTCACTGGATACATGCCCCATATATTCTACGTAAAATTGGACATTTAAAATTAATAACCCACAAAATAATTTTGGTTGAAAATTGATAAATGGAAGTTTAAGAAAAATTCATGAACCAACCCACTATTCTTCCACCATATTAAACTTAGAAAAATGTTAGGGAAATAAAAATAAATTCTAAACACATATGGGGATTATAACATGACCGTAAAAGAAATTAATTAGTGATTTTTAGGTCCCTTAGCCTTGGGAAAAATCAAATCATTTTTCCTTTATATCATCAATGGATTATCTATCCTATGGATCCACACAACTTGTGTAAATACTTAACTTTAGGTTCTTCAATCCCTTTTAATCCTTGAAATTCTCATTCCAAATTTACCATTTGTGATCCTTATCTTGTTTAGTCAACTCATTAATCTAAATGGAATAACTATAGTGTTACAATGATGGTATTTATTCCTATACTTACCATGAACCTTTACTAGGAGGAACTTATTCAACAAATTTAATGAACACTAGTGTTACAATGATGGTAGTTATTCATATACCCATCCATGTTCTAAGACCAAAATGAAATTATATTTACTCTAGTTTTTATGAGATATGATTAAACTTTTATATTTTTAAATTTTATTACAAATTATTTTAAAATATGTTGTTTTATTTCTAGAGTTACAAAGATTATTATGTGTTGATAATCAAACTTATATGAAATCTATAGAGTAGAAAATTATTGAGGAAAAATTCATTTATGAAAAGAAAATATGGATGGATGATGAGTGTGGTTTTATTTGTTCTCAATATGTTAAAGGAATCAAATTCAATGTTTAATGAAATCCTATGTGATTAGTGATTATTCATGGAAATAGAAATATGGAAATACTTAGATAATTTTTGAATAAGGCTGGTGATTATTCTTGGAGAATTGTTATAGAGTCCTTAAATGGGATTTTATTCCATGTTTAAGAAATTTTTCATGTTAATATGATGATTGATGAACTGTTCAAATATCCAAAACATGTTCCAATTGCACGAGGACAGTGCAAATTTTTTACAAAATTTAAAATAAGGAAAAATTATATATAAATATTTATTTTCATGATAAATTTTATGACTGTGAAAAAAGATATTTTTCATGTTGATGAATTTGGTGAAATATTCTTTGGAATAAATAAGGAGAAAGTGAAGATTATTTAATATTCAAGGGATTTGGAATTTATTATTGATTTCTAAAATAAAATTAAGAGTAGGAATATGAATACGATAAATTTGATGATGATTTTAATTGGATGATGTTTATGGAACATAAAAAGTCATGAAATATAAATTATTGGATGAGGAGTTTTTATGAACAATAAGAAAATAATTATTTTCATGAAGATTGAAAAATTAAGTATGGATAATTTTTGAAGTCCATGGAAAAAGGAAATGATTTTATACATTTTTGAGATGAATTATTTTGGATAACCTATTTCAATTAGATTAAAAATTCATAAATAGTTATTTAACATTGTGTTTAGGTGGGTCATACAAAAAATATGGCCAAATACCAAGAAGAAAAGGTTTATCTCAACCCTACACATGTGGGAGGTGAACCTCAGCCACATAGGTGGGCCATCTCAAAGATGGATGGTGGTGGGAGATAAAAGATATTTAATATTTCCTACATTGTGCAGGTGTGGTGAGAGTACATCGCTCCCTTAGAGTGCGTAAGAAGGAAATATGGTTAAACATGTACTATATGGGCATGTGTAGTGTTGTGTGTGTTTAACCACACTGTCAAATCAAGTGGATATTAGAATTTAGTTAATTATATATCATGCCTCAAATTACTTGAACTCTAATGTGGGGGAATGATAATCATGAATATAATTCATCCTCTTATGAACATAGAAAAATAATATTTTTCATTAGATCTAAATAATATGTACAATTAAATCAACCTTTGTAATATCGTATTCATCAGTAATTCATTGTTCTATGTATCACCACTATCTACAAATAAATACTAGCATCTATTATGATCAATCCCAGAATTAATACATGAAAAACATCTCTAACCCATGAATGAAAATTCATTTTGAATTTATGGAATTATTCAAAGAATATGATTAATATGAGATGATAAAATTTTACAATGAGGCATACACTCACATATACAAATGCATGAAAATTTTATTCACTATATTCTATTAATATTCATGAGATAATTCTTCAAAAATAAGTAGTGGATCATGAAGGATAAGGCACCAGGAATCTCTGTGTCATTTTTATATAAATAAGGAAAACCCCATTCGATGAATTCCAAATTTTGATATCTTTGGGAATTAAAAACAATTAATTTAAAATACATTATTTTATAACATGTAAGATGATGAAAATTTCATAAGAGGTGGTGGGGCGTCACATATAAATACTGAGTCCTCGAGGGATATTATTCTTTGCTGCTAATTTAAGAAAATGATTTCGTTTTCTCAAAGAACAATAGAGATCAATGAAAAATTTTACATTCATGAAGTAATAGATCTCTTCACCTCTTGAATTATACACCTCAAACTCAAGAATTTCATTATGAAAGTGATTCTAAGTCTTACTAGGATTGTTTGATGAAACAGATCATGGGTATAATTATTTGGAGATACAATTGTGTTCTATGAGCTTATTATGTTCGTGAATAATGCAATCTTCATATAAAGCCTTATGAAATGTTTCTAAGACATTATGTGTGCCACATTACCTTTCTTTTGTGAAGGAAAAGGTGATATCACGACACTAGTGATCCTGATATACTAATTTTTTATGTGAAGGATTGAGGATTTGGGTAAGTTGTTTATGGGAAGAAGACATGAGATCTTGAAAATGTGGTGTTCTTGATGATGTGATATCCCATTATTATCACTTCCTTGAAGAATACATGAGACACATTTCATAAAAAACAAGAATTATTACTATAAAAAATGAGTGTATTCATTAAAATGTTCTAACAATTGCATTAATATGAAAATTCATAATCCCCTGATAAGATAACTAAAACAGAATAAAAATATTTAAAGAGAATAAAAAATAATATGTTAATATTTCTTTCTCTAGGGGTTGGTGTGTTTGTGTTGTAAATTGAATAATAATTATAGATTATGAAATATATTTCATCAATTAAATAACATAAAAGAAATAGTGTGAATCACTTAAACACATTGGATTTAGTTCATGAACTTCATTGATAGAAGTATTATCTTCTCATTCATTTGAAAATAGAGGAAGAAGATAACTTGTTGTTTTTTGAGGAATTCCTCAACTAATCACTCTTAGAAAGAATTGATTTTAATTTAATGTTTTATCTTCCACTTATTAAAGAGTACAATCCCGATGTGAATATAATAATATTGATTTAATTGCAGTCGAAGACCTATAGTTGAGGAACAAGGGTATTCATTTAATTAAAATACATTCACCATAGTAGAGATATATTGTTAACAAGTTTGATGAAAATCACGTAACTAGTGGTACAAGTATAAAAAACCATTATATAACTTGTGGTGATGGTATAAAGAATTCCACACACTCAAAAAGTTTGATTATTTCATACCAAAACATTATTCACTAATACTAGTACTTTTTAAAAAATAAAAATTTATAGTGGTAAGAAAATATTTAAAACAACCACAGGTTCATCATGGTAATGAGTATGTTCTCACATCGAGGCTGAAACCTATTAAAATTTATGTGTTATATTGTTTTTTTATTATCTTCATTACATTTTTATGTGATTATTGAGAGAAAAAACATATCAATTATTCTTAATCGAGGTAGATGATCTTGGGTAAGAGGTGATAATTGAAAAGTAAGTAAAATTATATTAATGTTGGGTAAACTTATTCACAAAACCTCATTGTGTCCCTACACAATCCATCTAGGATATAGAGTTTCTGTTGACTTTGAAATAAAAAAATAAGAATCCAAAACATTTATTCTCTCCCCATAATTATAATAAGTTTTTATGACTGAGTTTATATGGTCAGATAACTTATTAGCTTGAATCACAGATGTAGTTCTTATGTCTAAATATTTTTATAGATTCCTCCTTATCCAATAATTAGGTTTTTCCAATGTAAGAGGCTCGTTTCTTGTTCTTCTTCTCAAAGATAAAAATCTCCATGGTAATTTATAGAAACTTCAGATTCAATTTTATTATATTAGATTATAATTCTTAGATTCTTTTAGTATATATATCCATATAGTCATAAATTTGTACCTATATAATAGTACATTAATTCATATCTTTCATGGAACCCTCCCTATCTTACATTTAATGGAAAAACATAATCAAATAATAGGACTTCACATTCGTGGGCTTCTAGTCTCAATGGGGTAGTCTGGTTATTTTGTATGAGTGCATGGAAAGTTTTATAGTTAAACCCGATAGAACCTTAATCATGGAAGATTCAGTGAATGATATCCACTTTATCACTAATATCATATACTTGAGTCTCCGAAATAATGGTGGAAACTTGATTTTAGGCCTATATCCATACTACCTAATATTCAAAACCATATTTGGGATCGGTATTCTAGTTACTCCTTGAAAAATTTATATAATCTAGAATGAAGGTTTTGTGTTAGGAAATAAAGATGTCTTATGGGGGGTTATAGAGTAATATTAAACTGCTACTCCTTGGTTGGCTCTATGGACTGATTTTTTGGGGACTCTTCTAGTAGGGGGATCACTCGTTGGTGGTACAGTAAAACCAATATCATTAATAAAACTTGTATCTTAGGTAATTGGCCCTAAATCCAACCTTCCATCGATAGGATGATAATTTTAAAATTAGAAACCCATGTGACTCTTGGGAAAACTGGTCGAGGGGACCTTTTTTCTAAGGATCATTTTCAAGGCAATGTTGTGCAGTGGGATTTGAAAAGATAGTGGGTTTCTAACATAATGAGGATGACACCCAATCACCACATTTAAGTAAAATTTTACCCATGTCTTGGAATATGAACATGAAATGTTTTTATAAGATCCAATAGGAGGAATTATAACCACTTCACTCATATCCTCTCATGTTATTATTAGACAGAATTGGAAGTGATAAGGGATTTTGTTCACTCCCAACATGAGTGAAAGAGAGGGGATATATCCTCTTTGGAAACCTAAATTGAAAAGAAAATTATTAATTGAAATAGTTCTTGAAGATGATTAACATATAAATTTAGGACTCTAAGACCCCATCCAAAAAAAATTATAAAAGAACATTCACCCTAGAGACTAATATGGTGGTATCCTTCCCAGTTTGTGGTCAATGAGTAGTTCCCAGACCAGGGGAGTCACTACTAGACCTTAGGCTCACCTCCCCATATAATAGTGGCTACCAACAAGTAATGGGAGTCTAGGGTAATACCAGGTGGAGATAATAAATCCATATTAGAGTGCATAATAATTGATTGGAATATACCAAACACTATTAAAAATATAAAATAATATAATTATATAGGATAATAAGGAATATCTATAAATAAATCATAAATAAATATAGATAATTTAATTATACACACTCCCTGGCCACCCACCAAGATAAACATATATATATATATATAACTGAAAATAAGACTAAAATAAATGTATAATAGGCTCTAATATATCCTCAATCCTAACCACATCACAAATCCTACCCCAATACAGTCTATCAAACAAGATGATCCAATCCTAGGGCTTTCCCCAACCAAAACCTACAATCAATGAACGATGACTGGTTACCGAATTTCTATAGTTCTCTAAACATGGTATGAGTACAACTCAGTAGGTGAACACAAACATGTTCTCAAAATAACTAGTAAATGTAGTGTATTTATTTGTGTCACTCTTAGCTAAATAATAAAAAAGTATAGAAGCAGAAATAAATAAATACTATTGATACTCAATTAAACCATTGAACCAAGATTCAACCCAAACCTACATTAGCTAGTTTTTGAGTGTCTTTAATCACATCACATAATCATAATAACCAAAAATCATTAGGGTCCCTAAAACTAGTATAAAGAGACCTAAACCTATTGAGAGATCTTCATCCAACCCTAGAACCAATGTATCCTATCAACTATGAGGACTGAATCCAAGGAAGCCCAAATCATTTTACTCTTCACTCTAAATACATAGAATCCCAAACCATGGTATATTGTCTCGAATCTGAGGATCATATCCAATGCATGCCAAATCATGGTATCACAAGATCCAAATCTCTAGCACCCCAAACTGTGGTACATCATATCGACTCTAGGGATCAAATCAAAGGCATCCAAAATCTCGATAATCCTAGATCTAAATAAATAAAATTCTAGACCGTGATATCTCAATGGAATATATATCTCAGTATATGAATAGAATTTAAATTTTTATCATAGCTCGATGGGCTCACTTAAGCATATTAATCTTCAACCAGCCACCGTTCATCCACTAAAGGCCCTATCTCATGTTAACAGTGAAAAAAATAAATTATAAAATTTTATAATTAACTAATAAATTTAAAAAATAGCAATAATTATTAAATTTATATAGGTTTCTCCCATCACACTGAAACTTCGTCTATGAACTGTCTAATTCTCCATTATATAAGTCCAACCTCATTCAGGGAAAAATCCATAATAAAAATCAATTATTACATGGTTAAATTAAAATAATTAAGGATAAAACCACTAAAAACTATTATGTGGAAGCACTCATTCAAAACATTTCCCAACAAAATTCTAAAATTGTCTTTGGTCCCCCTCAATGAAAGTTAAGAAAAATCATAATCGAACTCAGACAGATCCATAATGGTCCATTTTAATCAGCAATAATCCCAAACCCAAAATTGAGTAGAATCCTATGGATAAAATAAAAAATTGAAAATAAGTATATCATATAAAAATCATATTAAAAACTGTCAAAAAATCAACCCTAGATCAAGGGGGAAAATAAAGAAGGAATGGAGGGGATGACTAAGAACACTCCCCATTGTGACCATTTGACCTAAAAAAATGGGGGCTATGACCCCTTTCCGAAATGTATATTGACCAATTCACTATGTGAACATATTTTACACCAAGAAACACCCTAAGTAGGGGAGACATCCCCTATCCCAAAAAATTCATGTCTTGAAGCTCTGCTTCATAGTGTGAATGACCTGTAGTTACTGACTATTACAACTTTTCCAACCACATGGGATAACTCAAGTTGAATCACATACCCCAATAATAGATATTGGCATACTACCAAAGTATCCCAATATAAGATCTCAACACCTATATACTATTAACCAGGGAAAATTTTGTAATATTAGACTCTAGGATTTTTCTTACAAGGTTGATGGAAGGTTTCCACACATTCAGTGAATGTGATGATTGTATAAAAATAGAGATCCTTTCTTATTATTCTCTTAAATATGGTAACTAGTTCTTCTTGTAGGTGATATGTTGGTCCCACATCTTCGAATACATTAGTCATAAGAATAAATTCATCATATATTACTATTAGTATTTTTATTATTAGCAACTAATGAATATACCATAAGCTAATTCCTAAATCCACATGTGTTAAATGGAAGGTGTCAGTGCTTGAACCCCAACAACTAAATAGATTATTGACGATCATGTTTGGATGGTACATATTAAATTGGTAAATCCATGATGCTTAATATAGATCAATGGATCAAAAAAAATAGTGTACTTGAAAAAACATTATTCACCTAGATAGACAAAACCCACTCATCGGAGAAGCAATCACAGTAGCCTAAATACCACTACAGAATCGATCCGTCACTAGGATTGTTCAAGGAATTGCTATGAATTTATGAATAGTTTTATGAAATTGAATATTGATTCTTAAAATCATTATCTAGTGTTAATAGAGTGATATAAAAATATATGTACTTCTTTAATAAGACTCTTGAACAGGTTAACACTTACCAATTAATCATTCATTTCCTTTAAAAACCTGATTCCTATTTCTGTTCACTCCTCACTCAATGACATTATATCGTAAAATTAGATTACAATTTCCTTGCCTATAAATACCCGATTCTATTTCGTGAAGTGGAAAAACATACGAAAAGGAAAGACTAACTAATAGAGAGAAATATAAATTCTTAGATTAATTCATAGGTAATCCTCAAGCCCCAAAAGAACACCTACTTTAGAGACTTCCTTTATTGTTTAATGCATTGGCCATATTGCTCAGAATGCTACAACACGGGGTCATAACTCTCATAATCCTACCAAGAGGAACCAAAACACTCACACACTCACTAGGATGTTAGACCATAATTCATACTAACCAAGTGAAACCACCATTTTAGGAGTTCTCTACAAGGGAAAGCCTTCCACATAACTTCATACAATGCCTGAATGTTTTCAACATTCTGATTAGGTTGATTGTTTTCCAATGTGATCCAACTGTACAAATGTATCTTCCTAAAAAACCTCCCATGCACATAGGGAACTCATTAATTTATTCCATGTGGGTTATACCTCTATTATGCATTTATCTATTTGGATCATCCTCTTTATGATTCCCCCATTTGGAGATTGCCCATGTTCACCTGCCACACATGATGGTTCCACCCCAAATGCACATGGGATGACCCTTCCTACCATGAACCTACTACACAAGATGGCCCTATTCATATTCCAAATGTATGATTTGTTATAATCAGAGGTGTTTTACCCCCCTAATTCCACCAATATCTTTTCATTGGGTACATAATAAGTCTATGACATCGTTCTTCCAATGAATCCCTAAGAAGGACAAGACCCCCTTCAAAACCACCAGAATCATATGATCAGGCTTGTACACCAACATACACCTGTTGGATCATATATCAACTTATTAACATGAGAATTCATGTTATATTATAAATAGTTATAACCCACAAGAGAATCAAAATCTAGGATTTTGTATATAATGAAGATCGCTATTGGGAAGGCACTAGTGCAGTCTCTCATAGTTCAATGATGAATTTATTCCTTATTCAGCATTCTAGGTCAGAAATGAAATACCTCCTATAGTAGTCCCCTAATATATATTATAGGAATCCATAATCTTCATGTATCCATACCTTTCCTTATCCTACCAACATTAAATAATATGGGAGGATGAGATTCCCCATATAGAATAGTCCCCATCAAAATTTAATTATGTCGTCCCATAAAATGTACTCAATCATTTATTATATCATTTTTGTCACACAGAGCATGAATCACATTGTATTATAGATATGATTTGATCATTCAATTATCATTATTAAAACATAAAACCATTAAAACATAAAACCATGGCTCTCATCCTAGGTGAAGTCACCACCAAAGTGTACCCTCTTAAGGGTAATCCCCAATCATACATTTCCATCTTGCTTAGTTTATAATAGATATGATAAATCACTATAGGCCACATCCTAGGTGTAGGCCCCAACCATGGTCCTCCTCATATTTCTAATCCCCAGTCATGGGCCTCAGCATATGTATAATTACCAACCATACCATTTCATCATACTCTATTACTAATAAAAAATCTAATCCACCATAGGCCTCATCCTCGAGTGTAAGCCGCAACCACAGTTACATAGGCCACCTACTAGGTGTATGACCCAAAATATCTTCTAAAGGAAGCCTCATATGTATAACGTCCATTTAATTATCTATTATCACAACTATCACAGTAGATACATCCTAGATACATGACATTAAACTACATAATAATGTACTTACTGCATGATGATAATCTATATGGATCAGTCCATATCCCATAACCTTAAAAGTTGTGATGTGTCCCATTAAGTGGATCCAAAATACACGTGTTATGACTCCCCTTATTGGGATACATATTAATAACCTCCTAAAGGCCTGATCCTACCTTCATAAACCCTCACTGCTCACTTAGATGGTTATAAAATTCAATTTTCCCAGCTTTGTGGCTTTAATACATTGCACCATAAGTTGAGAATCACTACTACATAAAAAATATGGAGAACCTTTCTGACATAAATATATAAGATATGTGTCCCCATTTACATAATTAAATGACTAATTATTTTCATAGGGTTAAACTATTCTAATCTAGGATGTGGGATGGTTTAAAAAACATGGATTAAATCTTTAAGGAAGTATATAGATAGGAAAAAATCCACTCAAAATGGTGCGATGAGCCTAGCATCACACCCTCTTAAAAAATCATTAAAATAATCACTATAAAAATACACCAATGACCACATACGATTGAAAATAAATCCAGCACTGATGTTCCATGCTAAGTCATCCAAGGCTCAGGGGTACATCGGGGTTTTCCATAAAAAACAACAACTATATGAATTGTTTAATATTAGGAAAGGTGGACAGATACATCCTATCTAGGAGAGAAATCTTTAGTACTACTAATATTACTTATAGGTGGTATAATCCATGTCATGTATTTAAAAAGATATTTGTTTTTTCATTGATTGAACTTGGTTGGTTCTAGGAGTACGGGTCCATGGATATATTATTTCTCAATATTTCACTTGATAATAAAATCTGAGATGTGTATGAATGGGATAAAAACCATCATACACTAGGGACATAGTCCTACATAATTTTGTAAAACATTATTAAAAAATATTTGTCTATATTTTTTTATTTCTTACTTTAAGAGATTTTAGGAAAACCAATGGCAAATAAAGTTTGGTAAATTCATTAATTGAAAAGGTGGCATCGTAAGAGGGGGATCAAGTTTTAATTGGTAATAAATCAACACACTTTTTCAACCCCTTTAGTGTGGGACACAAATCCTTATGGAATAAAATGTTTAGACAACACACATGTTGGTCGTGATCTCATGGAGCATGGAGATAGTGTACCTATAGAGTAGTGGATCCATTTATTATTTGTTGGTGGTATTATTTGAGTTGGTGATGGAACAATGTGTTGATATTCCTTCCTAGTCAATATTTGTCAATTTATTTTGATTGTTTTTTTCCTTTTTCCCCCATTTTTACTAGAATTTTTATTTAATCTGACAGGATGTTTTCTGTGCTTTTCATGTATGTTATATTTTAGTTATTTATGTATATCCTGCTGGGTTTTATTTGTTGGGTTGGTGGGTGACGTTTTCTATCAAAAGCTATATTGGCCAAAGAATCCCATATGAGTATTATACCTTCATGGTGCAAGTCACCAGATGCTATTATTTTTTAGTTGGGCTAGGGGTGTCCCAATAAACTTACCATTGGTCTAGGTTGGGTCTTAGTGGGATTGGTTATGTTACATTGATATATTAGTGGGTAATTTTTAGGGATGATGTATGGAGGTTGGTGTCTCATGAGATTTAGTTTTGGATATGTGGGGAAACCTTGGTTTTTGATCTTTAGTCATGTTTTCCAACCACATATTATGAATAGTCTATGGTTTATGATGAATTCATATGTAAGTAAAATGATAATAATTTATCTAATTATACAATTATTTTTTTCAGTACATCATATAATGGTTAGTGTAATATTGTCTCAGTGATATGATAATCTATTTCTTGGGATGTCAATATACAATTATTATTCTTATTCCCTAAATATAATGAATTTGATAAATGTATTGAATTTGACTTATGTGGATGATGAGATCAATGGGACTACTCATTTTAGGTTGAGATTTCGAAGTGATTCTATTTAGTTATTCTAGTTTTGGATGTATATTAGATATTTGTCATGGTAGGTTAAACTTCCAGGTGATACGATCTTGTATGATGTATATTTATTAGTGATTTTTGAGTCCCTGGTATGTCTTGTAGAGGTTGGTGATCCCCCATGGATATAGAATTGAAAACTATGGATCATATGAATAGGGGTTCTCCATCATGGAGTGGGATTAGTAATCTGTTAATCCTAATGAGGTACTGGTACCTCAATCTATAAAAGTGACTATATTCCCCTATGATACAGGGTGTGGGGCCTCCATTTGTAAAGGTTGGTATCATAAATCATATAAGGTACAATTATTTTTCTATCTATTGTTTATTACCACACTACCCTATTTTTCAGCATGATATCACCTACTAGTGTTTTTGGTTACCCTCTTGAAAGATTCAAAAACTCCCAATGAGGTGTTTGTCCCTCATGGTGGTTAAGTGATTGATAGGAGTTTTGAAAACACATGATGTTTTTTGTGATATATTCACTAAGAGTAAATACCTTATATATTCTATTGATTAGGGTTATTGTAGACAATTAGTCTTTCAATGAGAGTATAATGACTATGATTATCTAGATTCTAGGTGCGAGATCCTTATATGGATTTAATAGTGAGATGTTTTCTTGCTTATGAATTTGAAGTATCCTTTATATAGAGATATAATCCCACACTTATTATATTGATAAAAGATGACATTTTTTATTTATTGTCTCTAGATATGAGATGAATAATGTATCAATCCACTTCCATATCCCCCTCACCAAGTGGTCCTATATTAACTTAAGTAGTTAACCACCTAGACCATAGATAAGTGAGATCTACATATAGATTTAATCATTGAGTTCTCTATGCATCTCAAGATGTTACCCAAGTAATTTTCCCTTAAAAATATTATTTTAAGTACCATAACATGCAATAAATCTATTTTTTCATCATTACACTGAGATATAGATATCCTAGTAGAGTCTTTACACTATATTATTATGACTGAATACTCATAATTGAGGAGACCATCTATACTCATATCTACCACCAGAGTGAGTAAGATTTAGATGGGTTGTTTTTCATAGGATCCCACCATGAAAGAGTGAGACAAAGTGATTATATGATTGGGAAGGATTTGTTTTACACAGTCTAACGTAGGGGGAATGGGAACTGAGAGGGGACCCATGGTGGAAATTATTCATCAGTCATAGTGTATTTTGCATTGTGTAGATTTAGTTTCATCTTCCCTAGAGGTTCTCAGTTATTGCTACAAACATTATGAGATCCCTATAGTGTCAATTGGAGTATCGAATGTATTACTAAATTTACCATTAATTTATAGAACAATTCTTAGTGTTTTTAATTAGTGAAATATTCTTCAACATCGGTGGAGGGAATTATAATTTCTTAGGGATTGCCTCTAGCTAGCTTTGGGGGCTTCTAAAGAACACAAGGATAGGCTAATACATGATTATATTTTATATAATGAAGATGATATATCTATATTTATGTTGACTTAGATATGTGTTGAGATGGATATAGGGTAGTTAGTGCATGTTAAACAATTGTGAGTATTTGACTCTATTGGTATTTAGTTGTCTCCACTATGTTGAATCTTTTTAAACATGGGGATATTTTTGGATGTAGATTCATTTTGGTATTTTGAGACATGTAATGAGGGGAATCATTCTATATGATTTTGGTTTTGATCATCTATGTTTTGGGTGGATGTTAACTTAGGGTCAGAAATTGATGAATTAGTTCATCTACTATGTATGAGGACCATAGTAAGTTTATCTATGTAGTAAAATTATCCATAAAGTTTTTATGAATGAGGGGGTGATAGTATTAGTTTCATCCCCATGCTTTGAGCTAGACAACCCCATTGTGTGATCTCTGATTTTTTCCAATGAGGAATATTGGAAGGTCTTTATGATGTGACATAAATCTCTTATTGATGATCCTGATAGTGGAATTTATCTTATTATATTTTTTCAATATAATAGTCATATTGGTGTACCTTTATTAAAGGTGGGTAGATTCAAACCCACAAAGGATTACATGGATAATGAATTGTTTCTAGTTGATACCGATGGTTTATAGTTTATCATTATTTTAGTGATTATAGGAATCTTATAGTTAGAAAAAAAATTGGGTGGAATTATTTAATGATATTCATTTAACATGTATTATTATTATGAGAAGAGATTCCTTGGCAATGTATTATGGCTATTTTTAATTTTTTGGAGGAATGAGAATATTGTATATAGAACCCTTGTTTTGAAATTTATAAAGGGGAGGTGTTCCCAAGAGGGTTTTGTTTTGATTCATAACATATTTTTGGACCCTCATATTTTATTGGATCTCATATGAGGATTTGTTATATACCCATAAAATAACAGTTTATGAGCTTGTTGGCAAGCTATTCATCAAGTTTTCTTTTTTGATATAAAAGTTCTAAAGGATGAAGAATGTTGCAGTCCAAGTTTTCTTACATAGAGAACATGATTCATTATTTAGTTTGAATTCTTTGAACATTTAATAAGGGTAAAATTGTAAATTCAACTTTATAAAATTACCTTAGAAATATTTTTTTATGTTTTTTTCTCAAGATATTATGTTTACCATTGGGATATACTTTTTATTGGTTTTGAGCCAGTAAACTTTTTAGGATAATAAATATTCATTAAATAACTAATTTTCATGTGGAAATATTAATTTATCCTAAATGGAGCTCCATTGGAAAATTTTGACTCAGTGGTTGATTCTAGAATGGTATTCTTTACCTAGATGAGGAATAAACTACAACCAATTTGTGGGTCCCTGGTTGAGTGTACATCAGGACTTTATTAATTTTATTTTGTGTCAGTTATTTTTGTTTTTTTTTATTGGACTCCCCTACACATTCATAAATTGGGGTGCAGACCATCATTTTTTGAATTAATGGAGCACATATGGACAAGGGTGGATGATATGAAACTCATCCAAAGAGGATGATAAGATCTAGATAAGAGGAAAACATCAATGGGTCACATATTGTTTTCATGCATAACCTTAAGGTTCAGAAAATCATTATGATGTAGAAATTTGATATTTTGATTTTACTAATATTTAATTTCCTTAATTTTTATTCCTATTTTCCTAATTTGATGAATTATTGGATGATTATGGCTAGGGAGATCTGTTTTCAATGATGTTTATGGGTCGGGCCACTTCACAAGGTTTCTTTGCCTGGAAGTTCCTATGTCACCCCATGTATTTCATTGAACACATTAGTTTTAGTTCATCAAATTAGTGAGGTTTGAATACATATACCACACAATAAGTATTTCCTATATATAAATTATGTGTGACCTTATCTGTAACACACATATGTTTTTATTAAATATTTTATTTAACTAATTTTTATTCTGCAGTAGCTTGCGTTTCACACAATCACGATTTTAAAATAACCACAAGATTTCATCAGTATGCAATTACCATTACATACATTTTCTTCAGTTATATGAAATAATTATAACAAACTTATGAAAATGCATTGTGAATTCATTGGCTATCAATTATTTATTAAAAATATAATTCATGTTGATATTTATATTATTGAGTGAATTAATTTTGGTAACAAAATTAAAGATATATATATATATGTGTGTTGTATACTTAATAATTTTTTTTGTATTTATACAATATATATTTTAGTCATAGGTTATGAATATACTGTATTTGATACCAAAAAACCTGAATTTTTTAAAAAAGTAAATTTATGCCAATGAATTGAGAATCCCTTTAAGATAAATATTTTGTCACATTAATAATTTTTATATGAAATAATAATCATGTTATTTTGAAGTGGGATATGAAAATTTAATTTGGATTAATTTCAAATATTATTTTGATAACTTTCATGTTTTCATGAATATTAAAAATACAATAAATTTTATGATAAAACAAAATTTTTCATTGAAATAATTTAAATGGTAAAATTATAATATTGAATTGTATTAAAGTATAAATAGAACATATTTTTTTCATTCAATATAAATTATTTCATTAGAATTAATTTTACATTGAATTCATATTTAATGATATTTCAATCATTTGAAATGTTTTATCTTTTAAAAATCTATTCTTTCTTTCCAAAAACATGAATGAATTTAAATTAATTACTGAATCTTATCTATTTTGAATATTAGAAAATGGAATCCATATTTTTAATCATTGGGTTCAAATTATTCTAATAGGCTACTTTTATTTTTTGGGAATTATGAATAGTAAGTTTGGTAATTATTTTTATTACCATGGTTGTAGCTAATTCAGGTAATTAAACGTAAAAATTATAAAATTACAATAACACATGTCAATATCCTATTGTATGACTAAACTAGATGTTTATCATCTACATCTCCAAATGATATAACTTAATGGCCACTTTCCTCAAAATATGAGATTAATTTTATTGAAATCAATGAATGTGATAGAATGTCTAACATTTTTTTTATAATAGAATATTATTTTTAATATATGGATAACTAAGAGATAATATTGAGTATATATAGTATCTAAAAATATAAAATAATTACCTTCATCATAAAAATTTATTTATAATTTTTAGAAATTAAATAATTACCATTAAGGGTGACACAATAGTGACACATAAATTATTTTATTAATATAAATATCAAATAAATGATTTTGAAAATATTAAAAGAAATATAATTTTAATTCATTAAGATTTTCCATGAAATTTATAGGTGATTAAGATATTTTTTGAGTATATTAATTGTTTTTTCAGAGTTATATTCCCTGTGGATTTTTTACAATATAATAAATCAATAGAGTCAAAATTGACACTATTGATATTTTATAAAAATAACATTTGATTAGATTATTTAAAAATCATAAAAAAATTTAAAAATTTAAAAGTGATAATTTTAAGGTCTAAAATTAAATAAAATATAGATTTATGGTCAATTAATATCATATAAGTAAATAATTATGACCATTAAATATTTAGAATAACATACCACAATTAAAATTAAATAGATTAAATAATGATAAATAAAAATGATAAGGTTTAAAATAAAATAAAATCATATCTAAATTTTATTTATTTAGATTATTCCTACCTATCCTCATCTAATATTAAAAATAATTCACTTTTGTGGAATTTTAATCTAAAAATTAATTTATATTAATTTATAGTTTTGGTATTTCCAAAGGTGCCCCAGCACTCTCTGATAAAAAGGCACATATACTTATCTTTTAATAACATGCCTAAAGATATTTTTCTCTATCAAACCCTACCCATTTCCTCTTAAAAGTTACCTATATTCATCATAGAGGCCACAATTTGGGTAGAAATCCATCTTGAGGACTTTTGTGAAAATCAAAAGCTGATACTCAAAAAAGAGGTAATTATTTTATCACCCTTATCAAAATTCATTTATTCTTCCACTAAATTTTCTTATGTTGTTTCCAAAATAAAATAATAAATCTAGTATCTTATACATTCTCAAATGTTACTAACTTAGTGGGACAACCTTATACTTCATTTTATCCATCCTACAAATAATAATATCACCATGCGTGTGTATGTACAACTTACCATCTCTACGCCATGGTGTAATATTTTATTCAACAATACATTATTGAATTAGTATAATGATGGGTATATTGGATTAAAAAAATTAATATAAAATGATAATTATTATTTAAAAATAATATACCATCAAATTCCATACCATTTAACCATCAAAGGGAATGATATCGTCGCTCGTGTGTACGTATGACCTACCGTCTCCACGACGCGGTGAGATTAATTATCCTAGTTAAAAATTCATGAATTGTTATAAATTATATATGATGAGTAAAAATAGTAATTATAAAACTAAATTCATTCTGGACATGAATAAAATACATCCTAGGAATTACAAACATGACTTACATGAAAAAACATGAATGAGAAAACGAAGCAGTTAACACAAAAAATAATGGAAATATGGAAACACTATTAAAAAATGATATAATAGGATCATATATGGTATAATAAAAATTATTATGGTTATGGTATAGTTTAATAACTTACATTAACCATTATAAAGGAGGTTCAGATACATATGAAGGATATTAGACCTAAGGTAAGGGATAATTTTACAATCTTATTATTTTCTGAGATTGTTTATACATAAGTATTTTCTGGGGTATATTTATCATCCACATCCATGTTTCATAAATATATATTATTATTTATATTCCTATATTATTTTTATTATCAATTTTACTCATTGGTTAATTTTTATTAAACGTTGTGGAAGGAATCTTTCATTCGTTTTCCATATGAGTTACTTTTTTTTTACTTTTTTGGAAAGTGTACCAGAAGAATGTTTTTAAACTTATATGAATGAATATATTTTTACTTCTTATTATAAAATTATTTCCATGAATATTCCTCCACAATATTTCATTTTTATTGTCAATATAATTATTTTCTTTTAAAATTTCATGACATTTTGAGAATTGAAAACGTTTTTTAAAATGAAAGGTTATTTTCCTCAGTAATTAAGCTCAAGTGTTTTATAAAAATTATTATCCATATAATATGACATTGGGTTATGTTTCTTTCCCTATTAGTACATATATTTTTATGTGTTTATGATGGAATTATTTTTGTGAAATTCTTTTATCTTATATGTATTATGTTATAATGGAATGATGTTTAATAAACCCATTTTGTTTTATGGGTTATGTTATGATGAATGATTTATATATTTAGAACATGTATTAATGATTTCATTGTGAGATGGGTGGTACAAATATATCCCTCCAATGCATTGGGTAATGATTTATATTTCATGAGATAGACATGATTGGAATGGTAAGTATATCTGGTTCAGTAAAACAGGGTTGGAATGACAAGTAAACCTGGTTCAGTAATTGAATTTTTCTGCTATGATGGTCTTAGCTATGAGCCTTGGATAATATGGAAATTATTTTATTTCCCTATGCATATGACAAAAAACATCATGTCTTATGTTATGAATTTTGGGATTATGTCAATTAATTCTCATGAAATTTTATCCCATGACATGATATCACGATATTTTATATGCAAGATAAGATATTAAAATGTAATGTTCTTATGTATTATGAGTATGATATGATTGATATTTCCCTTTTATAACCTTACTGATCATTTGAGATCACCCCTTCATATTTTTATTTTTCCCATTCCATAAAGAAGGGTATTAATTATGGTATATGAGAATAGATTCTAGTTATAATAAAATAATTGTAGGACAATGTAGATATTTTAGGAAACATTTATTTATGTTTCCCAATTTCTAAAGACATTATACCTATACATTCCTATAATGGATTTATTATATATTGTAATTAATGTAATTCTATTTAAAATTAATAACAATGTATGTAATGTATAGCTCATTATAGTTTGTATCAGAGTAAAGGTATAGTTAACCATTGTAAACTAGGATGAGAAAGCCTTACTAAGAACCATAAGGATGTGTCAAAATATATGTTACAATCATAGTGTTTTAGAAATCACCATGAATAACCTAGGATAAAAGATAATGTGTCCTAAATTGAAGTTTTATTCTTGATTATGTGGTTTTCCTATTATGATTAGTGTTACACGCACATTGATTCTTGGTTTCAGTAAATTGATGGAACTCGAAGGAACCGTGTTGTTACTGAATGCGATGGGCAATGTAATGATTGTCCCCCTCAGAAAACAAAAACTATGGGAGATGGAATTGAAAAACTAATATCCATGATCACACAAATCTCTCAATCTATGAATCATGCAACATGACCAAATGAGAAAATGGGGGAGAAACATTCTGTTGAGTCATTCATGAGGCAGCGTCCACCTTTATTCAACAGGTCTACTGATCTATTAGTGGATAAACAATGGAAAAGTACAATTGAATGTATATTTTCAGTTCAACAATGTTCTGAACATGATAGAGTAATCTTAGTAGTCTATCATTTGGAAGGTGAAGCTGATTAATGGTGGAATATTTTCAAGAATATGGGGAGAAGAGATGAAATTGTGTCCATGGAATGAGATGAGTTCAAGAACTTATTTTTCAATAATTACATTCCTTATATTATTCAAAAAAATATGGATAAGGTGTACCTAGACCTTTTGTAAATAGATGAATAATCCATCAGTACCAATGAAGAAAATTTTACAAGACTTGCAAGGTATGCTTATGTAATTATTATCAAACCTGAGAGTAAATTTGATTGATTATTTAGTGTACTAAAACCATGTATCCAAAGGTAATTATCCATAATAGATATTAATAGCTATTGGGAAATCGTTCGATGTGATCTCATGTTTGAGATAGAGATTGGAGTAACCCATCAGTTCTATGGATTTGATAAGAATAGAAAAATGGAATTAAAATGAAAATATAAAGACCACACTAAAAAGAAGAAGATTTTTCTATTGAGCTCAATATATGGAATGAAATATGGAGTAAATTGAAATAAAGGTACTAGTACATGTTTTAATTGTGGAATAGAAGCTCACCGAGCAATTGAATACCGAAGTGATGGGGAAAATATATCTAATGATGCGAACGAAGAAATTGCTACATAGAATGCACCTCCTACACTTCAATGATATAAGTGCAAAGAAATGGGTCATTATTCCATTGAATTACCTAATCCAATTGTTATTGATTATGATCCACATCAAAAAACTATTAAAGACAAAGATAATGGAAAGTCACATGAAATCACTATCGGTGATGTGGTGTATGATAATGAAGTGGTTAAAGGTACACATACCATCCACTCTAAAGTAGATAGTGTTTTACTAGTTTCTGGATCCACCCACTATTTTATTTAGGAATAGTTTTCTAAGGTTATTGCCATATTACCTCAACAATTATATGATGAGTTATCCCTAACAAATCCTAAAGGCGCAACAGTCACCTCAAAATTTATAATTCTTCTTTGATTGGTGTTTGCGGGAAAGTGCTTCCTACAAATATTGAGATCCTTATGATAGTGGAATATGATGTGATTCTTGGCATGAATTGGCTTTCTCTATATTAAGATCGTATCGATTTCCAAGGAATTAAATCAAAATTTCATATTCCAGATCAATCTATGATCATCTATCATTTCAGGAATGAATATAAAATTATAATATAAATTTATTTCATCATATGGGTTTTGATTAGAATAAAATAAGGGTATTTATCTCAAATGGTTGTGGAGAAACTGAAAATTAATAATTTTCTCATTGTATGGGAGTTTAATGATGTCTTTCTAGAGGAATTTCTAGGCTTCCACCAAATCGTGAATTTTTGTTTTCAATAAAACTCATATCTGGTGCAATACCTATATCAAATAAACCTTATAGAATGGCCCCAACCAAGTTGAAATAATTGAAGAAGAAACTCCTAGAGAATCTTTATAAGGAATTCATATGCCCTAGTGAGTCACATTTGGGAGCACCTATTCTCTTTGTAAGGAACAATGATGGATCAATGATACTCTTTATTGATTATCAAGAACATAACAAGGTCACCATAAGGAAAAAATATCCCCTTCCCCTCATTAATGACTTATTAGACCAACTATGTGGAGATCAATACTTTTCCAAGATGGATCTTCATTCAGGATATCATCAATTAAGTGTCATGAAGGAGGATATACCAAATACCACATTATATACAAGGTATAGACACTATGGATTTATAGTGATGCCTTTTGGTATTACTATTTCCCTCGCTATCTTCATATATCAAATGAATAGATTCTTTTGATACTATCTTGATCATATTGTGGTAGTATTTATAGATGGTATTCTTCTCTATTTAAAGAGAAAAGAAGAACATTAAAACCACTTCAGAACTATACTGAAGACCCTGAGAAAATAGAATCTTTATGAAAATTTACCTAGTGTGAATTTTGGTATAAATAGTTTCATTTTTGGGTCAAATAATCTAAATATATGGGATATATGTGGATCCATCAAAATTATATGTTGTTGAATGTTGGTTGAGACTAAAAACGGTGACTGATATCCTATGATTTCATGGTTTGGATGGATATTGTTGACGTTTTGTGAAATATTTATCACGGTTATCTAATCCACTAACCAAATTGACTCTGAAAGGAGTTATGTTCATATAGATGGAATAATGTGAAGATAATTTCAAAGAGATCAAAAGAAGGTTAGACAGTGCACCAATGCTCACACTACCTTGTAGTGGAGAAAGGTTTGTGATCTATAGTGATGAATCCAAGAAGGAGCTTGGGTGTGTTCTCATGAAAAATGATATGGTTATAGATTATGCCTCAAAAACATTGAAAATACATGAGAAAAATTACCCAACTCATGATTTGGAGTTAGCTAAAATAATATTCCTATTAAAGGTATAAAGACATTATCATTATGGAGAAAGATGTGATATTCATACTGATCATAAAAGTTTAAAGTATATTTTTACAAAAAAGAGATTAATATGTGCCAAAGAATATGGTTGGAGTTGATTAATGATAACAAATTCTCAATACATTACAACATTGGGAATGAGAACAAGGCGGTAGATGCTTTGAGTCGATAAGACCATGTAAGCCTATCAATGATGAGGATAAAAAAATATCCAATGTTTATGGTTTTTTAAATGATATTTCTTGAAATTTTAATGGAATGGGGGAAATTTTATCTTTCTCAAATGAATGTTCAACCATCTATACAAGAAAAGATTAAGGTGGTGTAGAAGGAAGATGTAGAGCTATAAAATAAGGAGAGAAATGTTCTTGAAATCTGTAAGAACAAGGATTTTTCTATAAAAGACTTTGGAATATTCTTGATGTTATTTCGGAGCTGCGTCTTCAGATGGTGTGAAATGCCGAGCCCCGATGTGGCCGGGATTAAATTTTCAGTGCGTTCACACTGGGCACGCAAAATAAATAGGATAGATCCTAAACGGTAATTTGGATCATAAATCTGAGAGTATGGATGGGTCTAAAATGGGGTGTTTACCCTAGGAACAACATAGAACATGTCGGCGTGGGATGTTGGGACCCCTCGCCCATTGACGAAATATTAAACGGATAAATAAAATAATTAATTTATTAGTTTAATGGTTAAACTCAAGGAACTCTTAAATGGTAAACCAGATTGGAAAACTAAGGGCACCGCTGAGTCCGAAGCGTGTTGTTTTCCCATGGAGGGGTGTAACTTTCTCGGGCGCAGGCCCTATGTGGAAAACACCATGAGGGGCGTTTTTCTGATTAAGTGGTCTTAGATGTTAGATTATATATATTTCAAACAGGTCCTCAGATTAAAATTATGAGACTACCGTTGTGCTCGTGAGGTGGTGTTTACCCTAGGTACGACCTAACTTTCACTGCATTTGGGGTTTCAGACGCGGATATAAATTGAGTTGAGATTTTAATTGATTAAATGTTTAATTATTGTCCTTTTTTAATATTTTCCCTACTTAAACCAAATTACACCTCTCCACCCTCCCCGTTGTTCTCTGGCGGAAGCTCCTCCCAAGAGGAAGCTCATGTTCTCTCCTCCTCCTCCATCCCTCCCGAACAATGTGGAAACAATATGATGAGCGTGGATCAACGACCAAGCTTCGGGCTATGCCCCGTGAAGTAGGCGTCATTGGGTTTTTTTATGTTTTCGTATCTCATTTGGAATTCGTTTGGAACATCGAACAATTGCTTATTTGTCTAAAAATGTGATAATTTTGAGTAGATCTCGATCTCTACTTTCCAACAAATCTTTCGGATAAAAAATCGGAGTTCCGGGGTGCCCAAGGTGGCCCCGGGAAGGTTTCCGGCCAAGAATGGTGTTTTCCAGCGGTTTCAAGGAGGTCTGGTGGGTGATGACAGCAGCACGACTCTTCCCAAGTGGCAGGGAGGGCTCTCTATGGAGGGGGCTTGGTCGACGGCGTGCGGGCGAGCAACTGCGGGAGGTGGCCGGGTGAGGGGTGGCGGTCGGCGTGAGCGGCTGTGGACGATGGTCGACAGTGTGGGGCAACCCTCGTCAGGCGGGTGATGGGGAGGCAGCCGGCAAAGCCGGTCGGGTTGAGGCGAAAGTTCGGCATCAGCAACCCTGGCCGGTGGGCAGGGACCCATGTCTCGCGGGTCCGGTGGAAAGATAGCCAGACTGGGTCTGCTGGTCCGGGCGATGTGGGGTGGTCCGAGTGGTGAACTGTGGACCGCCAGTTCAGGCATATGGTGGGTCGTCCGAACCCTCCCAGCCCACCTATTTCGGTCCATTAAAAAAAATGAAAATGACTCTAGAATGCAGACCAGGTATCAGATTCGCATGCCGTTAGCAGCGACACGTTCCATGAATCGAGACAGTCATTTTTGAGATGGTCTTGGGGATTTTTAATTCCAGAGATGAGGGGCTCGGTGATGCGACACGCTCATTAAAGTGCATTATTGTTTATCCAAGAAACTTGTTTTGGATGGTGTGGATACATCCAGAGTCCGTTTTGAGCGCTGTCAGTGGCGTTGTGACCCTGGCGTTGAGACGAAGATTTCCAAGGGGTTTTCAGGTGTTGAAACCAGAGTTAAGGCTTGGGCCCCATGACCTATCTTTCAATCTGCGAGAAGCGTTTCATAACTATTTCATCGGATGTCCATTCAGGGCGTGCGAGCAGTCGATTAGGGGTGTTTTCTCCGAGGGCATTGAAATGACGCAATCCGCCCGCTTAGGTTCTACACGATGGTGCGGGCCCCATGAGGGCTGTTTTGGGAGTTGGCGGTGATTTCTATCTCTATCACCAGGTGTCCATTTCAGACAAGTGGATAGTCAATCTTGTATATTTTTTTAAGGGATATCTTTGGTGTGATCCATTCGTAGTGCTTCGGGACTGGGATGCGGGCCCCACGTAGCACCGCTCATGTGCGGTATGGAAATATGAATCATTTTCTCTAGATATCCATTCCACTCAAGTAAGAAATCAATTTGACGTGTTTTTCTGAGGGGATCGAAATGGTGCGATGCGCCCGACTGTTTTCGGGGTCGAGGTGCGGCACCATAGGACGTTGTTCGGGCGTAAAGCGGTGTTGGACGACTTTTCCATCGGATATCTGTTAGAGGCATGTAAATAGTCTATATTGCATGTTTTTCTATGAGGATTAGAATGGTATGATCCGTTGGGATGTGTGTAGACTCATTTGAGATGTCATTAAATGTGGGAGCATGAAAGGTGTACCAGTGGAGGTTTTTCCTGTGGTTTTTTTAGAGAACCCTTGTCGTGTAAATGTGTTAACTCTTGGGGGAGTGAAGTAAATTATTAAATAGATGTGGTTGTCTGTGCTAGGGATGTGGATGAATCAGGATGGTGAAGTTATGTTTACGCCTTTTTGCGTTGACATTGGGTGTTGTGTTTACGATAGCCCTTGGGTTGGAAATGATGTATACTTTCGTAGTATACAGAAATACATGGAGGCACATGATGTTGTTTTTACCTAAGAACATTTTTGTGCTTGGTTTGGAGATGAGTTGGGGACACACATCATGTGAGACCCATGTGTGTGTCGTGTTATACTATTCGTACCTTTAACCTCTCGCGACGTAGAGGATCCACCTGTTCTTAATGGTTTAGACCAACAGGGTTGACTGGTTTCCCCTGATTCTGTTCTCCATGGTTTGATCGGTGGGGTTGTTTGGGTTCCCCATTTTCTTTTAGTTGTGTGGGATTTTATTTTCACATCCCTTCGTGTTCCCTGGTAGATTTTTTGAGGATTAGGTGTTACCAATACATCACATGGGCACCAATCCTCTACCCAAGAGGTGGTTTCCTGTAGGGATGGACAGAGAAGTTCCGGGTTTACCCTCCAGTTGGGATGGGCAGTGGGTTTCTCATCGACTTCTTCCATGTATACCCTCCAGAAGAGACAAGGTAGTGGGTCGCCTGTCGACTTATTCCAGGTCTACCCTTGACCAGGGTTGGGAAGTGGGTCACTTGTCGACTTCTTCCAGGTCTACCCTCCAGCAGAAAATGGGCAGTGGGTCGCCTGTCGACTTATTCCAGGTCTACACTCCACCAGGGCTGGGCAGTGGGTCGCATGTCGACTTCTTCCAGGTCTACCCTCAAGAAGTGACTCGGCAGTGGGTCACCTATCCACTTCTTCTAGGTCTACCCTCTAGCAGAGACTGGGAAGTGGGTTTCCTGCCGACCTCTTAGGGTCTACCCTACAGTAGAGACTGTGCAGTGGGTCACCAAAGGAACTCATAGGGTCTACCCTCCAATAGAGACTGGTCAGTGGGTCACCCGACAACCTCTTAGGGTCTACACTCTAGCAGAGATTGGGCAGTGGGTCACCTGATAACCTCTTAGGGTCTACCCTCCAGTAGATACTGGGTAGTGGTTCACCCGACGACCTATTAGTGTCTACCCTCTAGTAGAGACTGGGAAGTGGGTCACCCGAAGAACTCTTAGAGTCTACCCTCCAGCAGATACTGGGGAGTGGGTCTCCCTATGAATTCTTTCAGAATTAGTCCTTTCTTCTAGGATAGTATGTGGCTTTTCTCCAGGACTATTGTAGTGGGACCCTTGTTTGTACGGGTTAGTGATTTGACAACTTTTACATTGAGAAGGCTTCTTTACTGTATGACAATGATACGGTGTAGTTTGACATTCCCTAGAACTCTCAAGAACAAAGGGTACTTTTCCCACCTATACGCATCCTTGTGACGTGACCTAAAACTGTGCGGATGAGTCAGTGTCGCCAAAGCCGATAGTGTTTAGGTGTGGAGTTTTGAGCCCTTTGACTTATAGTTCGGGGCAGATGTATGGGATAGTGGGCATCGATGGTGTTTACTTCTGAGATTGTTGGCTACTCACTTTCTTGGGCTGAGCTGCGGTATCGAGATCCCCTTACGATCTTTTTTGGGTTTGTAGTTTTAGCATATGGATATGTATATACCTTGTTCCAGTACCCACTTCTTGGGTTTTGGTTACACTCCTTCAAGGAGTGTCAAGGACGCACCGAGTATGCCAAATGATTTTCGTGTCTAGATTCTCATGGTTGGGCGAGTCTACTCTTCTAATATAGGTAGCGAAGACTCGACGAGAAGTTCCTCTTCTCACCATTCCTATATCCTTGTGTTTGGACGAGTCTACTTCCTTCCTCTTGTTGGGTTGAGCTGTACTCTTTTCTGCACTCTTGGTTGTACTCTTTACTGTAGTATCAGTTATACTCAAATACTTTTCCCTGTTTGATCTACTACTCACCTCTTCAGTACCTACTTTGTTTATCCCTTGAGCCTTTGGGGCATCCTACTGATTATTTTTTATACTCACCCCTACTTCGGCTTTTCACACACTTGGTGTGCCCTTGCAGATGACAGACAGGTTGGTCATGACTCCAGTGGAGCTTATGAGTTCGGGATCGTGGACCATGTGCGGTGGTCGTAGTCAGGTTCCAGGTGTCAGACTCTCCCATCTGTTTACTTTTCTTCACTTGTTTCCAGGTTATGGCACTTTTCTGGTTGGGCGCATGTTTTTCCCCTTTTTTTCAATTTACCTTCAACACTTTCTTTGTATTGTTTAGAGGTCAATGCACGTTTTGTGGTTGTCTATAGCAGTTGGTACTTTCCATTATTTTCTTTTCCTTTTTTATCAGCACTTCTGCCTTGAATGGGATGCATGTGTGTGGACAGGTACTTAGGCAAAGGAATCCCTAAGTTTTTTAGCCTTCGGAACTTGTTTCCTACCCCTGTCCTATAGAGGTGGGCTTGGAGTAGTTACAGCTCGAGCCTGGGTAGGGTAGGGTCATGAAAAAATGGTATCAAAGTTGGTTCATTTCTTGGGATTTTGTTCGGATGTCCATAAAAAGGAATTGGTTGGAATCTAGGGCAACAGTTTCAATGTGTCTCAAGAACGGCTCTCAGTCCAGGGAGTCCGGTGATGGTGCCGTGGCCGACATAGCCATTCACCTGGACCCTAATAACCTGCTTGTCGACTCAGCATGGTGAGAAACTCATTGCAGGAAAAATTGGTTTGCCCATCACATTGGATTGAGTCTTTGACTGTCCTTCTTGATTCATCTTTCCATTGTTGTAACGGTTGTATACATATATGCTCATCTGATCGTGGTACTCCATGATAACATTCAGGATGCCTCCGTGAAGACAGATAGCCAGGATACCAGCTTTAGTTCGTGACGACGACCCTGTGAGCGATGAGGCCTCAATACATGACCCATCATGAGAGTCCCTTTCCCCGGGTGGGCCGGTAGCAGCACCCCCACCTGGTGAGTAGCAGACACCTCCAGCAGAGTAGACTAAGCTTGAGTGCAGTTTAAGCGTGCTCCATGAGTTCCAGCGATAGATACTGCTGAGGTTCAGTGGTGAGCCAGACCCTCAGGAAATAGAGGTTTCGCTCAAGGAAGTGGTATGCCTCTTCAGGCTTTCATAGACACCGGCAGATTAGAGGGTGGCTTTGAAAGCCAACCATTTCCACGGAGCAGATGGGTGTTGGTCGAGTCTGGTGAATCAGTCACTTGATGAGTTGTCACTTTTGTGGGGTGATTTCTACTGCTATTTCATGAGGAGTTTTACCCCTCCTGCTTATGGTCCATTTGGATCCAGGAGCTCCTGCAGTTTCATCAGGGAGGGATGACAATGACTGAGTAAGAGACTGGGTTTGCAAACCGTGCATGTTTTTACCCAAACATGGTCCATGATGGCAAGTTCCATGCACGAAAGTTTGAGTAGGGTCTCCACTGAGAGATTTGTTCCATCATCGTACACTTATGCTTTCCCATTTATGCTTTGGTGATAGAGTAGGTACTGGTGACAGAGAGCGTCCAGTCATGCTTTTTGGTTGGTGGTGGTAGTAGGCGCGACAGAGCCGAGACTTTTGTAGTAGCTAGCAGGTGTCAGCAGATGGAACCTCAACACAGGCGGCCTTCTCACCTCTATTTTTGGAGATGTGGTCATGAAACCCTGTGACGGCAGAATACAGGGCCTTAGTCGAGGATACCCTTCTATGAGTGGACTCCGGGGTGTGGCCGTACACCACAGTGGAATTGGAGGGAACCAGGGCAGCCCAGAGATCACTGGTGCTATGATTGTGATGGGTGAGGTCACTTGGCATGGGATTGCTAGACCAGGTATGCTGAGAACGTCGGGTAGGCAGCTGGTGCACCACCACGGCAGAGGTAGCACCATGATTTGAGTAGTACCCAGAGAGGTGGTGCTAGCAGAGGAGTGGGAGGACCTGGTGGTGGGGGACGACTTTATGAGGTATTCTGATCACCAAAAGGTGGCCTACGTCAGGCTCCTAGAGCTGATAGATAGGACCACGAACAACCACGAGCTTTGGATGTCTACGATCCTGCAGAGTATGAGGTAATAATATGTACTCTCTACAGCTCTTCTACTTCTTGCAGTATAATTGTTAGACTCTTTATATGAAATTATTTTCTCCCTGCTCGTTATTTGAGGTGTTACCAGGGTGACATGGGGCGTTGGTGTAACCCTGTGTCAGTAGAGTAGAAGGTGTAGAACCATTTCCATTAGTTGATGGTGTCAACTACATCTCTTTCCGAGTGTGTAAGAGATTCTTGGTTGTGAGACATCAACTATGAAATCTTGCATGACTAGATATCTTTGGGTGTTTCACCATATGGATATTCTGAAGGAGAGAATCACCGGGCTTTGTCCCAGGTCCAAACGGGGATTCCAGTCGCGGCGTGCGATGTTGGATTTCGGTTGGGGAGGTGACCTACCCACAAGGGCCTTTGGGCCATTTGAGACCATGCGAAGGGATGTCGAGGTTCCCTTCCACCTTGTCCTAACCCCAAGGTTGGGAGTGCATGCACGACGTCTCCTGTGTGGCTTCCCTAAGGATATGAGTGTGCTCTTATGCATTTCATCGGCAAGGGCAGACCTCACGTGAATAGATCAAACCTTTTGGTCTGTGTGTGGTGATGTGGGACTCTGCAAGAGTTCTCTTGGGTACGGAAGAGCCAGGTCTGGGTTTAGTGCTTTAAGTTGTTCCCTGGTTTTCCTTTTCGGGGACAAAAATCATGAAGGAGGGAATGATGTAAGAACCCGGTTTTTTCTATAAAAGACTTTGGAATATTTTTTATGTTATTCCAGAGCTGTGTCTTCAGACGGCATGTAATTCCGATTTCTGGTGTGATCGGAATTAAATTTTCAGTGCGTTCACACTGGGCACACAAAATAAATTTGATATCTCCTAAATGGTAATTCGTATACTAAATCTAAGAGTATGGATGGGTCCGAAATGTGGTGTTTACCTCAAGAAGGAGATAGAACATGTCGGTGCGGGACGTTTGGACCCCTTGCCCATTGATGGAACATTAAACAGATAAATAAAATCAATAATTTATTCATTTAACAGTTAAAATTAAGTATCTTTTAAACGGTAGCTCGAATTGGAAAACTGAGGGCACCACTGAGTCCGGAGTCTGCCATTTTCCTTATGAGGGGTGTAACTTTGGCAAGCACGGGCCCTCTGTGGAAAATGCCATGAGGGGCGTTTTCATAATTAAGTGGTCTCAGACGTTAGATTTTTTATATTTTGAATAGAGCCTCAGATTAAAATTCTGAGATGACCGTTGTGCTTGAAAGGTGGTGTTTACCCTACGTGTGACCAAACATTCACTGTGTTTGGGGTTTCGGACTCGGATTTAAATTGGGTTGAGTTTTTAATTAATTAAAGGTTTAATTAATTTTCTTTATTTAATCTCTTCCCTACTTAAACCAAATTACTTCTCTCCTCCCACCCCCTTGTTCTTTAACGGAAGCTCCTCCCAAGAGGAAGCTCAAGTTCTCCCCTCCTCCTCCATCCCTCCCGAACTAGGCAGAAGCAGTACGATGAGCAAGGATCAACGACAAAGCTTCAGGCTACGCCCCGCGAAGTAGGTGTCATTGCGTTTTTTTATGTTTCCGCATCTCCTTTGGAATTTGTTTGGAGAATCGAACTGCAGTTCATTTGTCGAACGCGGGATAATTTTCAGTAGATCTAGATCCAGAATTTCCAATGAATCTTTTGGATCAAAAATCTGAGTCCCGGGGTGCTTACAGTGCCCCCGGGAAGTTTTCCGGCCAATAATGGTGTTTTCCGGCGGTTTCAGGGCGGTCCGGCGGGTGACGTTGGTGGCACGACCCTTCCCAAGCGGTGGCGCGGGCTCCCTCTGGCGGAGGCGCGGTCAACGACGTGTGGGAGAGCCACTGCAAGAGGTGGCTGAGTGAGCGGTGGCGGTCAGTGTTAGAGGATGCGGAGGGCGGTCAGCCGCGTGGGATGACCCTCGTCTGGAGGGTGAGGGGGAGGCCGGCCGGCAAAGCCGGACGGGGTTGGCGTGAAAGACCGGGGTCAGCGACCCCGACCGGTGGATAGGGACCCGTGTCTCGCGGTTCCTATGGAAAGAGAGCCAGACTGGATCTACCGGTCCTAGTAAAGTGGGGTGATCCGCGCGGTGAACCGCGGACCGCCGGTTCAGGCACATGGTGGGCCGACCGAATCGTCCTGGCCCACTTGTTTCGGTCCATTAAAAAATTAAAATGCCACTAGAATGCATACCTGGTATGGGATTCACGTGCCGTCAGTGGCGACGCATTCCTTGAACCGAGAAGAACATTTTTGAGATGGTCTCGGGGATTTTTAATTCCTGAGATGAGGGCCTTGGTGACAGGACACGCTCGTTAAAGTGGATTAGTGTATATCCGAGAAACTTGTTTTGGATGGTGCTGACACATCCGGAGTCCGTTATGAGTGCCGTCAGTGGCGTTGCGACCCTGATGCTGAGGCGAAGATTTCCCAGAGGTGTTCGGGCATTGAATCTAGATTTGAGTCATGGACACCACATCCCATCTTTTAATCTGTGAGTAGTGTTTCATAACTTTTTCATCAGACATCCGTTCGGGGCGTGCGAGCAGTCGATTCGTGATGTTTTTTCTGAGGGCCTTGAAATGATGCCATCTTCCCTCTTTGATTCTGAGCGATGGTGAGGTCCCCATGAGATCCATTTTGGGAGTTAGCGGTTATTTCTATCTCTATCACCAGGTGTCCTTCTCGGACAAGTGGATAGTCAATCTTGTGTACTTTTTTGAGAGGATCGCAATGGTGTTATCCGTTCACAGCGCATCAGTACAGGGATGCAGGCCCCACGTAGCACCGCTCATGGGCGGTATGGAAATATGCATATTTTTATCCAGATATCCATTCCATGCATGTAAATAGTCAATTTGACGTGTTTTTCTGAGGGGATCTAAATAGTGTGATGCGCCCGACTGTTTGCAGGGCCAAGGCTTAGCACCATGGGATTTCGTTCGGGCGTAAAGTAGTGTTCGATGACTTTTCTGTCAGATATCTGTTGGAGGTGAGTAAATAGTCTATCTGGGATGTTTTTCCGTGAGGATTAAAATGGTACGATCTCTTTGTATGTATAGAGACTCATTAAAGATCTCATTAAAGGTGGAATCTTGAAAGGTGTACCGGTGGAGGTTCTTCTTGTGGTGTTTGTAGAGAAAACATGGCATGTGATTGAGTTCACTCTTGGGAGAGTGAATTAAATGCTTAAAGAGATGTGGTTGACCGTGATAGGTCTGTGGAGGAAGCAGGTTGGAGAAGTTACGTTTACACATTTTTTCATTGACATTGGTTGTCATGTGCATGATAGCCCTTGTGATGGAAATTTGGTATACTCTGGGAGTATACAGAAATAATTGGAGGTACATGTTGTAGTTTGTACCTGATAATGTTTGTGCAATTGGTTTAGAGATGAGTTGGGGCCACATGTCGTGTGGGCCCCATGCAAGTGTCATGTTCTACTATACGTACCTTTGACCTCTCGCGACGTAGAGGGTCCACCTGTTCTCGATGGTTTAGACCAGCAGGGATGAGTGGTTTACCCTGATTCTGTTCTCAATGGTTTGATTGGTGGGGTTGTTTGGGTTCCCCTTTTTCTTTTAGCCGTGTGGGATTTTAGTATAACTTCCCTTCGTGTTCCCTGGTAGCGTTTTTGAGGTTTCTAAGTGATGAATACATCACACGGACACCAAACCTCTACCTAGGAGGTTGTTTCCAGTAGGGATGGCCATAGAAATTTCGGGTTTAATATCCAGCGGGGCTGGGCACTGGGTTGCTCTTTGACTTCTTCGGGTTTACACTCTAGCAGGGATAGGCAGTGGGTTGCTCATTGACTTATTCCAGGTCTACCCTCTAGCAGAGACTGGGAAGTGGGTCGCATGTTGACTTATTCCAATTCTACCCTCTAGCAGGGCCGGGAAGTGGGTCGCCTCTCGATTTCTTCTAGGTCTACCCTCGAGCAGATACTGGGAAGTAGGTCGCCTGTTGACTTATTCCAGGTCTACCCTCCACTAGGGATGGGCAGTGGTTCGCCTATCGACTTCTTCCAGGTCTACCCTCCAGTAGTGACTGGGAAGTGGGTCACATGTCGACTTCTTCCAGTTCTATCCTCTAGTAGAAACTGGGTAGTGGGTCGCCTGTCGACCTCTTAGGGTCTACCCTCCACTGATACTGGGCAGTGGGTCACCCGAAGACCTCTTAGGGTCTACCCTCCACTAGAGACTGGGCAGTGGATCCCCCAGCAACCTCTTAGGGTCTAACCCTCTTGTAGAGACTCGGTAGTGGGTCACTAGATGACCTCTTAGGTTCTACCCTCTAGCAGAGATTGAGAAGTGGGTCACTCGATGACCTCTTAGGGTCTACCCTCCAGTAGAGACTGGGCAGTGGGTCGCCTGCAGACTTCTTTCAGACTCAGTCCTTTCTTCTAGGCTAGTATGGGGATTTTCTCTATGACTATCAAAGCGAGACCATTGTTTGTACGGGTCAGTGATGTGACAACATTGAATTTTTGAAGACTTCTCGACTGTATGACAGTGATGAGGTGTAGATTGACTCTCCCCAGAACACTCAAAAATGAGGGACTCTTTCCCCACTAAGATGCGTCCTTGTGACACGACTTAAAACCATGTGGGCAATTCAGTGACGCCCAAAGAGGATAGTGTGGAGGTGCGGTGATTTGAGCCCCTTGAATTGAAGTTCAGGGTAGACATACAGGATACTAGGCATCGATGGTGTTTACTTATAGGACTATTGGCTACTCACTTTCTTGGGATGAGCTGCGGTATGGAGATCCCCTTACGATCTTGTTTGGGTTTCTAGTTTGAGCATATGGATATGTATAAATCTTGTTCCAGTACCCACTTGTTGGGTTTCGGTTACCCACCTTCCAGGAGAGTTGAGGACACATGTGGTATGTCATGTTCTTTCCTTGTGTTGCTTCTCCTGGTTGGACGAGTCTACTCTCCTGCTATAGGTAGCGAAGACTCGACAAGAAGTTTATCTTATCACCGTTCCTAGCTCCTTGTTTTTGGATGAGTCTACTTTCTTCCTCTTGTTGTGTTGAGATGTACTCTTTACTGCACTCTTGGTTGTACTCCTTTATTTTTCCCTGTTTGATCTACTGGTCACCTCTTCAGCACCTCCTTTGTTGCTCCCTTGAGCCTTCAGGACATCCTACTAGGTATTTTTTATACTCACCCTTGCTTTGTATTTGCACGCACTTGCAGACTACTGAAAAATTGGTCATGACTCCAACGAAGCTTAGGAGTTCAGATGCTTGGACTGCCTGCGGTGGTCATAGTCGAGTTCCATGTGTGGGACTCTCCCAGCTGTTTATTCTTGTTCAACTATTGCTGGGTTGTGGCACTTTTTTAGTTGGGAATGTGTTTTCCCCTTTTTCAGTTTACCTTCCACACTTGCTTTGTACTGTTTAGAGGATGATGAACTTTTTGTGGTTGTTTATAGTATTTGGTACTTTTCTTTACTTTACTTTTCTTTTTACTCCGCACTTCTGCATTGAATGGGATGCATGTGTGTTTACAGGTACATAGGAAAAGGCCTCTCCGAGTTGTTTAGCCTTCAGTGCTTGTCACCAGCCCCTGGCCTATGGAGGCAGGCTTGGTGTAGTTGCAGATCGAGCCCGGGTAGGGTCGGGTCGTGAAAAAAATCAACCTTGATGGTGATGAAATAATAAGGTTTAAGACCAAAGTTTGTATTCCTCCCATACCAAAGTTAAAGAAGGAGCTATTGGATGAGGCTCATAGTTCTCCATTCTCTATTCACCCAAGAAGCACAAATATTTATAGGGACCCGAAAGTGTTTTTATAGTGGTATGACATGAAACGAGATATCACAGAATTTGTCTCTTTATTCTTGGTTTGTTAGCAAGTTAAGGATGAGAGGCAGAAGTATAAGGGAATGATACAACCATTACCCATAACAGAATGGAAATGGAAAACAACAATATAGAATTTTTCGTCAGTCTTCCTAAAACATCCAAAGGAAATAATGCTATCTGGGTTATAGTTTATCATCTTAGGATGTTGGCTCACTTAATTTCAATTAGAGATGATTTATCTGTTGATCAAATTTCCTTGTTATATGTAAATTAAGTGGTAAGATTTCATGGAGTAAAAATTTCCATTATATCTGATCTGGATTCGAAGTTTACCTCAATGTTCTAGTGAAGTATTTATCACTGTGTGGATACAAAGATAAGTATCAGCATTGCTTATCAATCTCAGACAGATATTCAATCTGATAAGGCAATTCAAACTTTGGGAAGACATGTTGAGATATTTCTTAAGGGATCTCAAATCTGGTTGGGATAAACACACACCTTTGGTGGAATTTTCTTAGTAATATAAATTTCACTCTAGTATTAAGATGGCTCCTTATGAAGCTATCTATGGAATGAAGTACAGAAATCCAATGTGATGGGATGAAATTGGAGAAATAAAGATATTAATACATGATCATGTTGATGAAATGGCAGAAAAGGTCAGATCTATTCAACAACACATAAGAGCAGCTCATAGTCGAAAGACAAATTATACTGACAAACTAAGAAATGACCTAAAGCTTAAAGACGTTGATAAGGTTTTTTATGAATATATCCATTGAAGAGAGTAATTCTATTTGGAAAGAAATGAAATATGAGCCCTAGGTATCAGTCTTTTTAGAATTCTAGATCATGTATGGAAGGTGTCTTACTGATTGAAGCCTCCACCAAATCTATCTCATGTTAATGATGTGTTCCATGTATCTCTCCTAAGAAATTACATACCTAATTATTCACACGAACTATACTTAGAAATCATACCATTGGAGAAAGATCGTTCCTATGATGAACAACTGATAGAGATTCTATGTTGTAACAAAATAGTTTTACGGAATAAGACCACTCGCTTGGTTAATATTTCATGGAAGAACCACCAATTCAAAGAAGCTACATGGGAACTTGAGGATATGATGAGGGAGTGGTATCCTCATCGGTTTGTTTTCAAGTGACAATTTTTGAGGGTGAAATTCAATTTTAGGGGGGGTCAAATGTAACACCCAGATGTTTATATGAAATATTTTCATTAAATAATTTTTATTCTTTAGTAGCCTAAGTTGCACACAATCGTCAGTTTAAAAGAACCTCGAGACACCCTTAGTATAAAATGACATTTATATACTAGATTTTAGGATAACAAGATTAAGTATAACGTACTTATGAAAATGCATTGTGAATTCAATGGATATCATTTGTTTATGAAAAATATAAATCAATTAGATACTTTTATTATTTAATGAATTAATTATGGAAGTGAAATTAAAGACATATGTATATGTTATATATTAAATAAAATATTATTTATATTCATCTAATTGATATTTTATTCATAGTGTATAAATAAACCCTATTTGATATATTCAAACAAATTTTTTAAAAGTGTAATTTTACGCCTTTGATTGGAGAACCACTTTTAAATTACAATTTCGACTCATTAATAACTTTTATATGAAAAAATCAATATTTTATTTTTAAGAGGGATATAAAAATTTAAATTGGGTGAAATTTTGATATTTTTCTTATAACTTTCATGTTTTGATGAATAGTAACAATACACTATATTTTAAGAGAAAATTAATTTTTTCATCGAAATAAATTATATTGTTAAATTATAATATTTAGTTGTTTTAAAGTAAAAATAGAATATATTTTTATCATTAAATAAAATTTTAGTCATTATCATTAATTCTAAATTGAATTCATATGTAAATATATTTCAATCTTTTCCATTGTTTTAACATTTAAAAACTATATTCTCTCATTTCGACTACGAGATTGGTTTTAAAATAATTACTAAAACTTAGATTTTTGTATGTATTTTATGAAACTAACTCCATAATTTTAATTAGTATGTCCAAATTATGCTAATAGGGAACTTTTAGTTTTGGCCATTATGAATAGTAAATTTGGTAATTATTTTTATTACCATCATTAAAGGTAAATCGGGTAATTAAAGGTAGAAATTATAAAATTACCTTAACTCCTATAAAAATATTATTTAATTAATATATCAGACCCTTATAATCTATTTTTCTAAATTAAATCACTTTGTGGACACTTTCCAAAAAATATGACATTAATTTTATAAAAATCAATGAATGGAAAAAATGACACACTTTCTTTTAATAAATGTATATTTACATTAATATATGGATAAATAAGAGGTAGTATCTAATATATGTAGTATATAAAAATATAAAATAATTACCTACATCATAGAAATTTATTTTCAATTTTTAGAAATTAAATTATTACTGTTAAGGATTACACAACAGTGACACATAAATTATTTTATTAATAGAAATAATAAATAAATGATTTTTAGAATATAAAAACAAATATAATTCGAATTAATTAATGTTTTACATGAATTTTATAGTATATTATTACATGTTTGGAGTATTTTATATGTTTTGTTCGAAGTAATCTTCTATGTTTATTTTATTTTAAATCAATAAAATTATTAGTGTCAAAATTGATACTATTGTTTTTTGTAAAAATTACATTTTATTAATTTATTATAAAATCATAAAAATATTTAATAATTTAATACGTTAAAATTATAATGTCTAAAATTTCATAAAATATCTATTTATGATCAATCACCATCATTAAAGTAAATATTTATGACCACTAAATATTTAGAATATGTTAACACTATAAAAAGTAAATAGATTAAATCATGATAAATCAAAATGATAAGGTTTAAAATAAAATAAAAACATGAATATATTTTATTATTTGATTTTATTTCTACCTATCCTCATATAATTGTATAAATAATCCACTTTCATGTCATTTTAATCATAAAATTAATTTATATTAATTTAATAGTTTTGGTATTTCTGAAGATTTCCATCCCCTCTCTTATAAAATGTCACGTCTCCTTCTATTTCAACCACACATCTAAAGCTTTTTTTCTCATCCAAAACTTGACCTTTTCCTCTCCAAACATCCATATCTTCATCCTAGAGGCCACACTTAGAGAATAAATCCATCTTAAAGAGGCATTTTGGGAAAATCAAAAGGTGATACTTGAAAAAGAGGTAACTGTTTTATCACCTCTTTCAAAATTATTTTCTTCTTCTAGTACCTTTTATAAGTTTTTTTCCAAACTAAAGTAAAAAATACATCATATTACACATTCTTAGATGATAATTATGTTATAGGACAACCTTATATATCCTTTTATCCATCCTACGAATAACAATATCACAATGCGTGTGTACGTACGATATACCGTCTCCACCCCATGGTGTAATATATTATTCAACAATAAATTATTGGAATGGGTATAATGATGGGTATAATGGATTTAAATAATTAATATAACATGATAATTATTCCGTATCATTAATATACCATCCTATTCCATACCCTTTAACCATCAAAGTGAATGATATCGTTGCTCGTTCGTACATACGACCTACCTTCTCCACGACGCGGTGAGATTCATTCTCCACATTAAAAATTCAAGAATGATAATAAAATTCATATGATGAGTTAAAATATTAATTATGAAATTTATTTTATTTTTTCAATGAATAAAATAAATCTTAAGAATAAATAACAAGACATTCATGGAAAAACTGGAATGGGAAAACAAAGTAGTTAACACTCGAAATAATGGGAATATTGAAACCCCATTAAAAAAATGAATTAATAGGATCATATATGATATAATAAATTATAATATGGTTATGTAATAATTGAATAACATACTTTAATCATTATACAGGATGATTGGATACATTTAAAGGATATCATACCTAAGGTATGGGATAATTTAAAAATATCATTATTTTCTGGCATTGTTTATACATAGGTATTCACTAGGGTATATTTGTCATCCACATACATGTTTCCTAAATATGTAAATTTATTTATATTATTCTACTGTTTTTATGTAAATTTTACCCATTGCTGAATATTTATTAAATTTTATTTGTAGATTCTTTCTTTCATTTACCCCACGTGGTACTATTTGACTTTTTCAGCAACAGTATGATAAAAATGTTTTTTAACTAATATGACATGAACATATTTTTAAATATTCATAACACCTTATTTCTTAAAATATTCATCTACAATATTTCAATTTTATTTTTACACTAAATTATTTTCTTATAAAATTGCACAAAATATTTAATATAGAAATCATTTTTGGAAAAGAAATGATATTTTCCTCGAGAATTATGATCAAGTGTTTAATAAAAAAATCCATCTTAGATGACATTGGGTTATGTTTATATCCCTATTATATCATTAATTTGATTTTTTATGATGGAATTATTTTTTTAAAAACCCTTTATCTTATATGGATTATGTTATAATGGAATGATGTTTAAGACACCCATTTTATTTCGTGGGTTATGTTATGATGAATGATTTTTGATATATAGAACATGTAAGAATGATTTAATCGTGATATGGGTGGGACATATATCTACCTCTAATGAATTTTGTGAGGATTTATATCTCATGATAAATACATTATTAGAATGAAAATTAAATCCGGTTATGTATTATAGGACTGGAATGACATGTAAACCGAGTTCAATAATAGAATTTTTCTGTTATGATGGTATTGGATATGATCCTTGGATAATATGGAAATTTTTTTCTATTATTATGTGTATGACACAAAACATCATGTCTTATGTTATGAATTTTGGGAGTATGTCCATTAATTCTTATGAAATTTTATCCCATGACATGATATCATGATATTTTGTATGCAGGACAAGATTTTAAAATGTCGTGTTCGTATGTATTATGATTATGATATGATTGATATTTCCCTTTTATACCCTTACTGATCATTTTAGGTCACCATTTCATATGTTTGTTTTCTGAAGGTCATTAATATGGGTATTAATTAAGCTATGTCATAAAGGATTCCAGTTGTGACAAAATAAGTGGAATACAATATAGATGTTCTATGAACCAATTGTTTGTGTTTCCCAGTTTCTAAAGACTCTATAAATATACGGTCCAATCATAGATTTATTATATCTTATAATGAATGTACATCAATTTTGATGTAATATAAATGTATGTAATGCATGGGTCATTATATTATCCATGGTTAAGTACAGTATGTAAAGACACCCCCTATGATTTACATGGCATGTGATTCAATATTCCATATTAGTTTTCTCGAGATTCCATGATCCTAGATAAACAAACACAAGAATACTTACTATTTCACAAGCCATGTTTATGACAATATATATCATTTATTAGGAGGATACAAGACTCAAGGACTCATGTGGCATACACATCTCATATTCTTCAAGGAATCCCATGGATATTTAGATTACATGTTGAGGTGAAACTGTTATGTTCCTGATGTGGCTCGATTACATTGAATGACGCTACCTCTTGTTTAATTATTTAATTAGGCTTGTAAGGATAAATTGTTCTAATAATGAAATATTTTTAATGTGGATGGTTTTGTTGTCCAAAATTTAATTTACTTAATATCCTTATAAAAATAATGACCTTACGCGTTTGACTGTTAAGGAGTATTTATATTTGGATATAATTCTTTCATATTCCATTGTTTTCAATTTTTATTAATTATCAGAATATAATTTGAATTGGAAATAATTTTTGAATTTTTTTATGCTTTATTGTTCCTTTTCAATAATTAGTTTTCACTATGTTCTTGAAATTATTTTGAGGAGAAATTCCACAATGATGAATATCTATGTAGCCAAATTTGAGCATGCCACACACCCAAATGGCTTACTTGGGAAGGTTTATAAAGGGGAACTTTGTTACCAAATTCACATAGTTGATGTGGCTATATAACTAAATTTAGGTAGGTGACGTCTCTACGTAATCAAGCCCATTTATCTGAACTTCTACGTAGCCTAATTCACATACCCAATTGATGACATATCCAAATTTGGAGGATGACCATGTAGGTGATTTTTGAAATTCCATGTAGCTATGTATATAAATTTCCAAGCTTCCAAACCATGTAGATTATTTTTCATGAAGTATATTTTCAAAGATAAATTTTTATTTTACTTGCATAGATAAATTGCACAAATCCCTAAATAAGGCATAAGGGATTGTGCTCACCCGAGTTGAGGAGATTCTATATAGATTTAATAATCCTCTAGAGAAGAATGAAGAAGATTGAATCATTTAAATGATTGAGACCAGATTTATCCTATAGAATGACGAACCAAAAAACACATGAGGTTATTAACATTCTAATACAGAAGTTTAACTTAAGTCACATTCATGGGAGTTTGAATTTTAAGGAGTTCCATGTGGAAATTTAATAGATGAGTTTTCACAACATGACATGTTATTGATACTGTGAATGGTTAAAAAATAAATTAAATGGTATTTACTTACATGAAAGAGGAGTTATATGAATTATATGGGGGATAGAGTATAGGACTATAGTATCTTCTAAATATTCAAGTGTGAAACTCTCCCTGGTGTATTCTTATATGAGGATGTAGAGTGGAGTCTTCTCATGTACCATGATCAGGATTGGCTAGATATTTTGGGACTATATCTAGTGTAATATAATGGTGATTTATCTTGGACCATTTCATTTCTATAGATTCAAAATATATTAATTTAAATATTAACGAAAATTAAATATCAATTGATTGGTAGTGTTTTTTAGAAAGTATTTGAGTTAATCCTCACTATTCAATTTCATGACCAATATCTCACAAGTTAGAGTGTGTTGATCATAATATGTGTCTTCGAAATCTTGGTTGAGTAGGAGTTTTATGATGATAATCACTTTTTAAAAATTTTAATCCTTGATGGATTATTATGATCACAATGAGTGATCATTTTTTTCTTCATTCTAAATAATTTTTTATTACATTTATTTACTCGTACAAAAAGAAAATAGGTTTTTGAGATCATATTTGTCGATTTCAACATTTTTAAATGGATTAGTTCTATTTTATTGATCCCGAGTATCGATATATATATATATATATTAGTGAAAAAATATCATTAAGTGATAAACATATAATTATCCATGAGATTAACTGGATTTGACCAATGCTTTCATTATTCTATTTCAACTACCCTAATTTATTTACATTTAATATCAATGTTTCATTTCATGGAGGTCATCCTTGGAAATAAAATAGTTTAATTTCAGTATTAAATTCCCACAAAGATATAGAAAATACTATTAAATTCATGACATAGAAACTATTAGATGGATGTCTCATATCAGAAAACCATGGGTAATTCTATACTAAATTATTTTGTGGAAAAATCAAAATAAGGGTTAAATTGACACTATACCCTCAACAGTCCAATTAGAAGCAATTTCCAAGAGGATTTCAAATAGTAAAAGTAAAAAATGATATTTAAAATTCATTTTTAAGTTAGAGAATATTCTTGAAACTCTAGAGATAAAAATTTCATACAATTTTAGATCTAGAATATTATAAATGTATAATGGAAGAAAAACCATTAAATTTGGAATCCTTGATTTAGCAGAAAAATCACAATGAATATCCCCAAAAAAATATTTAATAAATATTGAAATCCTTTGTAATAATAAAAATATTTTGGATAAAAGATCCTTGAAAGACCAATCTGCTCTTAATTTTTTAAACCAATAAAATTTCTAAGGTTATCATGAAATATCTCCATATTTTAAGTTTACAATCGACATTATTCTTCAATTACCAAAATTTCATAGAATTATGATTGAAGACCCCCATAATAACTTAAAATAATTTCATATGATAAATATTAACAGGAAACCTATAGGTGTAATTGAGGTCCAAGTCAAAATTAGATCATTCAATTTATCCTTATATGGGGTAGATAATGAGTCATTTTACTACTATAAATATTATTCCATAGGGATTTGGAATCAAATATAAAAAATACTCTCATAGAGAAAATTTTCATAGCTTCTAGGACTTCCTCTCCTAGGAAAGACATTTGTAGCATTAAGTAGTTGCACATGGAGAGTCGACATGAGTACATGGGTAGAGTTATGATATTGTGTTCTAGATGTAATCATCACCATATTTAATATAATATTATAATGTAATATTTTTATTAATTTTAGTCTCGATGGATAGAAGTATAATAGAAACTACTACTATAGGTTCCTTAGTAGACAAGAATCCTAATGATGTAACAGCCCAAGATTTTATGAAAAATATTCTTTTTAATTTCACTAATGTCTTGTGTTGTACGCTACACCAAAAGGAGATTGCACAACACGCATCCTTGACTTTCCATACATTACACGCAATCACGACCTTCCTCGATAGCGTGTGTAGTACGCAATAATGAGTTTCACTAAACAACAATATGGTATTAAAATATTATTAAAACTAGCCGTTATGAATAGTAATAACCACTTTTTGAAATTTTGTAAATTTTATTTTTCAAAATGGAATTCATTTTTGGATTCGGAATATCGAAATTAGCCGAGGGTAAAATTTTAGTATTTTTCTGAAAACTTTCAATTTTTAATGAATAGTGAAACCACTAAGTGGTAGTTAAAAAACTGAATTTTTCATAAAACTTAATTTTACCGCTTCTGTGAGTGGAATTTCGAAAATCTGAGAGACACGGTTAATATCAAGGACTAAAATGTGGTTCAATGAGATGAAAATAATTTTTTGGTGAATAGTAACTTTTTACTTTTTTTACCATGGTAGAAAGTAAATAGGGTAATTAAGGGTAGAAATGATATTATTATTACCCTAACACATGTCCTAATTCTATTGGACAAGTTTAATTAGACCAAAAACAAACATAGGAATAAAAGATGACCATTTAGTTATTCCAAAGGTGCCCCTCTCCTCCCTTATAAAAGGAAACCTCCTCCCCCTCTTCCTCACACCACTTGGAGCCTTCAAGCTCAGCCAACCCCTGCCACCTTCTCCTCTCCACTTCACTAGAGACATGCTATAGGTTCTGGTCTTCTTTAAAGACCAATTTTAGTGCCCTAAAAGAAGGTCTCAAAGAAGCACTTCAAAGAAGAGGAGGTTCGGACACTTACAAAGCAAGTCGGACCTAAGGTAAGGGAAATATCAGAATCTCAATTTTATCCGAGATTGTTTTTACTTTGGTAATTACTGTGGTGTATTTTATCATCCTCATCCATGTTCCCTTGATATGTAATATTATTTCCATCCTTCTACAATAGTTTATATCCAATTTTACCCTTTGGTAAGTTTTTTGTAAAAGATATGAAAGGAATCTTTTGTCGTTTTTCGTACGAGGTACTTTTTGAATTTTCCGACAAAAGTATGAAGAATGTTTTTTTAACTTATATGGCATGAATGGATTTTTATAACATTATTTTGAAGAATATTACTTTAAAAGTTTTCAAGTTTATTTTTAATCAACTTCTTTTAGTTTATAATTGTATGACATATTAAGAAAGGAAAAGTGTTTTTGAAGAAGAAAGGATATTTTCCTCAAGAATTCATTTCAATTGTTTTATCAAAATTATTTTCCATATAAGATAATATAGGGTTATGTTTTTATCCCTATTATTACATTGATTTGATTATGTTGTGATGGAATTATTTTTATGAATTCCTTTATCTTATATGAATTGTTTTATGATGTCATGTTGTTTAAGAATCCCATTTTTATTACATGGGTTATGAAATGATGTATGTTTTTTGATTTTGTGGCACACATAAGAATGGTATCATTATGAGATGGGTGGGACCTATATCTCCCTCAAATGAATTGGGTAAAGATTTTATATCTCATGAGATAGACATGGCTGGAACGGTAGGTTATACCGGTTCAGTGAAACAGGACTGAAACGAGGGTGACTCGGTTCAGAAAGGGACATTGTCCACTAAGATAGTCTTGGCAATGAGTCTTGACTAACAAGAAATGATTCTCTATGATTATGTGTTAATTCCACAAAGATTCATGTTTTAAGTTATGATTATTGTGGTTACATTTCACTGCCATGACTTACCCCATGTTATGAAATTATGATCTCTTTTACAGGTTAAGATTTCCAAAAGTTATGTGCTTATGTATTTGATGTGGTTGATATTTCTTTTGTTTACCCCTACTGAGAATTTGAGCTCACCGTTTTATGTTTTCTTTTCCCCAGGATATAAAGAAAGGTTTTAGGTTTTAAAAAAGAAGATCTTTATGGGAGATTTTGAAGATCTTTCAGCACGATTAGAAGATTATATTCCGAGTTTCCAAAGACACTAAACTATTACGGTCCTTGTGTGTGTGTTTTTGTTATGTACTAAGTATTCCGCAAATGTAATGTAATGTCAATGTACTTCAAGATACGGGTCTCTATAGTTGGTATCAGGGAAAAGGTTTAGTCAACCTTTTGAAACTAGGATGCGAAAACGTTAGTGAGATCCCTATAGATATTTCTATGGTATGTCTAGGGATGTCTCTAAGGTTAAGTATACGTATAGGTTATAGTCCTAGAATTGTGCTAATGATCTTAGAATTTAACCTAAGATGTTAGATATTGAGGGTACTCCCCATTTATTATGTTGTTTTCCCTAGCATGATTTTTTCCTCTCACACTATTCTTTTTGGGTTTTAGATGATGGATGGAACCCGAAGGAACCGTGTTGATCAATGTAATGGACAATGCAATGATTGTCCTCTTGAACAAACAAATTTTATGGGAGATGGAGTGAAAAATCTTATTGCTATACTTACACAAGCTATGAATCATTCTGGACTTCCAAATGAGCAGAGAAGGGAACAATTTTCTATTGAGTCCTTCATGAGGCAACGTCCACCTTCATTCAGTGGGTCTTCTGATCCACTTGTTGCTGAACAATGGATCAGTACCACTGAAAAGATATTTTCAGTTCTTCAATGTTCTGAGCATGATAAACTCATCTTAGCAGTATATCGTTTGGAAGGTGAAGCAGATCAATGGTGGAATCTTATCAAGAATATGAGGCCAAGAGATAAAATTGAGTCCATGGAATGGGATGAGTTCAAGAACTTGTTTTTCAGTAAGTACTTCCCTCGTATTCTTTGAACAAAGATATAAAAGGAGTTTCTTGAGCTGAAGCAGAATTATGATGAATCTGTTGGTATATACGAAGCAAATTTTACAAGACTTGCAAGGTATGCATCTGGCATTATCATCTAACCTGAAAGTAAAGTTGATCGATTTTTCAGTGGCTTAAAACCAAGTCTTCGAAGGGCATTAGCTATAAGAGACTTCAGTAGCTATGAAGAAATTGTGCGTTGTGCTATCAAGGTAGATATAGAAGTTGGTGTTACATATCTATCTCATAGTTTTGACAAGAAACGAAAGATGGAGTTCAAAAAGAAATATCAAAATAATGGTGAAAATAAGATGAATGTTTCCTTATGCACAAAGTGTGGAAAGAAGCATGGTGGAGATTGTCTTAAAGGGACTAGAAAATGTTTTATGTGTGGAAAAGAAGGTCATCGAGCAGCTGAGTGTCGAAGTAATGGAAAAAGGGTTTCTAATGATGTGAATAAAGCAAACACTGCAGAGAACGCACCTCCAACACTTCAATGCTTCAAGTGCAAGGAAATGGGGCATTAATCTAATAAATGCCCTAATCCAAGGGTTAGTGATGATCAAATGAACAACCACTTAAGGAAAAGGACAAAAGGAAGTCACATGCGATCACTATTGGCGATGTTGAATATGACAACGATGTGGTGGAATGATTAAGTGTTTATGTAATGGGATTCCAAAATAATGTTGTATCATAATGTATTGGAATATTAATGTGTTGGTCTAATGTGGTATTCAAAGTGATTGAGATATTTTTGGAAATAAGATGATATGCGCATAATGAAGGGAAAATGAGAAAACGAAATGTTTAATAGTATTCATGAGCTCATGATTGATATAAGGACTAAGTGATATCATGGTTTGAGTATATAGAATTTTGAGGATTTTGGTATGTGGAACGTGTTAACTTTTAACTGCATTCAAGTTTTCACTATGGTTCAATGGGTATTCAAGAGAATACATTATTAAGGCCTTTGAATGTTTGTAATGTGACCAACAAGACATATCTTATGATATATGGGGATCAACAATGGTATTAAATCTCTGGTAATCATTTTCACTATATTATGAGAGTGGACTGAAGTATTATGGATAAGCCTAAAGATTGTAATAGAAGTATTATGGATAATCCTAGGGATTGTAATGGATTATGTTGGACATAAGTTAGTATTGTTTAAGGATAAAAGTTTTTTTCGACATTATTGATGGGATGTTATAGTAATATTGTTTTAGAAAAAGGACAACCTGCAGGACGGGAGACAGCCCATCGCGTCAGACAAGGCTGTGGAAATCGAACCCACAACCGAAGTGCGACTGGCCTTTATCGCCTACTACTAGCCTACAGAAAGTCCCTGTTTAGTAGAAACTAGTTTTATTATATTAAACAGTATGATATATGAAGTATAAGTCCATTTTAGGAACCATATATGATTAATCTCACTATAGAATGACTTATGTATATTTAATAACTTTTGCTACCCTTTTGTTTGAGACAGATGGAATGACCCATCATTCTATCACATGATCTGCAAACACTTCACGAAAATCAAATTAAACTTCATTTATTTAAGAGATTTAGTAGAAATTGTTCAAGGAAGGAACAACAGTGAGATTGTACCAAAATAAAGTAAGTATTTATTCTAATTCAAATTATTCAACTTTAGGGAAATGATCTTGAAAACCAAAAATGTTGTCCTAGTGCTCTTATATCTGATTAATCAGATGGTACCTTAGATCGTCCCAAATTTATGGATTTGTGATTGTTGGCTTTTCCATAGCCATGTTCTCTACCACTCTCCATCAGAACATGATGGTTAGATTTTTCATCCATATCCATATTTTCACCTATGTGGAAACCCAGTGATTAGTTTATTTGGGTAACCGTTAAGTTTCATACTTTTGTTTTTAAAGATTGGTTTTGGTATTTTTTTTACGATGTGGGTTTCTATTAAAGAAACTTTCGAATAGTAAACCATTTATAACCCCGATGAATTTCGAGGGAGAAATTAATTTTAAGGGGGGTAGAATGTAACAGCCCAAGATTTTATGAAAAATATTCTTTTTAATTTCGCTAATGTCTTGTGTTGTATGCTACACCAAAAGTAATTTGCACAACACGCATCCTTGACTTGCCTTGCATTACACGCAATCGCGACCTTCCTCGATAGCGTGTGTAGTACGCAATGACGAGTTTCACTAAACAACAATATGCCATTAAAATATTATTAAAACTAGCCGTTATGAATAGTAATAATCACTTTTTGAAATTTTGTAAATTTTATTTTTCAAAATGGAATTCATTTTTGGATTCGGAATATCGAAATTATCCTAGGGTGAAATTTTGGTATTTTTCTGAAAACTTTCAATTTTTGATGAATAGTGAAACCACTAAGTGGTAGTTAAAAAACTGAATTTTTCATAAAACTTAATTTTACCGCTTCTGTGAGTGGAATTTCGAAAATCCGAGAGACACAGTTAATATCAAGGACTAAAATGTGGTTCAATGAGATGAAAATAATTTTTGGTGAATAGTAACTTTTTACTTTTTTTACCACCGTAAAAAGTAAATAGGGTAATTAAGGGTAGAAATGATATTATTATTACCCTAACACATGTCCTAATTCTATTGGAAAAGTTTAATTCGACCAAAAACAAACATAGGAATAAAATATTACCATTTAGGCCCACTTGGATTTGATTAGGACATTTATTATTAATTTATTTAAAGAAGGGTTAAAAGAGGTAAAATCAAAGTTTATTTACTAAAATTTTTTTAATATGGGGATATACATAGGATAAATTCGACTATAAATATTCATTATAAATCTAAAAGGATTTCCTACATAATGGTATTTTATTTTTAATTTTTAGACATTAAATAATTTAATTTATTTATGACACAAAGATGATGCAGTAATTATCTTATTAATGAAATATTGACATAATTGATGTTATAAATACCCAAATAAATATAATTTGAGACTTTTTATGAATTCCACTAATTTTATAGGTTAATATTATATGTTATTAAGGATTTAATTAACTTTGTTCGAACTTATCATTCTGTTATGATTTTCAAAAAAATAAATTACTAAATAGTGTCAAAATTGACATAAAATAGTTTTTAAAAGAAATATTATATTATTAATTGTTATTTTATTCCTAAAAATCTAACATTCGGCCAAATGACTTAGATAAGGTTATATATATTAATAATAAACAACTTGGGGTTCTTTTGGCTTCTTATAGTAAGTTTATTAACCTTATAGTGTAAGAACACAAGAAGACACGGTAAAAGTACAATTATTTAACTTAATGTTAAATCTAAATGATAAGATTAAAATAGGAACCTAAACTTGTCTAAATTATATTAGATGAGAGGCTTTAGACCCATCCCCACCTTATACTAGAAATAAATGAATTTTGAGCTATTTAAAACCGAACTTGACTTTATAATAAAATAATATTTTTAGTTATTCCAAAGGTGCCTCTCTCCTCCCTTATAAAAGGACACCTCCCCCCCCCTCTTCCTCACACCACTTGGAGCCTTCAAGCTCGGCCAACCTCTGCCACCTTCTCCTCTCCACTTCCCTAGAGACATCCTAGAGGTTCTGGTCTTCTTCAAAGACCAATTTTAGTGCCCTAAAAGAAGGTCTCAAAGAAGCACTTCAAAGAAGAGGAGGTTCAGACACTTACAAAGCAAGTCAGACCTAAGGTAAGGGAAATATCACAATCTCACTTTTATCCGAGATTGTTTTTACTTTGGTAATTACTGGGGTTTATTTTATCATCCAAATCCATGTTCCCTCAATATGTAATATTATTTCCATCCTTCTACAATAGTTTATATCCAATTTTACCCTTCGGTAAATTTTTTGTAAAAGATATGAAAGGAATCTTTTGTCGTTTTTCGTACGAGGTACTTTTTGACTTTTCCGACAAAAGTACGAAGAATGTTTTTTTTAACTTATACGGCATGAATGGATTTTTAAAACATTATTTCAAAGAATCTTCCTCTAAAAGTTTTCAAGTTTATTTTTAATAAAATTCTTTTAGTTTATAATTGTATGACATATTAAGAAAAGAAAAGTGTTTTTGAAGAAGAAAGGATATTTTCCTCAAGAATTCATTTCAAGTGTTTTATCAAAATTATTTTCCATCTAAGATAATATAGGGTTCTGTTTTTATCCCTATTATTACATTGATTTGATTATGTTGTGATGGAATTATTTTTATGAATTCCTTTATCATATATGAATTGTTTTATGATGTCATGTTGTTTAAGAATCCCATTTTTATTACATGGGTTATGAAATGATGTATGGTTTTTAATTTTGTGGCACACATAAGAATAGTATCATTATGAGATGGGTGGGACCTATATCTCCCTCCAATGAATTGGGTAAAGATTTTATATCTCATGAGATAGACATGGCTGGAACGGTAGGTAATACCGGTTCAGTGAAACAGGACTGAAACGAGGGTGACCCGGTTCAGAAAGGAAGTTTGTCCACTAAGATAGTCTTGGAAATGAGTCTTGATTAACAATAAATGATTCTCTATGATTATGTGTGAATTCCACAATGTTTCATGTTTTAAGTTATGATTATTGTGATTACATTTCACTGCCATGATTTACCCCATGTTATGAAATTATGATCTCTTTTGCAGGTTAAGATTTCCAAAAGTTATGTGCTTATGTATATGATGTGGTTGATATTTCTTTTTTTTACCCTTACTGAGAATTTGAGCTCACCCTTTTATGTTTTCTTTTCCCCAGGATATAAAGAAAGGTTTTAGGTAAAAAAAAGAAGATCTTTATGGGAGATTTTGAAGATCTTTCACCACGATTAGAAGATTATATTCCGTGTTTCCAAAGACACTAAACAATTACAGTCCTTGTGTGTGTGTTTTTGTTATGTACTAAGCATTCCTAAAATGTAATGTAATGTCAATGTACGTCAAGATACGGGTCTCTACAAATGATGCTAGGTATCTCATATAAAACATGGACCAAAATTCCTAATAGTGTGGTAATAGGGGGTTATTTTTTTTAAATGCTGTCATAAAATATCTAATTAAATATCTATGAATTTTCCAATTGAGATTATTATCATTGATCTCACCAACATTATGGGAATGTTGTTATCCAACTTTTTCACTTCACATACTCAACCAAAAACCAATTTTTTAATATAGAGGCATTGTGGTATTTTTCCTACTCATGATCATTTCAATGATTGATGTCATCAATTTAAAGAATCTAATGAATCTTGTAATTGGTTATTCCTTGGAAATCCTTTCTAAAAAAACCTAAATATTACATTTTCCATCTAGAACTATCAATCGTGAACCATTAAACCCAACCATAACTTCAATCAAGATTGATGGTACCAAAAATATTGGTTTAGGAACCCTAATCAACCAAATAGGTTTTTCAAACACCAAAATTCTACTAAGGGTCTAAGGCATTATTTAGATCAATTTTATAATCAACCAAGAAGGAAACATGAATCTTGGAAAAATAAAGATAACCCAAAAAACATAGTAACCAAATATATGATTCACACCTTGAGGATATGTATAAGAAACAATAATAAATCTCACAACATCAACAAGCATTGTTATATAATATGGCTACACAAAAGGTTCAAATATAAACTGAAACCAATGGTCAAAAAAATCTACTTAGTAGTAATATTCCATCACAATATGAAGTAAACATAAGTGGAAGTGATAATGTTATTTTAATGATTCTAAAAATTGGAATTAAAATTTAGAACCCACAATAAGAACTCAATGAAAAGGAACACAAAATAATATAGTTACACTTTTAAAAAAATTACAAACTACATAAATATTATACAAAACAAGCTCTCAAATTTGATTATGGGATTTCTAAAATCCAAAATTTTTTCATAAGTCTATAGAGAAGGGAAAACAAAATAAAAATGATGGAATCCATGTGGAAAGAACTGATTGGGATTTTAGGAAATTTTATGGAATCTTAAAAATAAAATAACGAAGTTAACATTGACATGAGAATGTTTATAGATCAACTACCCTACCATCTAGATAGTCCACCTGTAAATAAAAATAATGAATCCAAAATGGGAAAATATATTGTTGAGACATTTAGGAAATTCAATGTTTACATTTCAATGTTATATGATATTTACAAAATGATAGATATATTAAATTCCTCAGAGAAATGTGCACCAATAAACAAAGTTTAAGGGAGGTGAGAAAGTCAACCATGGGAGAAATGTTTCTTTCCTGATCCAATTTTATATTTCTAATAAATGAAAATATCAAGATATGTCTTCAATTACTTTATTATTATATAAAATGAACAAGATAATTGAATATTATATCTAGGATCTTTTATAAAGGTCATTTTCTATTCTATTTTTTAACTATGCGAGTTGGAGATATCAAGATTCGTATAACTATTATCTAGATGGCCAATAGAAGTTTAGAAAATCTAGCTGGGCTCATAGAGGATGTTTTGGTAAGGGAATAAGATATTTTCTTCTCATTGGTTTTTAATTATTATACAATTATTATGGAAGATTTATCACTCATGCATCCCTAATTTTTTGTAGACTATTTTTTAAAACTACTAAGGATATAATAAATGGTCATAAATGATATATGTCTTTAGTGTTTGATGTCCATGTGGTTAACATTAAAAAATTTGAATCAATGAAAAACCCTATGGATGATCAATCGATATGATAAGTTAACCAGATTGATTGATTTTATACAATGTTTTTTTCTATTTTTTTTTCAAAATAATAAACCTCTGGATTCATTAGAATGTGACCCTTTGTTTGATAATAAAGATACTGAAATTGAAAATCATGAAACTTGATGTATTGATTTGAGTCTGAATCTACTTTTTAAAACAATTCATGTTTTTCTGAGTTTAGAGATGATAAAAATATGAAAAATTGTTATTTTTTTGGCTAAAAATGAATTTGAAATGTATAAAAGTTTACTTCAATATTTTCAAACCCCCATGCTCTGCTAGAAATTATGACATTTTAAATGAAAATGGACTTTAACTGGATAAAAAAAATTTAAAATTTCATCCCATGAATTTATTACGAATTATGATAATTTATTTGATAATGTTTCTAGTTGATTGACTATTCAATGAATTAAAACAACTTAAAATTATTAAAAAGTGTCATATCATGAATGTTTAATTGAATCTAAAAATTAATTAAAGGCTGAAATACATTCACAATTTGGGAATATTCCCACTTTTGGTTTACAATTTTTCAAAAATTATATTTTGGAGATTAGTATAGTGGATAACAATAAGCCAATGATCATATAAACCCCAATTTTCCAAAATATTAAAACCCCACAAACCCTAGAACTGAAATCCATAATAGAAAATTTAGAATATGACTACTTGGAGGAAAAACATGAATTACCTATCATAGTTTCTAATATCTCATTCAGTGGGGAAGAGAACCAACTCTTAGAGGTTTTTTGGAAGAATATATATGATAGATTATAATCTTTATATTACTTTAACGGGATTATACCTTCAGGGTACATGCAAAAGATCCTTACTGATGATAATTCCAAAACTGTTAGATAATTCTATAGGGGATTTAAACCCACCGTTGTGATATACCATGTCATATTGAGTTGTAAAAATATTGGGAAATTATAACCTAATGTTCTAAAAAGTATTTTTGGTAAAATGGAAAATTATCCAATAAGATGACCTGGATAATTTTTATTACCACTATGTTAGACCCAAATTTCTAGGTTTACCCAAAGATAAGAGTATGGTAGAAATCTAAGCTGGTCAAATTTTCATAAAATATTTAGTATTTAATTAATTAAATATTGATTTCTACACACATCTTCATTCAATGATATTTTTAAAATAGATCACCAAATTGAGATTCCATATCTATGGTTAAATCTTGAATGGGGTTTTTCCTAAGTGAGGTATAACCATGCATTGTGCGTTGGTGGCCGAGTCCAAGCCCATTTTCTTTTGTTTATTTTTTTATTCATCTTCTTTTATGTCATCCCCTTTGGATTTATAAATATTCTCCAATGGTATTCCCCCTTTTGGGTCATCATTCGGGAGAGGTAGAGGGAGATAATAGGGACTTAGAGGAGGATTTTCCACTAGGGGAACTTGTCTGGATGTAGATTAAGGCTTAGTGGGTTCTTGGTGTGAATCAGGTGTAATGATTTGGAGTTTTACGCCCAGGGGTTGTCCCATTTTTAATTTTTATCCATATTCACCATATAATAGTTTTTGTTTAATTTTTTAAATTCTTTTATGGGGGTTTAAGGACCCCATGGGGGTCAATCTAGGCTTAATCAAGGAGAAATGGGGGTTTTGAACTATATAGAGGGTTTCACATTTAGGAGAACCTATGTACACAGTGTGTAGTCCAGATAAAAGACAACATATTTTTTTCATATTCAAGGAAGATGGGTTTTTGGGACTACAAACCTTATATCGTGGGTGCACACTATGTACTGGTGACCTGGGGTGTGCCAACAAAACATGGTCGTGTAGGGAACATGGCCAGAAGCCATGTTTGGTACACAACCAGATCCCATGGAAGGTACATGGAAATTAGACATGTAATATTCTTTGAAAAATTCCATGTTAGGGTTCATGTCTAGATACATGACTGGGAATCCCACATTAGGAACACGTACGAGGTAGTACACACCATGTAGTTCGACAGTGTAAATGAAGAGTAGTGATGAGGAACATAGGTAGATACAAATGTTGGGGTACATGTCTATATTTGTTATACACTCTATGTAATTTGAGAATGTACACACCGATTGGACATGGAAACATTGTTATGGAGGACCTTTTGGGGTACACATCATGTACTTGAAGAACACGTTGTGTAATTTTTATAGACATGTATTCTATTTCCTTCTTTTCACAATGGAGTAAAAATTGGATTTTTGAGTAGTCCATTTTGGGTATTTATAAATGTAAATAATTATGGTGGATTAATTTGAGTTTTTAGAGTTACTCTAGATGGTATTTTGGTTATAGAGAGTGTGGAAGGAGGATTTCATTGAAGTTAGGTTTTAATATCTTCTATTGGGTTGGGTTGTGAGAAGTAAGGCTGAGGTAATGGTTATGAACTCAGTCATTTCTATGTGTCATGTATGAAAAGGTGATCTATTTTAAGTTCTTTTGATGGATAAAAAATGGGATCTTATATTACATATGACAGGATCATGGTTTGGTTTTGTGTTATGGGATCGACTGCTCGAGGTTATAGTAATTGAGGTTTATCTCCTATGATTGAGGATCAGTGTTTTCAGTGTCTATGGTATGGGTTGATGTAGTGGGAAGAAAGTTATATAAGAGTTCTATTTTAGTGTTGATATTTGTCCAAGTGAATATTTAGGATTCTCTAATGGGATAGTTACTTATTGAGCGATTAATGTTTTTGGTAGTCGGTAGTTGAAAATTCACATCTAGCATGGTTTAGATTATATAAAGGAGCCCTTATTAGGTCTTGATTTAAAGGTGTTCATGATGAAAATTGAAAATTACTTGTAGGAATTATTTACATTTGGATTCCTCTTTAGTTCATTATTAATCAAGGATCATTTGGAGGCCACTGAGGTCCATTTAATAAATTTTTATTGAGGGCATGTCCTGTGATTTTGGATGAGCTTAAGGAACCCCTCATAGGGTGTCTTGATCTTGATGTGGACTCTGATGTAATTTAGGATCATTTAAAGTAAATGTATTGAGATACGGGGTACACTAGGGGAGTCTCTAGTTAGTCATCACATTTGTTTGTGACCACTAGGCACAGTGGGAGCCCTGAGTATTAGTTTTTCCCTGAGGTGGGTAGTTGGGAGCCCATGGTAGTTTTTTATTGGATATTTAGATTATAGGGATAGATAAAGGTCCTATGATTTATTGTAAAAGAACTTATTAGTGTTTCCATTTCAAAACATTGGATGGTTGTTTCAACAGTTGAATCATTGCATGTTTGGTTAGCCTTTCTCCATGACATTTGAGGCAGTTTCGGCTTGGGACTTTGGTTATAGAAGGAGGGACTTGGGAAATATTGGATCCGTCATTGGAACTATGTTTTGATTAGGCACTCTCCTCCATTAGATGACTATATTTAGATGGGATTATGTAGCTAATGAAATATATTTATGGGTTCATCCCCCCATCTAGTTGAGTATAAATTCTGGATATAGTGGCTTCATGCACATGAGGTGACGAGGAACTCCCATAGTGGGGTTTTTGGGCAGTTGATTTTTTTGTGATCCTAAGAGTAGGGATACTAGAAAAATCTATTTTTATGTATGGATAAAAAAATTTTGTCCATAGTTGGTGCTTGATTCATTCCAAATGACCTTTGAGATAGAATGATTCTCTAGTTGTGTCGACTTAGATGTTCCTATCACCACTTCAGATCATGCAATTAGAGTCATAGATCCTGGTAGATTCCCTTAGTCATGTTGATGCCTACAGTAAAATATAATTGTAAAGAATTCATTCCTTTTCATTTAGACATATTATATATCCTTTTTAGATAAATATAACATGAAAGTTTTCATGTGGGTGGTTGAACCATGTATTTAAAGTCCTCTGAAATTTACCAAATTAGGTGTAGAATTACCAAAAGTGTTAGGCTAGAACCTGTGGTTCATTATTTTCCTTGTTCCCACCTTTTTTAATTAATGTTGTTATTTTTATTAAATATGTTAATAGTTTTCGATAATCTAGGAATGTCATATGTGAATACACTTTTTATGGTGGCATATTATAGGTTCACTTTTGGGTGGGGGTACTAAGATTTATTACTCACCCATAGTTTGTGTAGCTCAATGTACATGAAAACATTATGTATTAATTTATGGTGGATCTCAAGATTCATTGTGAATTGGGTAAAGGACTAGTGTTGTTTGACTAAGTAGAGATTATCATGTAGAGTCTTGGAGTTAGGATGATATAGATAAAAGCATCATAGAGACCGCATATGTGGTTATTCTCGTTGTAGGTGGTGGATCCTATTGTATTTATTTATAGTTTATTTATTGTATATATTTGGTTGACCTAGGGGTGACTATCTATTATATGATTGGAATGCTCTGAGTATATATGACTATTTCCCACAAATCATTTATTAAAGAATTCCCTATTTCACATTATTTATTGTGTGTACTATGATTGTTATCCCCATTTATGATTTTGGTTATCTTACCCTATTATTTCACTTTGAATAGAGGTTAAATTCTCTTGAATGAATCTTTTAGCCCATTTCCGTAGGTCAAGATCCTCTAGAATTTAGGGAGGCATGTTTGATGCCTTGTAGTGGACCAGATCAAGTGACATATTAGGTGGACCCATCCTAGTTTGTTACAACCCTTCTCAATGTTGTTAAAAAGATAAGAATACCTTTTTAGATACTCATATAATTTACCTTATTGTTGATAGTCAATGGGTAAGTCAGTTAAAAATTCATCAAGAAAATGCATGTTGATAGTTTTCGATGATGAATTTATATAATTATTTCTATCTAGGTTGCACAATAAGTTGAGTGTATGAATAGAATATTCGAATCTAGACATAGTTATGAGATAATATCATGTTAATTTTTCATTTTCTTGGTAAAATCCGAGAAACATTAGCTGATCAATCACATTATTGTTTTCTAGATTATTTTTCCGATACCTTAAGATTCATATTACCCAATCAGGCCTGGATAAAATAACTTTTACCTGCACTTATGGTACTTTTTTATAAGATAATGACTTCTGGACTATCTAATCACCCTACCACCATCCAAAGATGGATGCCTAACAATTTTTATGAATTTTATGAGAAATTTATTGATGTATTTGTGGATGATTTTTTTTGTATGGGTAATATTTTGAAATATTTTTTAGAATTATAGGGGTTTTTATTAGAGTGTGTATTGAAGATATACTTTTACTAAAATTTATGAAATGACCTTTTATATTTGTGAGTGGAATTATTCTTGGTCATGAATTGACTACGAATAGAAATTGAGTGGGTAAGTCCAAGGTGGAAATTAATTATTCATTTACATTTCTAAAGATAGTTAAATATATTTGATCATTTCTTGGTAATACTGGATTCTTTAAAAAGATCATAAAATATTTTAGTATAATTTATTTCCCTTTAACAATAGTTCACCAATAAATGTTTCATTTTTCTTTGATATAATGTGAAAGTTAGATTTTAATAACCTCAAATAGAAACTTGTGTCCTCATCCATAGTTTAGTAATTGAATTTTTAATTAGATTTTAATTAATTATGAATACTAAAAACTTATTTTTAGGTGATATTCATGGGAGGAGTAAATATAAAATCACATTTAATTTCATAGGCTACCAAGAATTTAGATACTTCCAAATCAAATTTCTATATAGTATTGAATTAATTTCTAACCATTTTGTTTTTCCTTGAACATTATAGAAGCCATAGTTTCGTGTCTAATATTATGGGTATCAATATCCATTAATATATTAGATATATTATAAAGAATGAATAATCAAAACAAATTATAGTTAGATGGATCTTATTGATCATGGAAATTAATATAAAAATCTATGATAGTAATGGAATTGAGAACATTTTGGGGGATCATCTGAAAAAGTTACCCACCAAATATTGATAAGATAATTATTTTATTGAACCCATTATAGAACTTTTCAATAGGGATAGATTATATACTCCTAATTTTTTATTAGAGACCCTGGTTTTCAACCATGGTGAATTTATTATCTGATGATGTTAGTCCTCCCTAGTTTTGAAAACAATAGGTTTGTAAATTTAATATAATTTCAAGGAGATATGTATGGGATGATTTATAATTATGATATTTGGGAAGTGATTGGGTTATTAAGAGTTTTATTCCAAGTTTTGATATTTCAACAGTAATGAGATTATTTTAGTGTATAATCTATGAAGACCAATTGGGGTCATGATGAATCTCTAGGAAGGTGTTAGATCAATTGGTATTTTGTTTAATAATTTTTAATGATTCTAATGAGTTTTATACGAGGCCAAACAATTATTTAGTTGTTAACTCTTGATCGGCTCATGATGTGGGGGGGGGGGATTCGATGCCTTCTTCTTCTTTTTGACGATGGTGGAAACTGTGTCGGTCCCTCCCCCACCAACGGGGGAGGGACCTTCATCATCCCCAAGGGAATAGATTCTTCCTTCCCCCCTTCTCTAAACCCAATATGCTTACACCATATCCAAAATGCTCCCTACATTTGAATGTACCTGATTTGTATGAAGGATTCCCTAATATAACATTTTCACTCGTGGAGTTCTATGATGCTTTGGAGTTGCTCAACCAGACTCTTATTGGTCAATTTTCACAAAGAAGGACATTGGTTGATAAATTTGATAGGTTTGTCTTTGGTTCATGGGATCTTTAGGATAGGGTGACTGTTGGTTTTCTCGACAACAATAACATTATGATTCACTCCACGTTAGAGGATGACCTGATCAAAGCCTGGTACTGCACGCATCGAAACTAGAACACGTCCATATTCTACCTACATAGATGGAAATATGATTACCACATGAATCAGAAATCCCCTTCAGCGGTGATATGGGTGAGTTTCCCTGACCTTCCTCTGCCTTTTCAGAATACATAAATTATTTGGACAATTAGTAATCTCGTAGGAAGGTTTTTGTGTTCTGATAGTCATACCAAGGCAGTGAGTCATCTGGTTAATCCATGAGCATATGTCTAGGTAGATGTTTCCCGAAAACCCCCAAATTACATTTGGATTTCAATTAGTGAGGAATAATGATGTATGCAATGGGTAGTGTATGAATATTGGTTGGATTTTTGCTCTATCATCAACCGATTATGACATTTGTCAGAGTCCTTTAGACGTGGGTGGAGATAGATTTGTTCTTGGTTTAGTGGTGAGGGGGGGGGGGTCCGCTGGAAAAGGGAAAGGGGTGTGCAGTTTGATGAGGAAACTCATGGGGTACAATGGGCTAGGTAGAACCCTTTATAGAAGATGGATGTAGCATTGGGAGGCAAAGTTAATGGGCATGACATGGGAAATGTGAGTGTTTTGGATGCGAGACACAAGGAACTTGTATAAGGAAGTGGTATATCCAAAATCGGTAAGCAATTAGAGTCCATCCCATTGGATCTTTAGGAGTGTGGGGTTGGCAGGCCCTAGGTCGACTTCTATTAGGGGAATAGGTCTGGATTTTTCATAACCTAGGAGGAATACATCATTGGAATCTCCCAAGTAGGTTGCAATGGAGGGGGATAATGAATAATAAGACATTGAGAATAACAAAGATGCAGAGGATAGAAATGCAAGGGGAGCTGCACATAGAGAAGGCAGTAAGGTCTGGTCAAAGGTAACAAGTGAGGTGTGATTGGAAAGATCCATTACAAATGTTATAGTTTGAAAATGTTTTTAGTGTATTAAGGTGGATGATATGAGAGTTTATTTGGAGGGGGTATGACCTGGGACCGTATTACTAAAGAGGCCACAAACACACAACTCCAGGTAGTTGTGTTGAATGAGGCTCATGATGAGCATTCTAATCATGATGCCACCCATTCTAAAGCACATGTTGCTAGACTCAAACTGGATGTCCCCAATGCTTATAATGAGAATAAAGATATGGTACAGGAGATCGAAGGTGCTTTGGTCAGGCCCTCCTCGGAAGTGTGGAAGTTCATTTACAAGGATATGAAGGATTAATCCTACCTACCTATACCTATGGAGGTAGAGCCGGTGAAGAAAGTGAAAATCAAATAGAAGGAAAACCCTTGAAAATATGGTGTTGATCTTGAAAACCCACTGTAATTTCTGATTAGCTCTGAAGAATAAATGGTAGAACTAGTTTTTTCACTCAAGGAAACTAAAGAATAGGCATATAAAATGACGGGGAGGCCACTCAGGATGAATCTCAACGAGGATCAATATACCCGGATAGATAGATAGTGTTTGATATTTGTTGGGGCTTTAATAATTGGATGATCAGTCTTGAGGAGTATATTTAGTCCTGGGAAAAGATGACCCTCTAATTCGAAGATCTTATTATGGATTCCCCATCCACACAGGTTTCATCTTTATCCAAGAAATTGTTTGAGGAAATAGACTCTCGTAATCTCAAGTTCATCTTTAATGACTTGGTTTATGTTGGCGGTATTAGTTTGTTGGTTTGCAGGGACCTTTTGTATGTGTTGTGTCAACTTTCATATCACCTTTTTGTTTGGTTCTATTGTGGAGTTTGATAATCCATAACTATCCACCTCTCGGACATTCATCCAAAGGGGATCAGAGAATGAAGCCTTCATTGGTGCAAGCATTTTAGATTCGTATTACTAAGAGGGTATGTCGTTTCCATCGGTTCCGTTCTCATGAAATTTTTCATGGGGCTGCATATCAAAGGGTCTTTCTTCAGTGAAGGCTTGAAATTCTGAAGCAGCAGCTGTGGTGGAGTAGATCCTATAGTGTTCTTGGTTTTTTCTGTGAGGGTTGTTATGATTTTGTCTTCTGGATATCGTGGTTTCTCGCATTTCCCTTAAAATCATTTTGATAACAAAAAAGTAATTTTTAGTTATGAGTTTTATAGTACTTGTAAACTATGTCAATTCCAAGGACCATTTCTGAAAGGAGAGAGATTCCACGAAAACCTCGTATTTTTTTGTTCAATTTTCAGGGGATGTATTTTATGGACCCTCTTCCTAGTTCCATTGGATATTCGTGTATAATTATTTTTGTAGACTATGTGTCTATGTGGATTAATGATATAACTAGGACTGAAGATTCTAATGTGGTGCCTCGATTTTTAATGAGTAATCTATTATGAGGATTTGTGATTCTAATGATTAATATTAAATACCAAGGAACTATTTTATATAATAATACATTTGTATGTTTTTTAACCGATATGTGGTTAATAATAATGTGTCTACACACTACCATCCTAAAAAAATGGAGGTTTCGAATAGTGAAATAATGAATATTTATGAGGAAATAATCAATCAAAATAGGAAATATTGGATTTTAATGCTTGATGATGTTTTTTAGGTATACATGACATCCTATAAGTCATCAATAGGGAAGTCACTCTAAAAGATAGTTCTGGTAAATCATTTCATCTACTTAGGGTGTTAGAACCTAGATATTTTGTAGTGTTAATTCACGTAATATCAATCTGCTAGAAGATAGAGATGACATAAAGTTGTGTTTGTAAGAGTTATAAGAAATAAGGGAAAATTTCTATGAATATGTGGATATTTTTAAAGATAACACTAAGGCTTTTCATGATATATTAATTTTGAACAAATAAATCCTTATTGGAGAAAATATGATACTATAAAAATATAGGATTAAGATACTCCCATGTAAACATACTTAAATGGAATAGTTCTTTTATTATGACTAATGATTTCGCTTTTTATTCTGTTCTACTTAGATATATTGGGATGGATGAACCTTTCATAATTAATGGACATAGAGTTAAACTATTTAGATAATAGATTTGGAAGCCCTATGGGGATGAGAATATTTTTATATAATATAAATTAAACTGAATTTTCCAGGATGTATCATCCATGAGTACTTTCCATTTTATAGAAAAGGTTTGGGGGAGGGTAAGAAATAAACACTTGTTATGTTATAATTTTAATTTCCATGTTTTTTATTTTCAGATAATAAATTGAGCTTCATTGAAGGCTACTGATTATGTAAATTCACTATGAGGAATCCAATTTGTGAATCTCTACACTTAATTTTCCAATTGAAGTGTAATTATTATGATATACATTGATCAAAAGAAGATATAGACTAATGATCTAGAATTAACCCATAATCTTTTAAAATTTGGTTATATTTTACTTGAATGTGTTTTTTGGAATTTAAGGTTAATCTATTTTGAACTTTAGGAACTTGAATATAAGAAACCATATGAAGTTACATCAAAGGTAAAATGGAGTGCATTTGAGTGTGACAAAAATAAAATAGATATTTGATATCGGGGATGTTATTAGTTCTAATTCTGCATGTTTTTCATTATTATAACAAAAAACCTATTTTTTGTTATTTTCAATATGAAATACCATTGAATATAAACATCTATTTTCTATATAATAAATTATCAGCATGTTACCTAGAATGATGTGGATATATTTATGAATTCACATAGCCTTTGTCTCTATGTAATTGAATATGTAGATGAATTCACATACGCAATTGGAGATGTATCCAAATTTTGGGGATGATTGTATTTATAAATTTTCAAATTGCATGTTTCTATGTTGGAAAATTACCAAGATTCTGAGTCACATAATTTTATTTTACAATGAAAATTTACATATCCAATTTGATAATAAAATTTTGTAGCCAAATATGATAGATTCCTATATCATTATTAGGTTATATAACTTATCCATTTTGAAGAGATACAATGAATGTTCTTAAATATGATGGGGAATGCGGATGAAGACTAAATCACATATAAAATCCTGACCAGATTCATCCTACTAGATGCTGAAGTGATGATCATGTGAGGCTATCAACATTATCGTACATGATTTTTTGTTGAGTCATATTCTTAGGATAAATAGTTGAAAATTTGTTCCATGTGGTGATTGAGTAGATGATTTAAAACATATTGAATATGTTCCCGAGGCTAATATGATTTAAAAAATATTTAATATGTATATTCCTCCACGATGGATTTGGAAAACAAATTATGAGGGAAAAAAGAGACTAGAGAAATGGATAAGAGGATATTGTATAGAGTCTATAGAGTAACACTTACTGCTTCCTTCTTTGATGAGGATGAAGAGTGGGGTATTCTTCTCATTATTGAATAGATCTTTTGTAGTTGAATATAGTGTAATCAAAGGGTGAATTCCTCTAATTTTTTTAATTATTCTATTTCAAACTATATCTAATTCCAGATTAATGATAATTCAATTTCAATCGATGTTTAGTTATTTTAGTCTATGTTTTAGTTAATCACTGCTCATCCATATTGTAACCAATAGTTCTTCAATGGAAGTGTTTTGATCAGAGAATGTTTCTTTAAAATCATGATTGAGTGATATTTCTATGATAGTCATCTATTTTTAAATTTATCAATCCATGATCAAGGATTGTGAGAATAGTGATTGATCATCTATGTATTTTTTTAGGTGATCAGTAAGTTCATTTGTTGAATCATACTAAATGGAAATCTAAATCAAAGAGCATAGCTATTGATTTAAAATTTTAAAACTAGATGATATGAATGTTTTGTGACCATGAATCATGTATTGATCTTGTTATTGATATGAAAATATCGTTATGTGACGGTAAAAAATGATCCATTAGATTCAATGGATATTAAAATTGTTCCCATTTTGTTGTTTCTATAGCTCTCATTTCATTAGTTTTAAAACTACTGTTTCATTTATTTCATTTTATTTATGAAAATATAATAGTTTACTTTCAGTATTTAATATCCTTAAAAAATATACAACATATTATTAAATTTATGATAGATAAATTCTTAGATGGGGTCTCATTGGAGAAAAAATTTTATACTTCTTTACTAAAATATTTAGGGCTGAAACATGAAGCATGTTTAGAGACACATAGAAACCCCTCAATGCATTAGTTACTAGATTTATGATTTAAGTGTACACACCATTTATACCATGATACATGTTGTGTCCCAAAGTTATGTTTTTTTGATTCCTCATCCATGTTTTTATAGTAACAGTGGGTTCCCTAGACCCAAAAAACTGTAAATAGAGATCATCATATCATGTATACATTAAGTTATACGTGATGTGAAATTACCATTAATAGTATTTATATTTCCAGATCCACTATTTATATGGTAATTTTCAAATATTATTTGTCATATTAAAATATTATAGCAGTTTCGCGGAAATAATTTGAACCTAGAGGTACTATGAAATTATTCTTAAGCATATTTCATATAGCTTCGATACATCATACTAAAGGGAAACATATAATATCTAAATATCAGGTTCAAGGTTCTCATAAGCATTGAGACTTCTTCTCATGAAGTTTTCATTTTGTGATCTCAGTTATATGATATCATAAGGACTAACCTGCTAATAAGAAAACTACAAGTTTTAGGTGTCATTGGTACCTCTTTTCTACAATCATTTCTAATGGTCTCCTAATGTGATATTATTATCTACGTATACTATTTTTTCAAGTACTTTAATGAAATATGAAAAATATGGTACTGAAGTCTCCATAAGGTAGCTACCATTAGGTGAATCATATATGGTATAACATTGATTGAATAATGAATAAAGAATTTTTCACTTCTGAAAGGATGTGATATATCTGCCATAATTGATCTAGATGGGAATACCTACACAAAATTAATGGAAATGTTAGAATAAGGTAACTTCATTCAATTAGGTAAAAAAACAATAAATCAAGAAAGGATGATAATATGATGTGTGCATCTTAATTTATGAGATGTTGTGAGACAAATTAATTATATTACACGACTTTTATACATAGAGAAGGCTTTCATTATTATGAAAATTACTTATATATTTAGGGGCCTTGATGGATTTCTAGAATCCTCTATTTTTCTGTGAGTAGTGTTCAATAATATCATGATAAGGGACTACATGGACCCAAACATAACATATTCAGTAGTATGATCTATTTAAATGGATGGGAGTGCAGGACAAGGTGGGACCCATTATGAGGTCCCATGATATGCCCAAGAACACCAAGGAATAAATAAATTCATATTATTATAGTTTAGAATAATTAGAAGTAGATTTATTTATTAAATGTATTTTCAAGTGTTATTTTAAATACATGGATTTATATTATATGAACAAGAATTACTTTAATATTCAAGGTATGTTTAATATTTGTAGTAATTACAACTTGAGTTAGTGTCATGTTTTTATCATGTTATATATTTATTTTATTTTAGGTGATTGAGAAAAATGTTAATGATATTTAGCACCCAGTTATTTTTTCATCACACATATTTTATGGCTTATTTAGCATGTATTAAATTTTTAGTGGTCGTGGAGCCATTTATGAGTATTCTTCACCATGCTATATAAATGGGAGGAGGATATCATTAGAGGAATTATTACTTGTGTTATTTTTAGATCCTAAATTGCCTATATCCTGATTCCTATAGAGATAATATTTCAATCCATGAAACTAAACTGAGATCTTACTCATTCCTCAATGGAAAATGGGCTCAATGATTTTTGATATGTTGAAGGCTTTGTCGAATCTTAGCAGTTGAACCGCAAATTCAACGATCAATGATCTTATATATTATTGATGTGTGTGTGTGTATGATATATGGAGATCTAGATTTAGTTCCTTATATAGAAATAGTCACTGAGGATGAATTGTGGACTGAGGTGTATTCAAATAGATCAAAGTAATATTGGATTTATTTTCTATGCTTAAAAATCATCACATGAGATCTTCATCTATTTTATTGGGTTGTGATTCACTAGTGAGGACTTGTTTATGTTGATCATTGGGATAAAAATTAATACCTAAGACCATATGATTCCATTGTGCATCCTGATACAAATAATTTTTCTTAGAGATGTCATGGTATGTTTTAGTCAATTAAAAAATAAATTTGTAATAAATTCATGTAGACAGAATCATTATGGTTGTAATTGTACAAATTTTGATTCAATATGATCTTAGAAGGACATGTTATGGTTATCTAAATATTTAAATCTATATTATTATATATTTAAATTGAATAATGAATATATATAAATTTTACCCACATTAAATTATCATTGATATTTCCAATTAATAGCAATATTGCATCTGGTTTCCGATAACAAGAATATTATGTTTTGATGGGAAGTTATTTCACTGGTATGTTGAATTTAATTGAAAAATAATAATAAATCAAACCCTTTGGTTTTATTTTCAAAAATCCTATCATTAGGCTTTAAAATAAAAAAAACCAGGGGAGGGGGAAATTGGATATGCTATGAGAAGACAAAGATTACAAAATTAAAACCCAAGTGGTCAGTGAATGTTGGGGATTCAACCTAATATATATATATATATATATATTATAACATAAAATAAAAATGTGGGAGCCTCTCAGAAAAAAAAATGTGACGGGTATCCAAGTTGTCTCCCGAAGCCTCTCTGGCTCAGCCTCTAATGTCCATCGTGCTACCACCCACAACTGCCTCCCACCAAACGCCTTGCCAAAATTCTACTCACAGTCCTCCCCCATCAACAGGTTATCACTAATCGGGATCCACAATGGGATGACTTAACAACCTTTCCTTCAACCATCCCCCACACATAGGAAACCCATACCCACCAACCCATGGCTGAGCGAGGTTGGCCTGAACAAAACTAGGGTGGGTTGGTCCCTGCCATGCCTAGATGACCCATTTTGTGTCCATATAAATCCTAAAACCAATTCCAGTTGTTTTTAGGGCTTCCATATTACCAATAAAAAATTAATAAAACAATTTAAAAGAAATATTTCCAAATAATTGTTAATTTTTTCAAATATAATTAAATTAAACTGGGACTGAGTGATATGAATTATTTGAACTAGAATTTTTAAAAAAATTATAATTCATTGAACCCCCTTGAAATAAAATTTATTCTAATTTAATTTTAATTACTCATTTAAAATTTCACAATGACTAATAATGAGTGGTCACTAACCATTTTGTGTCTGGATATTATTAAATAATTATTTATTGCACGTGCTTGATATTTTTAGAAATAAATAAATTAAGAATGGCCCACAAATAATTTATATTAATCATTATTTGTATAGGGGTATTCATAGAAAAATAAAAGTTACTTATCTATATAATATACTTTAGAATCCCTTTCCCGTGTGAGAGTACTTATATATTATGATGATTAAATTAGAATATAGGGACTATGATAAGATTAGATTATATTCTAGAAAATACTTGGGTACTTAAGACCATTATACGAGATGCAATACAAGTTAGAAATTTTTTTCGAATTATATGAAAAGGGTCATGATTGATCCATTAATCATTAATGGATCAACCAATACTAGTTTCTTATAACCTTACATGTTATTTCATTAATTTATGTATCATTTATTATTTTTGTGTGAATATGAATGTGGAAATGATAACATAAAATAAAAAAATAAATATTTAGATTAAAAAAAATAATAGGTGATGCATGTTTTTCTATTTACTATAATGTCAGTTGTGAGTGTGATCGCATATAATGTGCATATCAGATAGAAAATTCATACATTCCTCAAAAAGTAATAAAACCCTCAATGATATATTAAGTTACGAATCCTTTTGTCATTTGATTTTGAATAAAACATGGTAGGTGGAGTGCTCATCAGCCATAATTTAGGGAGCCTACTATTACTGTGGAGTTATTGTGAGGGTGATGGATTTACTTAACTAAAGATGTCAGAATAAAAGAATCTATAGAAATCAGGCGTAAACCTTAGATAAAAATTGTTGAGGAAATTATATTTATGATTTATTAATGTTGGGGATTCTCTCATAGATTCAAGGAGTCGTGTGTTAATGTGGTTGGCTAGTCAAACATGTACAATGAAACTCCCCAATTAGTGGTTTAATATTATCTTAAACTATGTAGAGAGTTTTTAGAGATCATTTACACAATAATACTCAAGCGACTAAGTAGTTCCAAATATAGTAGTGAGAGAGAGATGGGTTGATAAATTCATGGGATAAATTTAATGATTAAATTAATTAGTTAAGTCTAAATAGTAGTTAAGATCAAATTTCAAATTTAATTTTGTTTATGTGTAAAATAGAATTTTATAACACAAATACATTATGATCTACTTTGGAAAAATATTATGTACTCATCCAAAAATTCAAATATTTTTATAGAAACATGTCCATGGTACTAAATTATGAAATGAAATTATATGTGATGGAGTCCCCAATACCATATTAGCCTCTTAAATAATATATTGAAGATGGGAACTATTCTTAAAAAATACTCATAAATGTATTTTTTTTGTTTATTCATAATGCTGGCATTAATGTCTAAAGAGTTTCAAATGAAACATAAATACATGGATGGATACACTATATTGTCTCATATCTGAGAAGCTTTAAAGGAGAATGTGAAGTGTGAAATTAATGAGATAATGATCAAACTGATAACTTATATATTGAGAAATGGAACTCAAGCTGTTTATCATTTACACAAGATCATAAATAAAATTTAACGAATAGAAGAGTTGGGTTTCAAGTCAAATCATGTGATTTCATTTCATCTCATTATCTCATCATTACCACCAATTAACTTCTTTTTCATTTGGAATTACCAACAAATTAGTTCCATGAAACCACTTAATTATCTTTTGGGGATGGTTAACAAATAAGATGATAATTTAAAGATAGATTAAACTTTAATTCTCAAGGAACAAAATAAGAATGAAAAGGAGAAAAGTAAAATCGTTAGTACACTCCTAATGGAACCTTCACAATGTATTTATATTAAACCAATGATAAAGAGGGCGATAATTTAATAAAATCATATTTTATTTTAATGTGGAAACTTAAGTCACTATATGAGAAACTATATTTAATTAAAGAGGAATAAATCATAATATTCCACTCCAGGCATATTCATCATTATATGTAATGATTCTATTATGATCCTTATGTATTAGATATAATATTCCATTACATATTTTCTTCAAAATATAGGGACCAAAGAAGTCATGTAACATTACTAAAGGTTTATGGGTGTTCTTCTATTGGATAAGGATGGTTTATTCTTATATAAGTGGATCATGATTTTAAATACAAAGACAATGGTTCATGAAAAAATATAATTGTTTATTAAATTACACCCAAAAATTTGTGAATAATTGTTGATAATAGAACCTTATACAAACTCAACAGTTAAGTGACAATTTAATCATTGGAAATACCAGATGAATATAAAATTTAAGACTTAGTTATACCTAGTTGTGAAAATAAAATTATTTTCCCCAAAAAATAATACAGTTTTCAAGGACATACCCATTTTAGTTTTAGATTATTTGTAGTTAAAGAACATATTTATTATCAAAATTTATACTTTTATATATTAAGAAAAATTAACCTTTAGAATCAATGTTAATCCTCAATGATCTCATAAATAGTTCAAGTAGAGAGAATAAACTATTCCATGGTTAATCTAGAGTAAAATCATTTACATCATAATATTCCATTTCAAGTTTTTAAAGACTTTATATGTAAAGAATGAAATAATCATTGTTAGAATATATGAGTTTCATCGGGCCTATGGTATGAAGAATATATTGACCAAAAATTCATTGATCAAGAAATGTAGTGTGGAGTAATTCTTAAATTATAAGTTATTTATACATGTTAAAGACATGATGTCGATAAGGTAGAACTATGATGAGTGTTACATGAAAATTTTTATTAAAAATGTTTCATGGAGTAATTATTAAACAAAAATGTAGTTATATGCATTAGAGGAATGATGTAAGTAAAACTATTATCAATGTTGAAACAAATATACATTGCAGAAACATCCATTTTATTTTGAGACATGATTCACAAACAATAGAATTTTCCCATTACCTTTTTCTAACTTCTATGAAAAATGTATATCATATGAGTTATAGTATTATATAAATCCATTATTTCATAAGAACTTATGTTTATATGCATTGTGTTTGACAACGATATAGAAATATTTCATCAAGAAAAACACAATGTGCAACTATGGTAAATATCTAAATGTTACAAATATTATAGAAAGACATGAGATAGAAAAATGATAGAAAATTCATATTCTATGTTTTAATAAAAAAATTCAATCATCTATATGAGATTGTTGGAAAAATATTTTCATAGATTTAATAAATGTTAAATATGCATAAGTGGTTGAAATTTGAATAAGTTCCACAAGATTTTGTGGAAGAGGGACTGTTCCAACGATACATACAACGTGTGAATGATAAGACAATGGAAAATGTTTTACATTTACTACATCTAGTGATACATTATTCATTAACTTTAATGAATACTACCAGAAATTAGTAATTGAAAATAAGCTAAGATTGAAAATATAAATTAAAATTCAATAACGGATTCCTTGTATCAAAGTGAAGGGGATTATTATTTTGAATACTATGGTGGGTATTCAAGTGAGACTAAACATGGGTGGTACACACTTGCTACCAATAAGGATCAATATGTAATGATAAGTAATTATGAATAAATCTATTATACTAATACTTTTCATAGATACTTTCTATTGTCATTAAATTAAGAATTGGATTTCAAGACAACTAATATAAGAAGGCCTTTATTCTACATAACAAGAAATGATTGGACACACCATAGAATGTCATTAAGTGGTACAAGTTATAGAAAAATCGGTTTGCATTGATTTATGAAATATGGTCATAAAATATTCATTTAGAATGATTTTTTTTCCATTTTTTGATTAGAGGTTACGAGGAGAGATACTATTTTCCATGTAAAAAATGTTTGATAACATTTGGAAAACAACAATCAGTCTTATAGTAAGTTTAAACCTGAATGAATGTAACTCTCTAGAGATTGAATTAATGTAGAAACCTATGTTCTGGGGAACAATACCTATTGAGGAAGATCTAATGTGTTACTTATAAAAATTAATATTATATATATTGACAAGGTATTTAGAAATACAAGTTAAAATAATTTGATTGATAGTATTTACCAATGTGACATGGCATAAATCTATCCCTGAAGACATATATGACACATAAGATAATATTAATGTTTTTAGTAGACTTTTATACACATATATGATATATGAAACACATATTCGATGATATATACTAAATTTTATATTTCTAACATATATTTTATAGTTTGGAAATATTAGTTACATTAAGGATAACTTCACAAGAAGTATTCAGAACTATCGAATTATTCTTGAGAGACTACAAAATATATTTACTCTGTACATGAAAGGAAGGGAAACTAGGTTAATGGGGAATAAAATAGTTTTCCGTCATAATAGTATTATCTAATATTTTATTTAGGATAAGGTAATGAGAAATATAATCTCACTAATGCTAATGGTAGTGACATATAAAAATACCCAGTGTGTTTTAGATTCTAATGTAGTTAAAGAAGAAATTTAAAAATGAAATTATTTATTCTAGTTCTTGGAATCAAACATAATAAGTACATATTTAATATTATAATAATTATACTACTTTTAGAATCCAATATTTCTTGTTTTTATAGTGGAAAAAATATATATACTCATGAATATAATATCTTTAGGAGTCTTATTCATGTAGGTGAAGCCATATATAGTTTAGATTCAATGCGGTGGGGACTTGGAATACCCAATGACGAATGACCTGACTCAATATAGGATTGATCTTATCATGTGACATCTAACAAGATTTTTTAGCAAGTTAGTTATTGTTCAAGTGGGAGGGTTGTAATAGTGGGTTTCCTAGAGCCAACTAAAAAGTACTTTTTAATTACAATATCATGTATATGTTGAGTTATGTATGATGTACACTTCCTAAAAATAGTGTTTATATTTTTTTGTCCTATATTTACATGGTAATTTACACATATTTTTTCTTGAATCAAAAGGTTATAGAAACTCCAAATATATAATGAGAACCTGTAGAAACTATGAGATTAATCTTAAGCATATGTCATATGGTCCACATACATTATAACAACTGGACAAAGATAATTTTTAACCCTCAGGTGTTGGGGGATCATAATCCTTAAGACTGCTACTCAGGAACTTCATACATGATGATCTTGAGTAGATGACATCATGTGGACTGACCCACCAATTTGAAAACCACATGTTTATGGTGTCATTGGTTATTCATATATGTGAAAACATGTAATGATGTCCTAGTATGAGAATACTGTTAGTGTATTATATTTGATCATCTAATTTGATGAAGGACTAAAACTATGGTATTTTATTCATAGAGAGGTAGCATGTATTTGGTGACTCAATGGTGGTATGGAATTGATTGAATAATCAAGAAATAATTTTTCACTTTTGATAGGAAATGATATATTGGTCCTAGATAACCAGTATGGTAGTACCAAAACTAAAACCATGGTCTATGTTGAATATGGTGAGGCTATCTAGATTGGTAAAAAAACAATAAATAAATAAAGAATGATGATATCAGGTATACATCTTTATTTGTAAGATATCATGATATAATGGGATTGTATTACATGGTACATGTTGATAGGAATTTTTTCCATTTCTATGACTATGAATTGTCTCTTTAGGGGACTTCATGGGTTAGTAGACTCCTCTCATGGTTTGTGAATTATATTCCCTACTATCGATATAAGGTTCTAGAGGGCCACAAACTTAGTGTTTTAAAAATTCTTCCATATTCTGATGAATCAGAGTATATGACACGGTGGTACCCTCCACAAGGTCTCTGATATGTCTGAGAAAATATGAAATTGAATGAAAAAAATAATTTCTATTATTAATTTTTAGAATAAATAATGTTGAGTTTATTTAGTAAATGTATTTACATGTATTATAGTGAATACCTAAAAAATACAATATGAATGAATATTTTTTTAATATTCACGGTTTGTTTAATATTTAAAAGAATTAAGAGTTGGGTTAATGGATAATTTTTATCATGGAATATATTTATTATAATATTGGTAAGTGATAAAATTATAAATTACATTTATGACTCAATTAGTTGGTCATAACAAGTTCTCTATACCTTATTTGGATGGTAATGAATATTCGAGGCATGGGGAGCCAATTTTTGGTATTTTCACCTTTCTATATAAAGAGGAGGCTCTCATGAGAGGTACTATTTATATTTTTATTTTGAGATCACCTTACTCCAATCTTTCACTTCCTTAACAGATAATCTCCTTATCCAAGAAACCAAACCAATCTCTTCCTCACACATTGAAGGATGGTCAATGTAGTGATCAGTTGGACATCAAATGCATAATCAAATATCCACACTAAAATTTGAAATTCAATTATTGATGCTCACACATATTTTCAAATCATGTGCGGAAAATCTAGAGTGATTTGACTTCAATTTCTGTGACCAGTGGTCTCATGTGATGGATGGTTTACTAACACAGCTTGAAATCAATCAATGTATTATTTGATTTATTTTTCCTAAATGAAATAATTCAAATGAGATCCTCAATTGTTTTATCATGTTGTGGTTCATCTATGATGATGTAGTTGTTTTTATTATTGGTTATAAATTTTATAAATCAACCTATCTATCCCATGTACTTCACCATGAGTTTATAAAGCATATGTGGAGTAATAGATTCAAAGAATTATTAGTTTCACTTTAACCAAATCATCAACACCAGTTACTATGATGCCGGATTAGTAAAGGCTTTATACGTAGAACCTCCTCAAACCCAAAAAAATATAAATGATCAAGTTGTCTATTAAAATTATAAATTCTATACTACCCTAGTTATGTGGGTGTGTGGGAACTCCCTAAAAAGCATTATGTTCACATAACCCTTTTAGGTGAATTTGATATCTTACTTGGAAGGATATGATACTGTCCTCGATCAATATTATCCATCTTCAATGAATGATTTCTTATTAAGTTTAGGTAAATACATCATCATGTTTTCAAATTATAGTGTGGTAGAGGCCCCTCATTAGGATTGTATGATGGTTCCATGATGCTTATATAATTTATAATTTGTGGAAAACATAGATGTCAGAGTCTTTTAGTGCATGACGTACTTCAGGAACCCTTTCATTTTTTTGTTCCAATGGATTTTATATGAGTACGTGTGAGAAACAATCAATATTTATTGATTTCACACTTTAAAATTTTTCTTTTTTAGGACCCCATTTGTTTTCTTTTCATTGATGTGGTTACATGTGTTACCTCTTGTACGATTCTATAGGGAAATACTCTCTGGAAAAGGGGTGTGAGTCACCCATATGTTGGTTTGGTATATCCATAAATTGGTAGTAATACCTTATAGATAGGTAATATTTTACAACTTTTATAATTTTATGAGAACTATATTTTTAGTGTGGTATTTTTTCAGATACGATATTTGTGGGTTGAGTCTTTGTTCTAGGAATAATGATGTGATAATGAATCTATTTGACCACCCTGCCAATTGGGAGATTGAAGATGTTGGTGCATATATTGTATCTCATGATTCAATGAGCCTCCATCAACATGGGTTCTTATAGAAAGATACTTATTTTATAATGTGGTGATTTGGGTTTATTCTATTCATTTATATTAACTGTGGTTTTTTTCATTCATATAACAAGAGATCAGGGATGTGGATTTTTCCCTTGAGGAATAAGGTTTATTTATGGAATCCTCATTTGACAGAATATGAATACTATTAAGTTAGAACTTGATCATTTTGTGAGGTTAGACTAAGGTATTAGTAGGAAGTGAAGAGACAACTTCATCACTTATATATAATTTTACCCTGTTGACCTGATTTTGGTAACTATACAGTGCAACCCGTGTTTGTGAACCGACCTACACAATGTTTCCTTTTATGATTTTGGATATCACTACTAGGTATTTTTACACTGACCACTACTCATTATTCATACCCATAGATGTTGTGAATATATAAAAATCCCACAAGTTTCCATCAATTCCAATGGGCATGGTGATGGTGGAGATGGGGAGTAGTGAATCCCAACAGTGTTTATTGGCGGGAATGGTCAAGTCAGTGTTAGAGTGATGTGTTAATCTTCCTTCACAGTCACCTGAGGTGAGTTTATTTTTATTGTTTTGGGTCATATAATTTTTATCACATATATTTTAAATTTTATTGTATGAATTTTGGATGTATAGTGTGTATTTTACTTATGTTTTATTTTTGTTAGTTATGTGAATCCGGTAAGGTTGTTGTTTTTCTAGTCGGGTATGTTTTTCTATCATAAGATATATAGGCCAAGGCCTCCTATATTTGTGTCATGCCTTCTTGGTGATAATTACCATCCCCTGACGTACTTTAGGTGGGATGGGGGTGAAACACTTAGATTAATGATGGCAGTGGTGGGAACTTGATGGGTAAAGTCATATCAATTAGTGTAAGTTAAAGATTCATTATTTACTATATATATGGTATTTGTTTCAAAGGCTCGGTGTTACTAGGATATATTATTCCTTAGAAACCGAACCAAACATACAACTGTCTTTATTAAAATCATTTTCACATCCATCTAAATTTTTGAAACATGAAATTTTAAAAAGAGACCTAACAAATGTTTAAATGTTATTTACATTGTAGATGACATCATCCCCTCTTAAGATGGAAACCTATCAATGAATTTTTTTGGATATATTCCTTGGTATAATCAAAATAATTAACTTATTATTATATTACTCATAATATAAAATATTAAATTATTATTGAATCATTATGATTTTATCATTATGATCCACATGATATCCAATACATTTGTATTTCCATCATATATGTTTTTTCATTTTTAATGTATGAAAATAAAAAATATCATTTTTAATCATCTTTTTATTTTAACCAAATTTAATAATGATATTGAAAAATAATTTACTACAAAATCTATATGATGGGACTACTATCTTAGATGAAATTTAATATAAAATGTGTTCTGAATTTAATATAATGAAAATGAAAACATGTAAATTTATTAACATTATTATTAAATATTAGCTGTATATGAATTTAATTTATTTTAGTACCTAATTAACCTGTAAACATGGTGAAATTAAAAATTAATTAAGAGAGTATACAAGGTTTTTTAATTGTCAAATATATTGTATGAAAATAAATAAAAAATATTTTTGAACTAGAAAACATGTATAATAAGATTACTATATTTGAGAATGTATGAAAACTAACTACCAACGATTTATAATAATATATAGATGGGAAAATATATTTTGAACTTTATTAGAGAATATATAATGAGGAATAACAATAACAAATCATTGTTTAATTTTTTTCATTCTAAATGATTTAAGAAAATAACATCCAAATAAATATATTTTCATAAAATAAACACATTTACATATGTATTTGTAGAGTATTGTAAGTATATAATGTTATGTTTTGTAAGTCATATATAGAATATATATAGATAAAATGTTATTTATAAGGGATCATGCATTAAAGAGATAAAAATATTAATTAATAAAATAATTATTTCTATGTTATACACAGTTATTAAATATTATACTGATATGTTTATTGGATTACAACTTGAAAAAATTGTATATTACCTATTTTTATAATTTATTTGTTTAATATAGTTAATGGGAAATAACTAATTAAAATGATCCATAATGTTTTTCATGCATGGTAACTAAGTAGAATGTTAAAAATTGATCAAATAAAAAATAAATAGGAAATTATTTTATCAGAATTAGTGATTAAGTAAAGATAAAAAATTAATGACTTTTTTAAAACACGTAAAAAATTTATATACAATAATTAACGGTGTTGAATGCATGTAAATAATAGATATAGATATTATGAAAGTGTGGGGTTTAGGAACTATAATTATAACTTCAATAGAATAAAAAGTTAAACATTTAAGTGTGTATATTGAAACAAATTAACAAACAACAGATTTTTATGGGACATGAATATTTTCTTCAATAAAATGGAAAAATTATAAAACCATTAAGAAGCAAAATTTCTTAGTGAAAATGGAAATAAATTTTTAGTAAAAATATGATCAACCATAGAATGGAAAATAATATTACTAGAAGAAAATTATATTTTCCCAAATCCAGTGAAGGATATTCAAGAAATATTATCCACCCAAAAAATGTAATAAACATAGAACAATTCTTGTTAACCAATTCCAATTCCCAATTGATTCAATGTGACAAATGAAAGACCATGTCTATGGGGTATAAAGGGATAAGAAATGAAAAACTGGGATCTATAATCAGTCCTTCTACAAATGGGGAAAATGTGGTGTAATTGGTTAATAAGAGAAGCATATTGTGGGAAAATTGTAATATAAAGTAAAATAAATATACAAGTTACTATAATTGAGGGTAGAACCCATGCTGAGGTGGTGAACCAATGTGAATGGGATAATAGATGCTCAATTTTGAGTGAATAAGTGATAATAATTTAGGGATCAAGTTGAATATAAATTAAGTAGATAGGTAGGGAGGTGATTATTAGGATAATAGAAATGGATGATGGGATTTTGGGGGAAATAATGGGTGGACCATGGGAGGAGTTAAGAAGAAGGGAGTAAAGTGGGAGGAGAGTGATATTAGAAAATTGATCAGTTTTGATAGCGGTGACATGGTCATGTAGGATGAAGGTTGTGGAACATGTCAATTAATATTGATGGAGAGAAATTTGGGTTTGATCATGTGGAGTTATATAAAAAGTTGAGGAGATAAGGGGTTTGAGAGGAGGAAAATGTTGAGGGAATTGAGTGAATAAGAAGATGATAAATCGATGGGAGGATTTCTTCAAATTTATTAATAATTAATGTGTAATATAAAAATTACTTTAATGAATATAAATAATTAAATACATATAATAAAAGTAATCCTTATATAATGACTAATTCTAATTTGTAATTAATTAAACACAAATATAAATAAAATTCGTCAATATGTAATTACTAGTTTCAACTTATAAGTTTGAATTGGAGAAATAATTCTATTTTAAAGAAATATTGATCAAAATTTACAATCATTGAAATATTATATAATGCATTTGGAAAAAATAATTCAGTATAGAAAAGTGATGGTAAATTTTTAATGTGACACTATAATGAGACATAACAAATGATATCAGGTTTTAACCACTTGATGTTCTTGGAGTCATATTCTCATTACTCAAAATAAATGAACCTATATAAAAATATAAAATGTTCAAATACAATTATTTTTTAATTTATTGATAAAGAAAACTAATAACTCAAAAATCTCATGTTACATACTTGTAATTCCAACATTTTATGACATTCATGTAATATTTGATTCCATTGAAAAAAAATGAAATGTTAGTATTTCCAACAGTTTCAAAAGTTGAAAATTGTAGATTATCTAAATGAAATATAAATTATGTAAACAAATTACTCATGACAAATATCACATTTAATGTTAAAATATAATTTTAACAGAAAAATTATGTCAAATAACCATGTATTGAAAAGTTTTTAATGACATGTGACTATATATTTCTATAATGATTCCTAAAATATTAATCTGTAGTTATTTATAGACTGAATAGTAGTTTATTTTAAGATTAATAAGTGGATACATTACATGAATTTAGAATTTGAATGTAGATGATAATGATTTCAAATAAAATAAGCATCTAAAATTTAAAATAAATATATCTGAATCAAACTATTTTGATAGTGTTTTCAACCCTACACAAGTACAATATTTTCTCTATATGATCTAAAATCCCATTTATAATCTATTTTTCCTAGGATTTTTTGTTGTTTTTGGAATATAACCTTGAGAACTTTGTAATTACATGATAAGGTTTTTTTTGAATGTATTTTATTTAAAATTTATTGGATATATCAAAAAATAAATAATTTTATTAAATAAAATGATGAGGATATAACAGAAATATTTATAAAAATTTAGTACAGATAGAATGATGTGTTGTTGTGGTAAATACAGTTGTGTTTGGTAGAATAAATAATTGAATATGAAACATTAAAAAAATTAAATTATATAATAATAGGAAACTTTCATATTATTTTCAATGCATACAGTTATTATGATGTAAAATTGAAATAAATAAAATATATGAAGACCATATGATTAAGAGAAAAAATAGATACAGTTATGTAATTTATGTGGTATACTAATTATGAATTTTATAACAATTCAAAGAATATTTTTTGAGTAATTATAAGAATAATTCTAAATTACAATGGACTGAAGAAGAACATAGTAGTCTTAGGGAATGTGAAATTGATATAAAATATTTTGGATAATAATAGGACCACATATGAAGAAATAATAGGATATGAGGGATTGGTTTTTTTTATGAAGGATGATAATGAAAAGAAAACTAGAAAAGGTTAAATGCTTCAACCAAGATCTTGTGTGTCAGATTTTCTAAATATTTCAATTAGATATGTTGTATAAGGAGTGTACAAGGATTAAATTTTAGATATATGAAAAAAGACACCTTTATAATTATATATACTAGTAACATGAAATTCCAATTACATGAGAAGAGATTATGTTTTGGAGTGTGAAGTTATATATGATTATAAGAGAAAATCAATTGGATTATTAAAAAAAATATGAAAATGAAGTAAGTTTGATAAATATATTATATTTATAGAAGCTAGTTAAAATTTTGGAGATGTTCATAGAGATATGGAATTAAATGTTTGGTAGATACCTAGGATTACATACAATGTGAAGGGTGATGATCCAGAAGGTATACATGACATTTAGAATAGTATACATGTTATTATATTCTTTAGTGTTTAGATGTTTTTTTTAACTGATGAAAAAAGGATAATATATACCATAAAATTTGGATATTACAATGGTTGTCAATGGATAGAATTTGAAATATATCTGATGTACATAAGATTTTTCATATTTATACAATATATGATATGAAGTTCTCTAAATATCGATAATGTAATATATCTTATGTGATACATAATATATTCATTGGACCATATAAAGAAAATTAAAATGGATTAAAACAACTTGTATACAAAATATAACATTTTAAGTGAATAAGATATTCAGAATATAAATATTTAAAAAGTCCTTAATGTTTTCTTCTATTTAAAATATCTTCTAACATTCATGTAAGAAATTTTCCCTGGACCTGATTAAGGATACAAGAATGTTTTGGTTGAGTTTACTGAGTATATAAGATATTCATAAGGAGGAGAAAGTGAAAATGTCCCAAAGTCACCTATATATATATATTTTTAATATGGTACATAATATATTTTACTTAGAGTTTACAAAAATTTGGATAATACATGTGTAAGTAAGAAAAATGGATGATATATAACATATTTTAAAGGATATATAATATTATCCAATATGTTAAAATGAAATAAATGTAAAGGTGTTCCATTAATATATAATAGTAATTTATGTAAAAATGTAAAAGTATTATGGTAAGAAGATAATTTGATTTGGGAGAATTTAAAATAGACATCCATAATGTGGGATAAATAACAACATCCTGGTGGTTGGAAAACATGGAGACGTTTTATGTCACACCCCGACCCTGAGTATAGATCAATTTAATTATTTTTGGCCTTAAATATTTTTTTTATGTGGTTCAGGTGTGTCCCGGGTGATTTGTTTCTTTGAGTTATGTCAAAACATGCACTTTTTGGCGTCAACGTCGTCGGGCGCATGGGAGGAGCGTGAAGTTGGAGCCGCATGACCTCGCCCTAACTTTTGCGCATCCCGTTGTCTTCGGAGTTTTGAAATAAATTGTTTATATTTAAAACGTGCGTTTATTGTCGTGTCGTTTGAAATTTTTTTTTGTGTTAAGAATTTTATTTCTATTGAAATAATATGACTGGATTTATTATTTTAATTTTAATCTTCATGTTATAATTGTTATTATTATTATTGTCATTCTGAATATTACAATTAAAAATTAATGCTAATTAAAAATGTTGGAAATAATTTTATTGTTGTGATTAATATTATTGTCATTATGAATATTATTATTATGATTATTTTTATCATGAATTAATATTTAATTTTATTTTATTGATTTGTTTTGTTTAATCTTTTTGTTTAATTTTATTTTTATTTTATATATATATATATATATTTGTTTCTCTTGCCCCTAACCCAAATTTCGGTGGCCTGTTCTCTTCTCCGCGCGCCGCCAACCTTCTTCAGCGCAGGACCTCGAAGCCTCTCCTCCTGCATCCCGGCACCAGTCCTCTTGAATGCCGCACCAACCACACTTCTTCCTCTTGACTGCGGCTGTCATCCATCCTCCCCTGTAGCGCCTCACCGCCACCCCCTACCTGTCCAGCCATCGAACCCCCTTGCTCGGCCTCCACTTTGCAACCTGCTGCCAGCACCCTTCGGACCCCCCTGCTATGTGCGCAGCATCTTCGGCCAATGCCCCTGCTCCCTCCCCCCAGTCTTTCTGCGCGCCGTCACCTCCCCTGCCTCAACCTCCCCTTGCTGCAACTATCTCTCCCTCAGCGCCCTCCTCCTGCTCCCATTAGCAGCAGCCTGCTCGGCCTCCCCCTGTGCGTCCCCCCCCTTTTGCAGCGTGCCGCCACCATTTCCCCATTCCGTTCGGTGCAGCATGCCCAACCTCCTATCGCCATTTTCAGTGCAACGCCTAACCCAAGCAGCCTGCTCTGTCCGACACTTTCAATTTACCCATTCACAATATTCTTCTCTCCTTCCTCTCCTTTGGCCTGCATAGCAGCTCCCCCCCCTCCGGCGCTTGGCTCCGCCATCTCCCCTCTATCTGCAACAGTGACCTGGTCCCGACCTCCCTTCCGTCTGGCCCTTGCAGCACATACCCATGGCCATGTTTCTTTGTTTTTATTTATTTATTTTGTTTTATCTTATTACTATTATTATTAATGTTCATATTATTATCATTGTTATTATTATTTTTATTATTTTTTTTATTTTTTTTATTAGTGTTATTATTATTATTATTATTATTTTTATTGTTATTATTATTATTATTATTTTTATTGTTGTAATCATTATTAATATTATCATTAACATTATTTTGTTGTTATTATTATTCTTATTCTTATTATTATTATTATTAATTTTATTATTATTATGATTATGATTATTTTTATTATTATTAGTGCTATTGTTATTATTATTAATACTAATTTTATTATTATTATTATTATTATTATTATTATTATTCTTATTATTATTCTTTTTACTAATAATATTATTATTACTATTATTATTCATATTTTTTTATTACTACTACTACTACTACTACTACTACTATTATTATTCTCGCTTTGGCCTTTTATTTGTTGAGGGTTATCATCTTATGTTTGTTTTGGTAGGATTTTTGTTTGAGGACCCGCGCAGGGCATTTCCAAGTGAGCGCCACCGCCGCGCCTTGTTTCTGAGGTTCCTTCGTCGCCGCGCTTTAGTCTCAAGGTGAGCATTTATTCCCGCCGCTTGGTTTCGAATGCTCTAGTGAGTTTTTGTATGTGTCTGAGTCCTTGATATTGATTATGCAGAGTGGTAGACTTTATCACGTGGTTTCGGACACACGTTGTGTCACCACGCATTGGTTCCAAAGTTGTTTTGTCGTCGCGCTTGGTCTTGAGGTAGGTTCCCTTTGCACTACTTTTAAAATTTAAGTTATATTATTTCATGCTGTTTGCGCACCCTAAATGTTCAAGATCAACATTTTATTAATTGTAATAAATATGAGATAACATACGATACTTAATTTTTAATATAAGAGGGTTAATTTTTAAATGGTTATTTAATGTTAAAAGGAGCCGTTTATTTTATACACGACACATGAAACATCCTTTTGACGAGCGGCACCCAATAATGAAAGAATGCCCGTTTGGCTTTTAAACATAATTCACGGAATGAAAAACAGAGTTCTGGTTTAATGAGAAATGATTTCTTTTGAAGCATGAACAAATACTTTGGTTTGTTTGAGAAGTTGCCCGGTTGGCTCTTAGAGATTTCTTGGAAAAAGAAAATGGTTTGGTTTGGTTTATAAAAATATTGTTATCCTGTGGCGTAGTGTTTTGGGGTTCTTTAACAGTTTTAAACTGGGTTTTGTCTCATAAAGAAGTTGTACCTGTCTTTGAGTAGTGTTTGTGAAATGTATTAAATGCCTGTTTGGAACATTATTGAAAGCGATAAAAATGTTTTGATAAAAACCCTCTTAGGGCGACTCTCATGCCTTGGTTGCAATGGATTGTTTGGGAGGCCGCGCTTAGAGGCTCCCGGGTACTTGAGTAGTTAAAGGCAAGAGGTTGTCCCATGGAGTGGCTCGGGGAATGTCTGTTGTTCTTTATATATAGATATATCTGATTGGATGCTCGGTTGGCATCGGTTGGCTCACCCCCTTTTTCTTAAACACTTGAGACATGGGAATCTGGCATATTGAGAGAATATTCTAAGAACGATTGCTGCACTGGTAGGTTATGGTACTGACCAGTGGCCCATAGTAGGTGGATATATTGGGTTTATTGCTATGGGATTTGCCCTCGACCTGCCCGTGAGTGGATGGTCGAGCGTATTGTGCGTTTTGATTTCATCGTGACATGTCCATAAGGATGATATCTCTTGTATTGGTGTCTTCTGGTTTATTCTCGATCTCCTAGGTTCACCCATGTCTATTCAGCTTTGTAGCTTGCAGTAATGATTATGATGCTCACATGTATACCTACATTGCCCTTGCTGTGTGTTTTACTTTGTGCATTCTGGTGTATTGTTTCCTTTGGAAAATGGTAAATTGCTTTTGATTAGGTTTCTAAAAATTGTTTTCAAATAAAAGTGTTTAATTCCCTTTGTACAAATTTGAAAATTTAAACATCACTTTTCCCTTTCCTGAAATGTCATTGACACTAATGAAATGAACCCGAATTTTGAAATGGGTAAGGGCAATGGCTCGTACTTTGTTTTTAAGTAGAATATTATTAAAAACATACTTTTATAGATTGTAGTTCAAACTTGAAATGATGTTTCTTTTATTTTAAAGGTAGTGCATTGGGAATAGATATCGGGCTAGCCTACTGAGTTTTAATACTCACGCCTATAGTTCTTTTCTGTTTTTAGTGTTTGTGCAGGATATAGATTGAGTGCGCTCGCCTAGGGCGACGCTTGATCGTTGAGTCGGAGAGCGACCCGCGAGGTCGCACGGAGCTGGTTCAGACGTCGTGTTTGGTTAGTTTGTTTTCTGTTTGTTCTTGTTTAGTCACTTTATTTGGTTTATCCTTCCTGCGCTGCTCTGTATTATTTTCACTGTCTTATTTATTTATATTGGGCGAAATCATTCCCATAGCCTCTGTTGATGCCCTGGCGCTTGTCGCCAGCCCGGGAGGATCGGGAACGCCTCTCGGGCCATGTCGCGGATCGGCTCGGGTGACCGGTTCAGGGTCGACCCGGGTTGGTTCGTGACAAAATGGTATCAAAGGAGGTTTGCTCTTAGCAGACCTCACTTTTCAGAGCGCCCTTTGTTATTTGGGATGTCAAGGTAGATGGATTAGGATTTTCGGGACATGAGGGGTAGGTACGAGAAGAGCGTCGCGAACTCTTTCCCATACTGATCCTCAGGTTTTCATGGGAAGTCCGGTTTAATTGGTTTGTTTGGGTTTTTATGGAAATGTTTTGCGATTGGGGTACGACAAAGGGAGTTGGGCCATTAGTCCTCCTAACCCGCGCGGCCTGGTAAGCCATGTGGATCTAGGGGCATGGTCCAAGAAGGCTCTCTGTGTCAGTGGCATGTTTGGCATATGGCCGCCAACCATATGGTCAAGTCACCCACTGACACTAGTCCCCTGTTTGATTTGTTTTGGGTTTCCGTTGATTTCTGAAAGTGGTTTGAATCAGAAAAGTTGGTTTTGAAAAAAAAAGTGTTGTTTGAAATGACATGTTTAATTTGAGGATTGTTTTAAAAGAAGTGGTATGAATAAATTGTTTTTGGAAAATGAAGTTGCTTTGTTTTGACCTTGGTGTTCTGATGAGTGCTCACATGCATTGTGGTATGTTGGAAATGTGGATGGATCTCTGGTATGGTGGATGGATTCCCTGGGTGGCACAGATACATGCATGTGAGTGAGACTCTAAGGGATACCAATGGCGAGGGTTTAACTTACCAAGATTGTTTTAAATTAAAGATGTTTTCAAAGAGAAAAGTTTTGATGTTATGATAACATGTTTTCTCGGATTTCGAGCTTGTCACCTATGCAGTGTTTGATTTTGAGGTTTTTATTCATTCATTGAGTTGGCCTTGATTGGGTTTTTGACTTTTCCTTGTCCAGCGGTTATCCCTTTGAAGCTTCGATGGGTGATCGTAGTGCGATTGATCAACCTAAGGATTTTATGCTTGAGTTTCGGAAGCTCGATCCACCTCTCTTTTATGGTCAAGAAGAAACTTCCGTGGCAGAGGAGTGGATGTGGAAGATTGAAATGGACTTTAACCTCATTGAGTTTCCCGAGTCGTTGAAGGTCAAGTTTGCGACCTTCATGCTTGAAGGTTCACCTTGGATGTGGTGGAAGTCAGTGTCTCGGAACAAGCCCCGTCAAGAGATTACTTGGGAGTTTTTCAAGGCCTCGTTCATTCGCCAGTATTTCTCTGAGGAAGAAAGGGTGAGGAAGGGGTTGGAAATGTGTTGTCTGCAGCAGGGCGATGGATCCGTGTTAGAATATTTCCAGCGCTTTGTGGAGCTAGTACCTTATGATTCAGAGTATGCCACAAATGACCCCGTGAAGGCTCGACACTTTGAGGCGGGTCTCCGCCCTGATCTACAGTCGAAGGTGTCAGAGTCCAACCTAAGTTCTTTTGTTGATGTGGCAAGACAAGCTTTTCATATCGAAGCCGCGATGGCAGGAGTGCTCGAAGTAGTTCTCCCTCCTTCGATCCCTATGAGCACTGGTGAAGGTTCTGGAAAGGAGATGAGTAAGCAAATGGAAGTGGATGGATCAGGTCGTAGAATAAAGAGGCCTCGGGATCTTTCATCAACCTCTTCGGAGCGAGATATTATTGTGTGTTATCAATGTGGCAAGTGGGGTCACAAGAAGTCATCGTGCCCAAGCACTCCGAAGCCCTGCCAGGCGTGTGGACGTCTGGGTCACTTGCGACGATTTTGTCGGGGCATTGCAAGAAAGCGTCGCAGAGGGTGTTCTCAGAAGTAATGTGCTATTGGGTCTTTGTTCAGAGTTCCTGGTGTAAGTTTCCTTTCAGTTTAAGGGATCTTTTATCGTTGTAGTTATACTGGTGGTGTTTTGGGTTTGAAATGTATGGGAACTTCATGGGTCTTTTGACGAACCTCGGCTTTCAATGCTGGTGTGTTTTAATTTTAAAATCTTGTCCTTTAATCTGTCAGATCAAAGGATGTATGTATCTCATTGGGATTATCAGAACCTGACTGCGAGGCAGGAGATGCTTCATCCATCAGAGCTCTAGCCAAAAGGTCTCGGAGTGAAGCTGGCGCGTGGTCAGGAACCCCCGGGGAAATTTTTAAAGAGTCTGTTTAATGTCGTGCCTCTATCGTCGTGGTGAGATAGTTTTGGTGTTGCTGCTCTGGTTTCTCTGTCGTTGTAGTTTTTCTCTTGTCACAAAGTGCGCGATGAACTTAACTCTCACACAATGTCGATAATTGTGTCTTTTTGTTTGGATGCGAGGTGTCAATTGGTGGTCATGCGTGGACAACCCATGTGAATTAGTTGCGACTTTGGGTTTTGTTTATCACGAAGTGATGGGTCGTGAGTAGTCGTACGTCATAGTTTCAGTGATCTGATGCTTGGGCCCACCCTCCCCGCCCATGGGGTTGGGGTTTGTAGTTCGTATGGATTTTTGATTCTTTTCTTATCCCATTCAGATGGGAGTGGGTGGTTTAAATGGTTTTCTGTGTTTTTTTTATATATAGCTTGGGAAAGGCCCTGATCTCACCTAAGTTGGATTTCTAGTTGGGCGCTAGTAGGTTGGTTCTTTATGGTGGGGAGACCCACCGTCTCTCTAGGTTTTCTCATAAGTCGTTATCGAATGCTAGTCGAGTTCTTTATGGTGGGGAGACCCACCGTCACTCTAGGTTTTCTCTTAAGTTTTTATCGAATGCTAATCGAGTTCTTATGGTGGGGAGCCCGTTCAGGCTTCCCTCTGTTGGTGATTTATTTCGAGCAAAGAGGTTCAGTCCCACTGGTAGTCGTTGTGAGGTCCTTGGGTTAAGAGGTTGGATGTTGTTGTGTGGAACCCTTAGGTGTTGATCGATCGGCTGGATAGTGTTGTGGCTTTCCGGGGGCGGAAAGCGTTATGGTGGGGAGAATTGTCACACCCCGACCCTGAGTATAGATCAATTTAATTATTTTTGGCCTTAAATATTTTTTTATGTGGTTCAGGTGTATCCCGGGTGATTTGTTTCTTTGAGTAATGTTAAAACATGCACTTTTTGGCATCAACGTCGTCGGGCGCACGAGCGGAGCGTGAAGTTGGAGCCGCATGACCTCGCCCTAACTTTTGCGCATCCCGTTGTCTTCGGAGTTTTGAAATAAAGAGTGTATATTTAAAACGTGCGTTTATTGTCGTGTCGTTTAAATTTTTTTTGTGTTAAGAATTTTATTTCTATTGAAATAATATGACTGGATTTATTATTTTAATTTTAATCTTCATGTTATAATTGTTATTATTATTATTGTCATTCTGAATATTACAATTAAAAATTAATGCTAATTAAAAATGTTGGAAATAATTTTATTGTTGTGATTAATATTATTGTCATTATGAATATTATTATTATGATTATTTTTATCATGAATTAATATTTAATTTTATTTTATTGATTTGTTTTGTTTAATCTTTTTGTTTAATTTTATTTTTATTATATATATATATATTTGTTTCTCTTTCCCCTAACCCTAATTTCGGTGGCTTGTTCTCTTCTCCGCGCGCCGCCAACCTTCTTCAGCGCAGGACCTCGAAGCCTCTCCTCCTGCATCCCAGCACCAGTCCTCTTGAATGACGCACCACCCACACTTCTTCTTCTTGACTGCGGCTGTCATCCATCCTCCCTTGTAGCGCCTCACCTCCACCCCCTACCTGTCCTGCCATCGAACCCCCTTGCTCGGCCTCCACTTTGCAACCTGCTACCAGCACCCTTCGGACCCCCCTGCAATGTGCGCAGCACCTTCGGCCAATGCCCCTGCTCCCTCCCCCCAGTCTTTCTGCACGCCGTCACCTCCCCTGCCTCAACCCCCCCCCCCCTTGCTGCAACTATCTCTCCCTCAGCGCCCTCCTCCTGCTCCCATTAGCAGCAGCCTGCTCGGCCTCCCCCTGTGCGTCCCCTCCCTTTTGCAGCGTGCCTCCACCATTTCCCCATTCCGTTCGGTGCAGCGTGCCCAACCTCCTATCGCTGTTTTCAGTGCAACGCCTAACCCAAGCAGCCTGCTCTGTCCGACACTTTCAATTTACCCATTCACAATATTCTGCTCTCCTTCCTCTCCTTTGGCCTGCACAGCAGCACCCCCCCCCCCTCCGGTGCTCGGCTCCGCCATCTCCCCTCTATCTGCAACAGTGACCTGGTCCCGACCTCCCTTCCGTCTGGCCCTTGCAGCACATACCCATGGCCAGGTTTCTTTGTTTTTATTTATTTATTTTGTTTTATCTTATTACTATAATTATTAATGTTCATATTATTATCATTGTTATTATTATTTTTATTATTTTTATTATTTTTTTTATTAGTGTTATTATTATTATTATTATTATTTTTATTGTTATTATTATTATTATTATTTTTATTGTTGTTATCATTATTAATATTATCATTAACATTATTTTGTTGTTATTATTATTCTTATTATTATTATTATTATTATTAATTTTATTAATATTATGATTATGATTATTTTTATTATTATTAGTGCTATTGTTATTATTATTAATACTAATTTTATTATTATTATTATTATTATTATTATTATTCTTATTATTATTCTTTTTACTATAATTATTATTATTACTATTATTATTCATATTTTTTTTATTACTACTACTACTACTACTACTACTATTATTATTATTCTCGCTTTGGCCTTTTATTTGTTGAGGGTTATCATCTTATGTTTGTTTTGGTAGGATTTTTATTTGAGGACCCGCGCAGGGCGTTTCCAAGTGAGCGCCACCGCCGCGCCTTGTTTCTGAGGTTCCGTCGTCGCCGCGCTTTAGTTTCAAGGTGAGCATTTATTCCCGCCGCTTGGTTTCGAATGCTCTAGTGAGTTTTTGTATGTGTCTGAGTCCTTGATATTGATTATGCAGAGTGGTAGACTTTATCACGTGGTTTCGGACACACGTTGTGTCATCACGCATTGGTTCCAAATTTTTTTTGTCGTCGCGCTTGGTCTTGAGGTAGGTTCCCTTTGCACTGCTTTTAAAATTTAAGTTATATTATTTCATGCTGTTTGCACACCCTAAATGTTCAAAATCAACATTTTATTAATTGTAATAAATATGAGATAACATACGATACTTAATTTTTAATATAAGAGGGTTAATTTTTAAATGGTTATTTAATGTTAAAAGGAGTCGTTTATTTTATACACGACACATGAAACATCCTTTTGACGAGCGGCACCCAATAATGAAAGAATGCCCATTTGGCTTTTAAACATAATTCACGGAATGAAAAACAGAGTTCTGGTTTAATGAGAAATGATTTGTTTTGAAGCATGAACAAATACTTTGGTTTGTTTGAGAAGTTTCCCGGTTGGCTCTTAAAGATTTCTTGGAAAAAGAAAATGGTTTGGTTTGGTTTATAAAAATATTGTTAGCCTGTGGCGTAGTGTTTTGGGGTTCTTTAACAGTTTTAAACTGGGTTTTGTCTCATAAAGAAGTTGTACCTGTCTTTGAGTAGTGTTTGTGAAATGTATTAAATGCCCGTTTGGCACTTTATGGAAAGCGATAAAAATGTTTTGATAAAAACCCTCTTAGGGCGACTCTCATGCCTTGGTTGCAATGGATTGTTTGGGAGGCCGCGCTTAGAGGCTCCCGGGTACTTGAGTAGTTAAAGGCAAGAGGTTGTCCCATGGAGTGGCTCGGGGAATGCCTATTGTTCTTTATATATAGATATATCTGATTGGATGCTCGGTTGGCTCACCCCCTTTTTCTTAAACACTTGAGACATGGGAATCTGGCATATTGAGAGAATATTCTAAGAACGATTGCTGCACTGGTAGGTTATGGTACTGACCAGTGGCCCATAGTAGGTGGATATATTGGGTTTATTGCTATGGGATTTGCCCTCGACCTGCCCGTGAGTGGATGGTCGAGCGTATTGTGCGTTTTGATTTCATCGTGACATGTCGATAAGGATGATTTCTCATGTATTGGTGTCTTATGGTTTATTCTCGATCTCCTAGGTTCAGCCATGTCTATTCAGCTTTGTAGATTGCAGTAATGATTATGATGCTCACATGTATACCTACATTGCCCTTGCTGTGTGTTTTACTTTGTGCATTCTGGTGTATTGTTTCCTTTGGAAAATGGTAAATTGCTTTTGATTAGGTTTCTAAAAATTGTTTTCAAATAAAAGTGTTTAATTCCCTTTGTACAAATTTGAAAATTTAAACATCACTTTTCCCTTTCCTGAAATGTCATTGACACTAATGAAATGAACCCGAATTTTGAAATGGCTAAGGGCAATAGTTCGTACTTTGTTTTTAAGTAGAATATTATTAAAAAAATACTTTTATAGATTGTAGTTCAAACTTGAAGTGATGTTTCTTTTATTTTAAAGGTAGTGCATTGGGAATAGATATCGGGCTAGCCTACTGAGTTTTAATACTCACGCCTATAGTTCTTTTCTGTTTTTAGTGTTTGTGCAGGCTATAGTTTGAGTGCGCTCGCCTAGGGCGACGCTTGATCGTTGAGTCGAAGAGCGACCCGCGAGGTCGCACGGAGCTGGTTCGGACGTCGTGTTTGGTTAGTTTGTTTTCTGTTTGTTCTTGTTTAGTCACTTTATTTGGTTTATCCTTCCTGCGCTGCTCTGTATTATTTTCACTGTCTTATTTATTTATATTGGGCGAAATCGTTCCCATAGCCTTTGTTGATGCCCTGGCGCTTGTCGCCAGCCCGGGAGGATCGGGAACGCCTCTCGGGCCATGTCGCGGATCGGCTCGGGTGACCGGTTCAGGGTCGACCCGGGTTGGTTCGTGACATTTTACATCATGTCATGGAGAATTGTGTTTTATATGGAAATCGTCCAAGTTTTATGTCTAGAACAATAACTTAGGAGTTGTGGAAGTTAAGGTTTAATGAATTTCAGTAAAATAATATAAATGTTTTTAACCTCCATATATATGTATATTATTATTAGATGGTGGTAATTCCGAAACATTATGATCAGAAGTTGTTTTTTATATCTAATGGTTCGTTAAAATGAGAAACCAATATAGAACGTGTCATGGTAGTCACCAAAAATCATTTTTATAACCCATCTACGATGTAAGAAGGATCACTATGGGTGCTTTGATTTCCATGGGAGACTCATGTAAGAATTGTTAAAGTATGACCCCAATATCCCTTGAGCCATGGCCCTAGGGTTATTGAGTATCGAGCCATGGGAATTGAAGAAGAAATAGTAAGTTCGGGATGGTACAAAAAAAATTTAAGTGTATTTTTTCATAATAATAACTACATAGATGTTATAAAATCACAATTCTATGGCAGTGGTGTTAATATAAGGGTGAAGTTGAGTTAGTAGACCGACATGTATAAAGTTCCAATATTTAATAAAGAAGGTCTAGGAGTTAATTGAGTGATTTTACTTAAATTAAAGGTTATATTTTGATGTTTTTATAATGGATTTGAATTTGTATATATGATAGACGTTTTTGTGTATTTTCCATATTCAATGTATGGAATAGATGTCACCTAATTATCCTATGGATTTATATTAATAAAATATGAAGAAGTAAAAGAGATATGATGAAACTATAGATATCTATATATCTATGAGTCAATGGAGAAGTGGATATCATATCAATACATCTGGTGTAGAATAATAATGTATGACCCATTAAATTAATGTAACCAGTTCTGTAGAGAAGGAGTTTATAAGATGTTGATTATAGAAAACCTTTTTTTTCTTACATTACTATTAACTCATTTTAAATATAAAAAAAATATTACATAATGAGGATACAATTGTTTATTGTCTTTGGAAAATTAAGACCATACAAAAAATTTTAAAAATAAAAAACAAACATTTGTTTAATACCTTATTCTATATCTTCTTATTGGCCTTAAAATCTCATTAGTACATTTAATCACATGGAAATGAAAAAAATGAAACATCATGTCCTAGTGGTCAACTACCAAAAATAGTTGTGAACAAAGAAAGCATCATGTTCACAGATATTTTTATTTTATCATGAGATACATAACATTACCTAATTAATTTAAGTGATATATAATTTTTGGCGCACCCATCACATCATAACATTTTTATTTCACTATATAAGTTTTGGCATACCCATCACATCATAAAATTGACATTATCAGGCAGGCTACATAGAACATATATCAATTTTAATCATAAAATAACCCATGGAGAGAAATCAGTTTCATTTAATAAATAATAAATTTATAAACATTGGGTTCACAAATGAAAGAGGTAAGACCATAATTGATATTGTAATCATCAACCTTGAGTGAAGACGATATAATCTTGATAAGTAAAAGGTGAATTTTTTTGAAAGAATAGTTATTTTGGAAAACATTATGTTGATCATAATCTCAAATAGAAAACATGTATATCCCAAAAAAGTAAATATAATTATGAAGAAATTATATATATAGAATATCCATAATTAAAATTCTATGAGAGAGGGGAAACCCAAAGAAAGAGAGTTGGGTTTGAGAATTCCTCTTACCTTGTGTCCAAAAGAATTCTTCACAATAATGTCCTATATTATCAAATTATATTATTTATTTACAATTAAAGAACCTTTTATACATTAATATGATTTTTTATGGTTTTATGATGTTCATTGATGGGCCTTTCGATGAGTTATATAGTTTAATTTAATCGTTTTGGAGCATTCATTTTCTTAGTTTTCACGACCAGTTCACTTGTATTCATGAATAGAAGTTTGTGTAAAATGAAAATAAATATATATAATTGTTGTTATATGTTATTAATAATATTAAATAGTAATAAATTATATTATAAGTAATTTGGTTATATGTAATGATGATGAATCATTAGATAAAATTTAATGTGATCGTTTAGGCTAATTTTGGCGGTTTTTCGATCACAACAAATTCATTTGGTTTTATCATTTAGTACTATGCATATAAGTTTTTTACAAAACATTAAAATGGTTGTATCATAAAAATAAAAATATTTTTTTAAATTTAAATGGTTTTATCATTATCATTAAAGGTGTTTACTGAATATTAATGTGCATCACCCATGATGTTGGTAAATTGACACATCACGGGTGACGATTTGATTTTTATAATAAAAGAGCAAGAGGGAGGATTATAATGATTAGTATTACATTAAAATGATATAATTAAAGTATATTTATGGTAAAGGAGTCCTAATTCCATTTGGATATGATAATTTTAGGATAATAAAAGTAAAGAAATGAAATTGAATGGAAATCAAAAGAAGAAGAGAGAGGATTTACCTCTTGAATACTCCTCTTGAGATCCTCCTTAAGGCACCAAGGCTTGGTATTTTGATGAGGCCAAGAGATTCTAGACATGGGGAAGGGGTTAGTAAAGATTATTGTGTAGAATTTATTCATTTCTCAAATATTTAGACGTTTGAGTATAAGTGGGGTGAGGGGTGGTATTTATAGTGGAGAAGAGATATTTTTTTCCCATTATTACATTCATTTTTTATCATTTTAGATCACAACTATGAATATTTTGAGAATTACCTCTAAATATATTAAAAAATTGAATTATATTTTGATATTTTGGTCTTAAATCAGCCTTATATCATATATTACTCCATAATTCATGTATTTAGCTTTTATTATAAACTATTGTATTTTACTATTTATAAAAAAAATAAAGTATTTTAGACAAATACCGAAAATTAAACCTAACCCTTTTTTGATGTCTTTAATTATAAAATTTACTCTGTTTTATGAAAATAATTTTCTAAAGATGATTAATTTAATTTTTAATTAAAACCATCATTAACTTAGAAAATGTAGATTTTTAAATCAGAACTGATTTTGTAACACTTTGAAAAATTACATAATCTCTCATAATATTGTATTAAAATCACAAGAAATAAAAATATTAATGTATGGATACATTTTGGGAAAATAAATTTTCATTTGAATTTTTTAATTAATTATAAAATTTTAATTATATATTTATGACTTATAAAACTTCCAACACTTAATTAATAAATTTTAAAACATTTATTTAATTATACTATGATATTATTATATCATATTTTCACAAATAAGATCCCTAAATTATATTTATACTTTATTGAGTGATGTTACTATTTATTTAGTGTATAGAATATATATTACTATTCCTAAGGTCAAGTTACTATTTCATTTGTATTGGTTCTTGAACTTCTAAAAATACCATTTATTTCATTAAATCATCATTTATAAAGTTTTTATTGTGTTATAATTTTTTTTTATTATACTATATTAAATTAATATAATAAGGGAAAAAATCCATTGATAAAATTTGGGTTATTATATTGATGATTTTGTTTTCATGAGAGAAGAAGATTGTGTTGAATGTTTTGGGAAGTGAGGAAGCACATTCGTGGGTGTTATTTTAAAATATATTTTAACATAAATTTTCCTAAAAACCCAATACAATATCTTGCAAGTAAAATTTATTATTTATTTATTTTTAAATGAAAAAACAAAAACTTCTTATTATGATCCTATCTTTAATAATGTTGTTATTCTTCAAAAAACCATTTTGGGTTAAATTTTGTACAATATACAGATTAATATGTAGAATATCTCTAGTATTTATCCACACAAGCACCTTTTTTCTTTGAAAAATGTCAAAAAAATCTCATATATATCTTGAAAAATCAATTCTATTTCACTTTTTCTTATCACTCCAAAATCCTTTGGGCTTCAAGAATTTTTTATCATTCTTGAGAGGAATAATGAGGTGTTAGAGAGAGAGATGTATATTTTTCACAATGATTCTCTACTATCAATTTTTGATTAACCACATATAATATATATAAGCATACATTTATAGAGATTGAGTTTTGGTAATAATATTATTTAATTGCATACAGACCCTGAAATAAAATTATAATCTTTATTAAACGCCCAACCGCTTAATAATAATAATATTATTTTATGGTGTGATTTCTAACTTGTGAAATAAAATTATTATTTTTCTGACTAACAAAATAATATTTATCACCGTACATGGTCTTGGTCCACTTAAGCTCCTCAAAATTAATTGAACAACTAAATAAATATTTAATTAAATATCTCATTCATCAATAATTATTTTGGAGATCGATAAAACATGGATAAAATTATTCCATAGTGTTGAGAATAATATTTATTATAATTATAAAATTGAAATAGAATTTAATTTATATCAATAGAAACATATTGTTTGTGACCCTCTAGGATTCATTCTTATTGGCATTAGGCTGGGCTACTTAAATTCCATGATCAATTTCTAGAAATGGGTTGAGGAACCCAATGGAAATAACTTATTTTCACAACATTGACAACCACATAAAAATGCTAGCTATATAATAGAATCCAATTTCACAATATCTAAAAAATAAGGGTTCACATTAGTGTCACCAACCTATATTATAGATATACCTTTTTTTGAGTATCTAAATTAAACCTGTCAATATTCCATATACATAAAATTTAATGTGAAGGTACTATTGCAATCAAAGGTATGAGATATCAATTACCATAAATAAGGAAGGGAAAATCCATTCATTAAATTATCCATTAATAACATATCAATCAGAAGACACCCAAAATACCCTACTTATATCCAATAGATGACATGATTGTTTTAGTCTGAAAATCTAATTCCATGAGTCATGATATGGATCTGTGATAATATTAACTTATTGGGACCATTATATATGTTCATAAATTGGTATATATAATGAAATGAAAACATGTGGAATTATTGCTGGTGGGGATGTTTTCATAATCTTCCATTGTAGGGACTACCAAGTGTGAAAATCAGGAGAAAAATCCTCATCCTTTTATGAGTACTCACACATGAAATTAAATTTCTATGTTTCCCATCATATAATTTTATCTCCCAGTAAAAATATTTTTAAAATTATCACCATATAATTTCAAGGTTCTCACCAACATTAGGAACTACTAATACCTTATCAATATGATAAATACCCTTGGACATTACTAATTTAAGGTCTTCAAAAATAATGAACAATATATAACATGATTATTTGAAAATATTTAAATCATCTAATATACATGTAATCAATGTATAAATGGATGGCCATTCGATACCAACTCCAAAAAACACCAACATTGACTTGAAGAAAATTCATATGAATTTCAGTATGATATACCTTTCATGATGATCATATTTTTTTGAGTCAAGGATTCATTCAAGGATTCGAAAATGTTGTCTTCTATGAAAATATGGGTCATCGTAACCTCACATCTCTATTAAGAATCACTCAAAAGATTATATTTCCTAATTAAATAATTCATTCATGGATGTGACCTTGTATTCTTGGAAAGGGACACCACTATAATATTATCACAATAGAGTGTAATAGGATCCTTCCTTATAGGTTTAATTTCAATCTCCTAGATGATGTATCATATCTAAAAATCATTTTTAGTTTCCTTAAAAGTCTCAATATACTCATAATCTTCCATAAAATTTGTGACCACAACATTATTTATGCTCTTGTAGTTATAAGCACCTCTATTTAATGTGATGATATATCCCATTTTATATTTTATATTATCTTGATCTATTTGGATACTGGAATATTTATATACTCAAATGAATAGTTTCTCATCATATTCTTAGACCAAGAAAAAAAGCCTTTGTATGCCTTATATACATAAGGGTAGTCTTGAATTCTATCCAATTGTGATCACCCTTGTCAGCTTGATATCTTATTACCACACATATTGTGTAAGGTACATATAGACTATTATAAATCAAAACATACAAGATTGACATAATTAGTGATGTGTATGAAATCCATTCCATTATTTTTCATTCCTCATGTGTGTATGGACACATTTTCAGGGAATGATAAATTCTCTATGACATTGGAACCTACCCCCTCTTGGATTGTTCCATACCTAATATCTTCAGTATCTTGTTAATATAATTACCTTGAATTAGGTTGAGTAGTCTCTTGAATCTATCACGAAGTATCCTGATCCCAAGAATGTGGGTTTCCTCACTTAAGTTCTTTTTGGAGAAGAATTTATTCAAACATTCCTTAATAGATTCTTAGACTAGTATTTAATTTCTAATAAGTAATAAATCATATATATAAACTATTATTAAAAATACCATTGTACTACTAAACAACTTTAAGAGATAAGGACTACCTTAAATATTTCTGAAACTAAATTTTATTATGGCCTCATTAAAATGAATTTTTAATGACCTGGATTCTTTCTTAAACTTATAAATTGATCTTCATAATTTAAAAAATTTATTGGAATCCTTCATAGTCCCAAAAGCTTAATTTTTTACCATATAAAAATCAGTTTAAACATCCTCATTATGGAAGTATATTTTGAAATCAATTTTCCAAATATCATAATCTTCTACGAAAACTATATAAAGTATAATTTTTAAGGATTTTTTAAATGAAAATAGTGAAAATATATCATCTTAGTTAATTAGTTGACACTAAAAACACTTTTATAACTAGTAATTCCTTATATGTACTTAATTTTATTTCCATGCTCAATTTCATATTTAATACCCATTTACAATAAAAAAATATTTACATTAACAATAGGATCAACCAAAATACACACTTGGTTTTGGTATATATAATCCATCTCAAAATTCATGGTTTCATTCCACTTGTAAAAATATATTCCACTTACTGTTTCCTTTTATATTAGGTGATCATTATTATAGAATAATAATGATTCACCATCATAGGTGACTAGAGACTCATATTTTTCTATTTCTCTATCCTCTCATATACTCTTACACAATACTTGTGTCTCTGGAACACCTTCTTTCATAAGGATTTGTGGAATCCATTCCTCTGCCAACTCTCGTGTACCCTGAGGCTCAACTTCATTGATATCTATATCAATACCACTATCCCTTTTTTATATCTTCTCCCTCTCAAGTAATATGTCATGTGTCACACGCCATGATTTCATAGTACGCTATTTCTTCAAATTAATGCAATAACTTGCACTACACGCAACATTGATTTCAAGCTCACCACGACTTACCAAACTAGCCGTTCAAAAAAGGTTATGAATATTATTAACTTAATTTTGATCATTATATAGTCCTTATAATTTTAGAATCCATATTATGAGTTTCATAGACATAATGTAAGAGAAAATTCATTTTTCCAGATAAAAGAATTATTTTTCAAAAAATGCAATTTTTACCGTCTTTTAATTTCGAACCCTTTTTAAATATAATATTTGAAACTTTTATATATTCAATTAGAATAAAATAAACTACTTCTTTAGAATTGGGACATAAGAATTTATTTTCAATAAATTTTTGGTGTTTTTCTGATAAGTTTCATATTTAGGTGAATAGTGAAAAATACTATATTTTAACAGAAAACAACTTTTTTAATCAAAATAATTTATAGTGTTAAATAATACATTTTAATGGTTTGTAAGTATAATTAGATTATATTATTACCATTTAATCCAATTCTGGTCATTGTAAGTAATTTCACTTGGGAATTTGACATAAACAAGTGTCAATCTTTTGATATTTTTTATTTCTTAAAAATACACTTTTTGGTTTTGACAATGGGTATTTTCTTTAAATTAATTAATGAAAATTATATGTTTTGAAATTTGTAAAATGGAATTCATTTTTGAATTCGGAATATCAAAATCAGCTTAGGGTAAATTTTTGGTATTTTTATGAAAACATCCAATTTTTGATAAACAATGAAAACACTGAGTTATAGTTTAAAACTGAATTTTTATTTAAATAATTATTTATTTTATTTAAATTTATATTAGGTCGAAAAAGATAAATAATACCAATATAATTTCGATTTAATTCATTAGATTCAGTTTATAATAATTTTAAATATATAAAAATTTTATTGAACTTTTTACCGTATTTTACCCACCTCCTAGGAGCATTGGCAAATTTACATAAAATATAATTTTACTGGTTCTGTGAGTTTAAATTCAAAAATATGAGAGACACAATTGATATGAGTAAGTAAAATGTATTTAAATATGATAGAAATAGTTTTTGGTGAACAATTTCTTTTTAATTTTATTTACCATGGTTAAAAGTAAATATGGTAATTAAGGGTAAAAATGATATTATTATTACCCTAACACATGTTCAAATTCTACTGGATAAGAGTAATTCGACCAAAAAGAACCTTCGGAATAAAATATGATCCTTTAGGTCCTATTGGATTAGATTAGGATATTTATTATTATTTAATTCATAGAAGAGTAAAAAGTGTTAAATTGAAAGTGTAATAAATAAACCATTTTTCATATAGGGTTACACAGAAGATAAATTCGACTATAAAAATTCATTAGAAATATAAAAATATTTCCTACATAATGATATTTTATGTATATTTTTTAGACATTAAATAATTCAATTTATTTATGACACAATGATGATGCAGTAATTACATAATTAGTCAAATATTAAAATAATTGATATTATAAATATCCAAATAAATGTAATTTGAAACTTTTTATGAATTAAAATATTTTTCTAGGGTAATATGACATGTTAGGGGTGGTTAGATGAATTTTTTTCGAAGTAATAATGCTGTTATGAATTTAGAAAAAAAACCAAATAGTGTCAAAATTGACATAAAAGTGTTTTTAAAACAAATATTATATTATTAATTGATATTCGATTCATAAAAATATAATGTTTGGACAAAAGACTTATATAATGATATTTGTATTATTAATGAACCACTTGATGTTATATTGGAAGTATAAAGTTTGTTTTTTAACCATATAATATAAACATAGGAAGAGACATTGTAAATGTCAAACTATTTAAGAAAGAGTTAAATATAAAATATAAAGTTAATATAGTGACCCAAACCTATCAAACACCTATTGGTTGAGTGGTTATAGACCCATCCCCACCGTATCCTTTAAATAAATTATTTTTAAGCCATTCGAAACTGAAAATTATTTTATTATAAAAAAATATTATAGCTTTTCCTAAGGCCCCCCTCACCCGTCTTATGAAAGGACACTTCCCCCTTCTCTCTAATTCACACCTTAAAAGACATTTGGCTTGGCCAAACCCTGACCAAATACCCTCTCAACTGTCCTAGCTTCATCCTAGAGGCCTTCCTTTAGTCAGAAAGCCAACCTATGGAGCCCTTTTGATCAAATCAAAAGGAAAAACCCGAAGAAAGGGTAAATATTTCATCACCTCTTCCAAGTTCTTTTCTTATTCCACTTCCTATTTATTTGTTTTTTACATTATAAAATATTAAATCTAGAATATTCTATATACTGTAATGTTATTATAAATATCTTACAACCATATTCATTATTCTATCCATCCTTTGAATGAAATTTCACTAAAAGTCTATACGTACAGCTTATTGTCTCCACGTCGTGCTGTAATTGTTATTCAATACATTATTATTTGGATGAGTATAATAATGATGTTTAATTGATTTAAATAATAAATATAACAAGATAATGATTCTGGATATATGATATAACATTCAATTATATATTATTTTAACATCAAATGAATGATATTGTCGCTCGTGCGTACGAACGGATTACCGTCTCCACGAATGCTATGAGATTCATTCCCCATCGTATCAATTCAAGAATAATTTTCATTAGATGATTAAAAATAATGTTTAATGACTTAATATCATTCATAGTATGAATAAGATAAAACCTATCCATAAAAATCATTACTTACGTAACAATGTATATAAAGGAAAAAAAATCTGTTAACACCCAAAACAACGATAATACTAATATATTATTAACAAAGCAATGTTAAAAGTTCATATATGATATCCTATTAATGTATATGATTATTTTAAAATTTATTAACAATTATTTCACCATTATAAATGAGGTTAACCTACCCTCAACCAAGGAAAAGTACTAGGTAAGGGGTTTTCATCTCACTCCTTATTCCCACGAGATTCATGTTATATTGCCACTATTACCTTTTGTGTGGTGTATGTACTGCAAATAATTGTAATCTTTGTGTAATACACTTTAATTTATGTGTATTTACATATTCATTGTATGATACTTATTTTGTGTGGTGTATGTACTGCCCAAATCAGTAAGGGTTAATTTCACAATCTCTTTATTATCCGAGGTTGTTTTTACGTAAGTATCTACTGGGCCATATTAATTATCCATGTCCATATATCATAAGATATTTCTTCAAAGGGATTATTTTTAAGGTACTTTTTTACTAAAAAAATAATTTTAAATGTTATTAATATTTATTCTTCAAAATAATTATCATTAATGTCCATGTTTTCGAAATGGTTTTTAAGGATTTATTTATATGGACATGAATGTTTTAAAAAAATTTATTCCCTTAAAAAGTCTCAAAGTGGTATGGGACACTTTGATTCAAAAATGACATTAAATGCCTTCCTTTATAAATTGTGTAACTTTTAAATGTTTTTTTTATGAAAAAGGGATATTTCTATCAAAGAGTTTTACAAATAATTTTCATCTATATCAATATCCATTGATCGATTTTAACTTTATTTGAAGTTGATTTATTATGATACAAAACATCCATATTTTATTGAGGGTTTTGTGATATGTTTGACAGTGGATGTATTATTTTTAAACAATTCATGGTCTATAGATAAAGTATTTTCATTTCATATGCTAGTTTTAATACAAATGTTTATGTTATGTTTAAACCTTTTCATACGAGGAATGCATTGGACATAGTTAGTGATGGGTGGAGCCCACTATATCTCTTCGATGCATCGGTAGGTCTCATGAGACAAAATAGTGTCTTGACACAAGGCCTTGAAAAAATCATATTTGTAGTCTTGGAACAAGGCCTTGACTATGTGGTTATGAAGCCTAGAATTATGCATTCCATCGTTATGAAAGTGGATATTGATATTGCATGTGATTATTTGACTAGTAGAATATCCATGTGAATAAGTAAATGGAATTATTTGATTTTATCTTTTCCATTTTATGCTTAAGTTCAAATTTAAAAGGCTCTTTTTTTAGTCTTATACATTGCCTTAAATGTTTGTTCTTATTTATGAAATTTTCATCTTTATTGTTATCCTTTCTCAGCATCTAAGCTCACCCCTTTCTATTGTCTATTCTTACCAGGATGCGAAGATGTATATTATGACTGACCTATAGGGATAGTCTATGGGATGTCAGTTTTGTCTATAGAAACAGTTTTGTTATAGTTTTGCATTTTATGATGTAATGTAAACCTTATGAATGTATCTAGTAATTCCAAGGCTACTAAACTAATCAGTCTTTCGAGATATGATCTTTTGTGTTCATTCCAATGATACATAATAATTCACTGACTCTAGGCTTATGGGGTTGAGGTGTTACAATTGGTATCAGAGTAAGTTTATTATAAACCTTGGAAACTAGATTTAGATAAAATCTGATTAGAGAACATGGCCCTAAGATAGACTTTGAGGATTAGTACAGAAGAACTTCTTAAAATCTTGGTATTGTAGAGATTTTTTGAGATTTCCAAGAAATAAATCCATGTCTAGATACGAGGAGGTAGAGGTGGCTCTGGAATAGATGTACCTAGTGCTAAAACCCGAAAAGACCGCTTTGATCTAGACTCGAACGAGAACTAGTGCCTGAAAATGGGCATTACTGCACTCTTGGTTACGACACTCCTGGGAGATATGTTTAGGATAATTCTCATTTTCCTTACAAATTATTATAAAGGATTTACAAGTATATACCTCTTCAAAGAAAATATTTTTATGATTATAGATTATATCCATAAACTTTTCAATTTATGTTTGGTATTTTACAAGTTTGGGATTATTCATTGCAATTCATAAACTGAACTAGTGTATTCCATTGTATAGAAATGGTGCCCAGTAGAAGGGATGTGAACATCAAAAATACATATGATCCAAAGAGTAAGAAGGGTCATATATTTCATGTTATTAAGCCAAAATTTATCAGTGAAATAGTCTGCCATGTATTCTCAACATCTGAAGAAATAGTATCATGTGTTAATAAGATAAGTGAATAATTCTATGAGTCCTATGTCTTTGAAGGGATGTAAGAGAAAAAAAGGATAGAAGATAGAAATATGGATAAAGGGAAGAGGGAAAAGAAGGATTTTCCGATATGCGATAACAGTGGAAAGAATAACCTTAGTAAATTCATGAAGGTAATGGGAGTTTGTTATAAGTGTGGAGGAAAAGGACACCACGTATGTGATTTCAAGGGTAATAAAAAAGTTTTAAATGTACAATGCTTCATCTGCAAAGAGTTGGTAAAATACGCGAATCAATGTCCAAATCATCAGAGTATACCCCAAATGCTGCTATTGGATAGTAATAAAGTTACGATACTACAGAATATGAAGTGGAATGATTATATTTATTACCTTTTTATTAAAATATTATGTCATTTGAATACTGTATTAATGATGTTCATGTTATAAGAATTATAGAGTACATAAGGATTGTATTGCAGTACTATTTCATTTAGGACATGAGATTGTCTGGAACCAAGAAAAGTGACTCAATAACAGGTTAAATTTTTGGAAAATATATTAATGAGAGAAAGTTAATACATAATATGGTTCCGATACTGAGGATGTGATTTTGGAAGAATACATGATTGATATGGATAAATTATATTTGATATTCTTGAATACCATGAAACTGATTAATGGTCTGTATAGTCCATCATTGTTGGATGTTACAACATTTTTGGATAGAAGGAGTATATCAAGTATTATATAAGGAATTAGGGATCATGAATTTAATCAATAAGGTTTTATGGTAATTCAGGATGTTGCAGTGTTTTAAAAGAATACATGATGAAGGTGGTCACATGTTATTACGTGGAAAAAAGGATCTTCATTGTGTTTACCTTCTTTATAAATTTTGGACTATGAGTTTGGATAGAAGTATTTTGGATAATTATAGTTTGATATTATTTTTAGATTGACCTAAAAGGACAAACCAGAGGTCGGACAACAACCTGTCATGTCCGATAGGGCCGTGAGACTTGAACTCGCAACTGAAGGGCGAAAAGGGTGTATCACCTACCAGTGGACCATGTGATGTCCTGGATTGAATAATGTAGTTTTTAAAGGTCTGGTAGATGAATTATAAATTTATTATTTTTTAACCCTAAACAAATAGGATAAATAATTTTTTTTTAATTCTATTATCTTTTAGAGTGACAGATGATTTTGTGGTAGAAATTAGTTAAAGTATTGAAATATAATTTTCAGGTATATATTTTTTTCTTCTCATATTCTATGAAGAAATTAATTATTAAACTTTAGGTAATGGATCTTAAAACTAAAAATGTGTTATCCTAATAACTTATGTTTTGTTGAAGTGATGATATTTTAAATCATCATTGATTTATGGATTTAAGGCCCTCAATTCTACAATTATTTCTGACTGATGAACTTAATCACTCCTTATAAATATTTAAAATTTTCCTCCAATTATGTGCCTCTAATTTCCACCAATTTTCTCCTAATCGAGATTATAATTTGGTGGTGACTTTTTCATTCCTCTTTTCCTGTTATTAAGACTAAATTTTATTAAACCAATTTCTGATGTGGGTTTTTTCCAACAAAGGTATTTTATATTTTCATCCTTTTATTTTTGAAGAATAATTTCAAATTGCGAGGATGCAATTTATTGGAGGGAGGAATGTAACACCCAGAGATTTCATAGAACGTTATTTCTTCAAAGTAATGCAATAACTTGCACTACACACAACACTGAGTTCAAGGGCACCACGACTTACCAAACTAGCCATTCAAAAGAGGTTATGAATAGTATTAACTGAATTTTAAACATTATATAATCCTTATAATTTTTGAATCCATATTAAGAGTTTCTTAGACATAATGTAAGAACAAATTACTTTTTTTCAGATAAAAGAATTATTTTTCAAAAAATGCAATTTTATCACCTTTTAATTTAGAACCCTTTGTAAATCCAATATTTGAAACACTAATATATTAAATTTGACAAAATAAACTTCTTCTTTAGAATTGGGACATAATAATTTAGTTTTAATAAATTTTTGGTATTTTTCTGATAACTTTCATATTTGGGTGAATAATGAAAAATAGTATATTTTAACTGAAAACAACTTTTTTAATCAAAATAATTTATATTGTTGAATTATAAATTTTAATGGGTTGTAATTTTAATTATATTTTAATTTTACCATTTAATCCAACTATGGTCATTGTAAGTAATTTCACTTTGATATTGGAAATAAACAAGTGCCAATCATTTGAAAGTTTTTATTTCTTAATAATACACTTTTCGTTTCTGAAAATGGAAATTAATTTTAAATTAATTAATGAAACTTATATGTTTCGAAATTGGTAAAATATAATTAATTTTTGAATTCAGAATATAAAAATTAGCTTAGGGTGAATTTTTGGTATCTTTTTTGAAAACATTCAATTTTTGATGAATAGTGAAAAACACTGAGTTGTAGTTTAAAATTGATTTTTTATTTAAATAATTATTTATTTTTTTAATTTATTTACGGTAAAAATAGATATATAATACCTATATATGTTCAATTTAATTAATTTGAGTTAGTTTATAATAATTTTAGATATATAAAAATTTTATTGAACTTTTTACCGTCTTTTACCCACCTCCTAGGAGAATTTGCAAATTTACATAAAATATACTTTTACAGCTTCTTTTAGTTTAATTTCAAAAATCCAAGAGACCCTGTTGATATTAGAGTGTAAAATTTGGTTCAATAAGATGAAAATATTTTATATTAAATAGTAACTTTTAACTTTTATTTACTACGGTTAAAAGTAAATAGGGCAACTAAGGGTAAAAATGATATTATTATTACCATAACACATGTACTAATTCTATTGGACAAGTTTAATTCGACAAAAAAACCTTAGGAGTAAAATATGGTCCTTTAGTTCCACTTGGATTAGATTAGGACATTTATTATTATTTATTTCAAAGAAGAGTTAAAACTGTTAAATTCAAAGTTTTAAAACTAAACAATTTTTAATACAGGGTTACACAAAAGATAAATTAGACTATAAATATTAATTATAAAGATAATGAGATTTCCTACATAATATTATTTTATTTATATTTTTTAGACATTAAATAATTTAATTTATTTATGACACAATGATGATACAATAATTACCGAATTAGAGAAATATTAAAATAATTGATATTATAAATATCCAAATAAATGTAATTTGAGACTTTTTATGAATTACAATACATTTATCAGATAATATGAAATGTTAGGGTTGGTTAGATGAATTTTTTTTTGAATTAATAATTCTTTTATGAATTTAGATAAAACAAAATACCAAATAGTGACAAAATTGACAAAAAAAACATTTAAAACAAATATTATATTATTAATTGATATTCTCTTCCTAAAAATATAATGTTTGTACAAATGACATATGTAATGGTAGGTTTATCATTAATGAAAAACTTGGTGTTCTCTTGGATATATATAGTATGTTTATAAATCATATAATATAAAAATACAAAGAGACATGGTAAATGTCAAACTATTTAACAAAGAGTTAAATCTAAAATATAAAGTTAATATAGTGACCCAAAACTGTCTAAAACTTATTGGTTCAGTGGTTTTAGACCCATCCCCACCTTATCCTTTATATAATTCATTTTTGAACCATTAGAAACTGAAAATGAGTTTATTATAAAATAATATTTCTAGCTTTTCCAAAGGTGCACCTCACTCCTCTTATAAAAGGACACTTCCCCCTTCTCTCTAATTCACACATTCAAAGCCATTTTTCTTGGCCAAGCCCTACCCAAATACCCTCTCAACTGTCCTACCTTAATCTTATAGTCCTTCCTTTTTTCATAAATCCAACCTATAGATCCCTTTTGATCAAATCAAAAGAAAGAACACGAAGAAGAGGTAAATATTTCATCACCTCTTTCAAGTTCTTTTCTTATTCCACTTCCTATTTCTTTGTTGTTTCAATTCTAAAATAATAAATAAAATATATTATATATACTGAAATGTTATTATAAATATGGTACAACCATATTCATTATTCTATCCATCCTTTGAATGACATGTCACCATAAGTGTGTATGTACGACATTCTGTCTCCACGTCGTGGTGTAATTGTTTTTCAATTCATTATTATTTGGATGGGTATAATAATGAAGTTTAATTAATTTAAATAATAAATATAACATGATAATGATTCTGGATATATGATATAACATTCAATTATATATTATGTTAATATCAAAGACTGATATTGTCGCTCGTGCGTACGAACGAATTACCGTCTCCACGAACGCGATGCGATTCATTCCACATCGTATCCATTCAAGACTAATTTTCATTAGATGATTAAAAATAATGTTTAAATACTTAATTTCACTCTTAATATTAATAATAAACATCATATATATAACAAATATTTCTTACGTAACAAATCATATAAAGAATAACGAATCATTTTACACCCGAAACGACGATAATACTATGATATTAGTAACAAAGAAATGTTAAAAGATTATATATGATATCATATTAATGTATAAAATTATTGTATAATTTAATAAGAATTATTTCACCATTATACAAGAGGTTAACCTACCATCTACCAAGGAAAAGTACAAGTTAAGTGGTTTTCATCTCACTCCTTATTCCCATGAGATTCATGCTATATTGCCAATATTACCTTTTGTGTGGTGTATGTACTTCCCATAATTGTATTCTTTGTGTAATAAAAATTAATTTATGTTTATTTACATATTCATTGTATGATACTTATTTCATGGGGTGTATGTTTCGTAAGTTACCAAATTGGTAAAGTTTAATTTCACAATCTATTTATTATATGAGGTTGTTTTTGTGTAAGTATCTACTGGGAAATATTAATTATTCATGACCATATATCATAAAAGTGTATTCAAAGGGATAATTTTGAAGGTAATTTTTTAGTAAAAAATAATTTTCAATGTTTTAAATATTTATTCGTCTAAATCATTCTCATTAATTTCCATGTTTTCAAAATGGTTTTTAAGGATTTATTTATATGGACATGAATGTTTGTAAAATGATAATTCCTTTCAAAAGTTTCAAAGTGGTATGTAACACTTTAATTCAAAAATGTCTTTAAATGTCTTCCTTTATAAATCCTGTGACTTTTAAATGTTTTTATGAAAAAGGGATATTTCTATCAAAGAGTTTTACAAATAATTTTCATCTATATCAACATCCTTTGATGGATTTTAAACAAATTTAATGTTGATTTATTATGATACAAAACTTCCATATTTTATTGATGGTTTTGTGATATGTTTGACTGTGGATGTGTTATTTTTCTACCATTCATGGTTTATGGATTAAGGATTGACTTTTTTATGCTAGTTTTAATACGAATGTTTATGTTATGTTTAAACCTTTTCATATGAGGAATAAATTTGACTTAGTAAGTGATGAGTGGAGCCCTTTATAGCTCCTTGATGCATCGGTAGGTCTCTTGAGACAAATAAGTGTCTTGGAACAAGGCCTTGACAAAATCTTATTTGTAGTCTTCGCACAAGGCCTTGACTATGTGGTTATGAAGTCTGGCATTATGCATTCCATCATTATAAAAGTGTCTATTGATATTTCATGTGATTATTCTACTAGTAGAATATCCATGTGAATAATTAAACGAAATTATTTGATTTTATCATTGCCATATAATTCTTTAGTTCAAGTTTAAAAGGCTCTTGATTTAGTCTTATACATTTCCTTAAATGTTTATGATTATTTATGAAAGTTTTCAATTTATTTTTATCCTTACTAAGCATCTGAGCTCACCCCTTTCTATGTTTTATTTTTTCCAGGATGCGATGATGTCACGACCCGTCCTTGGGACCCGTGTCGTGACAAACCCAAGACCGCCTCCCATAGGCCAGGGGCTGGAGACTAGAACCAAGGCGTAAATCCTGACAAAAGGGAAAGGCATTGCCTTTATAAAGTAAACAACACCACAGAGCAAGAAAGCAGAAGTAAACACTAAGTAAATATGGGTACAAAAGTAGTTTGGAAAAGTAAGAGGGCCAGAATACAAACCCAAACTGAAAGTAAAGTACAACTGGAAAGAAATTACAGCCACTGAGAGTAAAGCAGCAACGTCGAGCTGTCCACTGGAAGTCCCACCTGAAGGGTGGGTAGATATAGCGTCCTTATCTCCTCGGGTCCAGCCGTCCGCTCTGAGTACATCCCGCCCAATGGTCCACCTCCATGTACCGACTTGCTCCACAAGCCTCAACCACGATCAGCGCTGTCCGTCATCTGCAACCAACACAACATAGTGCAGGCATAGCCTGTGCAGGGGTGATTATACGCTACTCAGTTGGGACCCCAAGACCCCTGAAGGTCTCCCAGAATCCACAAAGGATAATCCAAAAAGGAAAGATACAATCACGAAGTAACATCCAACACTACTTAGGTATATGCCCATATGTATACCTAAGTCATCAATTCCCATTCGGCTCCAGCATCCATGCCCATGTTTGATCACGTCCACATAGGAGTACAACCCATTCCACACAGGATAACACAACTCAATCCACATAGGAAATAAAGTCAATCAAATAGAAAATATTGATTGAAGTCAAGACTCAACTCACACATGTATAATTCTTCGTAAGGTGATAAAGATGATCAGATATAGCCACTGATTCATCTATTCTAGGACCCACATAGGATACTAAACCAGATAAGTTGTCAGACCCACATAGGATATAGACTAGATACTCTGCCAGACCCACATAGGATAGAAAGAACAGAGTCAAACACTGCCAGAACCACGTAGGATACAAGAAAAGTAGTCATCGCCGTCGAACCCACGGAGGATTTCAGTACGGTCTTCATCACTGCCGAACCCACATAGGATTTCAGTGCAGTCCTCATCACCATCGAACCCACAGAGGATTTTAGTATGGTCTTCATCACTACCTTACCCACATAAGATTTCAGTCCAGTCTTCATCGTCGTCGAACCCACAGAGGATTTCAGTACGGTCTTCATCATCGTAGCCAGCTCTAGGGTTCTCGCACACAACATGCTCAATTCCGGGACGGTTCGCTTCACGAGCCAAGGGGGGTCGATACATCAACTGGAACGTAGTCTGGAGTTGATGTAACTCAAATTTCCATCTCGACCAGAGGAACTCAACGTGACAGACGACACGTCAATCAGACGTCCGGTCTGCGAGTTATTGGCCTTTTAGTTCGAGTGGCCCGATTGGTTTTTTAGTCAAAAACAACCTGAATGCACTCCAACTACGTCCAAACCTCGAGAGGAGTAAGACAAAAGGTCTGTCTCACTACGAGGAAACCAACAAAGTCTACAGCACATCAATCGGACATCTGGAGCTCAAGTTATAAGTGTTTCCGCTCCGAGGGCCCGATTGGTTTCGTGTTCGAACCAACCCGGCTGTAACCAAAGTTATCTGAAACCTTGAGTGTAATATACCGAAACGCCCGCCTCAATCCAAGGATCGCATCTCAGCTGGTGGTGCATCAATCGGAGGTTTGTAGCCCATGATATGGGTAAAAGAACGTACATGTCCGTTTTTGGGGGGTTTTTGGGCCCGGACCGACCCGGCCCGAGAACCCCCTGGGTCGGGCCGAACCGGGTCGCCCCGAACCGGGTCCGGGTCCAGCCCATTATGGAGTGGCCCGACTGGGGCGGCCCGGCCAGGCACGGGCGCGTGGCCCGCGTGGCCCGCTCGGCCACGCCGAGCTGAGCGGAAGGGAGGGGGGGCTCCTTTGGCCAGCCGGGGGTTACGACCCCCGGCCTTCCTCGATCGGCCGGCCCGGCTGGCCGGCCGTGCTGCCGCCATGGGACCCCGTGGTGCCGCCCCTCCGACGCGCCGGCAGCTGGTGGTTCCGGCTGCCGCTCCTTGCTCTGCCGCAGCCTTGTTCCTACCGGCGTAGCGCGATGGCTCCACGCCCCTCTACTGCGGCCCCACTCTGTCCGCAGTGTCTTTGTGGTTCTCTGGCGCGGCGCGATGGGGCCACGCCCCTTCACTGCGGCCCGACTCCAGCCGCGGGTTCGTTTGGCCTCAACGGCACGGCACGACAGTGCCACACATCTTTTCCGCATTTCTCTATGTTTCCGCGTGGCATCGTTGCACCGCACCTCCTTCTTTCGAACCACAACAACACAACAACAAAAGGGGAGGAGAGTCGGCCGTGTTCGTGCGGTCCAACCTCCTCCCATTAAGTTGATAACAAGAGTCCCAAAAAATAAAGACAAATAAGGGAAAAGGATATTTAACGAACAAAATCTAATAACCCCTACTTGATAATGAGTTGAAGTTCGAAGAGCATCACGGAAAGCGGCGTCACGGGGCAAGGCTCCGTAGACGTCGACGGAGAGCGTCTGAGGAGACGTCGTCTTCTCTTTATCACGGAGAGAAGAGGATGATTACATGTCGTGGGAGAACTCCTGCGTTAGTGTCTCGTCCCTTGTCATGGAGGAGAATGGGAATGGAGATACCAGAGTCATTGAGTCGTTCTTCATTGAAGAGATGACGTTCTTCTTGGAAGGCTTGAAGCTCTTCGCGGGAGAATAAAGTTCTTCCCTAGAGAAAAGAGTTCTATATCCCAAATATCCTCACACAACAACCAACCCTCTCAAATAAAATAAGACTTATCTTATTTTATTACATCAAGACAAGCATTTTAATTTTTAAAAATAAAACTCATAACCCACTGAATTAATTAAGTGATTTGGCATGATTAAAGAAGAGAGAGGGGGAGGTGAGTGGTCTCACATTAAAGGGGAGTTATGGAGTTAAGGAATATCAGGGGTTGGGATCATGTGGGCCCCACCCCACCTTTATCCTCTCATGGTTGGTTAACAACATGTGGGTCCCACCCCCAACTCCCTTAGGTTATAAATACCTAGAGGAAAATAAATAAAATTGTAATATAATTTTATTTATTCCTCACTAAAACCACAAAATTAACAACTCCTCCTAAGAAAACGCACCTTCAGAAAAGGTGATCCTAATCAATTATCGGCGCTAAGGTTTCATCGGTGCCCTCAGATTTCAATTACAAGCTGCGGGTCAAAAGTTAGGAAAACCCGCTCGTTCGTTCACTGAACGTACCCGAGCTCAAATTCGAAAATTGATTCTGGGCACACCGGGCCTCGGAATCTGGTGCCCTCAGAAACTGCGTTCTTGTAAAATCCCAAAGAAAATTAAGAAAAAATTTCCCTTTAATTTTACGGGTCTTTAAATTACTCCCACCTCAGGGATTTATGTCCCCGTAAAGATACATAATAAACTAGGGGAACAAATGTGGGTACTGAGCACGCATTTGAGCCTCCCTCTCCCAAGTGATCTCCTGGAGGTTCCTGTGCTTCCATCTAATGCGCACTAGAGGTATCGACCGTCCACGTAGGACCCGCTCCTATCGATCCTCGATCTCCACTGAGACCTCCTCAAAATTCTCCCCATCGTCAATTTCCAACTCTCCATGGTCGATGAAATGAGTCGGATCATGCACGTATCTCCTCAGCAGAGATACGCGGAAGACGTCGTGCACCCGGTGCAACTGAGGTGGTAGAGTCAGGAGATAAGCCACCTCGCCTATCCAGCTGAGGACCTGGAATGGTCCAATGAAGCATGATGATAACTTGCTACCCCAACCAAATCTCAGTAATCCATGTCGAGGTGAGACCTGTAAGAAGACGTGGTCGCCATCCTCGAACTCTAGTGGCCTCGTTCTCCTGTCAGCATAAGACTTCTGCAAGATCTGAGATGTTCTCATCCGCTCTTGGATGACCTGGACCTTCTCTATCGTGGCCTGGACCATCTCCGTTCCCACCAGTGCTGACTCCCCAGGGTCCGCCCAGCACAAAGGTGATCTACAAGGTCGGCCATACAATGCCTCGTATGGTTCCATCCCGATGGTGGAGTCGTAGCTGGTATTGTACGCGAACTCCACCAGGGGTCGGTGGTCCTCCCAGCTGTGACCAAAGTCGAGGACACATGCACGGAGCATGTCCTCGAGAGTATGAATGGTCCTCTCCGTCTGACCGTCCGTCTGAGGGTGAAAGGCGGTTCTCAGACATAGCTGCGTCCTGAATGCCTCCTAAAACCCCTTCCAAAGCCGGGAAGTAAAGTGGGCATCTTGATCGGAGATGATAGATAATGGAACACCATGAAGCCATACGATATCCTGAACATAGAGGCACCACAAGCTCTCCACTGGGCCCTGATCTCTGATGGGTATGAAGTGGTCCGACTTGGTGAGTCACTCGACAATCACACAAATGGAGTCGTGACCTTTGAAAGTACATGGAAGTCCAGTCACGAAATCCATAGATATCCCATCCCACTTCCACTCTGGGACCTCCAAGGGCTGTACCAAGCCTACTGGTACTTGGTGCTCTGTCTTCACCTTCTAGCAGGTGAGGCATCGAGAAACAAACTCTGCCACATCATTCTTCATACCCGGCCACCAGTGCTGTCGTCTGAGATCCGGGTACATCTTCACCACTTCTGGATGTACCGCTAAAGGGGAAGTGTGAAACTCTCTCAGCACCACCTCCTGTAAAGAAACTGGTACCATGGTACGTCCTCTAAAAAGGATTTCGTGCTCTCCTCCTATAGATAATCCATCAGGTTCCTGTCCAGAGGATATTTGCGCATGCCATGTCTCATAGTCAACGTCCCCACACTATGCCTCTCTGACCCGCTGCATTAGTGGAGGAGTGACTGTGAGTGACTGAAGAAAGGCTGCTCCATCACTATCCACGAATGATATCTGCAAAGTGGCTAGATGCTCTGTCGCCTCCCTGAGAAGCTGAATGCCCATACTACTGCTGAGATCATCGGCTACTACATTTACCTTTCTAGGAGTATAGACTATCTCAATGTCATAGTCCTGGAGGAACTCGAGCCATCGCCACTGTCTCAGATTCATGTTTTTCTGCAAGAAGATGTACCTGATACTCTGGTGGTCAATGTAGATTGTAAAGAGCTCGCCCATCAGATAGTGTCGCCACATCTTCAGAGTGAAGTCCACTGATGCTTACTCCAGGTCATGGGTAGCATAGTTCTGCTCATGCTGCCTCAACTGACGTGATCCATAGGAGATCACAACCTTCTCCTACATCAGGACACATCTAAGTCCGGTCCCTGATGCATTGCAGTAGACTACGTACCCTACTACCTCCTCTGGTAGCCTCAAGATAGGTGCGCTTGTCAATCTCTGTCTCAGCTCCTGGAAGCTCTGCTGGCATCTGTCTGACCACACGAAGGGTTTCCCCTTCTTCGTCAATGCTGAGAGTGGTGCCGCAACTTTGGAAAAGTCTGGCACAAATCTCCGGTAGTACCCAGCTAGACCCAAGAAACTCCGCACCTCCATCACGCTCCTGGGTGGCTCCCAAGCTAGCACTGCCTTGGTATTCGCAGGATACATAGAAACTCCCACCTCAGAGATGACGTGTCCCAAGAAGTGGACCTCGCGTATCCCGAACTGACACTTTGAGAGCTTACCATAAATCTGGTTCTCTCGGAGTGTATCTAGTACAACCCGCAAGTGGTAGGCGTGCTCCTCCTCTATGGTTGAGTATATCAAAATGTCGTCGATGAAGACCACGACAAATCGATCGAGGTATGGCTGAAAGATCCTATTCATGAGACCCATGAACACTACTGGAGTTTTGGTTACGCCGAAAGGCATAACCAAGAACTCATAGTGGCCATACTGACATTTGAATGTTGTCTTCTACACGTCCTCGTCTCGAACTCTGAGCTGATGATAGATTTATCCAAGGTCTATCTTTGAGAACTACCATGCTCCCTTGAGCTGACCGAAGTGTTCATCAATCCTTGGTAGCAGATACTTGTTCCTCACGGTCACCAAGTTCAGGCGACGATAGTCGACACACAGTCACATGCTCTCGTATGTCTTCTTGGCGAACAATATCGTGGAAGCCCAAGGTGAAACACTGTGTCGGATGAATCCCTTGCCCTGCAAGTCCTCCAATTATACTGGTAGCTCTCGAAGCTCAGCGGGGGCCATCCGATATGTTGGAGTGGATATTGGGGCTGTCCCGGGGTACAATTCAATATTAAAGTCTACCTCTCTGCGAGGAGGTAGTCATGGAACGTCGTCAGGGAAAACGTCCGCATACTGATCCACCACTACAGGAAAACTAGAACTTTGAATGTTAACTACTCCTAGGATGAGGCTAGAAAACTGATGAGTTATGGATTGTCCTCTCCGTTGTGTGAGTCCATCCTGTGCGGCAAAGGCTCCCTTCTCGCCGGTGAAGGTGAACCTGCTCCCATCTATGCGAACACACCACACCATGCGCCTAATACAGTCGATCTGAGCATGGATTGTAGATAACCAATCGATTGACAATATGACATCGTAAGGCCTCAACGCCGCTACAAGAAGATACTAGCCAAAGCTCTCGCCTCCTAGAGTAATCTCACACTACCGGCACCAGTGCGTAATCGTTGAGTCTGCTCCCGTAAGAGTCTCTAGCTGCAACGATCGAGCCAACGGCTCCTTCAGAATCTCTAAGCTCCGAACAAGGGAATCTACAATAAAAGAATGACTCTTTCCTGTGTCTATAAGTACTGCGGCAAGGGTGGAGTAGACATAGATAATACCTCAAATCATCTCTGGGGAGCCGTGGTCATAGGCCTATGCTTCCTGAAGCTGAGCATGTCTCTGCCCTCCATCTCCCTATGGTCGGGTTGGTCATCGTGGTGGTAGTGGTGGCAAAGCCTCATAGTGTCTCCCACCACTTGCTGCTCGGCCAGCTCCCCTACCTCGTCCTCCTGCTCTCGGCGGATCTCCACAGTCGACCCTCTACCTCTACCAGGGTGGTCCCTCAACCGTCTGTTGCTCCTCTGCACGACGGGTTGGGCAGTCATGAGCCATGTGGCCCTACCCTCTGCATGCGTAGCACTACCTGCTCCTTGGAAGGCTGGCTCTGTGCCGTGTTCCCCGCACCTCTGAGCTAGTGTCCTGAGGTTTTCTGCCTGATGGTCCAGTCCACCTAGACCACTGTGACATCCGTTGACTGCCAGCTACAGATGAATCTGCTCCATGCCGCCCTGTGGTAGGTCTCGCTGCTGGCGTAGGCTCAGCAAGTAAACTCTCTATGAGAAGGGCTCGCTCCAGTACTCCTGCCTATGTCAGAATGCTGAGGGATATTATCGATGCCCTGATCTCATTCCTCAGTCCCTGCTTGAATGTCCAGGCCCGGAAGAATGGGTCACATACCATGTCCGTCGAATAGCACGACAGATCGGTAAATCATGCTGAGTACTAGGCGATCGACATGCTGCCTTGTCATAGCTTTAGAAGCTCCTGGATGCGCACTGCACGGAGGCTGGCTGGGATAAACTCTGAGAAAAATAGGCTCTCAAAGTCCATCCAGAGGAGTGATGCCTCGTCGTGCACCTGGAGCATCAAGCTCCACCATCTACCTGCTGCCGCGTGCAGGAGGCTCACTGTGAGGATCACCATGAGGTCAGCTAGTGTCCCCAATAACCTAAAAACTCGAACAACTGCCTCCATCCAATCATCGGCTGCCTAAGGGTCCATCTCCATAAGGAATCTGGGCGGTCTCTAATGCTAAAACTCGTGTAGTGCACTAACGAGACATGCACTCTCAGCGGCTGGGGCTGGTGGCATCGGTGGCTCGGAGGGTAGTGGTATTGCCGGTGCCTCCGCTGAAAAAGGGCCCTGCACTGAGGTCTCATCGCTCTGTGGGATGTAGGCTCGCAAAAAACTCAGAACCGTAGCTGGCTACAGTCGTGGGGACATCCTGAAAAGAAACAGGTTCGCCACCGTTAAACAGTATACTGGGTGAGCTGACACAAAGTAATCACAAAGAAAATTTTTGAAACACACATGCAATCAATGTTTTCGTGCATTGAGTCAGAAGTCATAAGTTATGGTCCGGGTGTACGGATACGTCGGCAGCCGCTCCAACACTGGAATCCCTGGACTAATAACCACACTCAATACCCTTAACACTATTGCTTCACAAAGAAGAAAGATTAGAGTCCTGAGTTCTGCGGTAGAACCGAACTCCTCTGATACCAATTTGTCATGACCAGTCCTCGGGACCTGTGCCGTGACTACCACAAGCCCGCCTCCCATAGGCTAGGGGCTGAAGACTAGCACCAGGGAGTAAATCCCGACAAAAGGGGAAGGCATTTCCTTTATAAAGTAAACAACACCATAGAGTAAGCAAGTAGAAGTAAACGCTAAGTAAATCAGGGAACAAAAGTAGTGCGGAAAAGTAAGAGGGCCAGAATACAAACCCAAACTGAAAGTAAAGTACAACTGGAAAGAAAGTACAGCCACTGAGAGTAAAGAAACAACGTCAAGCCATCCACTGGAATTCCCACCAGAAGGGTGGGTACAGATAGCCTCCTCATCTCCTCGGGTCCAGCCATCTGCTTCGAGTACGTCCCGCCCAGTGGTCCACCTCCAGGTACCGACTTGCTCCACAAGCCTCAACCACGATCAGTGCTGTCCGTCGTCTGCAACCAACACAACGTAGTGCGGGCATAGCCCGTGCAGGGGTGAGTATACACTACTCAGTAAGGACCCCTAGACCCTCGAAGGTCTCCCAGAATCCACAAAGGATAATCCAAAAAGGAATGATACCATCATGAAGTAACATCCAACACTACTTAGGTATATGCCTATACATATACCTAAGTCATCAATTCCTGTTCGGCTCCATCATCCATGCCCAAGTTCGATCACGTCCACATAAGAGTACAACCTAATCCACACAACATAACACAACTCAATCCACATAGGAAACCAAGTCAATCATATCAAAGATATTGATTGAAGTAAAGACTCAGCTCACACAGGTACAATTCTTCGTAAGGTGATAGAGAAGATCAGATATAGCCATTGATTCATCTATGCTGGGACCCACGTAGGATACTAAACCAGCTAAGCTGTCGGAACCACATAGGATACATACCAGCTACTCTACCAGACCCATGTAGGATAGCAAGAACAGAGTCAAACAATTCCAGACCCACGTAGGATACAAGAATAGTAGTCATCGTCATCAAACCCATGGAGGATTTCAGTACGGTCTTCATCGCTACCGAACCCACGTAGGATTTCAGTGTAGTCTTCATCGCCGTTGAACCCACAGAGGATTTCAGTACGGTCTTCATCACTTCCGAACCCACATAGGATTTCAGTACAGTCTTCATCATCATCGAACCCACATAGGATTTCAGTACGGTCTTCATCGGTTCAGCCAGGTCTAGGGTTCCCGCACACAACATGCTCGATTCTGGGAGGGTCCACTCCACCAGCCAAGGGGGGTCGATACATCAACTGAGACGTAGTCCGGAGTTGATGTATCTCAAAGTTCCGTCTTGACAAGAGGAACTCAACGTGACAGATGGCACGTCAATCAGACGCCCGGTCTGCGAGTTATTGGCCTTTTCGTTCCAGGGGCCCGGTTAGTTTTTTAGTCAAAACCAACCCGAACGCACTCCAACTGCGTCCAAACCTGGAGCGCAGTAATCCAAGAGGTCTTTCTCACTAAGAGGAAACCATCAAAGTCGACAGCACGTCAATCGGACGTCCGAAGGTCAAATTATAAGTGTTTCCTCTCGAAGGGCCCAGTTGGTTTCGTGTTCGAACCAACCCGTCCATACCCAAATTTCTCCGAAACCTTGATTGTAATATACTGAAACGACCGAGTCTATCCAAGGATCGCATCGCAGCTGACGGTGCGTCGATTAGTGGTTTGTAGCCTGAGATATGGGTAAAAGAACGTACCTGTCCATTTTTAGGGGTTTTTTGGGCCCGGCCCGAGACCCCCCCTGGGTCGGCCCGAACCGGGTCCGGGTCCAACCCATTAGGGTGTGGCTCGGCACGGTGGGCACGGCTCAACCCAGCCGGCACGGCCCGGCCCGACCGGCGCGGCGCGGCCCACATGGCCAGCTTGGCGACACCGAGCAGAGCGGAAGGGGGGGGGGTGCTGCCCCCCTGATTGAGTAACCGCGACACCCACCTAGGGGGGGCTCCTTTGGCCAGCCGGGGGTTACGACCCCTGACCTTCCTCGATCGGTCGGCCTGGCTGTCTAGTCGTGCTGCCACCGCGTGACCCCGTGGTCCCGCCCCTCCGACGCGCCGACGACCGGTGGTTCCGGCCGCCGCTCCCTGCTCCGCCGCGGCGTGATTGCGCCGCACCCCTTCACTACGGCCCGACTCCGGCCGTGGGTTCTTTTGGCCTCAACGGAACGGCATGACGGTGCCGCGCATCTTTACCGCATTTCTCCATGTTTCTGTGTGGTGCCGTTGCACCGCGCCACCTTCTTTCGAACGGCAACAACACAACAACAAAAGGGGGAGGAGAGTCAGCTGTGTCCGTGCGGTCCAAACTCCACCCATTAAGTTGATAACAAGCATCCCAAAAAATAAAGACAAAGAACGTAAAATGATATTTCACGAACAAAAATTAATAACGCCTACTTGATAATGAGTAGATGTTCGAAGAGCGTCGCAGAAAGCGGCATCGCGGGGCATGGTTCCATAGACGTCGATGGAGAGCGTCTGAGGAGACGTCGTCTTCTCTTTATCACGAAGAGAAGAGGATGATTACGTGTATTTGGTGAACTCCTGCGTCGGTGTCACTTCCCTTGTCGCGGAGGAGAAATGGAATGGAGATACTGGAGTCGTTGAGTCATTCTTCGTTGAAGAGATGACATTGTTCACGGAAGGATTGAAGCTCTTCACGAGAGGATGAAGTTCTTCCCAAGAGAAAAGAGTTCTATCTCCCCAATTTCCTCACACAACAACCAGCCCTCTCAAATAAAATAAGACTTATCTTATTTTATTACATCAAGCGAAGAATTTTAATTTTTAAAAATCAAACACATAACTCACTTAATTAATTAAGTGAGTTGGCATGATTAAAGAATAGAGAGGGGGAGGTGGGTGGTCTCACATTAAAGGGGGGTTATTGAGTTAAGGAATATAAGGGGTTGGGCTCATGTGGGCCCCACCCCACCTTTATCCTTTCATGGTTGGTTAAGAAGATTTGGGTCCCACCCTCAACTCCCTTACTTTGGTTATAACTACCTAGAGGAAAATAAACACAATTGTAATATAATTTTATTTATTCCTCAATAAAACCACAAAATTAACAACTCCTCCCAAGCAAACGCACCTTCGTAAAAGGTGCTCCTAACCAATTACCAGTGCTGCGGTTTCATCAGTGCCCTCCTATTTCAATTCCGAGCAGCAGTTCAAAAGTTAGGAAAACCTGCTTGTTCGTTTACTAAACGTACCGAAGCTAAACTTCGTAAATTGATTCTATGCACACCGGGCCTTGGAATCTGGTGCCATAAAAAACTGCATTCTTGTAAAATCCAAAAAAAATTAAGAAAAAATTTCCCTTGAATTTTACGGGTCTTTACAGAAGAAGTATATTATGACTGACTTATAGGGATATTCTATGGGATCTCAGTGTTGTCTATTGAAAAAATGTTGTTGTAGTTTTCCATTTTATGATGTAATGTAAACCTTATGAATGTATCTAGTACATCAAAGGATACTAAACTTGTCAGTCTTTCGAGACTTGATCTTTTTTTATCATGCCAATGATACCTAATAATGCACTGACTATGGGCTTTTGGGGATGGGGTGTTACATCATGCCTTAAAACTATTAATTTTTTTCAAAGTGGTCATATAGAGAATATCTCCTTATTTTCATGGGGTAATCTGTAAAGGTACACTTTGTGTCTTGATGTGAATGTGTTTTACCTGGTGAGGCCTTAACAAAAGATTCAAAAATCAATAAATGTATGTACAACAACACAAGGTTTTTTTAAATTCCATAATTGGCTTGGGATACCATCTATAACTTTAGTCGACACCTGATTTAGGATTTGTGATGCTATTTGTAATGTGTATTCCCAAAAGGATAATGGAATATTCACATGAATCATCATTGATCTCACCTTGTCAAAAAAGTTGGAGTTCCTGCTTTCTCTTAAAGAATTCTATTAAGTGGTATAAGGATGAGTGATTCAGGATATGACTAAAAGCTCCCATAAATAATCCTTGAAGTCTTGATTAAGAAATTATCCACCAAAGTCTCAGTAGAGTTTCGTAATATTATTACCAATATTTTTATCAACTTAATTATTGTATTCCATGAATCTCTCATAGGAATCCAACTTATACATCATCAATTATATATATCCATATCTACTAAAGTCATCCACAATAGTTATGAACTATAAGAAACTACCCATTTCATCAATAAGAAATTTTCCACACACATATTTATGAAGTAATTCATGAATCATGTTGATACTTTAACCTTTCCCACTAAATTGGGATTTGGTCATTATATATTTCAATCATGCATGACATAAACCAATTGGTTTGATTAAAAAATATATAAATATCCATATCAATTAATTTTTTGTAAAATTAGTTTTCTTAACATTACCTAAGTAGTGATTCTATTGTTGAGTGTGGTATGAGTCTTGTGATGTAGATTCATTATCGATTACCAATACATAGATATTGTAATCCAACACATAAAGACCATTATTTAAATGTAACTTACCATTAAAATGTTATCTTTTTTAAGTGAATAATCATTTGTTATAACACATTAAAATAAATTCATTCATATCAAGGATGGATATATAAATATTTGTTTCCAACAGATGGCGCATAATAATAACCTTTTTAAACACTGCTATTTCCCTATGGAAATATAAGAAGGTATTTTAGTAGAACAAAAACAACAAGTATTTCTTCATTGGAATTTTATAGATCTTCCTCCCCTCGGTAAATCTTTATGAATCTTCAAAGTTCCCATATTTTACTAAACACATTAGCAACATAATTTGTATCAAATACACAACTTAGGGAAATATATAAATTTCACTGGATAAAAAAACACATGAAACTTCCCTCTCCTTTATGGATGAGTGCATTTTTTCATCTAATGCACCTCATTTCACAAGCTAAAGAATTGAATCACCCCCATTTTATTCCCCTTTATCATTATCTTATTAGAAGGTAACAAAAAAGGTTTGTGATTATAGATCTTTGCAAGACCAGTTTTTTTTCACCATAATGGTTAAATGATTTTCACACTTCATCTCATTATCTGCTTGTAAATTAAGAGTGAGCGGTTATAAAATAGAGTATTCAATGTTGTTCATATTAAAATTAATAACAAAACTGGATAATAACTAAGGGAGTGATGCAATATTATGACATGTACAAAGTTCCTCAATGAATTTAAAAAATATAACATCTATAAAATCAATATATCCTATGAGCTTGGCTATATGAGGCATAGCTGGTGTGCCTTCCACAAGCTTACTTTGAAATAGTGATTTAGGACTCTCAAAAAGTTCTTATCTTTATCTCTCTTAATGTCATGCACGGTGAATCTCAAGAGTTCTATAATCATCTATGTTTTTGTGAGTCTTCATAAGATCACTAAATGTAGATGACAACATAAATAATTGAAAATTGACCACATCGTTCATATGTTTTTCATATATTATAAACTCGTAATCACTCACAACCTAGGTAGGAAGATCATGCATTGAGGATTCCATAATGTATGATTTCCGTTTATGGTACAACAAAACCAAATGGTATCAGAACAACTCATTGATGTTACTGCAACTAAGGAGATGGTATTTTCCCAATATAGATCTTAGAGACAGTTTGGATTATGAAATTTTTATTATCTAAAATTATAAAATATCAGATTATTAGTACTTTTATTATTATAAATTATTTTAGAAATAATAAAGTTATGTTTATTAAGCCTCATAATATTTTATTAGGTCCCAATATCCCTCCAAATTGAAATCTGAATGTCTAGTTTCTAGAAAATTATTGTGGAAAGGATCCATATAACCCTTAAATTGACCCCAATAAGGGTTGGTTAAGCTATTTTATGGTATTCGGGTAGGTAGTTCTTGGCCAAATATATTCTTGTAGCTCCGTGATCTATTGAGTGGACTCCCAAATCTAAAAGTCCTCACATGGATTTCCTACAAACTTTCTTCCAAATTATAGCAAGTCTAGAAAGGGATACACCTCTTGATGTAAAATGATTAAGTTAACCAAAGAACATCATAATAAACCCCCTCATAAAATTATGTACCCCAACAAGGGGTCATTAAAAATGTAGTTCTATTATTTTCATTCTAAATCATGTAATGTTGGGAAATGTTTGACTTAATATATTATTGATGAATTAGATTTGATTATGAAAACATTTGATCCTTCACATGATTTTTTACATGAAGTGGATGCTACTTAATTATTTAACCATGTTTGATAAAATAATTATTCATAATCCATTTATTTAAATTAAATATTTATATGTTAATCTATTTATTTATGTGATAATTGTCTTCCATCCATAAAATAAATAACTCATTGATGAAAATAAATAAATAATAAACAAAAAGATCCTAATATTTTGTAATAATAGATTTATTGATCAAGAATAAAACCAACCAATGAGCTAGGGGTATAGATCAATGCGCCGGACATGTCATCATTTACAGTAATCCATTTGTCCACTTATGTATCACCTGAGTTAGCATCATTATTATTATATCATGAATTTACTACACATGTCTCAGAATACACCAATGAATATATATGTTTCTAACTAGAAAGTTGGTGAGGGGAACTAAAGGACTAGTTAGTGGAAATTACTTTAATAATGTTCGACATACAGGTCCAATATAATAACAATGGGATAGATGACTCTTAGGCTATCAACTTAATTTAATAATTAATAATTATAAACGCATACAATAAATTTTATTAAATAAATCCAATTCATAAAATATTCTTGGTCAAGATCACAAAATTTCATAGATGCAACAAATATGAAAATGGTAATCCGATTAACATTAATTTATTATTAATTCTTTATTATTAAGATAAAAATTATTATATTATTTAATTAATTAATAAAATTATTAAAATATAAGACCAATAATATTATATTATTACGATTAATTAATTGATAATTTAAAATTCATTAAAACCATAATTAAATCTTTAACCAAAATTACTATCAATAAATATATTTAGTTTTTAATTTAAAAATTTTAAATTTCATGCAATCTTAATTCCATCCATTATTGGGAGACTAAATAGCATGTAATCTATAACTACATGCCATTTAACTCAATCTCTATGTATCCAAGGTATGCACATGGGCTTCAATGTATTCTTAGGTAAGACTACACAACATATACTAGAAAACTATATGTTGTGTATCATTATTTTTATGTGTTCCCACAACCCTTTGAAGGAATTGGAGTATTCATCAGATGTTAGAATACATGACATGTTCAATCCTATGAAATGTTATGTATCTTGTATGTCATGTGTTTGTATAACTCACAAAAAGACTCACCATGTGTTTTGGGTGTGGAAAATTAATAAACTAAAAATTATATAAAATATAGATATATTCTATGTATGTATTTCTATCTCAAGGCTACCAATCTCATGATGTTATTAGTATTTATTCAACCACACAGTGAGCAAAAATTTCACTGATAAATATTATAGACAAGATGAAATTTATGGTAGCAGAAAATAGTGTAATAAAACATGTCATGTGCCAAGATGACCCAATATATATGCCATGTGAAGTAAATATGCCACGTGTAATTACATATCACTATGTCATGTATCACAAGACGTGGATTGGTATAGTGAACTTGGGTACATGGTGTGTACTCCAGTCATATGTCGTGTAATCCCATGATATCTGGCCATAATATTCAATACTTCCCAATGGTATTTATGTTCATTCCTCATCTATTATTATTTCATTAAAAAAATGAAATGAAAAATGATGATAATTAAAATGTTGATAAAATTTTAATTAAGATAGATTAATTAATGAATAATTAATGAAATGGAAATCTAACCACTATTGAACCTAAGGATCAACAATCATGTAATTGATTATAAATTTGAAATGTGATTGCTCTGATATCGGATAAAGGTTTCAGGAACAACATAAATTCCTTTTTAGAAATTTTATTAAAATTTATTTTACCATAGACTTTTCTAAACCCCTAAAATTGGATCTCGAATGGTAAATTTATAATTAATTTATTTAGATCTCAAGAAATGATTACCTTATATTAGGATCCTTTCTTTGAGGAAATTGTTGTTCTTATAAAGAGCCTTTTTTATTACCTTAATTGATCTTTAGAGATTCATGTGTTGAATCTCTTTTATGGTTATCCAGGAAATCTCATTTGATTATCTAGAAATGATAATTTATTTCCTTGTTCAAGTGTAACAAACCATACCTAGAAATCCTAAAGTTGGTGCATTAATTTGTTTCATTAGCATATATAAAAGGTTAAAATAATAAGTGAACGAATAGTTTATTAGTTTTTCAAAACTAGATTACATACAAGATACCTATATTACATTGGTAAATAGAAAATAAAACGTGATACATAAGAAAATGCAATGAAAAATATCCCTGAAAGATTATTCTAATAATTCTTATCAATAACTCAGGGAACAAAAACATAATAAGGGTGAGCTCGAATGCTAAATAAGGATAATGAACAATGGAATAAATAATAAATCAATGATAGTAAATCAAAATATAAAGTTAAATGAATAATAACACATTTAATTCAAATAAACTAGATAAGTCACAACCAATATGGCAAGGTGATATATTGAAACACATGACATTACATAAATAAATTGAGAATAACATGAATACATAGATATATTGATTCAATAATATAATGGATAATAATAATAAATTAACTCTCAATAAATGAAATTCTTAAATATTGGATGTCATGTTTTCAAGGTGCATGATACCTTTACCTTCGTGATCAGATAGTTTCAACAATTCTATCTGACCAACTAATTCATTCAATGAGACTATTGATGCATCAATGGGCTTTCCATAACTAGTCACCAACACATTAGATATTAATTAAATGATACCAAACAAATGTAGTGCATGTATAAATAATTCATCATATGTCAAATATTTAATTTAATTCAAAAACAATATGCCTTATCAAAATGTATCTGTATTGAATATAAGAATCAAATTTATAAATAATTCCCCAGTTAATAAAATATCATTAAAAGTGAATAGAATATGTAAATTGGGTATAAATTTTAGGAAATAATAATATCAATATACCAATAATGTGTATATTTATGTAATCATATTATTAAAAATCATTTAAATAAAGTGATTGTCTCAGGATAATGTTACGAAGCACAAAAGAAATTATGATTGAAAACGTACCATTTACCACTTGAAAATCATTATCCTAAACCCCTTGAGAAAGATCATTAAAATTAAAACATAAAATATCACAGAGTATGAGCGAATCTTGTTATGAAATGAAAAATGGGTAGTATATTCACCACAATAATGTGAATTGGTGTATAGTAACAAATAAGTCTCAATGGAATGTAAATTGAGATGAAAACCCATAACTTGAGTCTGAATTGTGATGTCCATCTTCAAATTCTAGAATAATAAACTAATGTTAATTATTTACTTGATTCATAAAATTTCGTACTTTTATATTCACTTTTCTGCCACATATTAAAATTTTGGAAATAACTACTTAAACAATTTAATTTACATCATCTGTTTTGAAAATATTTGGTTTATGTTTCAAAAATGACTTTGGTAGGTAAAATATGGACAAAGATGTAATTATATAAACATATCAAAACAATCATCAGGAAATAATTTTCACATATATGAATAAATTATACCTTTAAAACCAATCATTAAATATGGTTATAAAAATGAACCATTGTTACAATCATGGAGATGGTAGTTTTTCAGTGATTGTTATGGAAATAAGTTAAGTAACACTATATATTTCTAAAATGATAATTATATCATAAATAACAGGATATATAATCATATATTCTTATATGTTTAATTATTATGATGTAAATTGAATCACATCATGTAGGAGAGGCGAGAGTCAACGCGTCTATGACTTCTGTTGTCACTTTTTAATGTGTGAAAAGGGTAATAAAGAAAATAATATATTATGTTTTTAGAAACATAATTATGTAGTAAATATATTATATATTTCATTTATGGTAATTATTTTTAATTAAAAATTTCCTTTATACATTCCATGTATAGTGTGAATGAATCACATTACTTTGAGGAGGCAGTAATCCCCCCGTCTACAAACGATGTTACCGTATTTACACAAAATAAAAAGCAAAAGGTTATGTGTTATATATAAATTAAATAAGAACGAATAAGTTATAAATATCACACACACACACACACACACAGATATATATATATCAAACATAAATAGAGTTTCCATTATAATTCCCACCACGAGGGGTGGTAAAGGAAAAAATGAACAATCACCATTTCATGAGGCGATAGTTCAACGTACATAGAAATGGTAGGTTTGTTACCAATTATATGGAAATTTGTGTAACTTTAGAAATAAAAAATAAAATAATAACATATTATAATATTTGGGATACTTATTTTATTATATAATCTTGAAATAAGTGGATTTTAGGTGGTGTTTAATGAAAATGAAACATAAGATCTTGAGGAATGATGTCACCTATTCTTTGGGTAACTCATTTTTCTTTTCACCAAAGGGTTTACTTGGATGGGTTTGTTAAAAAATAGAGGATTATATCTTTATGGGACAGGTTTTGGGGGTTATTTGAGTATATTTCAGGTGATCCAATGTTATTTATAGGTGTGAGGAAGTGGGAGCGTTGAATACCTTTTTATAGTGGTTGAGGAGCGGCATTCATGTAAATTTTTTAAAAGGGAATCCCACAAACGTTTTAAAATTTAATGTGGCTCCTATAAGAGATAATATTATATTAATGTGATTATTGGGTATAAATATGTCCATAAAAATACTTTTAGACCAGTTTTTATCTTATTTTGGGGCTTGAGTGCAATATTTAGTCCTTTGTTAAGATAATTTTCCTCTTAATAGCTGTAATTAATTTTAATCACATTAAGAAATATTTTTGTTTGAAAAAATAGATTAAATTATTAAATTATATATTATTCTTATTTCAAATATGTAATCCATTTTCCAAATTCGAATAACATAAGTTTTAGTAATTAATTTAAAATTTATCCTACAGATAGGACATAAATGCTTGTTTTTAAAGTAAAAACGTTCAAAAGATTTCTATGTTTTTATATCCAATTACAGTGTGAAATTGATTAAAATGAAACATATTTGATTAATATATATATATATATATGTCATAATTTTACTTTAAAATATATTTAAAATATAATTTATCCTTACAAATAAATTAGACAAAAAAGCAGTTTTGAATAAAAATTCTATATTTTTGACTTTTCATCAAAAAATGAAACATTACAAAAAAATTCCAAAAATTCTCCCTAAGCTAATAATTATGATACTTTTTAAAAAATCTTGTTTATTTGGTCATTTTATATTCATAAAAGTAGTAAAATTCAAATATAAAGTAAGTGTGCCATTAAATAGTTGTCAAATTGTCTGTATATAAATACAGTTTTTATGCAAAATATTTGGTTCGTTTTTATGTTATGATAATGAAATGTGTATAATTAATGTAAAAAATAAATTATTGAATATATATTTTATATAATTTACATTAATATCACTCACTAATTTTAGTTACTTTAATTTATTAGGATAAAATGACTTGATGAGCATAAAAATAATTTTTTATAAACCCATTCCCTTTATATTCGATTTCTTCTTATAATAATTTATAATTAATTTTTAACCAATTAATTCATACATTTATTTTCATAATTTATTTAATCAATTTCATAATAATTAATTTAATTAATTGGTTATTTCTTATTATATTACATAATAAAAATTTTATTAATATATTACTGTTCAGTAAAACTCCGTCTTGAGTGTTATGCAAGACGTTGAGGAAATTTAGTCTTGAATGAATTGTAATCTAACCTCATTGTTCCATGTAGATAAAGAGAAAATATATGTTTTCAATAACATAATATTAACATGGTGTTTTGTATAAATAAATCTAAGATACAAATTAAATTTATTCTAATATGAAAATATTAATTCATGGGGTGTTAAATTCATCCCACTTTAATTAAGTTGAATCGTCACATTTTAAAATTGACCTTATAAATCAAGGTACTAATATTTGAATACAAAATATTATTTAAAAACCTACACCGTGAATAGGTCTAATACCACATATTTTTAATAAGATAGAAAGAGAATTATAATGGTCATGTAATGAGGTTCACAAGTAAGAGAACATATGTCGGAAATGGAAACATGGATTCAGAAGAAAAATATAACAATCATGTTTTGGTTGAAAGTGATAGAGAAAATGTTCATTTGGATGTTTATAACCACAAATACTAACCCATTTTTACGAAAATGGTCATTGATATCATAAAAAATGGAGAAAATAATAATTTTTTCTGTTTTAAAACCATTTTTCCTATAGTTGTGGAATTATTTCACCCTATAATAATATAAGAAAATATATGTTTCTATTTCATAAAAAAAATATTATTCCTTGGTTATTCATTGAACTATTTGTATTTATTTTTTTAGCACATGGTGAATCATATGGTGAATTAATAAATTAACATATAAAACCTCATCTAAAGATCAACTTAATCCATTTCATAAATTGATAAATTTTTCAAAAGATTAGGATCCAACCCATTAGAATGAAGGTTGACGAATTTCCAAAATTAACATGTCAAATAACATGAAATGGATTTTAATCACTACATTCCAGACATGTGAATTTGTTAATAACTTAAATTAAAATAAAATATTATTGCAAACATGTCAGATTCTTATTCCTTAAATAGAACATAAACTGTTCGATATATTCATTCAATCCAAAATTGACATAAACTGCCTCAATGATATCATAAAAATATATATCAATAAATCATTATTCATTTCTAAGGTAGTAAAAATTTATCCAATTTATGTTGTGAAAACCAATAATTTATTTACCCAAGCAGTATTTATTTAGCATTAGGAACATATTAACGATTATCATTCCCTCAACCGTGTGTTATGAAAAGAGTTTTAATTTATACTAACTAACTTTTCTCTGTACCATTCATCATATGATATTGAATCCTTTTCGAAAAAGTATTACAGTATAATCCTCATATATTCTAAAATTCTTATAACCATAACAACCTTTATAAAATACAAAAATGACATAATTCTTGAATCCAAATGTAATCACATTAATCAGTCCTCTTCAAATGTTGTAGTAGAATAATCATGACCACAATCCATTAGCATCTTTTGGGGTATATTAAATTGACGTACAAGACATTGATTTACATAGTGTCATGTATCATTGAAGTGGAAGCATTACACATTAGAATTTGTTTTTCTTTCCCTTGTAATCAATAAATTTGTGTCCTTTTTCTATACACTTATAAAAAACTCCCATTACCATCAAGCATGTACCGGGGTGTTTCTTCCCATAATTACCACTTGTGGAAAAATACATCTTTCACCTATTCCCTTTGAACAAATTTTGACATGCCATCCTCTTATTTTTTTTATTTCCTTAATGTCCATTGGACATAGAGAATTATTTACCCAACTCATTTTCACATGATTCTATTTATTCATATAATTATAATTCTTAAGAAACTAATTCCCTTCTAGATTTTATCCTAAGACCATAAAATATTCGATCCATCATACTATTTTGATCATGTAAATTTGTGTGGTTCACATTCGTTCTAATAAGATCCATTTTTAAATGATAAAACACACAATATTAGTTCATATAATTGTGAAAAATATTGTATAATCCCAAAACTATTAAAATAATCAGCATAAATTGAAAATGTTATTCTTAGATAATCTTATAATCATAAACATGGTTTATTCGGTTACATATTCACTTTTAAATCCATCATAATGTTATGTAAAAAATGTGAATTATCCTAAGACTATCCCCTAGTAGTATCAAACTAGTTTCAAAGTAAGGCATGTTGTTGTGTACTAGGTTATAAAGAGTAGGATCGAAGCACCTTTTTAGAGTTGTTACCCCACGGTACATTTGTTTCAGAACCACATCCATTTGTAGTATCCAGACAATTATGTATTTCTAAGAATACCCATGTAATATCTACCTTACCAAAATTCTAGGATGTTATTATATACATATCCTCACTGTCTATCTTTTGGATATATTGCATAATCCATGATTTATAAACCTACCTTCCAAGGTTACTAATTAACCTACTCTGATACTAACTATAATGATCCGTCCCTATAAATCCATGAGCCGATGCATTTATTTGTTTCATTGGAATAGATACAAGCTTCAAGTAACAAGGGACCAAATATTTTAATAATTTTTAAAATCCTGATTACATACATGATACCCATATTAATTTGGGAGATAAAAAATAGAACATAATGAATAATAAAATGAAATGAATATCATAATTGAAAGCTTATTCAAATATTACTTGTTCATAATCCGGTGAAGGGAAACATATTAAGGGTGAACTCAAATTCTTAGTAAGGGTAAAGTAAAATATAATAAATAATGAATAAATGAGAGTAAATCAATATATAAATGAAAATAACTAACAACACAGTCCATTCAGATAAACAATATAAGGAATAATCAATATGATAAGGTGAGAAAATGAAACAAATTCCATTTAATCAATAATATGAGAATGAAATGCATCCATAGATATATTAAAACAATAATATAATATCTAATAATAATAAATTAATTTTCAATAAAGTAAATTTTTAATTATTGGATGTCATGTTTCTCAAAAACATTATACCTTTACTATCAAGATTAGATAGCCCAGACTATTCTGATTTGAACAACTGATTTGTCTCATGAGACTACTAATGCATTGAGGGGTTTTCATTAACTGGTCCCCAACACATAGGGCTTTCATTAAATGGCCCAAACTTGTTTATTTCATTATAAAATAATTTCTGGTATATAAATAAATATATTTAATTCGAAAATATTGTTCCTTATCAAAATATATCCATATTGAATAGAAGAAATAGATTTATCAATAATCTAGCAGTTAATCAAATAATTGTAAAAGTGAACACCATTTATAAATATTGTACATAGTTTAAGAAATAATAATATCCATCTCCCAAGAATGTGGTAATTTAAAAAATTATTAAATCAAAAATTATTACAATAAATAGATTATCTCAGGATAAATTTAATAATTACAAAAGAATGTATGATTGCAAAGACAACTTTTACAACTTGGGAATTTTCGACCTAAACCCCTACAGTGAGAAAATTAAAAGTAAAAAATGAAATACCATGTAGTATGATTCAATCATGATATTAATTTATAAATTGATTTTATATTCACCACAAAAATGTTAATTTGTGTAAATTAACAAATATGGTCCATGGAATATAAATTGAGATGAAAACCCTTACCTTAAGTATGTCTTCAACGTGTGCCTTAATATTCATAAATAATAAAATTATGTTAATTATTTACCTTATTCAGAATTTTTTTTAATTTTTATCGTTACATTTATTTTACTTATTAATATTTTTTAAACAACTACTCAAACAACTAAGTTTATGTCAGGTTTTTTGACCATATTTGATTTATGTATCAAAACTGACATTGGTAGGTCAACAATGGTCAAAGGGGTCATTATATAAGCCTATAAAGAATAAAAATCCTGAATGAATATAATATTTATACATAAATTATACTTTTAAAACCAATAATGAAATATGGTCATGAAAAACTAAGCAACCTAACAATCATGCAGACGATATGTCAAGCATACATAGGAGTAACGTTCCAATTTTTCAATGATTGTTATTAAAAGAAGGTAAGTAAATAAATATTATTCCATAATGATAACTATACAATAAATATTTTTTAAGTCATATATATTTATAAATATAATTATTTTCATGTAAAAGGTATCACATCGTGTTGGGGATGTGGTAGTCCACACGTCCATGACTAATGATATCACATTTTAGTCTCTGAAAAGGGAAACAATGAAAATGTTATACTATGTTTGTAGAAATTTAATTAAGTCATGAATATCATATATATGTAATTTATGTTAAATATTTTCATTTAAACCATCATTTATACATTCCATGTATAGATTTAATGAATCACATCGCTTTGAGGAGGCGGTAGTCCACAAGTCCAACAATAATGTCATCTTATTTACAAAAAATGGAGAGCATAAATGTATGTGTTATATAAAAAAAGAATAAATAATTTATAAATAATTCATATATATAATATATAAATATATTATCTATCGTAATTCCCCCCATGATAGGTGGTAAAGGGAAAAACAAATAGTCATTGTTTCGTGAGCTGATAGTTAGTCAAACACATAAATGGTAGTTATCTTACACATTACATGTAATTGTGTGTATGTGTAGATAAAAAAATTAAAATAAGACCATATAAGAATATTTATTATAATTATTAAATATGTAATCATGTAATAATAATATTTTAGATGGTGGAGTGTGAAACCAAAACAAAATAGTTTTAGGTAGGATGTTACCTCTTCCTTGGGTAATTCCATTTGGTTTACTCCAGAAATCTTCCGTGGATGGATTTATACCCAAAGCGATGATTATAATATGAGGATAGTGATTTTTTGAGATTTTTTGAGTAGATTTTTTGAGATCCAAATGGATTGAGAGTTGTATGGAAGTTGGTGTGGTGAGTGCCTTTTACAGTGGAGGAGTGGGATTCTTATAAATTTTTGAAAAGAGAATTCCACCCACTAGTGGATCCAATAATGGAAAAATTACATATGAAAGAGGATAAGTTCACAATATTTCCATAAAATTACATTTGGAAAATTTTCTAGGTTATTTTGAGAGTTATGATTATGGTTTGTCCATTCATTAAGCTAAATTTTCTCTTAATTATTGTAATTAATTTTAATCACACTCACTAATATATTTGGTAAAAAGCTATGATAATGTTATTATAAATTATATATTATTCCAATTAAAAATATGGATTCTATTTTTCTAGATTCCAATCACATAATCGGTATAAAATAAATTAGAAGTAATCCCACGGATAGGATGACAGTGTATGTTTTTAATGTAAAAGCGTCCAAACATTTCATTTGTTTTTATATCCAAATTAATTTTTTTTTGATTAAAATGACATAAATTTAATTAATTGATATACAAATGATATAATTTTACTTTAAAATATATTTAATTTTTTTTATCCTCAAAAAAAATTATATTAAAAATCATTTAAGAATTAAAATTCAGTATTTTTAACTATTCATTAAAAATGAAACTTTACAAACAAAATATAAAAAATTAACCCGAATATGATTTTTTTGTTATGATTTTAAAAAATAATTTTACCTTTTCAGATTAAATTCATCATATTTCAAAATTAATATTTGAATTAGGTTCCCCATTAAAAGGTGGTAAAATTGCCTTTATAAAAATATATATTTTTACGTGAAAAACTGGGATTGTTCTTATCATATGCTTATCAAATCTATTTGATGAATAAAAAAACTATTTGATTGAATATAATATAAATATATTAAATTAATATCACTCAATAATAATAATTATTTTAATTTATTTAGGTAAAATATCTTTGTGATCATAAAATAGTTTCTTTATAAAAACATTCCCTTTATATTCAATTGGTACTTATATTCATTTTTAATTATTTCTTACCAATGAATTAAACAATATATTTTAATAAGTTAGTTAATACTATTGATAATAATAAATTTAACAACAATTTTTTATCTTATTATGTTAAATAATAATATATTTTTTATAATATATTATTATTCTTTAAAACTTGGTCTTATGTGTTACGCAAGCCATCAAAGAAAGTTAGTATTGCAGGTAGTGCAAGTTAACCTCAATGATCAATGTAGATAAAGCTATTTTTTTGTTACATAATATTAACATAGTGTTTTGTATAAATTAATATAGTAAAAAAATTTAATGTTTTCTAGAAGGAAAATATTGTAATGTCTTGCAGTGTTACAACTAGTTTAGGGAATCAATTGATTTTAACTATTAATCTTAATATCTCCAATATCCTTTAGGATTGAACCTATTCTTCTTATTCATGAGAGTATTGTGGTTTATTTTTACAGAGATAGAGATTTATTTCATGTATCATTAGTCACTATTATTATTTTTTGATTAACCCAACAAAAATAAATGACAATTAATTTATTGAGATAGAATTTGTGATAAAATATAATTTAATTACCAACCAATACTTAAATAATAATATAAAAAATGTTAAAAAACATTCCACATATAAAAATAATAATATTTTATATTTTGAGTGCTAAATTTCACAATAATTATTTTCTTATTTTAGTAAGTTCAAAATAATTAATTTCACCGAACACACCATTGGCCTGTTTGAAATATTTGACAATTATTGAAAAACTGAAAAATTATTTAATTAAAGATTTCATTCATCAATATATATTTTTTTGACTTCTATAACATGAATAAAATTATACCTTATTCTTGAAAATAATATTTAATTTGAAATATATAATTAAATATAATTTAATCGAGATCAATTGAAACACATAGTGTGTGACCCTCTAGTATTTTTTCTTATTGGCATTATGAAGACTTACACAATATTAAAGGTTGATATTTTGAAATGGGTCAAAGAACATGAGAGAAAGAACAGTATTCTGAAATTTCGATAACAACACATGAATGCTCACTATGTAATATAATCCCTTTATAAAAATACCTCATCATAGAAGATTCACATCCATGTCAACAACACATATGCTCAATACATCTTTATTTTATTATTTGAAATAGACTTATTGATACCACATAGTTAGGGTTTTTAATGTGAAGGATATATTGTAATAAAATGGCTGAGATATCAACATCCCTAAAGATGAAAGGGAAAAAAAATCCTTCCTTGACATATACATTAATAACATGTCATTATTTATTCACCCAACATACCCTACTCCCATTAAACACATGATGAGACCATTTTTGTTCAGTAAATCGAAGTGAACACAACATAAAATGAGTTGATTATAATTTTAAATTATATTGAATATTACATACATTCACATATAAAAATATCCAATGACAAAACAACAGGTGGAATTTATATCGACGGGTCTATTCATATAATCTCCCGTCTTGGAGATTACTACGTGTGAACATCATGAGAAGAATCCTCATTTTCTAATGTGCACTCTCACAAGAAAATCACATTCCATGGGTCCAATCGTAGAATGTTAAATAATCTTAAAACATTATTCAATAATAAAATCATATAATTTCATGTTTCTGAACTTCACCGGAATCATCTACATCCTTATCAACATGAATTATACCCAAGGTAATTATTAAATTAATGTCATGTATAAAAATGAAAAATATGTAACAAGATATTTCATTAATAATGAAATCATAGAATATTTATATAATAAAATTAAAAATAGTTTTCCTAGGATTCCAAATTCAATAGGTGTTATAAACTTATCATATCTCTTTTTAGATGGGATATGGTGTTAATGATTATATGGATAAACATTCATATGTAGAGATCAAATAATAAGTGAAAATACAGGTGTTTAATGATTCTAGTATACCACCACTTCATTATTTTATGCTCTTTAGACTATAAATGTATGGGTGAACCGAGTTAAAAATAATTTTTTCCTCTTCACATTCTTTATCTCCTTAAATATATTATGAGGGAGAGATATGTTCCTAAAAACAATGGAATGTGTTCATTATCGATGGTTATTTAATAGAAATTGACATAGCCCAATTCACCACTCCTATCATGTTATTCACCTTAAATGGTGCAAAAATATATTATTATAATGATTCTGATATATTATCATTATATATAAGTATGACTTAGATATTAACCTATCTTATTTTTCTTATTATTATATGGATTCTTTGGTTAGTGATGGAGATTGTAGTTGTAAGTGAATATCTACTAGGTTTTATAACTTGCTGTTGGTCGGTAAGATGTGGTAGTTATGGATTTTATTGTGATATTTGACAGTTTTCTCTGACATACCGTGGATTTGATTTATAGATTGTAAATAGATAGTTAAATGTTTAGTGCAGTTGGGAGGTAAAATGTGTTTGTGGAGTCAAATGTATTTTTTTACGATCTTATATATACGAGTAGTCACTTTACTTCAATTAAAACTCATTATTGGGTTGATAGTGTTATTTCTAGTAATTATAGAAGGCTATTAATATCTCACTAACCAGATATATTACCTGATTATGTGGTTAGTTATACTCTATATTGTATTTGAATCACATTTTTTGTAGACATTCTCAAAGATCTTCGTTATCAACATTCATGATGGTTTAAATTTGAAAGTTTTTTTATTAGAATGATTGATTTTTTGTATAATGTAATGGGGTTTGGGAGTGTATATTAGGTTTTACATGCATTCAGAGGTATTTGTAATCAATTATAGAATAAAAAATGGGAATTATTCAATGAAAAAATGTTTGGATGGAATTTTTTGAAGGATTATTTTGGAAAATATAGTTATTCTCAAGTCATTTATCATTCGAGTGTCTCTCCTAATTTTATTTTCAAAGGGTGATTGATTCCTCATGCGTAGAATAAACAGCAGGGATGGGAGGGAATGATTTTGGAAAAAATATCTATATATTATTATAAATGATATGGTAGTAAGAATAATTATTTCTTCCTTGCTAAAAAATCTTAGAGATAAAAGGAAAATTTTAGTATTTTGGTATTCAAACATATATGGGGCCTTAGGTGGATGATGAAATTGGGAATTGTAACCAATTTTTGAATTATTATTTTCATTTTTTATTATTTTTATTTAGTTTACTTTGATATAGATTATATGTTTTTTAATGTTTAATATACATTGATATTAATGCTTATCTCTTGGATACTTTTTCTATGGAGGAAATTTGGAATTATATTTTCCCAATAAATCCATGTTATACACAAATAACTAATGTTATATATCCTTTACATTTCATATTTTTTGAAATATTGTCACAAAATTTGTAACTAATGTTATTTTATCTTTTTTATATTCCACATTTCAACATTCATGTATTTATTTCAACTATACCAGGTTAATTCATATGGTCAAGTTTCCTTCCAAATTTTTCAATTACTCCTTATTATCCAGTATAATGGGATTTAGAGTATTGGTATTATGGTTATTCTAATTGGTCATTGAAGGTATTTTAAGATATTATTTCCATTATATAATGTGTATTTATTCTCATTAGGGTAATTTCAGATAATATTTTTTTTTCAGTTTGAGATTCATAATTATATTAAAAAGCATAGAAATGGTTTATCGGTTTTTATAGATATTAAATTAGATTTGAGTAAATTTTATCATTTGATCGAGTAGTTTTATATTTCAATAGTCAAACATTACCTAATATTTAATACTATTTTTTCTAATTTGATTACATATTTTTTAACCAAATATCATTTTCATTTATTATTAATGGAAAAAGGGAATTGTGAGGCCTTATAGAAGACTGAGGAAGGGTGATCCATTTTCAGTATATTCTTTTCAACTTTTCTCAAATGCATTAATATTTTTTTTATTGTAACTATAGAAACAATTTAATGGTTTCAAGATTTATAGAGTTATTCTTTTATACTAACATAATTTTTTATTGATGATTACTTATTGTTTTTTGGGCTTTGAGATGAGTGTGAGTTAATGTTCTAGATATTGTTAATATTTATGAATGTTCTTCTGAAAAAATATTATGAAAAAATATGGTCTCTTATTTTAAAATCCACTTCATTAGAAGGCATTGAGGATGATATTAATGTTATACTGTTGGTATGTGATATCATGCATCATGGTAAGTATCATAGGATAACATTGATTATTTTTTCATCCCCTTATTAAGATTTTACTATATTTAATGAAAACATAATGAGTAAACTTAGTGAGTGGAAGGTAAAATTGTTATCAAATACTAGAATTTTTTTTATTTATTCAATGGGTCTTTCTTGAAAACATGTTTTTATTAGTTTATTTATTTTTCATAAATGGGTATGTTATTTTATTAATTATTTTTTGGATTTATTTTGGTGGAATAGTGATATTGGGTCCAATAATATATATTGGGTTAGCTGTTATATGTTGTCAAATATTAAATATATAGGTAGTATGTGATTTAAATACTTTAATTAAATTAATCTAGATATGTTTTTGAAATAATTATGGTAGTTATTAAAAAATTAAAATTATTTAGGCTCTTAAATCTATAAAGCTAAATATTTCCCACATGCGGAGTTTTATATTGGTATAATATGTTTAAAAAATTATTTTTTATATAGGGTATTATTAGAGGTTATGTATATGTTACAAGTGTGAAATCATTGGAGGTTTAGAAATGGTTATTCAATCTATGTTTAGTGTAACATGTAGCTTTCCTCTCCATTTGCATATTGGGTGGTATCTGCCTTTGGTGAATTTTTAAAGGGTTTGATATAGACAAAAGTCCAAGAAAAATATCTTGAATGAAGGAGAGATTACATGAGTCTGAAATGATGAAATTTTATTAAAATATTTACCAATAAAGGGATGTATATTATATGGTTATTCATCAAACCAGATGATATTGTTGTTGATTTCTTTGTCAGAAAAGTCATCCGCCACCATATTAGTTATAAAGAACCAAAAAATTCTATGTAATTTATTTAATTATTTGGGATTACTATGAGTCTATGATAATTGGCGGAGCATGATTCTGAGGCCCAGGGTGCCTGAAATGGATTTTTGAACTTTTTTAATGTACGTTCCATAAACACATGGGAGACATTTTCTATCTTTTGAATTGGTACATAGATTAAAAATCTATAGACACCATTGAATCTGTAGCACCAGGATTTTCTTAAGGGAGGCTTCACATCAACCGTAGTAGGCTGGGAGAAAAGGTTAGGTTTTTGACTTATTAAATAAAAGAAAAATAACATGTAATTGTTATTTTATTTTATTTTTCTCCAATGGATGAAGAGCGGTGTTGAGATTAGTGATTTTTCAATCCATTTAATGGCTTGACTCATCAATTGCATAACTTTGCTGCTGTGAACTAAAAGAGGTTCATTAATTCATTTAATGAACCTCATTAATTCCCCAATGAATTACTCACCTTTTCCAGCTCCTATTTAAATAGTTCTCAGGGTAGGGTTTTGGCACGGCTTTTTCAAGCGTGGTAACTCTAACAAAGTCCTACGGAAAGATCTACCAGGAGGATGAGACTGGATTCAGCGAGCAGTGACGAGTGCCCTCTAATCACGAACCACCAAAAACGATGAAGGAATATCCGTCGATCATCATTACCAGATGTCACATCCAGGTAGGGATTTTTGTCTACGATATTGTTACATTCCTAGTTCCTCGTTCTTGATTTATACAACGAATGGGGATCAATAGACCAACTAGTTGATCCACAGATAGTTCTTTAAACATGAGAGGTTTATGTGGGGTTACAAGTTGAGAGTTATTTCTAAATTTTCTGATTATTTCTAACACCCCTTGTTAAAATGATAACGAGGAGGGTTTAGACCAATCAGAATAAAGCATAGACCCACAGTGGATCTTGTTGTTCTTGTGTTTCTAGTACGCGGCTAGAAAATGTGACCAAAAGGTAGAGTTAGGGGTCATGCAGAGATGGTAGGAACTCGAGAGACTTGTAGGCACAAATGACACCAAGAAAAGACCACCAAAACACGTCTTGTGGCTTGTGGAAGGAACTGCCTACGCCCCAAGCTGGCAGCAGTTGGCGGAGTCCGGAGGAGGCCCCCTACAACCAGCCGGGGCGGTGGGACGGCATCACACCGTCATGCACCATGGTGGCCAAAGGTGGTTAGCCCGAGTTGGCCACACGGTTGATGGTCGACACCCTTAGGCACTGATGGGGGCAGTAGCCTCGGCCAGTGGGCCGTATAAGGAAGGGGCGGTGCGACCCAGTGTTTCACCGTGTCGCCTAGAGATCGGTCGTCCATTTGGATGACCTTTGCACGCATTCGGGAAACATTCCACTGACTGGAAGAAACCGCTCTGCGTCCGCTAGGCCAGCTGAAAAAAATGGCCAGCCATCAGGCGGACCCGGCCAACTGCGTTCGGGCCCACGAACAAGGCAGGCCGACCCCTATGGGCCTGATTTAGTGAACCAGGCTGACCCTTAATGGTTTGTACTCGGGAAAGGTCAGGTAGACCCCGAGACCCATTGCGTCAGGCCGACCTGACCGTGTCGGACCGGGCCCAGACCCAACCGACCCCTGAATAATGGAACGCTCGTAACCGATGAACATGGTGTCCATTTGACATGCCATTATAGGCATTGTGACCCTTTTGGGAAGTGGTCCCTTTGTCAAATTATAGGGGGCCAACCATGTTAGGCCGGACCGAGGTGCGATCACCCCTGTTTCACAGAAAGGGGTGTAACAAACATAATGGGTTTTCGATTGACACGTCGTATATGTCATAAGGACATTTGTGACAAGGAAGTACTTTATAGATACTCTAAGTGAGTTTTGACAGGGTTTGTCATGCAACTTGGGATGGATCAGACTTGAATCCAATCGGTCCCTTTTTACCAAAGTGCCAATATCTCACAGGTCGGGCGTCCGATTGATGCGCCGTCCCTCACCTTGGGACCCCTATAATGGGGCAGTCCCTTGGGTATTATTTTTTCAGGACATCCTACTGGTGGAAATATGTCTGATGGCTTGAGGAGTATAATTTTCCGGGGATCAGGTGTGCTTTGTGCGAGAATCCTGTGGCTGGTTATGACATAAAGAAGAATGGTGACCAATAAGGGTCAGCATCAGAAACTTTAGAGTGGGATGATCTAGTCGTACAAAAAATCATCACTAACTATATACCAGTGACCAATATGGGTCAACACCAGTGACCAATACAGGTCATCACCAACGACCAATACGGGTCAGAACCAGCAACCAATAGCAATCAGCACCAGTGACCAATACTGGCTAGCATCAGCGACCAATACGGGTCAACATCTAGTGACCAATACGGGTCATTATACAGTGACCTATAAATGTCAGTGGTAGAGTTACTACAGATAGGATGATCTAGCTTTACGACTTGTAATCCTTATCCTAGTAACCTTGAAGTTATACCGTTAGAGTGAGCTGTCAATTTTTCTTTGTGTTTCATGATTTAGACTGTGCTGGTGATATTACCATTGTAGTATTTCTTTTGATTTTTTCCTTTGTGTATTACTGAGAGATATTTGGGGGTCTCTGGGGTCCCTTAGTGAGTTGTTATACTCACCCTTGCATGAGCTCCACTCACACGTGTGTGTCTGGTGCAGACAACTAATGCTCTAAGGTATACATCAGAGGTTTGGGACTTGGTGGAGCTTGGTGCGATGCCTATTTAATTTCTTTTTAGTTTCTAGGGATTTTATTTTGGCCAACTGTTTTCAGTTATTGTTGTACTTGTGGTTGCAATTTTCACTTTTGGTTATACATTAATTTTGATGTTTCTTTACTTTAGTTTCTCTTTTTGGGTGTGTACAGATCTCTATTACAATGCCTTCCCTGTTCGGGAAAAGCCTTCATGTGCTAGTCACCAACCCCTGGCATATGGAAGGTGGGTTTGGGGTAGTCATGTCCAGGCCTCATGGGATAGGTTGTGAAAAGGTGGTTTTAGAGGGAGGCTAGTTCTACCAGAATAACTAAGAATATACTTTTAATGAGGAAATGGTGTAATGTGTCTTGAGTTCAGTTATTAGTACAGGAAGTCATGTGTTGGTGTGGTGGCCGACGTATCCATACACCAGGAACCTAAATTTTGTTTCCTGACTCAGTACATTAAAACACATGCTTCTAGTGTTTTGAAAAGATTTCATGATATTTCTTGATTCATCTCAACAAGAATAACTTATTGACTCTGGTGCATCTGTTTCTTACAAGATTCCTCCACGAAGACAGCCATCCATGATTCTGGTTAGAGATCGTGATAGTGGTCCACCAAGCGACGAGACGTCGGTATAGGGACCATTTATAGTGATGGAACCTTCAAGTTGTGTACAAGCACCACCACCACCCATGGAGAAGTAGATTATACCTTTTGATCATGCACACTAGATGAGCACATTGAACGAGTTCCAGAGATAGAGGCCTCTAAGGTTTCAAGGTGAGACAGACCCCAAGGTAGGAGAGTAATGGCTTGAGGTGGTTTCGTGGGTCTTTCACTTGGTAGAGAGAGCCACCGTGAAGATGGAGATCTTGGCCGGTATCCTTCTTCAGGGCTCGATATGACGATGGTGGATCTTGACGCTCTAGGTGCATGACGAGAGGACCCTCACCTGGCCAGACGTTGAGAGCATTTTCAGGGTGGATTTCGTGCCAACAACATTACGCTTTTTGCATTTTAAGGAGCTATTACACTGTATTAGGGCATCCAGACTGTGGCTCAATACTCAGAGAGATTTAATGACACCTCCTGATACTCCACCGACATATTAAGAGACCCTTACATCAGAGCCTAGACTTTTGAGAAGGGTCTCCAATGAGAGATCAGAGCTGCAATAGTTTATCTCCGCATCCCGATGTAGGCAGGGGTGCTAGAGAAATATTTGCTAATGGAGAGCTTCCTTGCCGAGTAGGCACCGACAGTGAGAGCCCCTACTGGACGATAGGTAGTAGAGTCATCTTCATCTTGAAGTAGGCATACGAACCAGAAGCCCAAGTGGGATAGACCTTTCGGAGGGTGACCCAGGGATGTAGGGTCAATGTGCAAGTCTTGAGAGGCCGCGGGATCCACCAGTAAGGCATGATCTATTTTTCATGTGGGGTACATGGTCATAGAGCTCAGGAATATCCACCTACCCATGCAGATGATCTGAAAATGGTGGAGGGGCCACCAAGGTAGTGGCAGTGATAAAAGAATGAGCATCATCCAGGCTGCAGACGAGGTAGGGGAGAAGGACGCACAATGGGAGGTGGTCGGGGTCACCAAGAACTTCTACCACCACCCTAGGAAGACCACCACGAGATCAGGGAGTAGGTGGATGGGGAAGGGCCTAGCTACAAGAAGTACAGGCTCCCGATCTTGACATCCCTAAGATGGTATAAGGTAAAATCTCTATCTTCTCTACTTAAGGAGCATTTCTTATTGACCCAGGTGCTAGCCATTCTTTCTTTTCCATAAACTTTGTTCATGATTTTGAGATTCCGACTGAGCTTTTAGCTTGAATTCATTGTTAGGATACTCTTATGGGAGGAGATTCAGTGGTCACACATTGGTGCCAAAAGTGTGATCTTACTCTCATAGGAGAGGGTTTCAGAGGAGATCTTCAAGTAGTGGGATTGAAGCCTGGTGACATCATTCTAGGCATGGACTGGCTATTAGTAGTTCACACACAGATTGACTTCATGAAGTTTATAGTGAGATTTATGGATAGAGATGGAGGCTAGTTTTCCATTTTTGGTGAGAAGGAAAACACAACATCATGAGATGGACTTGCGCTCATTAGGGTGTAGCTGATTACATATCAACTATCTTGCATGACCTTCAACACAGTGGATGAGGGGAGGCCACAGTTCCTAGCGGTGGTGGACGAGTATGTGGACGTCTTTCCAGAAGTTGTCCTAGGAATACCTTCACGAAGAGAGGTAGACTTCCACATTGACTTTTACATAGAAATAACACCAATATCTACACCAGCATATCATATGGCCCTTGAAATGCTCCAGGAGTTGATGGTACAGTTGGAGGACTTATAGAAGAAGGGATTCATAAGGCCCAATGATTCTCTATGGGCATCCCAGGTATTGTTTACCAAGAAGGAATACATAAGTCTGAGGATATGCGCTGATATCTAGTGCCTAAAACAGGTGATTTTAAAGATCATTTATCCTCTGATGAGGATCGATGATCTCTTGGATTTTAAAGATAGACCTAGATCAGGCTATCACCAGCTTAGGGTACGAGACAATGACACACCGAAGACAACCCTAATATGTCAGTATGGCCATTAAAAGTTCTTAGTGATGCCCTTAAACATGAATAACACTCTAGTAGTGTTCATGGGGCTCATGAACAAGATCTTCCATCCACACCTTGATTGCTTTGTAGTTGTCTTCATCAACAACATCTTGTTGTACTCATCATCTAAGGAACAACATGCTATTCACTTGAGGATAGTTCTGGACACACTCCGCGAGTACAAGTTATATGTGAATCTCTCGAAGTGTGAGTTCTAGATACATAAGCTCCACTTATTGGGACACGTCATCTCATCGGTTGGAGTTATAGTCGATCCAGTGAATATTGAGGCAGTACATTCTTGGGAGCCACCGAGGAGTGTTACTGAGGTGCGGAGATTCCTTGGATTAGCAGGCTACTAACAGAAGTTCATACCTGATTTCACCAGAGTACCAGCACCTATGGATACCTCGACGAAGAAGGGGAAATAGTTAATGTGTTCAGATGCATTCTAGCAGATATTTCAATAGTTGTGGCAGAGCTTTACCAGGGCTCCCATCCTGAGGTTTTCGGAGGAGGGCACTGGATACATGGTTTACAATGATGCATCAGGGATCAGACTCGATTACATCCTTATGAAGGGTGGTATAGTGATTAATTATGGCTCAAGATAGCTGAGTCCTTAGGAGTATAATTATGTGAATCATTAATTGGAGTTGGAAGTAGTTGTTTACTCACTTAAGATGTGGTGACACTACTTGATGGGTGAGCGGTTCATTGTTTACTCAGAACATAAGAGTCTCGGATATGTCTTTACATAGACAGATCTGAATTTGAGACAGCGATGTTGGCTATAGGTCCTATAGGACTACGACTTTGAGATAGACTACACTCTTAGGAAGGGGAATGCAGTGGCATATGCACATAGCCGGAGATTGAGTTCATATCTACTAAACGAGGATTTAGATAAGTTAGCCTTGCTTCAGATATCCTATGTAGATAGAGATGAGACAATCTATATCCAGTCCATAGTATTTACCCCTTTTCTTATTCAGTGAATTACGGAGTCCCAACTCGGAGATAGTATCTATGAGACTACACGTTCTCAGATATCTTCAGGCCATGCACCTGACAAATATTCTGAAGGTGGGGATGAATCTATCCTTTTTAGAGGACATACAGTTGTACTAGTGGTGCTATGAGAGGATGTGTTGAGTGATATCTATATAAACCCCTTGGAAGTACATCCAGGCATGATAAAGATGTATCAATACCTCTAGCATTAGTACTGGTGGCCAGGGATGAAGAAAGCTATGGCATAGTTTGTTTCTAGATGCATAACTTGCCAGAAAGTGAAGGCTGAGCACCAGGTACCATCAGGCTCGACCCAACCCCTTGAAATACTAGATTGGATGTGGGAAGGGATATTGATGGACTTAATGATGGGGTTACCATGTACATCTAGAGGGCACAATACAATCTGGGTGATCATTGATCGACTCAACAACTCATCCCACTACCTTGCTATTCGAGAGAAGGGTTCAATAAAGATCCTGGGATGTATCTACATTCAGGAGATCGTGCAACTTCATGTGGTGCCTTTGATAATAGTCTCATACCATGATGCACAAATCACATCCCTGCTATGGAAAGGATTACAGGAGGCTTTCGGGAATCATCTTTGCTTGAGAACAACTTCTCACCCGTAGAAAGATGGTCAGACTGAGCGGACCATCCAGACCATAGAGGACATGATTCAGGCATGTGTCATAGATTTATTTCATAGTTTGAAGGATCACCTACCATCGGGGGAGTTCACGTACAAAAATTTATATCACTCCAACATTGGTATGGCCCCTTTTGAGGCATTGTATGGACAACCGTGCAGATTTCCCTTGTGCTAGATGGATCAAAGATAGCCCGTACTCGTGGGCCCAGAGATGGTACATGCTACCACTGAGAAGCTGAAGGTCATCTGAGAGCGGATGAAGACTTCACAGAGCCTACATAAGTCCTATGATGATAGGAAACAGAGAACACCATAGTTTCCGGAGGGGGACCACATATTCTTACGAGTCTCCCCTCGACGGGGACTATGAAGATTTATTCGTGGAAAAAAACTCTCATCAAGGTTTATCGGACTATTCCTGATACTTCGTATGATTGGCGAGGTGGCCTACCGCTTGGCACAACTACCGTAGTTGGAGATAGTGCATGACGTCTTCCACGTACCTTAGCTGAGGAGAGACGTGCATGACCAATCTCACATAATCAACTATCGTGAGCTGGATATTGACGACGGGGTAACTTTTGTATTGTACCCAGTGGAGATAGAGGATCGACAAGATTAGATCCTTCATGGGTGGTTGATACCTTTTGTGCGCATTCTGGGGTAACACAGGAATTCCCAAGAGAGCACATGGGTGACAGAGGCTCATATGAGTGACCAGTATGCCTCTTTGTATATGTAGCCTTGTATGTATTTAGAGAGGTAATTCCCCAATGTGGGGAAAATGTAAAGACATGAAAAATTCCATATAATTTTTTTAATTATTTTGGATTATTATGAGTCTGCGATAATTGAAGGCCAATGATTCTAAGGCCTAGTGTGCCCAGAATATATTTTTGAATTTTTTATAAGTTACATTATTTAAACGCACTGGCGACGTTTTATATCTTTCGAACCGGTGCTTAGATTAAAAATCATAAGAAACTGTTGAATCTGCAGTGCCAAGATTCACTTATTGGAGGATTCAATTCGACCGTAGTAGGCTAGGAGAAAAGGTTTATTTTTGGAATTTTTAATGAAAATTAAAATAACATGTAATTGGTATTTTCTTTTCATTTTCTCCAATGGATGAGTGGCAGTGGCTGGACAAGTGACTTTTCAATCTATTGAATTGCTTGACTCATAAACTACGTAACTCCACAATTTTTAATTAAAAGAGCTTAATTAACTCATTTAATGAACCTCAATAATTCCTAAATGCATTAATCACCTTTCCCCCTCCTACCTAAATGGAGCTTTGGGTGGGGTTTTGGCGTGGATTCTTCATGTTTGGAAAATCTGGCAAAGTCCAGCGGTAACATCCATATGGAGGATGAGATTGGATTCAATGGGCTACGACGAGTGCCACCGAATCACAAACCAATGACAAAGATTAAGGGATTTCTATCAATCGTCATCAGTAGACATCTCATCCAGGTAGGGGTTTCGGTTTTTGATATTGTAATATTACTCCTTCAATGTTTTTGATTTATATGAAAAACATGGATCATCCGAAAAATGGGTTGATCTGAGGATCGTTCTTTTGACAAGGAAGGTTAATGCAGGGTTACATGTCGGGAGTTATTTCTAAATTTTCTGATTGTTGTTAACACCACATGTTAAAATTCAATAGCGGAGGGCGTGGGACAATGCGAACAAGGCCCAGACCCTCCGCTGATCTTGTTGTTCTTGTGCTTCCCGTGCATGGGTAGGAAATGTGACGACAAGGTAGAGATAGGGGTCATGTAGAGGTGGCAGTGACCCAAGAGGCTCGTAGATTCAGATGACACCATGAACGGACCACCAAAACACGTCCGGTGGCCCACAGAATGAACTGCCGGAACACGTCTGGGGGCCCACAGAAAGAACCATCAGCGCACCACGCCAGCAGCCGTTGGGTGTGGCCAGAGGTGGCTGGCCCTAGCTGAACAAGCGGGATAAGGGTGGTGGAAGTAGCCTCGGCAGGAGGGGGCGGCGTGGCCCCGTTCTGCACCATGTCGGCGGCAGACCAGTTGACCATCTGGTCGACTGTTGCACGCGGTAAGGCATCGCCCCAATGTCCGGATGAAACGACCCCGCATCCGCAAGGCCAACTGGAGAAATGGTTCGCCATTAGGCGGATCCGGCAGGACAAGCCCAGCGGGCCAGTGCTGGTGGGATGATCCAACTGTGGCCCGGTCCCATGAACCAGCCAGGCCAAACCCAATGGGACGAAACCAGTGAAGTGTGCTAACTTATAATGTGCTAGATCCCGGTGGGGTTAGGTAGACCCTAGGACCCGTTTTGTCGGGCTAGCCGGACTGAGTGAGACCGGGACCAGACCCAACCTACCCCTTAATAAATCAATTCCCATAACTACCGAAATGGGTGTCCATTTGACACATTATCAGAGGAGTTGAGAACCCTTTTGAGAAGCATTCCCTTTGGCATATTTTGTTGGCCACGACCGAGCTGAGCTGGACTAAGGTGCGATCACCCCCATTTCACAGAAAGGGGTTTAACTAATAGAACATGCATTCGATCGACACGTCTTCTGGGGTATAAGTACCTTTGGGACAAGGCGGTCTTTTAGAGATACTCCAAGTGTGTTTTGAAGGAGTTTGACATACAACCTGGGTTGGATCAGTCTTGAATCCAACCTGACCTTTTTTACAAAAGTACGCATATCTCATAGGCTGAGCATCCAATCGATACACCGTATGTCACGTTGGGACCCCTATGATGGTGTGGTACCATGGTTATGATTTTTGTAAGACTTTGTAATGGTTGAAAATATGACCGCTGGATTCAGGAGAAGAATCTTCTGGGGATCAAGCGTGCTTCCTGCAAGAATCTTGTGGCTGAATGTGACAAGAAGAAGAAGAGTGACCAATACGGGTTTTCATTAGAAAACCCAAAGTGGGAAGATCTATATGTACGACTAATCATACCTACCTCTTTAGCAGAAACCAATACAGGTCAGCACCAACGTCCAATATGGGTGAACACCAGCGACCAATATGGGTCAGCACTGGCGACCAATATGGGTCAGCATCTAGCGACCAATATGTGTCAGTATATAGTTACATATCTGGGTAAACATTATAGTTACTAAGGATAAAATTATCTGTCTTTATGAATAGCCATTCCTATCCATGTTACCTAGATGTTATCACATTAGAGTGATCTGTATCTTTTTCTTTGTACTTCGTGATTTAGATCATGCTTGTGATATTACCTCTAGGGTATTTCTTGTGATGTTTTCCTTTGAGGATTACTGAGAGACCTTAGGGGGCCTTGGGTTCCCCTATTGAGTTGTTATACTCACCCCTACACAAGCTCCACCTGCACGTGGGTGTCTGGTGCAAACTACTGACGCTCTGAGGCAGACATTGGAGATTTGGGACTTGGTGGAGCATGTTACAATGGGAGCAGTCAATATCCTATTCACTGACTTCAGACATATAGCTACTACCCACCAGGTAGAGCTCTATGGTAGATGCGACAACTCTTTATGTTCTTTTCAATTTCTAGGGCTTGTATTCTGACCCACTGTTTTCAGTTTTCAGTTTTACTTGTGGTTGTACTTTACTTTCATGGTTATACCATACTTTTGTTTGTTGTTTACATCAGTCTTTATTTTTGTGTGTGTATATATATCTAAGGAAATGCCTTCCCTGTTTGAGAAAATACTTCAGGTTCTAGTCTCCAACCCTTGGATCATGGAAGGTAGGCTTGGGAGAGTCCCGTCGAGGCCCCATGGGATAGGTCATGACATTAGCTTCATGATAAACATTAGTGATGAAGAACTTGAGCTCCATGAATTTATAGAGGCATTCTTTCAATATTTTAGTGAGTTTCCATGAAAAAATGATTTATTCCATTCTGAATAGCTTACACAACAGTGGAAAAGCCACTTTCAATAAAAAGGGTTTTCCAACCCCTTTTTTTAGAAAATTGCACCGTGTGAATAACACTGACCATTTCATCCTCCAATGTGGAGGAAGTGTTACAGGTTCCAAAAAACTACAACTTTAATTTCCATTAATGTCCGAAAAAATGGCACCACATCCCATAGGTCTCAGGGTACATATTAATTCCCAATCAGAATTGATTTTTATGAATCCACATAGAGGATATTTCCAGAAGACCACATTATTTCGTGAGGTGATAGTTCATCATACAAATAAATTGTAGGTCTATTACCCATTTGATAGAATTGTGTGTATGTTTAGATAAAAAAATTAAAATAAAAAACATATAAGTATAATTAGGATAATTTTTAATTCCTTAATCATGTAATTATAAAATTTGAGGCGGTGGATAATGAAACTTAAACAATATAGTTTGAGGCAGGATGTTACCTCTTCCTTGGGTAACTCCTTTTGGTTTACACCATAAATCTTCCTTGGATAGATTTATACATTCTTATAAGATGAGGATACATTATTAGAGTATACTTTGGGAGATCCAAATCACTTGAGAGTTGTACGGAAGTTACAGTGGTGAGTTCCTTTTTATATTGGAGTAGGAGTGGGATTCTTATAAATTTTTGAAAAGAGAATTCAACCTTTATTTTCCATATCTCCAGTGAATCCGATAATGGAAAAGTTTCATATGAATGAGGAAAATGTCACTATATTTCCATAAAATTACTTTGGGGAAATTTTCTAGGTTATTTTGGGACATATGTTTAAGGTTTATCCATCCATTAATCTATTTTTTCTCTTAATTATTATAATTAATTTTAATTACATTCACCAATATATTTTGTAAAAAACTAATATAAAGTTATTATACATTATATACTATTCTAATTAAAAATATTTATTCTATTTTTCCAAATTCAAATCACATAAGTGGCATAAATTAATTTAACATTAATCCCAATGTATGTTTTTAAAGTAAAAGTGTCCAAACATTTTATTTGTTTTTATATCCAAGTTCAAATTATATTTGATTAAAATGGCCTAAATTTAATTAATTGATATAAAATTGATATAATGATACTTTAAAATAAATTTAAAATAGATTTTAGACTTATGAAAAATTATATTAAAAAGCATTTTTGAATTAAAATTCAGTATTTTCACTATTCATTAAAATATGAAATGTAAAAAAAATATTAATAAATAACACTAAAATTATTTTTATGTTATGATATAAAAAAGTAATTTAATTTTTTCATATTAAATCCATCAATGTTTAAAATTCAGATTTTAAGTAGGTTCCATATTAAAAGGTGGTAAAATTTCTTTTATAAAAATCTACCTTTTTATATACTAAACTGGGGTTATTCTTATCATATGCTTATCAAATGTATTTGATGAATAAAAAGATATTTAATTCAATATGTATATATATATATATATTACATTAATATACCTCAATAATTTTAATTAATTTAATTTATTCAGATGAAATGTCTTGGTGAGCATAAAATAGTTTTTTTATAAAAACATTCTTATTATATTCAATTGGTTCTTATATTAATTTCTATTTATTTTTTACCAATAAATTCAAAAATATATTTTAATAAGTTAGTTAATCCTATACATAATAATAAATTTAACAACTAGTTTTTATCTTATTATATTAAAAAATTATATTTTTAATAATATGTTATTATTCTGTAAAACTCATCCTTGTGTGTTACACAAGCCATCAAGGAAAGTTAATATTGCATGTAGTAAAATCTAACCTCAATGATCGATGTAGATAAAGCTATTTTTTTACATAATTTTAAAATAGTGTTTTATATAAAGAAATATAATATCAAAAATTGCATTTTTTCTAAATGGAAAATATTTTAATGTCTTGTGGTGTAACAACTAATGTAGAGAATTAATTGTTTTTAACTATTCATCTTAATACCTCCAAGATCCTTCAGGATTGAACTTATTCTTCTTATTCTTAAGAAGATTAAGGATTATTTTTATAGAGATAGATATTTATTTTGTGTATAATTAGTCTCTATAATGAATTTTTTATTAACCCTATAAAAATAAATTACAATTAATTTATAGAGATTGAATTTACGATAAAATATAATTTAATTACCTACCAATAATTAAATAATGTTATAAAAATTATTAGGCAAAAATACAGATAATAAAAACAATAATATTTTATATTTCTTGTGATAAATTTCACAATAATTTTTTTTGTAGGTTGAAAATTATTATTTTCACCGAACACACCCTTGGTTTGTTTAAAATCTTTGATGTTTATTCAATAATTGAATAAAATATTTAATTAAATATTTAATTCATCAATAAATATTTTTGTGATTTCTATAACATGAATAAAATTATTCATTAGTCTTTAGAATAATATTTATTTTAATAACTATAATTTAATATAATTTAATCGATATCAATGGAAACACATAGTGTGTGCACCTCTAGTATTCGTTCTCATTGGCATTATGAAAACTTAGACAGTATTAATGATTGATGTCTAGAAATGGGTCATAGAACATGAGATAAAGAACATAATTCTGATACATCAATAACCACATATGAATGATTACTATTTAATATAATCGGTTTATAAAAATACCTCATCCTAGAAGATTCATATCCATGTCACCAACACTTCTGTTCGATATATCTTTCTTTGATTATTTAAAATAAACTTGCTGATACACCATGTTTAAGGTATTTAATGTGATGGATATATTCTAATAAAAGGGCTGATATATCAATATCCATCAGGATGAAAGTGTAAAAACCCTTCCTTGACATATACTTTAATAACATATCATTATTAATTCACACAACATACCATACACCTTGTAAACATATGATGAGACTGTTTTGGTCAGTAAATCGAAGTGCGTGCAATATAAAATGAATTGATGATAATATTAAATTATTGGTATCATTACATAAGTTCAAAAATAAGAATATTAGATGAAAATACAATAGGTGGAATTTGTATCGATGCGTCTATTCTCATAATCTCTCGTCTTGGAGATTACTAAGTGTGAACTTCATGAGATGAATTCACATTCCCTTTTGTGTAATCTCACATGAAAATCACATTAAATATGTCCCATAATAGAATGTAAACTAATCTTAAAACATTATTTAATAATATAATCATATAATTTCATGTTTCTAAACATAACTGAAATCTTTTATGACCATATCAACTTGAATGATACCCTAGGTATAACACCCTGACTCTAGAAGCCCAGGGTCAGTGCATTATTACGTATCATTGGAATGATCACAAAATATAAATTCTCAAAAGAACAATTTATTTAGTAGCCTTGTAAGTACTAGATAAATTCATAAGGTTTAAATTACATCATAAATGGAAATTAAAACAACATTATATCCATAGGGAACATTGAGATCCCATAGACTATCCCTGTAGGTCAGTCATAATATACATTTCGCATCCTGGGAAAAATAAAACATAGAAAGGGGTGAGCTCAAATGCTCAGTAAGGATAACAATATAGTCAAATCCTTCATAAATAAGCACAAAAATTTAAGAAAATGTATAAGAATAAAAAAAGTCTTTGAAACCTAAACTTTAGCATAATATGGAAAAGATAAAATCAAAATAATTTCATTTACTTATTCACATTGATATTCAACTAGTCGAAAAATCACATGCAATATCAATAGCCACTTTCATAATGATGGAATGCATAATACCAGACTTTCATAACCACATATTCAAGGACTTTTGTGAAGACTACAAATAATACTTTGTCAAGGTCTTGTGCCAAGACCCTAATTTGTCTCATGAGACCTACCGATGCATCAAGGAGCTATAGCGGGTTCCACCCGTCACTTACTAAGTCAAATGCATTCCTCATGTAAAAAGGTTTAAACATAACATAAATATTTGTATTAATACTAGCATGTAAAATGTCAATACTTTATCCATAAACCATGAATGGTATAAAAATAACACATCCAAATTCAAACATATCACAAAACCTTCAATACAATATGGAAGAATTATTTCATAATGAATCGACCTCAAACAAGTTGAATATCTATCCAAGGATGTTGACATAGATGAATTGAATCTATTTTAAAGAAATGACTCTTTCTATTTTGAAACCCTTTAAATGAAAACCTTTATTTTGGAAATATTCTTATAATCTTGTAATGGAAGCTTCTAAGGTGTTAAAAAATAGGAAATTAGCCACACCCGCCGTATAAGTTAAAAAAACATGCTTACATTAATTTTGTTGAAAAGGTCATAAGGTAACTTGTTTGGAAAACGATGAAAATATTCCTTTCAAAACATTTTATAAAGATTTAAACAAGGGTTTAAATTAATTTAACCCATAGTCTAGAAAATAGTAAAAATGTTTTGGAATTGATTTTTAAGAAACATGTATGTGGATGATAGAGATGTCCCAGTAGATACTTACATAAAAAAAATCTTGGATAATAAAGAGATTGTGAAATTAACCCTCTCCTTGTACATTTCCTTGTTTGAGGGTAGGTTAACCTCCTATATAATTGTAAAATAATTGTTATTAAATTATACAAGAATCATATATATTAATATTATATCATTTATGATATTTTAACATTTCTTTATTAATAATATTTTAGTATTATCGTCATTTTGGGTATACTTTGTTACGTAAGTAATGTTTATTATGGATAGGATGTATCATATTTCTATTCAGAATGATATTATGTCTGTAAACATTATTTTTAGTCATCTAATAAAAATTAGTCTTGAATGGACACGATGGGGAATGAATGACATCACATTAGTGGAGACTATAATCCGTATGTACGCACGAGCGACAATATCATTATTTTGATATTAAAATAATATATAATTGGATGATATATCATATATAAAGAATAATTATCATGTTATATTTATTATTTACATCAATTACACCTCATTATTATACCTATCCAAATAATAATGTATTGAATAACAATTACACCACGACGTGGAGACGGTAAGCCGTACGTACGCACGTATGGTGACATGTCATTCAAAGGATGGAAAGAATACTGAATATGGTTGTACCATATTTATAATAACATAATAGTATGTAGAATATACTGGAGTTTTTATTTTATAATGAAAACAACAAAGAAATAGGAAGTGGAAGAAGAAAAGAACATGAAAGAGGTGATGAAATATTTACCTCTTCTTTGGGTTGTTTCTTTTTATTTGATCAAAAGGGATCCTTAGGTTTCCTTTATGACTAAATTAAGGCCTCTATAATAAATATAGAGATGTTGGGAGGATATTTTGGTTGGGTTTTTACGATCCAAATGCTTGAGAAGTGTGAGAAATGGGTAGGAAGTGAGGGCTTTTTATATGAGAGAGGGGGGATCTTTAAGAAAGTTTGAAATAATTATTTTATTATAACATCATCATCTGTTTCAAAAGGTAAAATATTCATTAATAAAAAATTTAAGATGACTCATGGGGGTAATAAAATAATCCAATAAGAATTGAACAGGATTTGTATATTTTGTAATATTTATAATCTTATTTATTTAAATCATTTATTAATGAGGTAAATATTGCATCATTATTGTGTAATAAATAATTTAATTTATATGATGTAAAAAAATATAAAACAAAAACCATTATATAGGAAATTTATTTAGCTTTCCAAATAATATTTACAGTTGAAATGATAACTTATATAACCCCATGTAAAAATTTATATACTGAAATATATTTGTTTATGTCACTTTTGTCTTTACTTTAAATTAATTAATATAAAATGTCATTATTACTCCCATGTGGCTCCAAGGGGTCCCAAATTCAACCGAATGATTCCCATGGTCTGTTATGTATCATCCAATAGGATTAGAAAACATTTTAGTGTAATTTAATATTATTATAATATTATATTTTACCCTTATTTAGTTTATTTACCCTTTAATCGTGGTAAATAAAATACTTACCAAAGTAATTAGTCAAAATGTCTAAAAATAAAAGTTACCTATTTACAAAATTTATACCTCCTGATTATAAATATGTAATCCAATTTTCTAAATTCAAACGATAGAAGTGGCAGAAAATAATTTAAAATTAATTCCCGCTCTCAAAACAAAAAGCGTGTTTTTATGAAATAATAACTATCAAAATTTTGACACTTGTTGACATTCAGTTTAAATGTAAAATTACATCCAATGACTAACAATGGATTAAATAGTAAAAATATAATCTAATTATACTTTAAAACGACTCAAAATTATAATTTAACACTTTAAATTATTTTGATTAAAAAATTTATTTTTAATTTAAATTTATATTTTTTAATATTAATCAAAAATATGAATGTTATCAGAAAAGTTCCAAACATTTACCCTAAGATAATTTTGATATTCCAAATCCAAAAATAAAGTCCATTTTGAAAGATAAAATTTATATAATTTTAAAAAGTGGGTATTACTATTCATAACAGGTACATTGATTGGTCGCAGTGTGATAGAATATCGAAGCTGCGTAGAATGCAAGCTATTGTATTATTCAAAGGGTAACGTATCGTAGAAGTTTGGGGTGTTACATTCTCCACTCATTCAAATAATTTCATCCATGAATTTTCTAGAATAATAATGCCAAAAATGATTTGGGTGGTTCTTCATCATAAGTTTCTCGGGTTCCCACGTTGCCTCTTCCATATTATGGTTTCTCCATAGAACTTTTACCGGAAGAGTTTTCCGGTTTCTCAACACTTGTTATCTGGTATAAAGAATCTTGACAGGCTCTTCACAATAAGACAAATTGGGTTCCAGTTCTAATTCCTCCTAGGTGAGTACATGTGTTGGGTCTAGCATGTATTTTCTCAATAGTGATGTGTGGAAGACATCATGAACTTTTGAGAGACTTGGTGGCATTTCCAAATGGGAAGCTACATACCCAATTAGTTTTAGGATTTTGAAAGGTCCAATGTACTTGGGAATGAATTTACCCTTTTTACTGAATCGTATAATTCCCTTCCATAGAGATTCCTTCAAGGAAACATGATCTCTAAAAGGAAATTCTAAATCCTTCCTTCGGTTATCGGCATAGATCTTCTTCTTACTTTGATCTACTTTGATATGGGTTTGGATTAACTTCACCTTTTCGATTGTTTATTCAACAAGTTCTGGGCCTACATGTTTTATTTCACAAACATCATCCCAAAAATGTTGGTGTGCGACATCTCTTTCCAAAAAACGCTTCATATGGTGCCATCTGAATACTTGAATGAAAGCTATTATTATATGAAAATTCTTCCAGGGGTAAATATTGATCCCACATACCTTGAAAGTCAAGTGAGAAGGATCCCAAATGTCTTCTAAGGTTTGAATTGTTCATTACGATTGTCCATCAGTTTGAGGCTGGTAGGCAGTGCTCAAACGAAGTTCACTATCCAAGGCCTTCTGAAGAATTTTCCAGAATCTTGATGTAAAATGAGGATCACGATCAGAAACAATCGATAGGGGTACACTATGAATTATTATAACTTCATTAATATATAGTCTTTCCAGATATTCAAGTGTGAAATCATCTCTTATAGCAAGAAAATGTGATGACTTGGTAAAACAATCAACAATGACCCATATTGCGTCATTCCTTCTAGGAATCTTTCGTATCCCCATTACAAAGTTCATTGTAATATCATCCCATTTCTACTTAGGTATGGGAAGCGGTTTCATGACTCCTCTAGGCTGTTGCCTTCCAGCTTTCACTTGTTGACAAACCATACATCTTGACACAAAATCAACAATCTCCCTCTTCATGTTTTCCCACCAAAAATGTTCCTTCAAATCCCTATATATCTTGGTGCTACCATTGTGTATAGAGAAATTGGAACTATGAAAATCATCCAACAATTCCCTTTTTAGATCATGTATATTGGTAACATAAAGTCTCTTCCCAAATATCAAAATTCCATCTTCATACACAAAGACAATCAATCTCCCATCATTCATAGCTTTAATCTTCTTTTGAAACTGCTCATCATCAACTTGAGAAATTTTTATCCTTTCTAATAAAGATGGTTTGGAAACTGTTTGAAAAAGTATAGATGATCCACCTTCTATAGTTATTCCCATATCCATATTTACTGGATCCATGATAATAATATCCCTTTTAACTCTCATCTTGGTCAAAACATCAAGATCTTTTCTGCTCAAAGCATCTTCCACCTTATTTTCCTTCCCCGGGTGGTAGTGTATCGTGCAATCATAATCCTTGATTAGTTCAAGAAATTGTCTTTGGAGCATGTTGAGTTCTTTTTGTGAGAAAATATACTTCAAACTCTTGTGATCGGTATATATCTTACATTTTTCACCATAGAGATAATGTATCTATATCTTCAAACCAAATATTAAAAATTATAACTCAAGATCATGTGTAGGATAGTTTTTCCCATGAATTTTTAGCTTTCGTGATGCAGAGGAAATAATAATATCATTCTACATAAGGACACAACCAAGTCCTTTCTTTTAAGCATAACTATAAATAAAAAACCCATCATTCCCTGATGGTTGAGTCAATATAAAAACATTGACTAATATTCTATTCAGTTCTTCAAAACAGTATTCACACTCTTTTCTCCAAACAAATTTAACCCCTTATCGTGTGAGCTTTATTAATGGGTTATCTAACCAGGTAAAATTATGGAAAAATTGTCAATAATGACATACTAAGTCAAAAAAAAACCGCGTACCTCGGTTATAATCGTTGGTTCTATCCATTCTAGGATTGCCTTGGTCTGAGAAGGATCAACAAGGATTCCATCCTTAGAGAAAATATAGCCAAGAAAAGAAATCCCATGAAGCCAAAATTCACACTTGATAAACTTACCATATAATTCATGTCTTCTAAGAGTCTTCAGGATAATGCGCAAGTTATTTTCATGATCTTCATAGATTTGGGAGTATACCAAGAAATCACCAATAAATACCACTACAAAGTCATCAAGATATTCCTTGAAAACCCTATTCATTAGATCCATGAAGACAGAGGGTGCATTATTCACTCCAAAATGCATTATTGTAAACTTGTAATGCCAGTACCTTGTGAAAAATGCTATATTCAGAATGTCTTACTTCTTCACACACAACCGATGAAATCCAGATCAAAGCTCAATCTTTTAAAAGTTTTGATCTCCATGAAGTTGGTCAAATAAATTATCAATGTGAGGTAGGGGATACATGTTTTTTATTGTAATAGAATTGATCTCCCTATAGACAATGCACAACCTCATAGATCCATATTTATTATTAACAAATAGGATAGGGGCTCCCCATAGAGAAACACTATGGAGAATAAATCCCTTATTAATCAATTCCTCTAGTTGTTTCTTTAGTTCCACTAATTCCATTTTGGCCATTTTATAAGGGGTCTTTGATATGGACCTTGAACCCGGAATTAACTCAATGGAAAACTCAATTTCTCATTCAGGAGGATGTCTAGGTAAATCCTATGGAAATACATCAACATACTCTTGCACAATAGGTACATGCTTTTTCTGAACATTCTTTTCATCACCCACAATTATTTCATTTTCTTCCCCACAATAATTTAATTTAGTTAAGCTACTGGGGGTGGATCTGGATAAGAATTAAGTGGTGAGGTTTCTTCTCTAAAGATAAGGTACTCATTATCATCATAAAAAATTGTAATATCCTTCTTATTACAATAAATTTTCTCATCATGGTCTGAAAGCCAATCCATACCAAGGATTATATCAAATTCAATCATGGGTATGATGATCATATCAGCAGATAAAGAACATTTATATGCCATAATAGGGACTGATTCACAAATATTTGTGGCCATGAAACTTCCCTTAGGAGTTTTGACTGACAAATCACTTGTTAAATCAAATTTAAAATATCTAATTTTCTTAGCAAATAGGGAATATATGAAATAATGAAATGATCCAAAATAAAAAAAAGCATTTTTGAAACATGAAGAAACCATTAAATTACCTTCCACCACGTCTTTCGAAGCATCAACCTCAGCAGTTGTGATAGAATAAGCTGAGCCTTGATCTATTGGCCTTTTCTAAGTTAAGTTCCCCTGACTATTAGGAAATTCATTCGCATAATTCCCCCTTTATCTACAATTTTAGAATTAAACATCTATAGCCTCTTTCTTCCCCTTGGAATCATGAGCTTGGTGGCCTTTTCACCACACTTGTAACATACTCTCATTCCCTTTAGGCAAGTACGAGGGTGTTTCCTCCCACATTTACTATAGGATAGATATTAAACTTTTACCTTCTTCCCCTTATTTCCATTTCAAGAGTGTTCATCATATCTCTTCTTCTCTTCCATGGGTTTAATGTTATAAGACTTAGAATATTATTTTTCTGTCTTGATAGCACATGAGACAATATCTTCATAGGACATGAAGGATTGTGAGACTAATGTTTAATGGAGAAATGGTTTTAACCCATAAAATAAATGATCAATATTACTTCTTGGGTTATATATATAATTTTATACATGCCTTGCTAAACTTTTAAATTTATCTTCATACTTTGCAACATTGTTATCATCCTTTTTCCTCAGACTCAGAAATTGTTTTTCCATATCTGATCGATGGTCATGAGGAAAGTATTTTTCTAAGAAAAGATATTTAAATATCCTCTATTACAAATTTGATACTTAATCATCTTCCTTTGTGTTTGGAATCAATTACTACCATTGATCAACATCTCTAGGGATGTGGTAAACTGCCATGAAAACTTTTTCCCTTTTTCTACTCCCCATGGAAAGGAATTTTTTCTCTATGGAATTTATCCATTGCTCAGATACTAGTGGAATTTTACCCCCATTGAACATTGGTGGTTGTTGCCTCATGAAGCGATCTAACATTGATCCTCCATGCTCTGGATTAGGGTGCTCCATACGGTTAAGGTTATTATTCATAACCTCAGTGATTTGTCCCAATATAGTGATAAGCTGATCAGCACCAGTTGTATCACCAGCTCCACTATAATTATCTTGAGTAGGAGGGATGTATCTACATGGATTGCAAGCATTGATACAGTTTCCATTCCTTCCACTAGGTTCCATTTCTAAACAATTGAATAAACTTGATTAGTTTAGGAATCAAAATACACAATTCCAAACTTGAAAAATACTTAACATAAATTGAACTATTTATGGATATAATACATAATCCTAAAAAAGGGTTTTCATTGAGGAAGTATATACTCATAAACCCTTCATAATGGTTTGTAAAGAAAATTATAATTATCCTAAGAATATCCCCCAGGAGTGTCGTAACCAAAAGTGCAGCAAGGCCTATTGTCGTGGTCCAGTTTCGATTCGAGTCTATCTCAAAGCGGTGTTTTCGGGGTTTACCCCTAGGTATATCTATACCAGAGCCACATATACTTTCTTGTATCCTGATAGGGATTTATTGATTGGAAAACTCACAAAATATATAGAATAAAAAAATTCTATGAATTTCTTCAATACTAATCCTCAAAGTCTATCTCAAGGCTATGTGTTCAAATCAGAGTTTATCTAAATCTAGTTTCCAAGGTTTGTACTAAAATTCCACTGATACCAACTATAGAGACTCAACCCCAGAAGCCCAGATTTGATGCATTATTACTTATCATTGGCATGATCACAAAAGATCACATCTCGAAAGACCGATTAGTTAAGTAGCAATGTAAGTACTAGATACATTCACAAGGTTTACATTACATCATAAAATAGAAAAGTAAAACAAAATTGTTTCCATATACAAAACTGAGATCCCATAGACTATCCCTGTAGGTCATTCATAATATACTTTTTCACATCTTGGAATCCATAAAACATAGAAAGGGGTGAGCTCAGATGCTCAGTATGGATAACAATATAGTAGAAACTTTCATAAATAAGCATAAACATTAATGGAAATTTATAAGACTAAAACAAAAGCCTTTTAAACCTAAACTTTAGCATAATATGGAAATGATAAAATCAAAATAATTTCATTTACTTATTCACATGGATATTCTACTAGTCGAATAATCACATGAAATATCAATAACCAAATTCATAATGATGGAATGCATAATTCCAGACTTTTATAACCACATATTCAAGGCCTTGTGGCAAGAATACAAATAATATTTTGTCAAGGCCTTGTACCAAGACACTAGTTTGTCCCATGAGACCTAAAGATGCATCGATTAGCCATAACGGGCTCCACCAATCACTTACTAAGTCCAATACATTCCTCATATGAAAAGGCATAAACATAACATAAACATTCATCTTAAAACTAGCATACGAAATATCAATACGTTATCCATAAAACATGAATTGTATAAAAATAACACATCCATAGTAAAAAATATCAAAAAACATTCTATAAAATACATAATAATTATTTCATTATGAATCTACTTCAAACAACTTGAAAATATATCCAAGGATGTTGACATAGATTAAATGAAACTATTTGAATGAATTGTCCCTTTCTATTTTGAAACCAATTAAAAGAAAATATTTATTTTGGAAATATTTTTATAAGATTTTAAGGGAATCTTATAAGGTGTTATAATGGATAAAATTAGTGGCACCTGCCGTATAAGTTTAAAAAACATTCTGGCATTAATTTTGTTGAAAATGTAATAAGGTACCTTATTTGGAAAATGACGGAAATATTCGTTTCAAACCATTTTATAAAAAATTAAAAAATGGTTTAAAAGACTTTAACCCATAGTCTAGTAAATAGTAATATTCTTTTGGAATACATTTTTAAGAAACATGGATGTGGATCATAGAGATGTCCCAGTAAATACTTATGTAAAAATAATCTCGGATAATAAAAATATTGTGAAATTAAGCCTTACCTTGTACTTTTCCTTGGTCGAGGGTAGGTTAACCTCCTGTATAATGGTGAAATAATTGTTATTTAATTATACAAGAATCATATTCTTTAATATGATATCATATATTATCTTTTATAATTGCTTTGTTAATAATATTTTAATACTATCATCATTTCAGGTGGTAATTGATTCATTTTTGTTTATATGATTTGTTACGTATGTAATATTTGTTATTGATAGGATGTATCTTATTTATATTCAGAATTATATTAAGTCTTTAATTATTATTTTTAATCTTCTAAAGAAAATTAGTCTAGAATGGACATGATGGGGAATGAACCTCATCGCATTCGTGGAGACGGTAATCCGTACGTAAGCACTAGCGACAATATCATTATTCTGATATTAAAATAATATATAATTGGATGATATATCATATATAAATAATCATTATCATGTTATATTTATTATTTACATCAATCAAACATCATTATTATACCTATCCAAATAATAATGTCTTGAATAACAATTACACCACGACATGGAGACGGTAAACCGTACGTACGCACGTATGGTGACATGTCATTCAAAGGACGGATAGAATAATGAATATGGTTGTACCATATTTATAATAACATCAAAGTATATAGAAGATACTGGATTTATTATTTTAGAATGGAAACAACAAAGAAAGAGGAAGTGGAAGAAGAAAAGAACTTGAAAGAGGTGATGATATATTTACCTCTTCTTCGGGTTCTTCTTTTTGATTTTATCTAAAGTGATCCTTAGGTTAGATTTATCACTAAATTAAGGCCTCTAGAATGAATTGAGGGATTTTGGAAGGATATTTGGGTAGGTTTTGTACGAGTCAAACTCTTGATAAGTGTTAGAAATGGGTAGGAAGTGAGGTCTTTTTATAAGAAAGAAGAGGGGATCTTTAGGAATGTTTGAAACAATTATTTTATTATAACCTCTTCTGCAGTTTAAAAAGGTCAAATATTCTTTAAAAAAATTTAAGATGATTCACGATCGAAATAAAATAATCAAACAATAATTGGAAAGGTTTTGGATATTGTTTTAATATATATTATATTATTTATTTAAACCATTTATTAATGAGGTAAATATTGCATCATTATTGTGTCATAAATAATTTAATTTATTTGATGTAAAAAAATTATAAAAAAACTACCATGATGTAGAAAATATTTTTATATTTCCAAATAATATTTATAGTTGAAAAGATAACTTATATAACCCCATGTAAAAATTTATTTACTAAAAGATATTTGTTTAGGTCATTTTTGTCTTAACTTTAAATTGATTAATATAAAATGTTATTATTACTCCCATGTGGCTCCATGGGGTCCCAAATTCAACCCAAGTATGGAAATGGTCGGATATTTATCATAAAATAGGATTAGGACACATTTTAGGGTAATTTATATTATTATAATATTTTATTTTACCCTTATTTATTATATTTACCCTTTTATCATGGTAAATAAAATATTTACCGTTGTAATTATTCAAAATGTATAAACAAATTACCTATTTACACAATTTGGACCTTCTGATTCTAAATATAGAATCAATTTTTCTAAATTAAAAAAACATAAGTCGAAGAAATTAATTTAAAATTAATTCCCGTTGTTAAAACAAAACGCGTGTTTTTAAGAAATAATAACCATTAAAAGATTGACACTTTTTTATTTTCATTTTAAATGTGAAATTTCATCCAATGACCAAAATCGAATTAAATGGTAAAAATATAATATAGTTATACTTTAAAACCACTAAAAATTATAATTTAACACTATAAATTATTTTGATTAAAAAAGTTGTTTTTAATTAAAATTTAGTATTTTTCACTATTAATAAAAAATATGAATCTTATCTGAAAAGTTCCAAAAATTCACCATAATCTAATTTTGATATTACAAATCAAAAAGTGAAGTCCATTTTTAAAGGAAAAATTTATAAAATTTTAAAAAATGGGTATTTCTATTCATAACAGCTACTTTGATTGGTCATGAAGTGTTAGAATCTCGAAGTTGTGTACAATGCAAGCTATTTAATTATTCAAATGGAAACACACCGTGTAATCTTGGGGTTTTACACTTGGAAATTATTAAATTAATTTCATATAAAACAATGAAAAATATGTAACAAGATATTTCATTCATGATGACATTATCGAATATTTATGTAGTCAAATTAAAAATAGTTTTTCCTAGGATTCCATCTTCAATAGGTGTTATACACTTATCATATCTTTTTAAGATGGGATATGGGGATAATGAATATACTGATAAACATCCATATATAGAGGTTAAATAATAATTGAGAATACATGTGTTTAGTGACTCAAGTAAATCACCACTTCATTATTTTATGCTTATTAGACTATAAAAGAATGGGTGAACCAAGTTAAAAATAAAATTTTCCCTCTTCAAATTCTCTATCTCCTTAAATATATTATAAGGGAAATATATGTTCCTAAAAACAGTGGAACATTTTCATTATATAAGGTTATTTAAAACAAATCTACATAGCCCAATTCACTACTCCTATCATGTTATTCACCTTACATGGTTCTAGAATCAATTATCATAATGATTATGAAGTATGATCATTATATATAAGTATGACTTAGATATTAAACTATTATATTTTTCCTAGTATTATATGGATTCATTAGTTAAGGATGGGTATTTTAGTATTAAGTGAATATTTAGTAGGTTTTATAATTTCTTGTTGGTTGGTCTTTAGTGGAAATCACGGCCTTTTTTGTGATATTTGAAAATTTTCACTTACATACCATGGATTTGTTTAATAGATCTTTAATAGATAGTAAAATGTTTAGAGAAATTTCGAGGTAAATTGTTTTTGTGGAGTCAAATGGATTTTTTTATGATCTTATATATATGGGTAGTCACTTTACATCAATTAACATTCAATATTAGGGTGATAGTGTTACTTCTAGACTTTATAGAAGACTTTTCATATGTCACTAGCTGGAGATGTTATATAATTATGGGGTTAATTATACTCCATGTTTTTTTGAATCAAATTTTTTAGACATTATCAAAGATCATTTTTATCAACATTCATGAAGATTTGGATTTGAATGTTTTTATTAGAATGTTTTATTTTTAGGATAATGTGATGGGGTCTGGGAGTGTAGATTTTGTTTTACAAGGTTTCAAAGGTAATTGTAATCGATTATAGAATAAAAATTGGCTATTATTTAATGAAATAAAGGTTTGGATGGAAATGTTTTGAGTATTATTTCATAAAATAGAGTTATTCTCAAGACATTTTATCATTATAGTGTCTCTCCTAATTATATTTTAGAAGGGTGATTGATTCCTCATGAGTAGAATAATCTTCTCGCATGGGAGGGAATTATTTTGGAAAAATTCTCTATATATTATTATAAATGATACGGTTGTAGGAATAATTATTGCTTCGTTGCTAAAAAATCTCAGAGAAAGAAGGCTAATTATACTATTTTGGTATTCACACATATATGGGGCCATGGGTGGTTAATGAAATTGGGAATTGTAACCTATGTTTTGAATTACTATTTTCATGTTTTTATTGTTTTTCTCTTGTTAATTTTGATATAGATTTTATATTTTTTAAATATAAGATATATATTGGTATTAATGTTTATCTCTTGGATACTTTTCCTATGGAAGAAAATTTTCATGATCTTTTCCAAATGAATCTATGTTATGCACAAATAACTAATTGTATATATCCTCGACTTTTCAAGATTTTTGATATATTGTCACAAAATTTCTAACTAATGTTGTTTTATCTTTTTTCTATTCTACATTTCAGCATTCATGTTTTTATTTCAACTATAGCATGTTAATTGATATGGTCAAGTTTCCTTCACCATTTTTCAATTAATACCTATATCTTGTATAATGGGATTTATAATATTGGTACTATGGTTCTTGTAATTTGTTATTAAAGGTATTTTTAGATATTATTTTCCCTATATAATCTTCATTTATTCCCATTCAGGTAATTTTATATACTATTGTTTCTTCATTTTGAGATTCATAATTATATTAAAAATCATAGAAATGGGTTATCAGTTTTTATAGATATTAAATTAGATTTGAGTAAATTTTATCATTTGACTGAATAGTTTTATATTTCCATGGCCATTCATTACCGCACATTTAATCCTATTTTTTCTAATTTGCTTTCATATTTTTTTAACCGAATATTATTATCATTTATTAATAATGGAAAAAAGGGAACTGTGAGGCCTTATAGAAGACTGAGGAAGGGAGATCCATTTTCACTATATGATTTCTGCTTTTCTCAAATGCCATATGATTTTTTTAGATATTGTAATTAAGGTAATAATTTAATGGTTTGAAGATTTATAGTGTCATTCCATTAGAATCACATAATTTTTTTTATTGATGATTACCTTTTGTTTTTTGAGCTTTGAGATTATTGTGAGTTAATGTTCTTGATATTGTTAATCTTTATGGATGTGCTTCTAAAAAGATAATATGAATACATTAGTGAGCGGATGGTAAAATTGTTATCAAAGACTTGACACACTATTTTGATTTATTCAATGGCTCTTTCATGAATTTTTCTATGAGTTTATTTATTTTTCATCAATGGGTATGAGATTTTATTTATTTAATTTTTGATTTATTTTGGTCAAAACGTGATATTGGGTCCGAGAATATTTATTTGGTTTGATGGGATATGTTGTAAAATATTAAATATATTGGTGGTATGAGATTTAGGAACTTTCATGACATTAATATAGATATGTTTTTGAAATAATGATGGAAAATATTAATAAACTAAAATTCATTTGGCGATAAAATCTTTAAAGGTAAATATTTCTCACTTGGGGAGTTTTATATTGATAGAATATTTTTAAAACCTCATGTTTTATATAAGTTATTATTATAGGTTATGTATATGTTACAAGTGTGAATTTAATAGAGGTTTGGAAAAAGGTTCTTCAATATCAGTTTAGTGTAATATTTAGCCATCCTCTGTATCTGCCTATTGGGTGGTGTCTGCCTTTGGTGAATTTTTAAAGGGGGAGCCATGAACAAAAGGCCAAGACAAATTTATTCAAAGGAAGAGAGATTACATCAGTCTATCTGATGAAATTTTATTAAAATATTTCTCAAGAAAGGGATGTAGATTATATGGTTATTCATCAAACCAAGTGATCTCTTGTTGATATCATTGTTGAAAAGGCCATCCGCTACCAGGTTAGCAGTATAGACCCGGAAAATTCCTTATGATTTTTTAATTATATTGGATTATTACGAGTCTGTGATAATTGGCAGCCCGTGATTCCGATGACTAGTGTGCATGAAATATATTTTTTAACTTTTTTAATGTACATTCAGTAAATGTGCGGGAAACATTTTATATATTTTGAACTAGTGCTCAGATTAAAAATATGGGGACACCGTTGAATCCGTAGCACCACGATTCGCTTAAGGGAGGATTCACTTCAACCGTAGTAGGTCAGGAGAAAAAGTTAGTTTTTGGTATTTTTATAGAAAAGTAATATAACATGTAATTATTATTTTATTTTCCTTTTCTCCAATGGATGAGCGAAGGTGGTGGGACCGGTGACTTGTCAATACATTTAATGGCTTGACTCATTAACTTTGTAACTCCATAATTGTGAAGTAAAAGAGGTTCATTATTTTATTTAATGAACCTTATTAATTACTCAACACATTACTCACCTTTCCCCCCACCTATTTAAATAGAACTCAAGGTGAGGTTTTGGAATGAATTCTTCATGTGAGGAAACATTGGTGAAGTCTTGCGAAAACATCCACATGGAGGACGAGGCTGGATTCCGTGAGCAGTGACGAGCACCACCAAATCAAGAACCAACGACAACGAAGAAGGATGTTCCGTTGATCATCGTCAGCAGATGTCTCATCGAGGTAAGGGTTTTTGTTTTGGATATTGTAATATTCAACCTTTGACATTCATTATTTTTATTAATAATGCAGATTAACAGAACAATGTGTTGATCCCTGGATCGTTTTTTAAACACGGGATGTTGATGCAAGGTTAACAATTGGGAGTTATTTCCAAATCTTCTGAAAGTTACAATCACCCCTTGTTAAAATGCTAACACTGAGGGTGCATACCAATAAAAATAAGGCTTGGACCCTCTTCTGATCATGTTGTTCTTGTATAACCCATGCGCAACCAGGAAATGTGACGACAAGGTAGAGATATGGGTAAGGAAGAGGCCGTAGTGACATGAGAGGCTCATAGGTGTAGACGACACAGAGAATGGACCACCAGAACACGTCCGATGGCCCGTGGATGGAACCGCTGGCATGCCATGCCGGAAGCGGTCGACAGTGGATGGAGGAGGCCTGTGGTTACTAGAAGTGAGCAGTTGGAAGGTGACGCACCGTCCCGCGCCGTGTTCGCCTGTGGTAGTTGGCCCAAACCGCCTGCGCGGTATAAGGGTGGCGCCCGCAGAAACCACCGATGGTAGTAGCCACAACCAGTAGGCTATAGTAGAAGGGGCGGCACAACCCCGCACAACGCCTCATCGGCTAGAGACTGGTCATCCATCGGGCCGACCAACGCACGTGGTGGCGCAGTACACCACCGGTTGGACGAAACGACCATTTGTCCATGGGGCCAGCTAGAGAAATGGTTCGCTAACTGGCCAGCTGGGCCAGACCCACCAAACATGATGAGACGTATCTAAGGCCCGGTGGGCCGGGCCCCCCATGACCAAGCTGACCAACAAGCTGGGCCAACCCCAACGGGCATGACCTAGTTAAATGGGCTGACCCTTAACTGGCTGGACCCGAGCGGGGTTAGGTAGACCCTGGGACCCGTTGCGTCCGGCTGACCTGACTGAGTCGAACTAGGCCCAGACCCAACCCAACCCCAAATAAAGGAATGACTGTAATTGGAAAACCTGGTGTCCGTTTGACACGCCATTAGAGGTGTTGGGACTCTTTTTGGGAAGTAGTCCCTTTGGCATATTCTGGTGGGCTCGACTGAGTCGGGCCAGACTGCGGTGCAATCACCCATGTTGCATGGGAATGGGTTTAGCTAATAGACTGGGCGTCCGATTAATGCACCGTCTATTGAATAGGACCTCTATAACATGGTGGTCCTTTGTAGACTCTAAAAGTGAGTTTTGACTGATTTTGACATGAAACCTAGGTTTGATCATAATTGAATCCAACCGGGCCCTTTTTACAAAAGACCCCATATCTCACAGGTCGGGTGTCTGATCGACACATTGTCTGTCACATTGGGACCCCTATGATGGGGAGATCACATGGGTATGATTTTTTCAGGACTTTGTACTAGTTTAAATATGACTGATGGTTTGAGGAGAAGAATCATCCAGGGATCAGGTGGGTTTCATACGGGAATCTAGTGACTGGCTGTGACATGAAGAAGAAGAGTGACCAATATGGGTAAACATCAAAAACTCCAATGTGGGATGATCTAGCTGTAAAAATAATCATCCCTACATTTTTACTAGAAACCAATATGGGTCAAAACTAGCAATGAATATGGGTCAACACCAGCGACCAATACGGGTCAGCACCAGTGACCAATACGGGTCACCACTAGAAACCAATACAGGTCAGCATCTAGTAACCAATATGGGTAAGCATACATTGACCTATATGGGTCAGCAGTAGAGTAATTACAGATAAGATGATCTGGCTTTACGACTAGTCATCCCTATCCTAGTAACCTTGAAGTAATACCATTAGATTGAGCTAAAACCTTTTCTTTGTGGTTCATGATTTAGACCTTTCTTACGATATTACCTTTGTGGTATTTCTTGTGATGTTTTTCTTTGTGGATTATTGAAATATATTCGGGGGTCTCAGGGTCCCTTACTGAGTTGTTATACTCACCCCTACATGGGCTCCGCCCATATGTGTGTATCTGGTGTAGACTACTAATGCTTCAAGAAACACTTTAAAGGTTCGGGATATGGAGAATCTTGGTGCGATGGGAGAAATCGATATCCCCTTCTTTGACATTAGACATATAGCTACTACCCTCTAGGTAGAGCTCTTGGGAAGATGCAACAACTATTTAATTTTTTTTTAGTTTCAAGGGCTATTATTGCAGCACACTATTTCCAGTTTATAGTTGTACTTGTGGTTGTACTCTTCTCTCATGGTTATACATTACTTTTGTTTGTTGTTTATATTAGTTTCCTTTTTTGGGCATGCACATATCTCTAAGGAAATGCCTTCCATGTTTGATAAAAACCTTTAGATGCTAGTCACCAACCCCTGGCCTATGGAAGGTGTGCTTGGGGTAGTCATGTCTGGGCCCCTTGGGATAGGTCGTGACAAAGTGGTATCAGAGGGAGGTTGGTTCTTCCAAAATAACTAAGAGTATATATTAATGAGTCAATGGTGTAGTATCTATTGATTTCAGTTTTCAGTATAGGGAGTCTAGTGTTGGTGCAGCGGCCGACGTATCAATATACTAGGACCCTAAATTCTGATTTCCAACTTAGTACAAGAAAACACTGGTCAGTAGTGTTTTGAAAAGTTTTCTTGATCTTTCTTGAGTCAGATCACTAGGTATAACTTATTGACCATGTCACATCTATTCCTTACAGGATTCCCCCATGAAAAAAACCAGCTATTATTCTGGTTAGAGATCGTGTCATTAGTTCACCAAGTGACGAGATGTCAGTATAGGGACCACTCACTGTGATGGAACCTTCGGGTGGTGTACAAGCAGCAGCAGCACCCGTGGAGTAGTGGATTCTACCAATGGATCATGCATTCCAGAGGAGCACATTTCTTGACTTCCAAAGACCGAGGCCTCTATGGTTTTGAGGTGAGATGTACCCCCAGGTAGTAGACGACTGGATTGAGGTGGTTTCACAGGTCCATCGCTTAGTAGAGACACCCACTGAGTAGATAGAGATCTTGGCTGGTAGCCTTCTACATGGATCTATAGAACAATGGTGGAGCTCAATTCTCTTAGTGCATGAGGAGATGATCATCACATGGCTATACTTTGAGATCCTTCTAAGGGTGGAGTTCATGCCAGCGAAACTACGCTATGTGTCTATTCAGGAGCTGATGCATCTGAAGTAGGGCAACCGGACTATGGCTCAATACTCTGTGATATTTATGGCCTCTCCTGATACTCCACTGACATGTTAAGAGACCCATACCTTAGAGGCCGAACATTTTATAAGGGGCTACGATGAGAAATGAGAGCTTAGACAGTTTCTCTCAGCATCCTGACACATGCGGGGGTGCTAGAGCGAGCATAACTGATGGACAGATTCCTAGCCGAGAAGGCACCGATAGTGAGAGATTCTACCAGATGACAGGTAGCATATTCATCTACAGCTATCAGTAGACAAATGATACATAATCCATAGTGGGATAGACCTTTTAGAGGGTGACCCGAGGATGCATGGTATGAGGTGCGAGGCTCAGGAGTCTGAGGGAGCCTCTAGCGAGGCATGATCTATTTTTCCCAGAGGGGACAGGGTCACAAGGCTCATGACTATATGAATCCTCGTGTAGATGATCGAAAGACAGTGGAGGGTCCACTGAGGTGGAAATAGTGGCAAGATCATGAGCGTCAGCCAAGAGTCTGACTAGGCAGGGAAGCAAGATGCGCAATAGTAGGTGGTCGAGTTCACCTGTCACTACCACTACCACCCCCACAGATTCCACCATGAGTTCACAGAGTAGGTGGATGGGGACAAGCCCACCTGCAGGTAGTATAGGCTCAAGATCCTTACATTCTTGAGATGATACGAGGTATGGTATGTATCTTCTCTATTTAAGATGCAGTTCTTATCAACACAGATGATAGCCATTATTTCCTTGTCATGAACATAGTTTGAGAATATGAGATTCCGACTAATCCTTTAGATTGAATTTTTCATTTGGATACTCCCACAAGAAGAGATTCAGCAGTCACAAACTGGTTCCGACAGTGTCATCTTACATTCAAAGGAGAGAGTTTTATATGGGTTCTTCAAGTAGTGGCATTGAAGCCTTACAACATCATTATAGGCATGGACTGGCTATCAGTAGTTCACGCACAGATTGAATGCTTGGGATGTACAGTGATATGTGCGCACAAAGATTGGGGCTAGTTTTTTTGTTAGTGAGAAGGAAAATAGAGCATCACAAGATGGAATTGGGCTCAGGACAGTGAGGCCAATTACATATCAGTTGCCTTTCATGATGTTCTACACAGTGGATGAGGCGAGGCCACAGTTCCTAGCAGTGGTGGACGAGTATGTGGACATCTTTCTAGAAGATTACCTAGGACTACCTCCTTAGAGAGAGGTAGACTTTTTCATTGACTTGTACCAAGGAATAGAACCGATATCTACACCAGCATATCAGATGGCCCATTCAAAGCTCCAGGAGCTAAGGGTACAGTTGGAGGACAGAGAGAGAAAGGTATTTTTAACTTCTAATACTTCTCCTTGGGCATCCCCATTATTGTTTGAAAGTTTGATGCTCTTCGTGGACATCCGGAACCTAAACTAGGTGATCATGAAGAACAAGTATCCCCCACTGAGGATCGATGATCTCATCGACCAGCTGCAGTGAGATCATTGGTTTTCAAAGATAGACCTCAGATCCGGTTGTCACTAGCTCAGGATATGAGACAAGGACGTACCAAAGAAAACAATCATTTTTTCGTAAGGCCATAAAGAGTTCTTGGTGATGCCCTTTAACCTGACCAACTCTCCAGTATGTTAATGGGTATCATGAACATGGTATTCTAGCCATACCTCGATCACTTCATTGTGGTCTTCATCGACGATATCTTGGTGTAATCATCATCTGAAGAAGAGCATAATGTACACCTGAGGATAGTTTTGGATACACTCTGGGAGCACTAGTTATCTTGGAATCTCTCGATGTTTGAGTTCTACATTTGGAAGGTCCACTTCTTAGGACACATCATTTTAGAGGCTGGAGTTGCATTGGATACAGAAAATATTGAGGTAGTACTTTCTTGGGAGCCACCCAGGAATGTTACTTAGGTATAAAGCTTCGTTGGATTAGTAGGCTTCTATTGGAGGTTCTTACCCAATTTCTCCAAAGTTGTAGCACCTATTAATTCCTTGACAAAGAAGGTGAAACCCTTCATGTGGTTAGAGACATGTCAGTATAGCTTTAAATAGCTGAGGTAGATCTTGAACAGTGCTCCCATAATGAGGTTGGAGGAGAAGGGAACTAACTATGTAGTTTACTATGATGCATTTGGGACCAGACACAATTGCATCCTGATATATGGTGATGTCGTGATTTCTAATGGTTCATGACACTTGAGGCCCCATGAAAATAATTTTGTGACTTATGACTTGGAGTCGGAAGTAGTAGTCTTCAAACTGATGATATGGAGACACTACGTGATGGGGTAACTGTTCATTGTTTAGTCATACAACAAGAGTCTTAGATAAATATTCCCACAAAAAAATATGAATCTGAGATCGCAATGTTGGCTAGAGGTCCTCCTGGACATTCTAAAGTTGTGCTGATGGCATCCCATTAAACACATTCTAAAGTTGAGAACAATATTACCAACTCTATTTGTTGATGTAGAAATTGAGAACAATATTACCAACTCTATTTGTTTTATTGTTGAGATAAACACATTCTAAAGTTGTGCTGATGTATTCTTGTATGGTTATACCTTTAAAAAACTATATTGATTCCAAGAAACAATTTTATTTCAAATTGTGTTAAAAATTTTGGCAAGAATCTTGGTAATAATTTTGTAGTTGGTGTTGATGAGAGAAATAGTTCTGAAAATACAAATCTTTGAATCATTTTTAAATTTGGGTATAAAGGTGGGAATCTAGAAATTAAGATCATGTGGTAGAATACTTATATTAATGAATATTTTAACAATTCTGCAGACATCCAAATTATTGTATTCCCAAAAATTATGAAAGTTAGAGTTAGGGAAGCAATATGGTCTTGGAGAACTATCAGGTTTATGACTAAAAACTACTTATTTTATATTAGAGTGATGTGGAATTCTGGTGAGCTAGTTTTATCCTCATCACTAACCATATTAATAATGATTACATCAATAAGCTCCTTGCTATTGTTTGGTCTATTGATGAAATTTTAAATGTAAGTGAGAATGTGATCATCAAGAGACTCTTTATTAATAATGATTCTACCACCATCCTTCCCGAAGGCGAGGGGTAAAAAATACTTTATAGCTCTTCAAATAGCATTGTAAATTTTTTTATTTCTATCCCCAACCTAAATCTATTTAACCTTGAAGGATTACTTTTTGATTTTATCATTTATAGAGAGAAAGGAACTCATCTTGGAGGTAAGTTCAATTTCATGGTGATTATCCATCTTGACAATAGAAAGAGTGGCCTTTTGTTTCAACGTGATAGTATTGGTTTCAAGAGAGTAAATATATTTTTCCATATTATTTTCATTATATTTTCATCATACTTCAATCTTATACTTAAAAATATTTACCATCACGAAAAATTAAAACAAGTCACTACAAAAAATATTGGATTTCCAAAAATCAAGATGAAAATTGTCAAAGTAAGAATGTGGGGACTAGGAATGGTTCTAAATGAAAGGAAATATAGTTGGAAAACTTCTAGTAATGAGTTTGACCATGATTGGATGATGATCAGAATTAATATTTTGTAGACTAATAATGAGATGGCATCCCATTACACTAGGTCTTGATCATTAGAGAAGGCACTATCAGGATTTTTTCAACCATTCTATTGATGAGTATTCTATACCAAGTGTATTTTTCTCCAACAATATTAATTTTCATTTGGGTGTTTCTTTTAAAAATTTCATAAACTCATTTGAAGAATGATTTCAGTGGGATACATCTATCCTTTCAATAGGATTGAAAATTTGATTGAAATCTCCAAAGTTATTCAAAGGATCTTGAATTCGATAGATAATGTGATCAATGTTGTGCCAAAGATCCTTACACTATTAGTATATACTCTTGGAATATATTAAGGAGAATAAAAAATGATTATTCGGAAATTTTATTTCATAGGTAATGATATGATCCTCAATATTGAATATGGAGGAAATAATAGAGTTGTGACTAAAAACCCATAAATTATCCATATTACTAAAGCCACTATGGATACCTACTAAAATATAGCCTCTACCTTCCAAACTAGCAAGACTAGGGGAGTAACACTTATTAGGCTAATAAATACCCATATCTTTTGGTTTATGAACTTGTATAAATATGCGCATGCAAAGGGTTGTGTTAGAGTTTTCCATTCCTTTAAAAAAATTCTAAGAGAGATTCAATTGAATCTATGTCTGGGGAGGTGATTTTCTTGTTTCCTAGTTTCTTATTCCTAGTATATCTTTTTATTCATTGAGAATTTTTTGAACCTATCTATGGAGTTCATGTAAAATCAACAGGTGTGGACTACATACTATGACACTATACATTGTTATAATCATATCAGACCTTATCATTGTTGGTATAATTTCCCTATGATTCTCCACTAGTATTTGAATTTTCTAGGCTGATATTTTCTCTCGTGGGGGTTGTGCCACTCATGTAGTTTTTACCAATAGTAGGGGAAACATTAAAAAGTACTTTCTATTGAAAATTTCTTTTATTATAGGGGGAAAAAAATCCAACATTATTGGTGTGATCACATGTAGTTATTTATTACATACCACCAATATGGATCCATAATTATGATGATTTGGGGAACTATCATCTGGATTACCCATACAACAAGTTTAAGTGACCACATTTTTGGAACTATTAGCTTTATTATCAATCTCAGCATCACCAAATGAGATAGTATCTCTAGTTATCTTCATGATGCAATCTGATTTATCATAATTAGTACTTGGTTGAAGGGGTGTGATGATGTTCAAGATGTATTGAGTAATTTCACAAGTTAAATCTTCAACTTCATCTCCATATTGTTCTCCTTTATGAGGGGTGGCCCAAAATTTACCATTTTAATCGATTTTAAAGAGGCCCTTGTTTCTTAACACATTTTGGCATGATAATATTTTTTGATGTTTACACTTTCTCTATAGAAATTAACCTACCCTTATTGTTTCTAGAAACTATTTTCCAGGTTTTTACATGATAAGGTTCCTTCACATTCTTTTGGAAAAATCAACAGTTTGAAAGGCAATGATGAGTAATTTTTAGACATTAGAAAAGGAGGTTTATATTTACATTTACCCTTAACATCTACATTGTGATAATTGGAAATAATGTTAATGACATTTGGGAGTTTTGAGTCATGATTTTCATTAACTTTTATTGTAGCATAGAAAACCAGCTACCCATTTAGAGTACATTAGTCTATTTTTAGTTGGATTATAATACAGAAGAAAATATCCCTTAGTATCTCCGGGTTCTAGTAGATCCAGCTCAAACTATGTAGTAAAATACAAATATTTTCTATGCAATTTATCTGAAAAAATGGATTGGAATTAATGTCAGAATCTAATATTCTCAAAACACTTAGCTTTAGGTGAAGAATTTTGAAGCTATAGGCTACACTTATATCTTCCTTAACACCCAATATATTGTGGAAAATTCTTTTCCAATCAAAATGAGCTTCCATTTCCCAAATCCAAAATAATGAGAAATCTGATATTTGATATTAGCAAAGGAATATGGATGATCTCCTCTTGAATATATGATATGAAAAAACAAGGAAAACATGTATAATTGTAATCATTGTGAAAGGGCTATAGGATCCTCTACCACTGAAAAACCTCCATCATCCAGTCTCTTACGATTGGAAATTTTAGATGAGTCATCAATAGCAGAATATGAACACTTAGGTTCATTTAATAAAATAAATATCTCTTTATTTGAGAGTAGCATCTTTTTGACTTTGATGTCTATCTAGGGTATTTTTCTTGAGTAATTCATAGACTATATTTTCTAAATATTATTCCCATTCTAGATTAAATGAATACATGGGAGATTATGATGAGTATATATTAAGAATATTATCTCTAAAAATAATAGTATTTGAAGCTTGATCATCCCAATGTTTCAGGGTCACATCCCTTGAGAGAGGAATTATCCTTTGGTGATGATATCCCTAAATATAATGTGTAATCTGGAATTTTATCTCCTGCTATGATTTGAAAAATTGGGATTATTAAACATCTATTACTCCCAATTGGAAATAAATATATTCTTAATATTCTATTACAAATTAGGGTAAAAAATATATATTGTTTTATTGTCCTTTTGGGGATTGATAATTCCCTTATTGTTTGACTTATTAGGTTTCTTAAGATGAGTATTTAAACTCTAAAAATGTGTGGGATACGACTTTTACTTCCATTGTTCATCATAATTAGAAGAGGTTGTGGAAGCTGAAAGTACCTTCTAAAATTAATGTATAAGGGTGAATATTATTAAATGGGATTCACTCTACCAACATGTCTAATCATTGAATAAGAATTACTTTTTTGGATATTTTTCCATGGTGTGTGGGGTTTGAGGAATTGAAATCGACATTTTTTTCATAAGTGTTATGGCTTGATATATTTTTATTGTTTGAATTATTTTTTTCTTCCAAATTTATATGCTGGTGGTTTTCATAGTTAGAAAAAAATAAATATCTCTTTTGATGTGAAATTAAAGATCATTATTTTAGTTATGGCATTGATTTTGTTGTGGGATTATAATTGCATTATCTTTTAGTAAAATGTGTCAACTTCTTTATATTTATTGATCGAAGATTTTAATTTTACTAATGATTTTTAGGTTATAAATTTTGTTGATTTTCATTAAGGAGGACACTCTTAGTTTCCTATAGTGAAAAAATGTATTAAACTAAACATCAACACTACTTCTTATGATTATTATAGAAAATGTATCAAGGTTGTGGTATATAATGTAATGGGTAATTTATTGGGTGTTTTTATTGATATTACTTTTTATACTGACTCACAAGTGTTAATGAAAGTGATAGGTGTTCTACTTGGATTGAAATTTATTACATCACTTCAAATTTAACATATTCTTATGTATTTAGATTCTAATCTAGTAATTTCAATTATTACTCATTAAAACATATATTTTTTCCATTTTTTTTAATTTATGTCTTAAAGAGTCAATCATGTTGTTAATTTTTTTTTCAAATCATAACTTATTATGGATTTATCTGGATACTATCTCGATGGCTATTTTTTCTAGGAACACTTCTCGATAGAGTAGATGTTTTTGGGTAAATTTTTTTTTTTAAAAAAATTCACCTTTTTCATAATGGATTTTTTTTGTGGATATTAATTTTCTGTTTTTTAATATTAATATGTAGCAATTTAATGGACACAAATCCATTTTTCCTACCATTGAGGGTTGTTTTTTTACAATTCTGTGTTTATTTTCATTTATTTGTTTGTTTCTTCAGTGTTTTAACTTTAGTGTTGTTACTATCAGTTTAGGACTAATTTATTTTATTTAAATTCATTGATTTTATTTTTTTTTGGTTTTTCTGATGTTCCCTTCTAATGCTCTATTTCTATTTCTATATTAATATTGATTTGATGTTTTAGGGTTGATTTTGTTGGATTAAAATGTGAATTTATTTTATTTTATAAATTTATGTTTCCTTATAGGTTCGGTTTAATTTGTTTTTTTATTTTTTATATGCTTATTATTTTATAGGTCAGGAGCATACGTTTTTATGAAGAGGATTTTCATTAAGGGAATTAATTCTTTCTATTTTATTTGAGGGGGATTATCTGCTGTGAAACTTATTTTAGTTCATTGTCCTTGTATCATCTCTTTTGTATCATGAAAATTATTAAATATTCTATAGTTTCCGAACTAGTAATGGGTCTAAAAAAGAATGGGGTCACAAATAGGAGTCATATTGTGGTGATTACAAGACTAATTATTAAATGAATATTGATAAAACATTACATAATATTTGTAATTTGATATGGGATTTTATCCATTGATGCTTATCACCTAAATCTATTTCATCCTAGAGAAGAGTCTCACATAAATTTTTTTTTAATAAATACAAGTGCATATCAAGATAATTATGTTATAAATTCACTTATTATTATACTTCCAATGAATTAAATGATTTTTGAAATATTATTTTTTCATTATTTTAGATAATAATGTACGTTATGAAGTAGAACAATTTTTTTAATGGAATGGATATTTGTTATTATTTTTACAAAACTAATGAATGATCATAAGTCATAATACATACCATAATGGAACATCAATCAAAACAAAGTATTTATGTTATCAAATTGAGGACAATGTTCATGTTATATAGGATATAGACTTTGATATTTATTCCTACATGAACATAATGAATATCAATTAAATTTTCTTAGGTCTATCATTTTTTTAACTTATTAATGATTTTTTAAATGAGTCATATGGATGAATTAATTATTTAATAAAATAATTTTTAACAATTGAGTTAGTGATGTTCATTGACAATTTGATGTTCCAAGAGGCTTTAATTAGAGTTATTTATTTCTATATATTAATTTAATTATTTAATATTGGTGGATGAATAATTTAATTTTAATCTATGTCTTATTATTATTAAATTATATTAATTTGTTTTTAATGAATTCATTCGTATTTATATTATGATTTAAATATACTTGTTTTGGTTTTATTTAATGAATTATGTGAATAATTTTAACTAATTTATTTATGTGTTATTGTTTTGATAGATGTGAAATTATAATTATAATTTCTTAATTTTAATTATGGGATATTGTTTTTTGATATGTTATTGATGAAGTATTATTTTAATACTTCAATATAAGGAATATATTTTTATTTTTCTTTGTGATGTAAATGCTTGTTTGATAATTTACGATGGTATATAGTTTGGAATTGGTGGAATTAATGATAAAATTGTCCAGGTTTATAACATCCTATACATTTAATATAAATATTACTTCAACATCAAATAATATTTATAAAATAAAATAACAAAACAACACCAGGACTGCATAGGTTTAGTATTTTTAGAAACTGGAAAACATAAATAACTGGTTCATAAAATATAAACATTCTATCCCACTTATTTCTTTATATCTCGACTTATTTTGGACATATATTACTTAATACCCTTCTTCATGACCTAGTTAAATGAAACATATCAGTGGGTGATCTCAAATTTGCAGTAAGGGTAAATAAGGGAAATGTTATTCATATCATAATCATACAAACATAACATTTTAAAATCATATCCTGTATATAAAATATCATAATATCACGATATGGGATAAATCATAAAAGTGAAATTTAATACCTATAGTCATAACACAGGAAATGAAATTTCATGTCATACATAAATAATAAAGGAAAATCATTTCATATTATTCAAGGTTCATTGCCGAGACCATCATAGAGACAATTTACATTACTGAACTAGGTTCACTCCTCATTCCTCCCCTGTATTACTGAATCTGATTTACTTTCCATTATAGTAATGTCAATATAATTTGGTATAATTCATTACCAAATACATTTTAGGTAGGTATAGTTCCCAAACATATCATACTGAAACCATTTTTAGGTGTTCCACAAAAACATAAAAACATTTACAATAGCATATCCCATGAAATAATTTGGGTTTTTAAACACCATTCCATCATAATTTATATAAAACAAATGGATTTCCTAAATAAAATTCCAACATAAACACAATCAAATCATATTAATAATAGGGATATAAATATAACCCTATTTAAAGAGTGTTGTCATATATGGAAAATAATTTTGAGAAAACTCTAGAAATTATTTCTTGAGGAAAATATCCTTTCTTCTTCAAAAAAAATTTTCCTTCCTCAAAATGACACATAATTTTTGAAGAAATAATTTCATGTGAAAATAACCTTGTATGTTTTTAGGGGAATATTCAAGGAAATATTGAATTATGAAAATTAAAATATCCATTCTTGCATTTATTTTAAAAAAAATGTTTTTCTCGTACTTTTTCTTTAGAACTCGAAAAGTACCTCGTACTGAGAGCGAAAAAGATTCCATTCATACCATTTCGTAAAAATTTACCAATGGGTAAAATTGATTTTTAACAATTACAGTATAATATAAATAGTATTTTGAAATAAATATTTAGGATACATGTATGTCGATGATAAATATACCCCAGTAAATACTTACGAGTAAACAATCTCAGATAAAAACGAGATTTGAAAAGTTAACCCTTACCTTAGGTCTGATATGCTTCATATGTATCCAAAAATCATTTATAATGATTTAAATAATGTTACTTATTTTTACAGATTCATAATAATTTTTATTAAAACATTTATGATCATATTTTTATTTGCTTGTTTGAAACATTTCATTACTACTCGTTATTTTTGTATTAACTACATTTTCTTCTTATGTATGTTTTGTCAGATAAGTTCTTATTCATTTTTTAGGGTATAGTTAAATAATTAACTGAATCATATCAGTATAATATATTTAATATTTATTCAATCAATTAATTTTTATAATCACATTTTAATGAAGATTTTGTTGAATGAATCACGTCGCATCGTGGATATGGTAGGACATATGTATGCACGAGCGATGAAATATGTGCCAAAATTATTGAATGGTATTAAAGTGGATGGTGTATAATATTTCAGAATTATTATCATGTTACAATTATAATATATATTTAATTTTTCCATCATTATACCCATCCATGTAAGGTGGTGGTGAAAAATAGATTACCCCACAGTGTGGAGATGGTATGTCGTACTTACGCACACGTAGTGATTCCATTCTTCATAGGATGGGTAGAAGGTGGAATATAGTTATTTAATATTTTTAATATAATATAATTATATGATTTATACTTATGTTATTAATTTATAATGAGAAAAATAATTAATAGAATGTAGAAGAAGAAAGTAGTTTGAAATAATTGGTTGAAGAGATTATCTCTTCCTCAACGTGCTTCCACTAAATCTATTGTTAGAGCACTATAGATGGTCTTTGAAGATGACCAGAACCTCTAGAATAATTATAAGGAATTTTATAATGAAAAAGGTAAGGGTATGGCTGAGTTTTAAGTATCACGAGGAAGTGAAGATGGGAGGGAGGAGGTTCCCTTTTATAATTGAGTTGAGGGGTACTTTTGGAAAATCCAAAAATAATAATTTATAATAATAAATACCCATACCAAAAAACCTCAAAAAATGTTCAATTTATAAGGTGAGATGGTATATGGTTGTAATATAATTGACCAATTCATTTTGGATAATTAATTTTGTCAAATTAAACCATATAATTTTAATTGACACTTAGTTATTATATTTAATTTTAATTATTGTAATATCATTATAAACATTCAATGGTTATAAATATTTACAAATATGGTGTTAATTGACAATAAATGGATATTTTATGACATTTTATATCATATAATTTTCACATTGTAATTTTTAAATATTTCTATGATTTTTAAATAATTTAATAAAATGTTATTTTTATAAAATAGCAATAGTGTCAATTTCAATAGTATTGAATTATTTGATTTTTAAAAAAATCCTTACAAAAGAGAAATTAGAACCAAAATATTACATACACTTCTGACATGTCATAGTTACCTATAAAAGTATTTTAGCACATTAATTAGTTTATATGATATTTATTATAATATTTTTCAAACCACATATTTGATATTTCTATTAATAAAATATTTTTTACATCACTATTGTTTCATCATTAATGATATTTATTTAATCTATAAAAATTATAAATAAAATTCTATGATGTAGTTAATTATTTTATATTTTTATAGAATATCTATAGTGCAAATTACCTCCTATTTATCTGTATATTAAAATTAATATACTTATATAAAATTAGATTCTGACGTTTTGTCACATTCAATAGTGTTTATTACATTCCTATCATATTCATAGGTAAGGGGAAATTAAGTGATTAAATTTCTAAAAATAGATGATAAGGGTATAATTTAGTAATAAAATAGGATTTTATAGGTGTTAAGGTAATTTTATAATACTATTTATACCCTTAATTACGTGATATATCTTTAACAATTAAAATAAAAATAATTACCTAAGTTACTATTCAAAATGCCCAAAAATAAAAGTATTCTATTAACATAATTTGATCCTACTGATTCCAAATATGGAATTAATTTCTTAAAATTCAATAAACATAAGTTATTATTATTAATTTAAAATTAATCATGTTGTTGATATGAGAAAACATGTTTTTAAAGTTATAATATTGCAAAAGATTGAAATGATTTTATCTATGAATTAAATGTAAAATTAATTTCAATGACATAAATTATATTGAAAAAAAATTATTCTATCTATACATAAAACCATTAAATATTATAATTTTAAAATATATATTATTTTGATGAAAAAAACATTTTTAATTAAAATTTAGTTTATTTTTACAATTCCTGAAAACATGAAAGTTGTCTGAAAAATATCAAATATTTATCCAAAATAATTTTTTAGATCCCACATCAAAATAAAATGTGTATGTCATCAAATAAATTTTTTTAATGTTTCAAAATCATATTTTTATAGGGGTTCCCCATTCAAAGGTGTAAAATTATACTATAAAAAATAGGTTTTTGTACATCAAATAATGCTTTATTAGTAGTTTATGACAAAAATATACCTTGGGAGAATATAAAAAATATTTTATTAAGTATTTCACCCATATATATCTCATTAATTTCATTACCAAAAGTAATTAACTAAAAAAATAAACATATCTAATATATTTATATTATTCATAAATAATTAATAGCCAATGAATTGACAATAAAATTTCATAAGATAGTTATAATTATTCTCTACATCCTAATGGATAAGCTATGACATTAATTTTGTAATAAGGGAATCTCTCTGTTCGTTTAGACTCATAAGTTCATGTAATTCATGATACTGAAGTATAAAAATTATTTAAAGAAAATATTTCATAAAAAAATCTTGGTGATACATTCTACCCCCCTTAAACTGAATTTTTCCATCAGAATTCGTCACTTGGAAAAAAAATAAGGATACCTCCCTTTCATCATATCTTCATGTTATTATGTAGATTCTTTCAAATTGGGGTTTTCTCTATAAAACATCAACCAACAGAGTGGTCTTGTTTCTAAGATCTTTTTACTACGATCCTGAATCTCTATCGATTGTTATTCACAAGAGAGATCTTGCTCCAGCAGCACAAAATCTAAGAATAGTACACATGAAGGGTCGGGTATGTACTTTATTAGGGGAGATGCATCGAAAGAATCATCAAATTGAGAGAGATATGGTGGAATCACCAATCTGTAAGCTACATTCTCAACACAATCCCAAATTTCAAAAGGATGGATATTTTCTTAAAAGGTTGGGGCTGAAGCCTAATTTATTATTAAATCAAATCAAAGAAATCTTTTAACTGGGTAGAGGGAGACCTATTACATATCCCGAAGGCCTAGTGGAAAATTATCCCATTACATGTCCCGTATGCCCAATTTTTTTGTCCAAGGCCCAATTTTTTGGCCCAAGGCCCATTCTGTGAATAGGGCTTAGCTTTCCCTTATTTCCACATCTCTTTACTCTCTTCTAGGGAGATGTTCATAGAAATAAATTGGCATCCAGTTCAATCTCTATGCCTTTTATTCAGTTGTCAGTATAACCTTTTTGTCGAATTTGAGCTTCTCTTATGTGTTGTTGAATAGATATGACATTTTCTTCCATTTCATCAACAAGATGAGTTCCTAGTAGATTTCATTCCCTAGATTCATCCCAACAAGTTGGAGTTCTGCACTTATTTCCATAGAGGGGTTCATAAAAAGCCATCTGAATACTGGATTGAAAGCTATTATTATAAGGGAAATATACCAACGGTAGGTGTTGATCACCACCACCTTTGAAATCCAATGAGAAAGCGCTCACAATGTATTCCATAGATTGAATTTTCCTCTTAGACTGACTGTCTATCTGTGGATGATAAGATGTGTTGAAATATAACTCTGTATCTAGAGCGTGATGATGACTTCACCAGAATGTCGAGTTAAACCTCGTATACCAATTAGATATAATCGAAAGTTGTACTCCATGTAATCTTACTATTTTTTTACATATATCCTGGAAAGATGATCAAGAGTCAAATACTCTCTAATTGTAATGATGTGTTCTAAATTCATAAGGAGATCAACTATAAGCCAGATATCATTATTGAATTTAGATGTTTCGGTATGTTTGATGAAATTTTCCATAGTGATGTTTTCCCATTTCTATTATGGTGTGAGTAATGGTTTTAAAATCCCCTTAGAATTATGGCACTCAACCATAACTTGCTGAAAAACTAAGCATCGAGAGACATATTTAGATACATCTCTTTTCATGTAATCCCACCAGAAGTACTCTTTCAGGTCTCTGAACAACATTTTTCATCCAGGGTGAATAGTTAATGATGAAATATGATCCTCATTCAACAAATTATTCTTTATTTCTTGTATGATAGGAATAAAAACCTGGGTCCTAAACATTATTATTTCAAAACAATCAAGGATGACTTCAAGAAAATTTATCATGTTCATTTGTAACTCTATATCTTCCTTCTACGCCTCCTTCATCATTACTTGTATAGATCCTTTAACGTTCATTTGAGAAAGATAAGATTTCCCCCCTTACATTAAAATTTTATGATCTATCCTTTTGAAATCCATAAATATTGTATCTTTTGTGATCCTCATCATGGATAAGCTAGCATGGTCTTTTCGACTCAAAGAAAATACCACCTTGTTCGCTTTCCCAGGGTGCTATTGTAATGAGAAGTTGTAATATTTAATCAACTCCAATGATATTTTTTGGTACATATTAATCTCTTTTAGTGTAAAATATATTATAAACTTTTATGATCAGTATAAATATCACACCATTCACCATAAATTTAATTCATGTATATCATTAATGCAATGTTTACCGTAGCTAACTCCAAATCACGAGTTGGGTAATTTTGCTCATTAATTTTCAACTGTCATGAGGAATAAGCTATCATCATATAATTTTGTATGATAACACATATCAAACCCTTCATGGATGCATCAATATAGATCATAAAATGTTATCCACTAAAAAGAAGTGTGTTTGCAGGTGCACTGGATAACCTTATTTTTAGCTCACTGAAATTTACTATACCCTTTAAGATAATAACATCAATGTTTTTTCCACACATTGAGCACAATGGAAAAATCATATTATTTTCAGTATGGTCTTTGTATTTTCCTTTGAATTGAATTTTTCTATTCTTATAAAACCCATATGATTGACGAGTTATGTGAATATCCATATCAACATTGAGTGATCATTGAACAATTTCATCATATATATTGAAGTCCCTTAAGGCTATTTACCTTCAAAGACTTGGTTTTAAGACACTAATGAAATGATAAATTTTACTCTCAGGTTGGATAATAATTGCAGAAGCGTACCTTGAAAGTCTTGTAAAATTATCTTTGTACGTACCAAAGGATTCATCATCCTTTTTCTTGTATTCAAGGAACTACTTCTCCATCTTTTATTGAAGAATATGAGGAATGCACTTGTTGAAAAATATGTTCTTGAACTCATCCCATTCTATAGACTCAATTTCATCTCTTTGCCTCATATTATTGATAATATTCCAACAATTATCAGCTTCCCCATCCAAATGATAAACAACTATGATGAATTTATCACATTCAGAACATTGTAGAAATGAGAATTTATTTTCAGTGGTACCGATCCATTGTTCATCCACTAGTGTATCAGAAGTCCCGCTGAATGAAGGTGGAATATATCTCATGAAGTACTCAACAAAATGTTTCTCCCTCCTTGATAGTTTGGATGTCTTTCATGATTCATAGCTTGAGAGTGTTTTGTGATCATGGCTTCAAGATTTTTCATTCCATCTCCCAAAACATTTGGTTTCTCAGGGGGAAAGTCATTTAATTTCCCATCACATTTAGCATTAACAAGGTTCCTTTAGGTTTTGGCCATTGACTAATCCCAAGAAGCATAGTGTGAGAAAAACTAATCATAATAAAAAAACCACATAGTAGTGATTAAAATATCATGTTAGGAAACATAAGGATTTATCCTAGGTTATTCATGAAATTTAAAAAACACCAGGATAGGATTGTAATGTATACTTAGACATATCCTTAGGGTTCTTACTAAGGTTATATCATCCTAGAATCTAATTGTTAACCATGACTTTTCTCTAATACAAACTATAATGGACTATACATTACATATGGATATTACATCAAAATTGAAAAATATTTTTTAAATAACATATCAAAAACCCATTAGAACCATATAGGTATTGTGCCTTTATAAATTGGGAATCATAAACAACTAGTTCATAAAATTTCCTCAATGTCTCATACTTATTTGTTCAAATCTAGAATAATTTTTGACATATCTTACATAATAACCTTATTCATGAACTTGGGAAAGGAAACATTTGAAATCGTGATCTCAGATGATAAGTAAGGGTAAAAAAGATAAATATCATTCATATCACAATCATAAGAACATAAAATTTGAAAATCTTATCCTACATATAGAAGGTCATAATATCATGTCATTGGATAAATCATAAAAGTGAAATGTAACACAAATAGTCATAACATAGGACGTTAATGTCACGACCCGTCCTTGGGGCCCGTGTCGTGACTACCCGAAGCCCTCCTTCCATAGGCCAGGGGCTGGTGACTAGCACCCAAGGCGTAAAATCCTGATAACTGGGAAGGCATTGCCTTTATAAAAGAAAAAAAGCACCACAGAGTACAAGAGGAAGCAAAAAACTAAGTACAAAAGAAATGCTGAAATGTAAATGGGCCAGAATAGAAACCCAAAATAAAGTACGACTACAACCGAACAAGGTAAAACAACAAAAAGACAAACAGCTTGAAGAAGGAAGCAGCTCCTGGGTCATCTTCCTCATATCCTACCTGAAGGGTAGGTACAGATAGCGCAGCTCCTGGTCGTCCACCATGGATCCTACCTAAAGGGTAGGTACAGATAGCCTCCTCCATGCTCTCATCCGTCAACCTCCTCTATGAGTCGTCACGTCGTGTAGTCCACCTCCGGGTACTGACTCGTCGTGTAGTCCACCTCAGGGTACCGTCCAGTCCTCGAACACTCGGCCTCCGTCAACACTGCCCGTCGTCCTTAACCAACACAACGAGGTGCGGGCAGAGCCCGTGCAGGGGTGAGTATAATGATACTCAGTAGGGACCCCGAGACCCTTAAGGTCTCACTAAACCTTCAAGGATAACCACAATGAAGATCTCAACAGATAACCTCTACTTAGGTATATGCCCATACATATACCTAAGTTATCAAGTAACCCATCTCAATCATGAGGAAACACAAGGATTGTGAAATCAACGGATAACCACTACCCATGTATATGCCCATACATATACCTAAGTTAGTAAGTGAACCATCTCAATCATAAGGTAAGCACAAGGTCAAAAGTCTCAGCTCAAACCAGGATTTTCATTATCGAAACCGTAACTACTGAAGAGATCCGTCTCTGGAGTGTACAGTGGTCCTGTCACGACTTCGAGGTACTGCTCACTAACCTAAGACTGCTGAAGTACTCCTCCTGTCGAGTACCGCGGGTCAACCACCCAGACACAGTAGTTCTTCCAGCTGAGGTATGTCACCCAAACACAGTAGTGCACACCCCCTAGTATCCTGCTGAGGTACTCTCCGGATGAGTACCGCGGGTCTGCACTGTCACACAGGTAGTACTCCGTCTGCCATGGGTTTGCACCTCAGAAAGTAGTGCTCCGTCCACTGGGCTAGTCGACTCACTCCAAGTCGAGTCGGTCAAGCAGGCATCAGGTCTCAGCCAGCTACACGGTCTCCGTACTCTGCACGCTCGTCTCCGGGAGGGTCCGCTCCATGAGCTAAAGGTCGATACTCCAAGTATCTCAAAGTCCCACGAAGAAGTATCTCAAAGGACCGCCTCGTCATAGAGGTCTCAACGCAACAGACAACGAGTCAATCGGACGCCCGGTCTGTGAGTTACTAGCGTTTTCGTCCCAGGGGCCTGGTTGGTTCCGTGAGCGAACCAAATCCGGCCATATCTCAACTGTACCCCGAACTCTCATAGGTTATACTCATAGGGACTGTTTCTCAATGTGATCACCAACGCCGCTGACGGTTCGTCAAACAGACGTCCAGTCTGAAAAATATTAGCTTTTCCGTTCCAAGGTCCCGGTTGGATTTCGGGTGCGATCCAACTGGGCTACTATCCAACTGCATCCAAAACTCGGGCGAAGTATGTCAAAAGTTCCATCTCATCAATAGGAACTCAATGAAATTGATGGCGCGTCAATCGGACGCCCGGTTTGTGAGTTATTGGCTTTTTCGTTCCAGGGGCCCGGTTGGTTTCGTGAGCGAACCAACCCGACCGCACTCCGACGGCATCCAAACCTCGAGCGGAGTAAGCCAAAAGATCCGTCTCACTTAGAGGAATCCATCAAAGTCGACGGCACGTCAGTCGGACGTCCGGAGCTCAAGATATAAGCGTTTCCACTTCGAGGGCCCGGTTGGTTTCGTATCCGAACCAACCTGGCCGAACACAAAGTAATCCGAAACCTTGAGTGCAATATACCGAAACGACCTTCTGGATCCAAGGATCGCGTTGCCGCTTACGGCAAGTCGTTTGGAGGCCCATAGCCCAAGTTATGGGCATTTGACCTAAAGTGGTCCAAAAACTGGGGGTCTGGGCCCGGGGCGACCCGGCCCGACCCCCCCTGGGTCGGCCGAACCGGGTCGACCCAAACCAGGTCAACCAGACCTGGGTCCGACCCGGCTGGGCCCGGCCCGACCCGGCTCGGTCCGGTCCGACCCGACCGGACGGCCGGCCGCGGCCAGGCGGTCTCCGCGGAGTAGCGGGGGTGCGCGCGGCTGCCACCCTTCTCCGCTGATTGAGGCCGGCGGTTCGCCGACCACCCATTTTCTCTGGCGGCGCGCCGCCGCCGTCGGTTGCCGGTGCCACCGCGCCGGTGTGGCGCACCGCCGTAGCCTTCCGCGGACCACCGGACGTGCTCCGGTGGTCCGTTTCTCCTGCCGTCTTCACCTATGGTCCCCCCGGGACCCCACCTTCACTGCGAAGGGATTCAAACGCCAAAATGACCTGCTTCTTCGTCGCCCGTCAATCTGCACGTCAAAACGATTAGCGTTGTCTTGTAGTTTTCCAGAACGACACGATGGCGCTGCACCCTTTCGCCGCGGTCCGACTCCAACCGCGGTTCTTTGGTTTTCTTCGACGCGGCGCGACGGCAGCACGATCTTAAACTTCCTTCCACGGCGCGGCGCGACGGCACCGCGCGTATCCTTCTGCATGAATCGCGTGGTGCGATGGCACGACGTTTTCTCGTACCGACCACAAAGAAACCAAAACGAAAATAAGGAGGAGGGTCGTCCATGTTCGTGCGGTCCGACCCCCTCACGTTATTCAATATCATTTGGTTTTAAACCACGAAGATCAAATTCGATATCAAATGGTTTTAAACCACGAAGATCATCAAGTAGGAAATTCACAAACAAATAATAATAAATGAAAACAAACCCCTACTTCGGTTTCAAGAGCGGAGCATGCCAACAAGCCACGGAAGACAAGCGTCGTGGAGGTCAGGCGTCGTGGTAATCGAACATCGATTCTGTTGATGTCAGGTGCGTCCGAAGAGGTATCGTCACTGGAGAAGCTTCGTAAGATGACGAAGGAAGTCCGAGGAATAAGAGGCGTCTCCTTTCGTTGACACGGGAAGAAGATCGAAAGAAGCAGCGTCGTCGATCTTCGGAAACACACCGGCTATGAAGAAGAGAAGCGGCGTTCTTCGTCGGAGCTTAAGTGTTCTTCGTGTTCTTTGTCAAGGTTGAAGAAGATGAAAAGAGAGCTTCCCAAAACCTCTCAAGGTGTCAAAGTATACTAACCAAAAAAAATAAGCTTAAAGCTTATTTTATTTACACAACTAAACCACTTGAATTTCAAAAGTTTGAAATTAAAATAACTCATCTCAATTAATAACCCAAGTTGTCAAGATTAATTAGAGAGGAGTTATTGGGAGTTTTAAGGGGAGTTGAGGAGTTAGGGTTCGTGTGGGCCCCACCACACTTAATCCTCTCAAGGTTGGTTAAGTGTATGTGGGTCCCACATCTAACTCCCTTTGGGAGGATATAACCAACATGGATAAAAAAAATAAAATGTGTTTCCACATTTTATTTAACTTCATTTTATTTCCCCCAAAACTAACTCTCAACCTGCATAAAATGCAACATCGGAAAAGGTCTACTTAAGCGAAAATCGGCGTTGTGAGTTCATCGGTGCCCTCGGAATTCGATTCCGAGCACCGGTTCAAAAGTTAGAAATTCCCGCTCGCTCGTTCACTAAAAGTACACGATCCAAACTTCGGAAATTAATTCCGGGCACACTGGGCCTCGGAATCAGGCGCCGTCAGAAAACGTGTTCTTGTAAAATTCCAAAGAAAATTAAGAAAACAATTTCCTTGAAATTTCCAGTTCTTTACATTACTCCCACCTCAGGGATTTACGTCCCCTTAAAGCTTCACCACAAACTTAGGGAAACAAAGGCGGTACTGAGCACGCATCTAAGCCTTCCGCTCCCATGTGCTCACCTGGAGGTTCCGTACTGCCAAAGAAAGTGTACCCGAGGAATCGATCATCCTCGTAGGATCTGCTCCTGTCGATCCTCGATCCCCACTGGATCCTCCGTGAAAGACACCCCATCGCCATCGTCCAACTCCTCATGGTCGATGATATGCGAAGGGTCGAGCACGTATCTCCTCAGTTGAGATACATGGAAGTCATCATGCACCTGATGCAACTGTGGTGAATGGGTCAAGTGGTAAACCACCCTACCTACCCATCTGAGGACCTAAGAAGGTCCGCTAACCCTCGGAGATAACTTGCCACCTTGGACACATCTTCGTAAACCTCGTCGAGGTGAGATCCGTATAAGGACGTGATCGTCATTCTCGAACTCCAGATGTCTCCATTTTCTGTTAGAACTGGAACTCGAAAAGACTTTCGCTACGGGGGTAAGGTTGACCGACTCAAGAGTGATCGGTTGAACCCTCCTTTGAAAGAGTTTATCCTGTGCTGCCTAGGGTTTCCTTTTCGCCGACCAAGGAAATCCCATCCCAACGTTTTCCTAAAATCTTCAATTCGAGTATGAACAGTTATTTCCCATTCCATTCTAAAACTAACATCGTAAGGCCTCGACGCTGCCACCAAGAGATTCCAACCGGAACTCTCGCCTCGAGGGTCTGACCACACCGTCGGCGTAAGTGTGATTATCGAGTCTCCTCCCAAGGTATCTCCAGACGTGAGGGTCAAGTCCACGACTTACGGGAAACTCTAGGTCTGTAAAAATATTTGTGAAAGCAAGGAATGATTCATATCGATGTCCATTACTACAGCAGCTAGTAGTGTACACAGACTATCCCTTGAATCATTTCTAGAGCCATTGGGTCACACTCCTTGACCGCATGCAGGCACACTCTTCCTCCACCCTCCCGCTCCCTGAGCCTGGCGGGAATAACTAAGGTGGGTGGTTGTACCATGCTAGGATGTACACCACCTCATATTGCTCTCCTAGATTTACCTCCACATCTACTGCTTCGTAGACTCATCTTTCCTTTAAACTTCCTCTTCTTTAACATTTAACACGCCCGAGTCTCTAAGACTGGAACCGGTTTCCTGTTTCATACTGCACTGTGCAGTCTTCATCTGCTTTTGGATGACCTGGACCTCCTTTAGTCTCACAAGAGCTGCTATGATTTCTTCTTTTCCGATAAGATAAACCCGGTCTCATCCCCTAGATGAACCACATTCGTTGCCTAATACAGTCAATCTGGACATTAATGACGCATTCATGCCATGGATGATTTCGTAAGGCCCCGACGTATCTACTAAGAGATCCAACTGTCACTCTCACCTCCATGGGTTTAGTCACACTGTAGGCATCAGTGTGAGGTCACTGGGTCCCCTCCAGTCGAAATCTCTAAAGTGAGGGTCAAGTCAACAGTTTACCCTGGACCACTCAGTATCAAACAAACAAAAGGATGAGAAAGCAAACAAAGATAAGTGTCTTTTATTATTGCATCTCATAGTAAAAAGACACGAATACAAAAGCAACATGGAACTAGAAGTACAAATGACTTATCCACTAGTTCCTCTCCTTCCCACCTGCTCTCGGACCTCTACTGCCTTGTCCACTGCTCGACTGTTGCTCAAGCACCAGCCGCTGCTTCTGTCTCGGTGGCTCCTCCAACACCCGCTGATCAATCGTACGAGGATTCGGACAGTCACGTGCCAGGTGACCCTTTCTTCCACATGAGTAACACAACCTTCTTCTGGCACGCCTAGCTCTGTTCCCACCCCGGGCGCCCCGCACCACCGGTCCTAAAACCCGAGATCGTCCAACTGCTATTCTGGTCCTCCTGGACCTCTGCATCATTTTTCTACTCCCCACAGATGACTCGGCTGCTGATCAAAAAACACGTGGAAAAGGCAGAAGCTCCTGTACATGCTCGGGGTGTAGAGCTACTAGCACAAACTCCACCCTGAAGAAGGTCTCGAAGTCTTCCCATGCGAAGGTCATCCCGTCGCAAAACTGAAACAAGTGGCTCCACCACCTGCCTGCTGCTTCCTGAAGGAGGCTGGTAGCAAAGATCACAATGAAGTCTACCGGCGTCCCCACTAGCCTGAAGATTCTCACCATAGGCTCCAGCCAATCCTCAGCCACCTGTGGGTCCGTCTCTCCCCGGAACCTAGGTGGCCTCTGGCGCTGGAACTCGTGCAGCGCACTCAAGTGGCGTACATCGCCTACTACTGGGACTAGTGGCATCAGTGGCCCAACGTATGGTAGTATTACCACTGGTGCCTCCGCTGGTGTCTTAACTGCAAGAGGGCCCTGTACCGAAGCCTCGCCGCTTGGCAGGCTATCAGTACGAACATCCCTCTGGGATGTAGCTGGTCGTCCATGAAAAGGCATCCTGAAAGAAACACCATGACACGGTCAAATGATTATACCTGGTGAGCTGACCTAGTTTGAGCTGTTATAAGGGAAAACCTTTGAAAACACACACACAATCATTATTTTCGTGCACAAAGTCGAAAATCAGTTTACAGGGTCCTAGTGTATGGATACGTTGGCCGCCCGCACCAACACTGGACTCCCTGAACTGAAAACCACACTCGGTACTCTTAAAACTATTTCTTAACAGAAAGAAAATATCAGAGTTATAAGTTATGCGGTAGAACTGACTCCTCTGATACAAATTTGTCACGACCCATCCTTGGGGCCCGTGCCATGACTACCCCAAGCCCGCCATCCATAGGCCAGGGGCTGGCGACTAGCACCAAAGGCGTAAAATCCCGATAACTGGGAAGGCATTGCCTTTATAAAAGAAAACAAGCACCACAGAGTACAAGAGGAAGCAAAACACTAAGTACAAAAGAAATTCTGAAAAGTAAATGGGCCCGAATACAAACCCAAAATAAAGTATGACTACAACCGAACAAGGTACAACAGCAAAAAGACAAACAGCTGGAAGAAGGAAGCAGCTCCTGGGTCGTCCTCCTCGGATCCTACCTGAAGGGTAGGTACAGATAGAGCAGCTCCTGGTCGTCCACCACGGATCCTACCTGAAGGGTAGGTACAGATAGCCTCCTCCACGCTCTCATCCGTCAACATCCTCTGTGAGTCGTCACGTCGTGTAGTCTACCTCCGGGTACTGACTCGTCGTGTAGTCCACCTCCGCGTACCATCCAGTCCTCGAACACTCGGCCTCCGTCAGCACTGCCCATCGTCTGCAACCAACACAATGAGGTGCGGGCATAGCCCCTGCAGGGGTGAGTGTAACGATACTCAGTAGGGACCCCGAGACCCTCATGGTCTCACTAAACCAACAAGGATAACCACAAAGAAGATCTCAATAGATAATCTCTACTTAGGTATATGCCCATACATATACCTAAGTTATCAAGTAACCCATCTCAATCATGAGGAAACACAAGGATTGAGAAATCAACGGATAAACACTACCCAAGTATATTCTCATACATATACCTAAGTTAGCAAGTGACCCATCTCAATCATGAGGTAAACACAAGGTCAAAAGTCTCAGCTCAAACCAGGATTTTCATTATCGAAACCGTAACTACTGAAGAGCTCCGTCTCTGGACTGTACAGTGGTCCTGTCACGACTCCGAGGTACTTCTCACTAACCTAAGACTGCTGAATTACTCCTCCTGTCGAGTACCGCGGGTCAGCCACCCAGACACAGTAGTGCTTCCCGCCGAGGTATGTCACCCAAACATAGTAGTGCACACCCCCTAGTAGCCTGCTGAGGTACTCTCCGGACGAGTACCGTGGGTCTGCACTATCACACAAGTAGTGCTCCGTCCGCCATGGGTCTGCTCCTTATAAAGTAGTGCTTCGTCCACTGGGCTAGTCGACTCACTCCAAGTCGAGTCGATCAAGCAGTCGTCAGGTCTCAGCCAGCTACACGGTCTCCGTACTCCGCATGCTCGTCTCTGGGAGGGTTCGCTCCACGAGCTAAAGGTCGATACTACAAGTATCTCAAAGTCCCACGAATAAGTATCTCAAAGGACCGCCTCGTCAGAGGGGGCTCAACGCAACAGACAGCGCGTCAATCGGACGCCCGGTCTGTGAGTTAATAGCATTTTTGTCCCAGGGGCCCGGTTGGTTCCGTGAGCGAACCAAATCCGGCCGTATCTCAACTGTACCCTGAACTCTCATAGGGTATACTCATAGGGACTATTTCTCAACGTGATCACCAATGCCGCTGACGGATCGTCAAACAGACATCTAGTCTGAAAGATATCAGCTTTTCCGTTCCAAGGTCCCGGTTGGATTTCGGGAGCGATCCAACCCGGCCACTATCCAACTGCATCCAAAACTCAGGTGAAGTATGCGAAAAGTTCCGTCTCATCAAGAGGAATTCAACGAAACAGACGGCGCGTCAATCGGACACCCGGTCTGTGATTTATTGGCTTTTTCGTTCCAGGGGCCCGGTTGGTTTCGTGAGCGAACCAACCCGACTGCACTCCGACGGCATCCAAACCTCGAGTGGATTAATCCAAAAGATCCGTCTCACTTAGAGGAATCTATCGAAGTCAACGGCACGTCAATCGGACGTCTGGAGCTCAAGATATAAGCGTTTCCGCTGCAAGTGCCCGGTTGGTTTCATATCCGAACCAACCCGACCGAACCCAAAGTTGTCCAAACCTTGAGTGCGATATACCAAAATGACCGTCTCGATCCAAGAATCGTGTTGCCGCTGACAGAGAGTCGTTTGGAGGCCCATAGCCCATGTTACAGGCATTTGACCGAAAGTGGTCCGAAAACGGGGGGTCTGGGCCCGGGGGAGACCCGGCCCGACCCCCCTGGGTTGGCCGAACCGGGTCGATCCGAACAGGGTCGACCCAAACAGGGTCAACCCGACCCGGGTCTAACCTGGCTGGGCTTGGCCCGGCCCGGCTTGGTCCGGTCCGGCCCGACCGGCCGGCCGGCCGCGGCCAGGCGGTCGCCGCAGAGCGGCGGGGGTGCGCGCGGCCGCCACCCTTCGCCGCTGATTGAGGCCGACGGTTCTCCGGCCGCCCCTTTTTTCCAGTGGCCCACCGCCGCCGTCGGTCTCCGGTGCCGCCGCGCCGGTGTGGCGCGCCGCCACCGCCTTCCGCGGACCACCGGACGTGCTCCGGTGGTCCGTTTCTCCTGTCGTCTTCGCCTATGGTCCCCCCGGGACCCCACCTTCACTGCGAAGGGATTCAAACGCCAAAACGACCTGCTTCGTCGTCGCCCGTCAATCCGCATGTCAAAACGATTAGCGTTGTCTCGTAGTTTTCCTACGCGACCCGATGGCGCTGCACCCTTTCGCCGCGGTCCGACTCCGACCGCGGTTCATTGGTTTTCTTCGATGCGGCGCGACGACGTCACGTTCTTAAACATCCTTCCACGGAGTGGCGCGATGGCGCCGCACGTATCCTTCTGCATGAATCGCGTGGTGCGACGACACGACATTTTCTCGTACCAACCACAAAGAAACCAAAATGAAAATAATTAGGAGGGTCGGCCGTGTTCGTGCGGTCCGACCCCCTCACGTTATTCGATATCATTTGGTTTTAAACCACAAAGATCAAATTCGATATCAAATGGTTTTAAACCACGAAGATCATCAAGTCGGAAATTCACGAACAAATAATAATAAATGAAAACAAACCCCTACTTCGGTTTCAAGAGTGGAGCACGCCAACAAGCCGCGGAAGACGAGCGTCGCGGAGGTCGGGCGTCGCGGTAATCGAACGTTGATTCTGTTGACGTCAAGGTGTGTCCGAAGAGGTATCGTCGCTGGAGAAGCTTCGTAAGCTGACAAAGGAAGTCCGAGGAGGAAGCGGCGTCTCCTTTCGTTGACACGGGAAGAAGATCAAAAGAAGCGGCGTCGTCGATCTTCGGAAACACACCGGCTACGAAGAAGAGAAGCGGCATTCTTCGTCAGAGCTTAAGTGTTCTTCGTGTTCTTCGTCAAGGTTGAAGAAGATGAAGAGAGAGCTTCCCAAAACATCTCAAGGTGGAAAAGGATACTAACCAAAAAAAGATAAGTTTAAAGCTTATTTTATTTACACAACTAAACCACTTGAATTTCAAAAGTTTGAAATTAAAATAAGTCATCTCAATTAATAACCCAAGTTGTCAAGATTAATTAGAGAGGAGTTATTGGGAGTTTTAAGGGGAGTTGAGGAGTTAGGGTTTGTGTGGGCCCCACCACACTTAATCCTCTTAAGAGAGGTTAAGTGGATGTGGGTCCCACCTCTAACTCCCTTTGGGAGGATATAACCAACATGGATAAAAAAATGAAATGTGTTTCCCCATTTTATTTAACTTCATTTTATTTCCCCCAAAACTAACTCTCAAACCGCATAAAACGCAACCTCAGAAAAGGTCTCCTTAAGAGAAAATCGGCGTTGCGAGTTCATCGGTGCCCTCATAATTCGATTTCAGGCACCGGTTCAAAAGTTAAAAATTCCCGCTCGCTCGTTCACGGAACGTACCCAAGCCAAACTTCGGAAATTAATTCCGGGCACACCGAGCCTCGGAATCAGGCACCGTCAGAAATTGCGTTCTTGTAAAATTCCAAAGAAAATTAAGAAAAAATTTTCCTTGAAATTTCCGGGTCTTTACTGTTAAATTTAGTGGAATACAAAAATTGTCATAGGGAATAATTTCATATTAGTCAAGGCTCATTTCTGAGACCATCATAGCAGAAAATGTCCATTTCAAAACGGTGTTCACTCCTTATTCCCACCACAAATTATTATACCTGATGTACTTTCCATTCTAGTAATGTCTATTCTATGAGAAATAAATCATTACCCAATGCATTGGAGGGTGATATAGGTCCCACCAATCTCATAATCAAACCATTCTTACGTGTTCCAGGAAAACATAAAAATATTTACTATTTCATAACCCATGAAATAAAAAGGGTTTCATAGACATAATTCCATCATAATTGGTATAAAACAAATAGATTTCCAAAATAAAATTCCATAGTAATTATAGTAAAATTATAGTAATAATAGGGATATAATTAGAACCCTATTTAAATGGTGTCATCTTAGATGTAAAATAACTTTTAGAAAAGAATTGAAATTAATTGCTGAGGCAAATATCAGATTTTCTTAAAAAAACATTTTCCATCCTCAAAATGCCACATAATTTTATAAGAAATCATTTTATTTGAAAATAAACATGTAATATTTTAGGGTAAGATTCATGGAAATAATGAATTATGAAGTCATAAAAATCTGTTTAGGCATACAAGTTAAAAAACACTCTTTTCGTACTTTTTCTATAAAAGTAAAAAATATCCTCATTACTAAAGTGGAAAAAGATTTTCTTAATACCATTTATTGAAAACATTAAAATGGGTAAAATTTAATTTTAGAAATTATATAAATATATAAAGAATATTTTGAAATACATATTTAGGAAACATGGATGTGGATGATAAATATACACTAGAAAATACTTACGAATAAACAATCTCAGATAAAAATGAGATTTAAAAAGTTATTCCTTACCTTAGATCTGATAATCTTAGTATGTATCAAATAATCATGTATAATTATTTAAATAATTTTACTGATTTTCATGAATCATAAACATTTTTATGATAACATTTATGATCATATTTTCATCTATTTGTTAGTTAAATTTCATTGTTACTCATTATTCGGGTATTAACTGCTTTATGTTTTTCTAAAAGGTTGGGGAAAAAGCCTAATTTTTATTGTTAAAGTAAAGAAACTAAATAATTTAACTTGGTAGAGGGATACCCATTTCGTATCCCAAAGTCCCAGTGGGCATGTATCCCATTACATTGCACATAGGCCCAAATGTTTGGCCCAAGGCCCATTCTGTGGATAATACCCATACAGTACCTACCTGCTACAGTACCATCACAGTACACGTCGCTGCTATAGTGAACTGTCATCACTATAGTGTTATACCACTACTATAGTACCCATTGTTGCTACAATATCACCACTTCTACAGTACAACTACAGTTCCATGGCCCAATGGGTTTTAAACCCCCATTAACTGCTTTATGTTTTTATGCATGTTTTTTTGAATAAGTTCTTATACCATTTTTTATAGTTATATTATTAAAATATTGATATTATTATAATATATTTCATATTTTTATAATTAAATTTATTTATATAATCATGTAATAATGAATATCATAATGAATGAACTGCATCGCATCATTGAGACATTAGGACCTACGTACGCAGAAGCGATGATATCATCCCAAAAATTGTTAAATAGGATTGAAGTAGATGGTGTATAATATTTTAGAATCAGAATAATATTATAATAATCATATATAGTTATTATTTCAATCATTATACCCATCCAATAATGGTGGTGGAAAAAAATAGATTACACTACGACATAGAGACAATAAGCTATACGTATGCACACGTGGTCATATCATTTTTCATAGGATGGGTAGAACGTGGTATATGGTTGTTACATATTTAGAATAAAATTTAAGTATATTAGAGATACTTATGTTATTACATTATAATGAAACAACTAATGAAGAGTATGTATAAGAAGGACGATGTTTGAAAGAATTGGTAGAAGAGATTACCTCTTCCTCAACGTGCTACCTCTAAATCTCTTCTTTAAGTATTAGAGTTGGTCTTTGAAGATGAATAGAACCTATAGAATGAAAATAGAGAAGTTTATTTGGAAACATATCTAGGGATGGCGGAGGTGAAGGCTCAATATGAAGTGAAGAGATGAGGTTGGAGGTGCCCTTTTTATAATTGATGTGAGGGGCACTTTTGGAAACTCTATAATTAATAAGTTAAAATAAATTCAAACCCTACCCATAAACCTCCAAAATGACCCCATTTATAGGATTATATGATTTAGGGATTTATTATCATCAACTAATAAATTTTGGAAATTTATCTTGTAAATTCAAACCTTACATTTTTAATTGACACATAGTTATTCGATTCAATTTCAATTGCAGTAATAACATTCTAAATATTTAATGGTTATAAATATTTACTTATATAGTGTTAATTTTCAATAAATGGTTATTTTATGATATTTTAGCTATTATTATTATAAATTTTCAATTTTTATATTTTTTATGTCTTTTAAATAATTTAATGAAACGTTTTTTTATTGAATATAAATATCGTTAATTTTGACACTATTTATTTATTTGATTTTAAATAAAATCCTCAAAAAAGGTTAAATTCGAAAAAAAATATTTAATAAACTCCTAGAATGTCATAGTCACCTATAAAATTCGTGTATCACATTAATTATTCCATATATTATATAATTTAATATTTTTGAAACCATTTATTTCATATTTCTGTTAATAAAATAAATTTTACACCACTATTGTGTCATCATTAATGTTAATTATTTAATAACTAAAAATTATAAATAAATTTCAATAATGTAGGAAATTCTTTTATATTTCCATATAATATTTATAGTCGATATTATCTCATAGTTATACATAAACTAAAATTAATATACTTATATAAAATGAGATTGTGAAATTTTGTCACATTTATTATTTTCTATTACATTCAGGTCATATTGACAGGTAAGTGTCCATTAAGTGATTCCATTTAGAAACAAAGATGATAAAGGTCTAATTTAGTAATCCAATAGTATTTTTATAGATGTTATATTAATTTAAAAATATTATTTGTACCCTTCATTACGTGATTTATCTTTAACGATGATAATAAAAATAATTACCGAAATTACTATTCAAAATGACCAAAAATAAATGTTTCCTATTTATATAATTTTTAGATAATGATTTTAAATATGTCATAATTTTTTCAAAATTCAACACATATAATTTGTAGTAGTTAATTTGAAATTAATCATGTTGTTGAAATGAGAAAATGAGTTTTAAAAGTTAAATCATTGTAAAATATTAAAAAGTTTTTTTCCTATGAATTCAATGTATAATTAATGATAATGACATAAATTATATTTTATGATAAAAATATATTATATTTATACATTAAAATGATTCAATATTATAATTTTAGCATATAAATTATCTCAATGAAAATGTTGTTTTTATTTAAAATTTAGCGTATTTTTACAATTCACCGAAACATGAATGTTATCAGAAAAATATCATAAATTTATCCAAAGTAATTTTCCATATCCCACTTCAAAATAACTATTTTATGTTTTTATATAACATAATTAGTGTGTCAAAAACTTAATTTAAAAGGGATTATCAATTCATAGGTGTAAAATTAAACATACAAAATTGGGTTTTATATATCGAAAAAGGTTTTATTCAAAACATATGACTAAAATATCAATTAGATGAATATAAAATATATTTTATTAATTATATAACAAATATATATCTCATTAATTTTATTAATAAAAGTAATTCACTCAAAAATAAAAATATCTAATTGATTTATATTTTTCATAAATAATTGGTAGCCAATGAATTCACAATGAATTTTCATAAGTTAGTTAAAATTATTCTTGATGTACTAAAAGATAGGATATTACAATAATTTATTAATTATGTCATCTTGTGGTTCGTTTAAACTCATGATTCCATGAAAAGCATGATACTGAAGAATAAAAAATATATAAATAAAACTTTTCATAAAAAATCCAAGTGTTACAAGGTTATAGTCGAAATTGTTAACTATCCGAATTAATATAGGGTGGAGTTATGATGGATAGAATGATTAGATAAATAATAATTATGATAAATTATTGTTCAATTTTACACAAATTTATTGTGTATATTTTAAATCTTGGAGTTATGGTGGGATTGAGTGAGTAATCTATGAATAGAGGTAGTGTCTCAGACATCTCATCAATTACAATTACTTAATATCCCTCTAGTCTTCCATGAGTAGTGATTATGTTGGTGATTGATGATTTAATATTAGAGTTTTAGATGGATTGTTAAAATTTGTTCTATAATTATTTCAACCATGGAGGAGGCTGTGTTATGATATCATATGAAGAGGGGGTTTTATGATATCATATTCATAGGGGTAAATAATAAATTTTTATACCAAATTCATACATTAATTTAATTTTGGAAAACCAAAATTAAAGGGAAAAGGAGGGTTTAAACAACATATAAAGAGAGTGAAAATGATATTGAGTTACAATATCAAATAAAACACCTCATATAATGACATTCTACCATTAATACTATGTTAGGGAATATATCTTGAAACATTTAATAAATATTAACATGATATTAAAATATAATTTCTTGGGATTTATTTCATGACATCACATGCATATATGTAAATACTAATCTCTATAACATCATTGATAATATCCTTATATCATTGGAATATTTATTAAATAAATGTGAGTATATCATTGAAATAAAGTATTAGGGGTTAAAAAATGTATAGCCTCGAGGTTCTTCAATTTAAACAAATAATGATGATATAATTAATAATCGGGATAACATAACCTTCCTCTGTTAAATGAAATATGAAATAACAACTCTATAATAATTAGATGGGTAAATGTTATCCATGGTTGGAAAGTTAAATAAAAATATGAATACTCAAATAGAGTTTTGGATTAATTACAAAAAATCTAACAAATTAGGAATGATTGGATAGGTATTCCATAAGATACTTTGGAAATAAAACATATATTAGAAATCATATTCTTTATTTTGATAGATCCACCCCCTAAAATCCCCCTCCAAGGTAAACATATGGTTCACAATGTTTTCTCAACATCATTATATATAAATAGTTATCATGAAAACATTTAATGAGAATCTAATCCAATATCATATAAAAATATAAATAATCATTCTAAATATATTAAAAAAATTATTTTATAGAAATAGAATATTTAATTATTTCTTATTATAATAGAAAAAGTTATGAAGGGATCCATTATATGGTTTCCTAGATTGTTAAATTGTGTTTATTTGGAGACCATCCAATTGAGGAATTTCTTAATTGAACATGGAAAATATAGGAATCATATAAGATTAAAATGAAATATAAGTATTTATATACGAGAATGAATGAATAATTTTCAATATACTATAAGAAGAAATAAAATTTCATGAGGATCAAATGGGAACATGATATGTGAATGAAATATTTATTTTATGTGAGAGTTTATGTAGATGTAAAGTAGTATGTTTTTCAAATAATTAATTTATTAAATATAAATTTAAAATATTTAAAATTTATTTTTTTATTTATGATTTTTTAAAATTTTATCATCGATAATTATTATATTATATTTCAATTCAATTTTTTTAAAAATATAATTTTATATGAATGGAATTTAAATTTCAATTCAAATCCAAAAAATAGGGCATCTAGGTGACATATAATCCACAAATATAAATGATCTTTTTTTAAAATTATTTACAAATAAAATACTAGTTTAATTCTAAATTACATAAAATATTAATATAATATATAGGACCTAAGAAAAAAATTGTAAATTTTTTTTAAAAAAATATCAATGAAATAATCTATTATTTAAAACATTTTCCACAAAATATTAATTCATAAATAATGATTGTTTGTGTTGGACTATATTAACATACAATAACAAACCCTTATTATGGTATGTTTACTAATGTAAAAAACAATAAATACAAATTTTTATTAATAATAACTTATTTATGAAATAAATATGGATATTGAAAAATCAACCATCGTTATACAAGATGTTTTAATTAAATAAATCTATATTATTTGATTATTTTTTATGTCATTTTATACTGTATAAAATGTTTTAAAACTATTTCAAAACATTTTTCAATATGTAATTATTTATGACACAATTCTCCATAATATAATCCCTTATATGTATTTTTAATGTATATATATATTAATGAAAGACTTCTATCTCATTGTTTTTTATAAAATTTAAGTAATATTATTTTTAAAAATTAGAATTTAATAATTCATAAAATATACATATAATATATTTTATTTTATAGAACTCATTTTTAAGGACCATTCATCATTGAGAAATGAGGTAAAAAGGCGAAGGCATAGAAATATATATATATATATATATATATATATATATATATAATTCTCAATTATTCTATTGAATCCTCTCTATTTGTTTACATCGTCCCCTTTTCAAAAACTCTATCATTAATATTATGGTTCTCATCATCTGAAGTATAGATCTAACAAACTTTTAGTGTTTCTATATTTACACCTCATATTGATAAATTAGGGGATCATTGAATCATGAAAAATATTATTATATAGTAATGAAATCATTGAACCAGTATAAAGATTATCAAGATTTCAATATTTAAAATTTTATAGAATTGGATCTCGCATAAGAGCTATATGGCCCAGACCATACCCTAATATTTAGCCATAACCCTATGTTATCTTAGTCTTCTAAATCCTTGGAAACTATAGATTTCTGAGTTTTAGTATAAAAATAAACTTTTAATTGTATCATGTTACTCATTGAAAAATAATTATTTCATATAATACTTCTCTACATAATACAACACATTAAAAATTACGTTTATTATAAAAAATTAAAAGATTAATTATTGTTGAAAAAATACATGTTTGAAATAAAAAATGATTTAATCATGACCCATTATCTTTGTTCTACTATCATAATCATATAATAATAATAATATATATTCATATGCATCACAAAATTTATAATAGACTCACTTTTACACATTATTTTTATAAATAATATTATTTCAAAATATTATCAAGTTAATGTAAATAAAAATTCCATTTAATATTTTACATACCATTAATATCATATATTAAACAAACGTTTTGATATGAATTATAGAAATGATATTGGGAATGGTTTGAATATATTTCCCTTTTACTAAATTTATAGAATATTTCTTATCGAGTAAGTGGGACCACAAATACTACTATTGAGTGTTTTGATACAGTGGATGAAAATCTCTTCCCATACACACACATTTTGATAATAATGTTTTTAGTGATATTGGTTTATTAAAATGGTTATGAAATGTCACATTACACAATTTTCGATTTTTCATTTTTAATGGGCTAGCAATATCAACCAATCATGTGGGATTAATGTTCTAACCTATATGACTGACAATCAAACTCCATGATAGTGCAGTAATGTTCCTATTAAAACTAAAAAATGAAATAAAATTGTGTTTCTGTAATAAATTAAAAATAAATTAATATTTATACATATTATATTATATTGATTAAAATTCTAGAAAATTATTTTAAACTCAGGTATGGATACATTCCCCCTGTCATTCATTAATTATGAATGTTATTTTAGAGTATCGGAGAATTAGTACCCATAATTATATAAGAAAAAAGTTTAATTTCTTTTCTTATCCTGATATAATAATTTAATTTGAATCATTTCTTGATCAAAAAGGAAATTCATGCACATACACTCACACACACTTCAATAAAATCATAACTTCACTCATATCATAGTTCAATGGTAGATATATAATCACTCTGATTTATCACCACCATGTATAAAATATTTTATAGATGCACATCCCTTACTCCTAAGAATAGATATCATAATTGAGATGGGGAGATCTCCACTGACTAATATACATAGATCACAATATACTCACATTCATCTTATTATATTGGGAGACTATTATGGTCAATTAAAGGATCCACCTTAAGGATAAGTTTGAGTCTATCACCATCCTCATGATTTATATCAATTATTATGTTAGAATACCATCTATTTTCATCATTATATACCTCAATGTTGAATTTTATTCCATAATAATATATAATATTAATGTATTTTATGAAATGAAAATTTGGTATGTAGATAAAATGTTTTGAGGAGAATAATGTTAAGAAATAATATTAATTCCATAATATCTTATTATTATTTTCATAAATTATACCATAATTATTCCTTAACATGGATGATTTTTTTGATATCTTGAAACATTCCATCCTCTTGCACTAAATAATCATTTCACTGTTTTTATTAAATTTTATGAATGGATGTTTGTATAAATATTTTACTATTTTTTTTCTCTTATATTATTATATATCCCTTTTATAAGTACCAATATATAGAATTATAAGTGTTTATTCATCCAATTAAATTGTATATTTTAATTAAGATTATATTTATAATTTATATAAACAATTTCATGATAATGAAGAGAATTTATGTATATCCTTGGTTTAGAGAATATGAAAATATTTTATTCTAGGTAATAATAAGGCATCACGAGTGATCCCTTAAATTCCAAAGGCTGGTGAAATATATTAATGGTTTATATGTAACCGTGGTGAAAAAATTTCACATTTTTCCAAAAAAATTGTAATTCTATTGTTTTATGTAAAATATATATCATGTTGTGTTTATATATCATACATACCCAACATCGATGAACAATGAAGAAATTTCCCCCATGGGTGAATATGTAAAATATTAAAATCATTTAAAATGGATGAAATAAAATGATTTATTTTTTACATAAAAACCCATCCATAAAAGAGTTCATAAATTTTATATAAAATATGACAATAATGACTTATATATTCAATGAACACCACACCAAGAACAATTTGGGTAAAAAATAATCAAAACAATCAAATGTAAGGGAAAAACTACTCAAAAAATATGATACAATTTAAAATAGATAATAAATAAATGAAAAGGGGACCAATACACAATCCATTAATTTTTACCTATCATAAAATATCTCTCAAATGAATCCTCAACAGAACTCATCAATTAAAAAGTGAAATCAAGAAATAACATATGAATGTGTGCATGAAATGAAAAATAAATGGGTGAGTAAAGAAGACAATTGGTTTTCTCAAAGGGTCACGGATTACCTAACATTTACGAATTAACTATAGATTATTTTAGTGGTTTTGGTTAATGTATATGATGTACCATGAAACCATGAAAACAATATGTAATTACCATGAGGAAAAATTAATAAAATGATTGCTAATGACATTATATTTTATTCCCATTTAAAGTTTTACATATGAATGGAAAAATAAAATTCACATGATTATTATCACTAACCCCAATTATCATTGAATCTATATTACACACCTCTAATGATTCATCATGAAAAAAATATCATCTTACTGTTCTCTAATTATAAAGAGACGTGTAGTGACCCAAAATTTCCAATGAAGAAAACATAGATTTTTTTGAGTTATAGAGCCTTAGGTCATGGGGTAGGTTCAAATAGAAACTTAACCTATAAAATGACCCTATAAAATTTTTATAATGGTTTATTATTCTATGGATGTGCTTTTATTCTTGGGCTAGAATTTGGTGACATTCTTATTCTGCTATATTTTCCTAAGATATGAAACATTTTTTAAATAAATATTATTTATTCTAAAATATGTGAATATAAATATCCATTAAATGAATATTTTGAAAGAAATAAATAATTTTTTTTCGGGTTTAGATTCGGTGGTTTTAACTCAGTGAGTTATAATCCCCATTCAGTTTTTTATCCCAATGTGAGGCCTTTTTAATAGGTAATTATTCGATTTTAATTTTGGGTTTTATTTTCCAAAACCTTATTCTATCCCTCAAATTGAAATGAGAGTAAAGATATCCCATTAACTTTTTCCCCATTAAGAATGAATTCAGAATGAGTGAGGGTGATTATTCTTTAGCTGAGGTGGCCAATTAGAAGTTGATCAAGGTGGAATAATGATGGAGGGTAGATCTGATCTTGAAGCGTGGTGAATAATCGTGTGGTATAGACTATTACTTATTATCTCTTAATCATGATTTTCATTATTATTTCCGATCTAAATTTTGTATTATTTATTTCTGATGGATTATTATGGGCTCACAGTGGAAATATTTATTGTAAAATAGGGGGTTTCAGTTGATTTTAAGGGGCTTTTCATTAAGAAAACATGATAAAATTTCATGTATTTAAATACCACACATTGTGTAGTATCTTTTGAGAGAAAAAGGTAAAATAAGTGGTATAAATTACATTATGTGCATGTGAATATTCCATATAATTTTATAGGAAACCCCATGTGCAGTATATTCCATGGACAATTATAGACTATGTCATGTTAAAGAAAATTGATTGAGTTGAGGTACATGATTTTATATCCCATATAGACTACATGAGATATATGTCCGAGAAATTACATATAATTAAAAGTAAATACTATTTTTGATGATGTATATCCTCATAGATTGACATTGTGAGTATACATTATGTACACATGCTACACATTGTGGATTTCCCCTTAATGGGGGTTTTCATGTTTTCACACCATAGAGCTTGATTTAGATAAGTAAGTAGTCCATTACAATTATATTTTCATGTATAAAACGTTGTTGGTGTGATCATTTTAATCATAGGAACTTAGAGAGATAACACATGGTTGGTTATAGATCAAATATCTATTTTGAAGTAGATGGTATTTGGTTGATGATATGGTGTTAGTGTTAGGATGCTGAGCCCCTTTTAGTATTCAGATGTTGGGTCATGGAATAATCCTAGATATTTGTAGATCGATATCCTCAAAGATTGTTAGTGTGTTTGGTTCCTTAGATAATTCAAAATTCACGAATACATGAATTCAATCAATTATTAAATAGTTCTTTCTTTGTGTCATGGTATCCTGAAGGGACTCATAGATAAAATTGGAACTCGTAGGGTTATCCATTATTCTATGGATCCTAGAGTTATAGTTGTTGCATGTGGATTGGATTATAGGTTGGGTAGTATGTCATTATGTCTCATTTTATATTGTTATTCATGGATCAAATTTATTTTTGATAATATACATCTTCTCTCTTTACTATTCTACCATAGGATGTGTTAATGGGAGATGGAAAGTAGTGAAGGTAGATTAATCTTCGGAACCATTTTTCATTGATTATTAGTTTCTAATATCTATCTGTCATGATCAATAAGGATATAATATTTGGGTACTCTATCAATTTTATAGTATATTATGAGTTATGTGTCATCCATTATGTTGATGGAGTTAGTAAACCACTAAATATATGGGTATTTTATCCTTCAAGTTTGGTGATGGGTTTTTAGAGATCCCTCTTTGATGCATATGATGATTCTTACCCAGATGGAGATGATTTTATCTTTAGTGGGAATTTTTCATTGTGGAGGGGAAATTCCCATCATGTGTTTTGTACCCCCTTGGATGGTTTTTACACCCCAAAGAGGCACAATTTAACAAGTTCTTAAAGCGGGTTACATTTTTTTTATTGGTGACACTTCATGTTGTGAGAATAGTTTTGGTGTTTGGGATTTGTAGAATAAGATACCCCCAGGTTACAATTTAGTGTTCCACTATATTATACATTATTTTACTTGCTAGCTTCTTATATTTCAATTGGTTAAGCTCACCCTTTTTTTATAACTAGGTCACATGACATATTTTTAGGTCCTAGCATTGACATGGATGTGTCTTTCCTCTAGTAGGAATATATAGGAAACTCCCACGCATGAAGGTTAGTTGGTCACACATCCATGGGTTTTCTACCCACAACATGGTTTATATCAACATCTTGGTGTGGTATCCTTATTTTTGTAGATTATGGAATCAATTAGAGGGATATTATGATGGGTCATATGTGGCTAGAGTCATTATTTTCAAAACAATACTTTTCATTGGAGAAATTGACTATTCACACTACATGACTGATGATTTATGGTACAAGTGTATGAGGAGTAGTGCATGGTTGAGGATTGAATTTGGTGTGGTATCTTCATTATTATTCTCCCTAGGTTTGAATTTTATGATATTTATTATGGTACCCCAATGCATACCATTGTGGTTTGATATTTTCTATCAATTGTGGATGAGGGAGAGGTGTTTTTCCATTGGGGAATATGAAAAAAGTGTTCTTTCCTCTATTGGCATTCCATTTTTAATGGAGACCACATTCCCAAGAATGAGTGGATATTTTGGGTTATAATTTTTTTCTTGATATAGGGTCATGATCATATAGGTATGTGAATCCATAGATTTTTTCCTTGGATGGTGTTTCACCTTGTTGTAGTTGGGCAGTTGTATGGTTTGTCCCTTTTTTCCATGTTGACCTATAACCCCACCACCATTTTCTTTTGGGGGTATCATACTGGGATTTTTTATACTCATCCTTAAAAGGTATCTATGCCCACAGTTTTTTTATCTATACATATGGAATATAGGATGATGATGATATATGTGGTCTTAGAACTACTTGACATAGAGGATGTTCATGCTAGTGGGATACATGGATAGGATTACTCAGGTAGAGTGAGTGAGATGTGATGGTGCCCTTTCATCCCATTAACTGATATCTACATGACCGGACCTAAAAATTTATTATCTTATTATAAAAATACTTTATTTGGAAAAAGTGAGAAACCACACATATATAATCAATGCCAAATGTTATACTACACAAAAGGAACTAAAAAAGTCATTGAAAATAAGGATAATATTTTTAGAAAAGCTATCCTAGTATAATCCCTATTGTAGTGATTCAATCTTCATGCTTGGTTCATCCCTGATGAAGTCTTCCAAGTGGGTATCCAGTTTTTCCTAATTCGGTATATATTCTTCCATGTTTATATTTCATTCAATGAATCCCCATTCCAAAATAAAATCTTGTTGGTATATCCAGTCCCATTGATCATTTGTAACATCCATTCTAATTTATATTTCTATAATTCATTACACATCATCGGTTGGAGAATTAATTTTTATAGACATTCATGCATTTATTTCTTAGAACGAAGAATTTAATCATGGTGTCTATTTTAATCTCGTTCCTTCTTTCCCACTGCACCACCCTTCCCTTGACTCTTAATGTCTGCACTCCTTTCTTTAATCCTTCCACTTCTTATGCCAGAGCCCAACTTGCATTCTAGGTATTGATTTATATTTTCGCATTCCTTTTTACTTTTCCTTAATAGATAATTTTTTATTCATCGACATAGGAAGATGGGAGTAGTCATTCCCTCATTTAGATCGCTTCCCTTTAGTCACAATGCAAAATCCCACATCACGATTCCCCTTCAGACCCGTCTTCCTGCTTGGTCTATAATGACCTAAACGTATTTTTCCTTCATCACTTCTAAAAGATAAATTACTTGAAAACTCAAGATCATAATCAATCATTGAGAGAACATATTCACTCAAGGGATACTCCATTGCAAATGGTGAGACAACATCTAGAGTAGTCCTTGGGGCCTAAAATTGGTGAGTAACCTTCATAACTCCACTAGTTGGATGACCAATTTCCTTTATTGAACAAGACCTCCCTCCATCAAACCATTGAAATTGTAATAGCCCAAAATTTTATGAAAAATATTCTTTTTAATTTCACTAATGTCTTGTGTTGTACGCTACACCAAAAGGAGCTTGCACAACACGCATCCTTGATTTTCCTTTCATTACACGCAATCGCAACCTTTCTCGATAGCGTGTGTAGTACGCAATAACGAGTTTCACTAAACAACAATATGCTATTAAAATATTATTAAAACTTGCCGTTATGAATAGTAATAACCACTTTTTGAAATTTTGTAATTTTATTTTTCAAAATGGAATTCATTTTTGGATTCGTAATATCGAAATTATCTTAGGGTGAAACTTTAGTGATTTTCGGATAACTTTCATATTTTGATGAATAGTGAAAATTACTAAATTTTAATTAAAAACAACTTTTTCAATTGAAATAATTAATAGTGATAAATTATTAATTTGTGTGGTTTTAAAGTATATTTAGAATATATTTTTACAATTTAATACAATGATGGTCGTTGGATGTAATTTCACATTTAAACCAGACATAAACAAGTGTCAATCTTTTGATAGTTATTATATCTTAAGAACACGCTATCTGTTTTGACGACGGGAATTAATTTTTAAATTGATTAATTCAATTGATATGTTTTGAATTTGGTAAAATAGAAATCATTTTTGAGTTCATAATATCAAATATAGCTTAGGCCTAATATTTGGTATTTTTCTGAAAACTTTCAATTTTTGATGAATAGGGAAACCACTAACTGGTAGTTAAAAAACTGAATTTTTCATAAAACATAATTTTACCGCTTTTGTGAGTGGAATTTAGAAAATCCTAGAGACACGGTTAATATCAAGGACTAAAATGTGGTTCAATGAGATTAAAATAATTTTTGGTGAATAGTAACTTTTTACTTTTTTTACCACGGTTAAAAGTAAATAGGGTAATTATGGGTAGAAATGATATTATTATTACCCTAACACATGTCCTAATTCTATTGGACAAGTTTAATTAGACCAAAAACAATCTTAGGAATAAAATATGACCATTTAGGCCCACTTGTATTAGATTAGGACATTTATTATTAATTTATTTTAAAAAGGGTTAAAAGAGTTAAAATCAAAGTTTATTTACTAAAACATTTTTAATATGAGGTTATACATAAGATCAATTCGACTATAAATATTCATTAGAAAGATAAAAATATTTCATACATAATTATATTTTATTTATAATTTTTAGACATTAAATAAATTAATTTATTTATGACACAACAATGATGCAGTAATTACCCTTTTAAGGAAATGTTAACATAATTGATGTTATAAATGATCAAATAAATGCAATTTGAGACTTTTTATGAATTACACTAATTTTATAGGTTACTATGATATGTTAATGTTAATTTAAGCAACTTGTGTCGAACATATAGTTCTGTTATGACTTTCAAAGAAATCATATATCAAATAGTGTCAAAATTGACACAAAATAGTTTTTAAATCAAATATTACATTATTAATTGTTATTTTATTTCTAAAAATCTGAGGTTCGTCCAAATGACTTATATAAGGATATATATATATTAATAATAAACAACTTGGGGTTCGTTTGGCATGTTATATTAAGTGTATTAACCATATAGTGTAAGAAAACAAGAAGACATGGTAAAAGTAAACTTATTTAACTTAGAGTTAAATCTAATTGACAAGGTTAAAATAATAACCTAAACTTGTCTAAATCCTATTGGTTGATAGGATTGCGACCCATACCCACTTTACCTTCGAAATAAGACCCTTTGGAACCATTATAAACTGATTTTGACTTTAATATAAAGTAATATTTTGAGATATTCTTAAGGTGCCCCTCTCCTCCCTTATAAAAGGGCACCTCCTTCCCCTTCTCCTCACACCAATTTGAGCACTCAAGCTCGGCCAACCCCTGACAAAATCCCTTCTCCACTTACCTAGAATAATCCTAGAGGTCCTGGTCCTCTTCAAAGTCAAATCTTAGTTCCCTAAGTGGAGGATTCAAAGAGGCATTTCAAAGAAGAGGTAATATCCATTACCGATCTTTTAAATTTCTTTCTTCTTCAACTTCTTCTTCTTTAGTTGTTTCATGATAAAGTAATAACATAAGTATTACTTACATACTGATATGTTATTATAAATATGAAACAACCCTAATTCACCTTCTATCCATCCTACGGAAAAATGAAATCACCGCGCGTGCGTACGTACGGAATACCGTCTCCACGCAGTGGTGTAATCTATTTTCCGCCGCCACCTTAATAGGATGGGTATAATGGTGTAATGAGTAACTATATATGATTATTATAAAGTTATATTGATACTAAAATAGTATACATACACTTCAACACAATTCCACGACCATGGGAACGATATCATCGCTCGTGCGTACGTACGGACTACCGTCTCCTCGACATAATGAGATTCATTCTCAATGATTAACCATTCATGAATGATTATAAAGTATATATAATAAGTACTAATGAAATATAAGACATAATAATGATACTGGATTCATTTATATTTATATGTATGTCATCTACTTAATTCCATTCAATTCAATAAGGAAACGAAAACAACGTTCATGCGTACGTACAGACTACCGTCTCCATGAATGGTGTATTTCATTCCATTTATTGATATTATATATATATATATATATATATATATTCTGAATATATATTATATATAAATAATGTTTTACATTCTGGATATAATTAATCATGATCCAAGTAATCATATTAATAATTACAAGTTAAAAACACGAACGACAAATGAGACGATTTTACCCAAAACGCTACTTTAACACGAATTTACAAAAGATCGGGTAATATAAAGTCATAAGTGGACCATATATGATATAATAACAAGTAATATGATTCTGTAATAAGTAAATAACATGATTTAAATCATTATACAGGAGGTTCGGACACTTACGAAGCAAATCGGACCTAAGGTAAGAGAAATATCACAATCTCATTTTTATCTGAGATTGTTTATTCGTAAGTATTTACTGGGGTGTATTTTATCATCCACATCCATGTTCCCTCAATATGTAATATTTTTTCCATCCACTTACAATACTTTAAATCCAATTTTACCCTTCGGAGAGTTTTTAGTAAAGAATATGAAAGGAATCTTTTGTCGTTTTTCATATGAGGTACTTTTTGACTTTTCTGACAAAAGTACGAAGAATGTTTTTTTTAACTTGTATGGCATGAATGTATTCTTAAAACATTATTTCCAAGAAGCTTCCTTTACAAGTATTCACATTTATTTTTAATCAACTTCTTTTAGTTTAAAATTGTATGACATGTTAAGAAAGGAAAAGTGTTTTTGAAGTAGAAAGGATATTTTCCTCAAGAATGGAGTTCAATTATTTTATCAAAATTATTTTCCATCTAAGATAATAAAAGGGTTCTGTTTTTATCCCTATTATTACATGTATTTGATTATGATGTGATGGAAATATTTTTCTTTATCTTATATGAATTGTTTTATGATGTCATGTTGTTTAATAATCCCATTTTTATTACATGGGTTACGCTATGATGTATGGTTTATGATTATGTGGCACACATAAGAAAGGATTCATTATAAGATGGGTGGGACCTATATCTCCCTCCAGTGCATTGGGTAAAGATTTTATATCTCATGAGATAGACATGGCTGGAACGGTAGGTTATACCGGTTCAGTGAAACAGGACTGAAATGAGGGTGACTCGGTTCAGAAAGGGACTTTGTCCACTAAGATAGTCTTGGAAATGAGTCTTGGATAATAAGAAATGATTCTCTATGATTATGTGTGAATGACACAAAGTTTCATGTTTTAATTTATGATTATTGTGATTACATTTCACTGCCATGATTTATTCCATGTTATGAAATTATGATCTCTTTTGCAGGTTAAGATTTCCAAAATGTTATGTTCTTATGAATATGACGTGATTGATATTTCTTTTGTTTACCCTTACTGAGAATTTGAGATCACCCTATTATATTTTCTTTTCCCCAGGATATAAAGAAAGGTTTTAGGTAAAAAAAAGGAAGATCTTTATGGGAGATATTGAAGATCATTCACCACGATTAGAAGATTATATTCCGAGTTTCCAAAGACACTAAACTATTACGATCCTTGTGTGTGTGTTTTTGTTATGTACTAAGTATTCTGAAAATTTAATGTAATGTCAATGTACGTCAGGCTTCGGGTCTCTACAATTGGTATCAGAGGAAAGGTTTAGTCAACCTTTGGAAACTAGGATACGAGAACTTTAGTGAGATCCCTAGAGATATTTCAAAGGTATGTCTAGGGATGTCTCTAAGGTTAAGTATACGTATAGGTCATAGTCCTAGAATTGCGCTAAAGATATTAGAATTTACCCTAAGATGTTAGATATTGAGGGTACTCCCCATTTATTATATTGTTTTCCCTATCATGATTTTTGCCTCTCACACTATTCTTTTTGGGTTTTAGACGATGGCTGGAACCCGAAGGAACCGTGTTGATCAATGCAATGGAAAATGCAATGATTGTACTCCTGAACAAACAAATGTTATGGGAGATGGAGTGCAAAATATTATTTCTATACTTACACAAGCTATGAATCATTCTGGACTTCCAAATTAGCAGAGAAGGGAACAATATTCTATTGAGTCCTTCATGAGGCAACGTCCACCTTCTTTCAGTGGGACTTCCGATCCACTTGTTGCTGAACAATGGATCAGTACCATTGAAAAGATATTTTCAGTTCTTCAATGTTCTGAGCATGATAAAGTCATCTTAGCGGTGTATCGTTTGGAAGGTGATGCTGATCAATGGTGGAATCTTATTAAGAATACGAGGAAAAGGGATGAAATTGAGTCCATGGAATGGGACGAGTTCTAGAACTTGTTTTTCAGTAAGTACTTCCCTCGTATTCTTTGAACAAAGATGGAAAAGGAGTTTCTTGAGCTGAAGCAGAAGGATGATGAATCAGTTGGTATATACGAAGCGAATTTTACAAGACTTTCAAGGTATGCATCTGGCATTATCATCCAACCTGAATGTAAAGTTGATCGGTTTTTCAGTGGCTTATAACCAAGTCGTCGAAGGGAATTAGATATAAGAGACTTCAGTAGCTATGAAGAAATTGTGCGTTGTGCTATCAAGGTAGAAATGGAAGTTGGTGTTACATATCCATCTCATGGTTTTGAAAAGAAACAAAAGATGGAGTTCAAGGAGAAATCTCAAAATAATGGTGAAAAGAAGATGAATGTTTCCTTATGCACAAAGTGTGGAAAGAAGCATGGTGGAGATTGTCTTAAAGGGACTAGAAAATGTTTTAAGTGTGGAAAAGAAGGTCATCGAGCAGCTGAGTGTCGAAGTAATGAAAAAAGGGTTTCTAATGATGTGAATAAAGCAAACACTGCAGAAAACGCACCACCAACACTTCAATGCTTCAAGTGCAAGGAAATGGGGCATTATGCTAATAAATTCCCTAATCCAAGGGTTAGTGATGATCGACATGAGCAACCGCATAAGGAAAAGGACAAAGGGAAGTCACATGCGATTACTATTGGCGATGTTGAATATGACAACGATGTGGTGGAATGATTAAGTGTTTATGTAATGGGATTCCAAAATAATGTTGTATCATAAAGTATTGGAATATTTATGTATTGGTTTAATGAGGTATTCAAAGTGATTGATATATTTTTGGAAATAAGTTGATATGCGCATAATGAAGGAAAAACGAGAAAACGAAATGTTTAACAGTATTCATGAGCTCATGATTGATATAAGGACTAAGTGATATCATGGTTTGAGTATATAGAATTTTGAGGATTTTGGTATGTGGAAGGTGTTAACTTTTAACTGTATTCATGTTTTCCCTAAGGTTCAATGTGTATTCAAGAGAATACATGATTAAGGACTTTGAATGTTTGGAATGTGACCAACAAAACATATCTTATGATATATGGGGATCAACGATGGTATTAAATCTCTGGTAATTGTTTTCACTATGTTATGAGAGTGGACTGCAGTATTATGGATAAGCCTAAAGATTGGAATGGATTATGTTGGACATAAGTTAGTATTGTTTAAGGATAGAAGTTTTTTCGATATTATTGATGGGATGTTATAGTAAAGTTTTAGAAAAAGGACAACCTGCAGGACGGGCGACAGTCCATTGAATCGGACAAGGTAGTGGGAATCGAACCCACAATCGAAGTGCGACTGGCCTTTATCGCCTACCACTGGCCTACATGAAGTCCCTGGTTAATAGAAAATAGTTTTATTTTATTAATCGGTATGATATATGAAGTATAAGTTCATCTTTTGGAACGATATACGATTAACCATAAGATGGACTTATAACTTTTGCTAACCTTTTGTTTGAAAGAGATGGAATGACCCGTCATTCTATCACATGATCTGCTAACACTTCACGAATAACAAATTCAACTTCATTTATTTAAGAGATGATGTGGAAATTGTTTAAGGCACAAACAACAGTGAGATTGTACCAAAATAAAGTAAGTATTTATTCTAATTCAAATTCTTCAACTTTATGGAAACGATCCTGAAAACCAAATATGTTTTCCTAGTGCTCTTATATCTGATTAATTAGACGGTACCTTAGATCGTCACAAATTTATGGATTTGTGATTGTTGGCTTTTCCATAGCCATGTTCTCTACCACTCTCCATCAGAACATGATGGTTAGATTTTTCTTCCATATCCATATTTTCACCTATGTGGAAACCCAGTGATTAGTTTATTTGGGTAACCGTTACGTTTCATACTTTCATTTTTAAAGATTTGTTTTGGTATTCCTTTTTACGATGTGGGTTTCTATTAATGAAACTTTTGAATAGTAAACCATTTATAACCCCGACGAATTTCGAGGGCGAAATTCATTTTAAGGGGGGTAGAATGTAACAACCCAAGATTTTATGAAAAATATTCTTTTTAATTTCACTAATGTCTTGTGTTGTACGCTACACCAAAAGGAGCTTGGACAACACGCATCCTTGATTCTCCTTTCATTACACGCAATCACGACCTTTCTCGATAACGTGTGTGGTACGCAATAACGAGTTTCACTAAACAACAATATGCTATTAAAATATTATTAAAACTAGCCGTTATGAATAGTAATAACCACTTTTTGAAATTTTGTAATTTTATTTTTCAAAATGGAATTCATTTTTGGATTCGTAATATCGAAATTAGCTTAGGGTGAAACTTTGGTGATTTTCGGATAACATTCATATTTTGATGAATAGTGAAAATTACTAAATTTTAATTAAAAACAACTTTTTCAATCGAGATAATTAATAGTGATAAATTATTAATTTGAGTGGTTTTAAAGTATATTTAGAATATATTTTTATAATTTAATACAATGATGGTCGTTGGATGTAATTTCACAATTAAACCAGACATAAACAAGTGTCAATCTTTTGATAGTTATTATATATTAAGAACACGCTATTTGTTTTGACGATGGGAATTAATTTTTAAATTAATTAATTCAACTGATATGTTTTGAATTTGGTAAAATAGAAATCATTTTTTAGGTCATAATATCAAATATAGCTTAGGCCTAATTTTTGGTATTTTTCTGAAAACTTTCAATTTTTGATGAATAGTGAAACCACTAAGTGGTAGTTAAAAAACTGATTTTTTCATAAAACATAATTTTACCGCTTCTGTGAGTTGAATTTCGAAAATCCGAGAGACACGGTTAATATCAAGGACTAAAATGTTGTTCAATTAGATGAAAATAATTTTTGCTGAATAGTAACTTTTTACTTTTTTTACCACGGTTAAAAGTAAATAGGGTAATTATGGGTAGAAATGATATTATTATTACCCTAACACATTTCCTAATTCTATTGGACAAGTGTAATTCGACCAAAAACAAACTTAGGAATAAAATTTGACCATTTAGGCCCACTTGGATTAGATTAGGACATTTATTATTAATTTATTTATAGAAGGGTTAAAAGAGTTAAAATCAAAGTTTATTTACTAAAACATTTTTAATATGGGGTTATACATAAGATCAATTAGACTATAAATATTCATTAGAAATCTAAAAAGATTTCCTACATAATGATTTTTTATTTATAATTTTTAGAAATTATATAAATTAATTTATTTATGACACAACGACGATGCAGTAATTACCCATTTAAGGAAATGTTAACATAATTGATGTTATAAATGCTCAAATAAATGTAATTTGAGACTTTTTATGAATTAAACTAATTTTCTAGGTTACTATGATATATTATTGTCAATTTAATCAACTTTCTTCGAACATATAATTCTGTTATGACTTTCACAGAAATCATATATCAAATAGTGTCAAAATTGACACAAAATAGTTTTTAAATCAAATATTATATTATTAATTGTTATTTTATTCCTAAAAATCTTAGGTTCATCCAAATGACATAGATAAGGATATATATATTAATAATAAACAACTTGGGGTTCTTTGGGCATGTTATAGTAAGTGTATTAACCATATAGTGTAAGAAAACAAGAAGACACGGTAAAAGTAAACTTATTTAACTTAGAGTTAAATCTAATTGATAAGGTTAAAATAATAACCTAAACTTGTCTAAATCGTATTTGTTGATAGGATTTCGACCCATAACCACATTACCTTCGAAATAAGACCCTTTGAAACCATTATAAACCGATTTTGACTTTAATATAAAATAATTTTTTGAGATATTCCTAAGGTGCCCCTCTCCTCCCTTATAAACGGGCACCTCCTCCCCCTTCTCCTCACACCAATTTGAGCACTCAAGCTCGGCCAACCCCTGACAAAATCCCTTCTACACTTCCCTAGAATAATCCTAGAGGTCCTGGTCTTCTTCAAAGACCAATCTTAGTTCCCTAAGTGGAGGATTCAAAGAGGCGTTTCAAAGAAGAGGTAATATCCATTACCGATCTTTTAAATTTCATTCTTCTTCAACGACTTCTTCTTTATTTGTTTCATGATAAAGTAATAAAATCGGTATTACTTACATACTGATATGTTATTATAAATATAAAACAACCCTAATTCACCTTCTATCCATCCTACGGAAAAATGAAATCACCGCGCGTGCGTACGTACGGAATACCGTCTCCACGCCGTGGTGTAATCTATTTTCTGCCGCCACCTTAATAGGATGGGTATAATCGTGTAATGAGTAACTATATATGATTATTATAAAGTGATATTGATACTGAAATAGTATAAATACACTTCAACACAATTCCATGACCATGGGAACGATATCATCGCTCGTGCGTACGTACGGACTACCGTCTCCACGACGTGATGAGATTCATTCTCAATGATTAACCATTCATGAATGATTATAAAGTATATATAATAAGTACTAATTAAATATATTACATAATAATTATACTGGATTCATTTATGTTTATATGTATGTCATCTACTTAATTCCATTCAATTCAATAAGGAAACGAAAACAGCGTTCATGCGTACGTACGGACTACCGTCTCCATGAATGGTGTATTTCATTCCATTTATTGATATATTATATATATATATATATTCTGAATATATATTATATATAAATAATGTTTTACATTCTGGATATAAGTAATCATGATCCAAGTAATCATATTAATAATTACAAGTTAAAAACACGAACGACAAATGAGACGATTTTACCCAAAATGCTACTTTAACACAAATTTACAAAAGAACGGGTAATATAAAGTCATAAGTGGACCATATATGATATAATAACAATTAATATGATTCTAGAATAAGTCAATAACATGATTTAAATCATTATACAGGAGGTTCAGACACTTACGAAGCAAATCAGGCCTAAGGTAAGGGAAATATCACAATCTCATTTTTATCCGAGATTGTTTATTCGTAAGTATTTACTGGGGTGTATTTTATCATCCACATCCATGTTCCCTCAATATGTAATATTTTTTCCATCCACTTACAATAGTTTAAATCCAATTTTACCCTTCGGTGAGTTTTTAGTAAAGAATATGAAAGGAATCTTTTGTCGTTTTTCATACGAGGTACTTTTTGACTTTTCCGACAAAAGTACGAAGAATGTTTTTTTTAACTTATACGGAATGAATGGATTCTTAAAACATTATTTCCAAGAAGCTTCCTTTACAAGTATTCAATTTTATTTTTAATCAACTTCTTTTAGTTTAAAATGTTATGACATGTTAAGAAAGGAAAAGTTTTTTTGAAGTAGAAAGGATATTTTCCTCAAGAATGGAGTTCAAGTATTTTATCAAAATTATTTTCCATCTAAGATAATAAAAGGGTTCTGTTTTTATCCCTATTATTACATGGATTTGATTATGATGTGATGGAAATATTTTTCTTTATCTTATATGAATTGTTTTATGATGTCATGTTGTTTAAGAATCCCATTTTTATTAAATGGGTTACGCTATGATGTATGGTTTATGATTATGTGGCACACATAAGAAAGGATTCATTATAAGATGGGTGGGACCTATATCTCCCTCCAATTCATAGGGTAAAGATTTTATATCTCATGAGATAGACATGGCTGGAACGGTAGGTTATACCGGTTCAGTGAAACAGGACTGAAACGAGGGTGACTCGGTTCAGAAAGGGACTTTGTCCACTAAGATAGTCTTGGAAATGAGTCTTGACTAATAAGAAATGATTCTCTATGATTATGTGTGAATGCCACAAAGTTTAATGTTTTAAGTTATTATTATTGTGATTACATTTCACTGCCATGATTTATTCCATGTTATGAAATTATGATCTCTTTTGCAGGTTAAGATTTCCAAAATGTTATGTTCTTATGAATATGACGTGATTGATATTTCTTTTGTTTACCCTTAATGAGCATTTGAGCTCACCCTTTTATGTTTTCTTTTCCCCAGGATATAAAGAAAGGTTTTAGGTAAAAAAAGGAAGATCTTTATGGGAGATATTGAAGATCTTTTACCACGATTAGAAGATTATATTCTGAGTTTCCAAAGACACTAAACTATTACGATCCTTGTGTGTGTGTTTTTGTTATGTACTAAGTATTCCGCAAATGTAATGTAATGTCAGTGTACGTCAGGCTTCGGGTCTCTACAGAAATGGTTGTAGAGTATGATGTTTTCCATATCTTTTTTTTGGCTTGGACATGGTCATTGTATTCACTCCATTCCCTATATCTTGTGTCTTCTTGTAACCTTTAAGACCTCTCTTGCAAGATTCATGATCCACACCTACATGATCATGGACCTATCCACGATGAATTGAAACATCATTCTGTCATTTTGAGCATCTCTCTTGAGTTTTCTATGCATTATTGTTAGGCACAACCCTAAATGAGGGGCTTCTAACTGAAGGCACATCAACAACCACCTTGAAATGGGAACCCGAGGCTACCTCATTCCCATTGTAAAGGCCTCCATTATTCATGGTCTTAAAAATGAGGGTGAATCTAAAGGATAAATCCAATTTTCCACATCCAAAACATGTAATCCATATTTATTGATAGCCAAATCATGCTTCAAGATAAAAAATAATTAAGAGACCTTCCAACCATCAGATCCTCATTTCTTTTCTAGAGATAAAAACCAATTAATGAGTCATTGACACCCATATTATCAATTGAGATAGCCATGGGAGATACAAACAATTTTTTTGAAAAACCATTCACATCCCCATGGTGAAGCAAGTGACCATGCCGAAAAACAAATAATAAATACCCTAATTGATGAAATGAATATCCTAATTCAATCCAGGATTCAAAAAACATAGATTTAGTGCACCAGAATTCCTCCCCAACTGTAATAAAAATATATTCAACATTAGTTTTGGAAGCATTTACCTTAAGAAAAACAAGTTGGGAGGTGAGATGAAAAAACAAATTGGTTGTACAATTTGAAAACATGAACCAACCAACCATATTTCCAAGCATACAGATAATGGTGGTATTTTGGAATTTAAGGGGGTGTTTGGGGAAACTGACCTATGTAATGGTAGGTAGATCATCTCATTTAATAATGAAATTATTATACTAGAAAGAAAGGAAGAATTGAGATATGTTGAATACACAAGGAGCTCCAAACCTTGCTGAGATCATGTATTCCAATGATGAAAAATGAATCATCATGTTCTTCTTGTCATGGTGCCCCACAACCACTCTATCCTATACACCCTAGGAAGAAAATATAAACCTGTCAAAGTCTTCAACCGAAGGATGATGATTTTTAAAGTGATCCAACAACGTCATAATTAAGTGTTCTGAAGCATTATTGAATTCTGAGGGAGATAGTGAGAGATTAAGGAAACTACTATAGAAATTGGAAACTTTAGGGTTGAGATCGATGGTTGGGAAAGGAGGAAGAATGTATGTGTTATAAAATGATGAGAAGGATGGAAAAAATGCTATAGAGAATGGAGGGAATCACTCCCCCTATAGTAGGGGAGAGGCTAGAATCACAACCATCACCTAATAGGGCATCCTTTACCATGTGCTGAGAGGAGAGGAGTGCCGACAACTAATATATATTGTACACCCATTAGATTGTTAAAAAATATCTACATGTTTATTTTATTTTTCATTTAAACACGTTTTCCTAGATGGTTGAGGATATATTTTTAATATTTAGTGATGTATATCTACTACAGGTTCTATAAGGTATGTCCATCTAGATTAGTATTATTCAATAATGGTTCTTGTTACCATCCCCTACCCCATTAGAGATATGATTAGGGTGGAACATTTATCCTTCCACCAGTTCTAGAAATGTTCTAGTGTGTTGGGTCATGTCAATGTTGTATTATGGTTCTTTTTTCCCACATTTAGTGATTTCAGAAAGGTGGTTTCTGAGTTTGGTTTGGGTAATGTGGTATAAAAACTATTGAATGTTCTTAGTTTTTTTATAGACCACAGAAATAATCTAGGATGTGGGGTCCACCAAATTTCTATAGAAGTACTCTAATAATATGTTGAATAAATTGAGTTTATAGGTCATTGGTTATGGTCAGTATAATATTGGTGCCATGGAATGATATCCTAGTATCAATGATGCCTTGGTGAAAATGAGATATTGATATTACTAATATAAATAATATCTACAGTGGTATGAGATGAAGCTTATATATATGATGGTTGAAACAAGACTACTCATAGACTTGTGAACTTCATGGTTGATCCTCTCTTAATTTTTCTCCTTGGTACTATGTTGAAACAATGAAGTGATTGTGTCACTTTATAGATTGGGTAAGGTATCACCCCATAAACCTGGACTATAGGATCCTATATCTGGGTCTTGTTTTTCATGTTGGGTTGGTATCCCCCACATTCCTGGTTATGAGGTTTGGGATCTAATATAAGGTTGTCTACTGCCTCATCTGGGGTGAATTATAGCATGATGTGCATCCCCATATGTGATTGTGGATTTTGATAGTCCCTCACACATACAAGAGTAAAACAGTAATATTTGAAGCATGTGTTCTCTATTTGGAAATGGGGTTTAATATTATGTCAATCTCTATGAGGAGTTGGTATAGTGTATTATAGTGGGCTCAGTACTCCCCTGTTCAATTAGGTGTGTGCCTACAATCTATAAGAGTTATTTTTCCTCTAAGGAATGATGTGTTTCATCTATCCATGTGAGTTGGAACTCCATATGGGCATCAAATAATAGACATCCATTTTTAGTTATCTTGATTATTTTCTCAAGAATGGGTTTGATACTCCCCCATCCGCAAGGAGGTTTTGTTCCTACATACTTTAAAAGAAAAAATATCACACCAATATAGGGCATGAATCAACTTTATATTGAAATTTATGTGGTGAAGATTCATTATTGGTGAAGTTAGAACTCCCACCAACAATTTATGGTAACTCAGTGAGGTGTAGGTACCTCACTATAGTTCAACTATTTTTATGAATTTTGGTTGTTTTTTGTCAACTAATTCATATCTCTAAGTTGAGAGTGTAACACTAGGATGATCCATTGATAAGGGTTTGTCTGGCCTATCAAAAACTCCTATGTAGATGGTTATGAGTATGATGAGCTAGATTCTAGGATTGGGGGCCACAGATGAATATAGTTTTCCATATTAAGTATGGAGGGAATCCATTTGTGAAGATAATGTCTTTAGGTTAGAGAGAAGATGACCGATGATGATCTCCACAATAATTTTCCCCAGGTGTTAGTTATATTGGGAATTGATTGATTAGTGCCTGATATGGAATGATAAAAAAAATTATACCTTTTTCCCTTTGTGTTCAAATTTATTGACACTATATTGTTATATTATATTGATGTTTCATGGTTTGATATGATGATATATTTCCCATTAGATTATTTTTAAAAAAAAGTATGAATGGAGACTCTGGCAGGAGGTGGGAATCTTCCCTAATCAATACCATCAGTGTGAGATGGCTTTATAGAGAGGATTCCCCTGGTTTCTACTAAGATAGATTATTTTATAATTGGGATATAATTCGATAAAACTGATATAACAAACCATGACTCTTAAAAATTATATTTCTTTATTTTTATCTTAAAGATAAACAAATTAGCCTCGAGAAATCTAAAGGCCTAATTCCTTTCTGTGATGAGATATGTAAATCATATACATAAACAGAAACCACAAAACCATTATTTTTATCACCAAAAAATATCACTTAAATAAAATTGGTCACAATTTACTAAATAGGGCACCCTAGGTACATACATAATGAAAATTGGCGAGCTATAAAGTCCTGTATGGGAATAATTAGTGCAATTCATGTTGACAAGAAAACATTTCATACAATAGAAATACCATTATAACATAAAATAGAGGAATAAAATATGTTCACATAGAATCATGGAGTAAGGATGATGATATCATAATATTATGTAATCATAGGAATTTGGAAATTACATAATACATTATATCATAAGAATAAGTCATGGTTCACCTGCAAGGAAAAATACCATAGTGCACAAAGTCCCATAGTGGATTGGGTTTACACTCCAGTCCAATACATGTAATATAATGGGATATGAAACATTACCCAATGAATTGTGGTGTGTATAATTTTTTCCCACTTATCACAATTATATCATGTCAACAAATATGTGTACCACATTAAGAAATAAAATATATGCCATAAGCATATAAAAAAACAATGAAAAAGAAATGGGTTAAATAATATTATATTAGAGAAAAACCAAATTTAAAATTTAAAATATTAAAAATAAATAAGGGATTAAATAATCATTTTATATTTATAAATGAACAAATAAGTACAATTCACTAAAATTTAACTCAATTGAAGTGTTAAAGGAAAAATATAGTGGAGACGTAAGTTTGAAAATGAATATCTTTAGTGGGTTTCAAAATAAAGGTGGAGAGTATCTACAAAGGATATAAGATTACTAATTTCCTTAAAATTAGAAATAAACCAACAAAAATCCCCATAAAAATACTTATTTTTAGAGACAATATAAGTTTGTAATCTTTAGATAGAGTGTTATAAGAAATGATACTATAAATAAACAAGTTCCCTTTAAACGAGTTTCCAAAAATATTGAATTTAGAAGGGAACCTAAAGAGAATGTATTATCAAAAATATAATGGGTTTCTTATCGAGGTATACACATAAGGAAAAAATATATATAATATAGAATTATCTAAGAATAAGACAGCTGGAATAGAAAACAAATTAAATAATGTTAACCCAAAAGTAACGAGGGTGGTTTAGAAGATCCATTATCTCATGTCCTTGACTCATTCGGTATGTTCATAAAAAATTCTAAATAAATAATTTAATTTTAGTAAATACATTATTGAAAAAATTTTCATTTATATTCCAATTTTAAGGTCACTTTTATTTCATAATTCATTCATTGTTTTGTATTGTTTTTTATAGCAGCAGCTCGTGGTTGTTCAGTCGATTTTCTCCAAAATCATTTTTTTTATTTTGAATATGGTCAAAGGTGATACTCATAAATTCAAAAATATTCACAATAAAATATTAATAAATTATTTTACATTTTATGTGTACAAAAATTATACTGTTCAAAATATGTACAAAATATTTACAAATAGTAAAAATCTCTCATTTTAGTTGTTTTGGGTGTTAAAAATTACCATGATCATTTTTTGGTAATATAATTAATATTGTTCCCAATATATCATTCTATAATCTTAAAATCATCCTAGATATTATATTTATTCATCAATTATATTCTTAAAATGACCTTTGTAAGGAAGTGATTAAAAGAGAAACACACCATCCATAAAAGCATTGAACCAACTATTACATAGGGCGTGTTTTCATTATATAATGAAATAAAAGGAAGTTAGATAACGAATATTAAAATACTATAATTAAATTTTATTATATCATAAATATTGATGTTATCAAACTATCTGTTATAGAATATATGTGAGGAGGTATTAGAAGAAAAGACCTCAATAGAATTCTGTTGGGAATATTTCATCTTTTTTGGATGTTCACCCGTAAAATATACATTAAGGAACCATAGTTTAGTTTTTTTGCAAAGAATAAGAATTTCATAATGTGGGAATAGTATATGGGTGAGAATTGTCTTGAGATAATGAGATTAAAGTGTGAGGAGAGGTGAGTTTATTATGGGTTATATTTATAAGGGGGGCATTTTACAGTAAAATATTGATTATTTTATGTTTTAGGAAACTAATTTTGTTTATAATTGATTTCAGTGAATTAAATTTCATTATTCTTAAATAAATGTGGTTTATTTGACATTATAATTACTCTATAAACAAAATTAATTATTCAACAAATCAAATTATTAGAATAATCTAAAAAATTTATCTACCAGGAAAAAAAATATAATTTTGGTTTTGAAATGCAAAATATATTTTTAAAATTTATTTATTAAAAAAATAATTTATTTTACTCCTTAAATATATATTTTTTCCCATATTTTTTTATAAAATTTATTTCATTATTACAGTATAATGGTGTTATATAAGTAATGAAATTATTATAAAGTGTATTTTTATTATTCAACTTGAAATAGAATTTTAAGAAAAATATAAAAAATTATTCCTATGATATATTCAAAATGATTATTCTAAAAATAAATTCCATTTTATGAAATTAAAATTCCAAAATTTGTGAATTTTACTTTTAATTAAAATCATATAATACAGGAAAAATAGTTTATTTAGAAAACAGTATTTCATTTTTCATGTGTGATTACATTTTTAATTTTTATAATATATCATTTATTATATGATTTATAAATAAATATCTGTAGTTCAATAAAATATATATTATATGAAATTATTCATCTAGTTAAATTATATATAGATTTTAAATACATAATCAAGAAAATATTTTAGATTAAAAAACATTCTTCACTATGTTCAAAATTTTATGACAATGACCATTTATAATATCTGAAAACTAAATTATCAATATTTTATAATTAATTTTCTATAATAATACACTATTGGTAAGAATAATTATATTTTCATATAAAAAATAAAAAATAATTTAAAAGGTTATTATATGATAAAAATGATACCTAACATTTTAAAATGATTTTTTTGAATAATGAGACACATATATATAATATGATAAAAACTATTTTCAACTTAAGTGTTCTGTATCATAATTCAAAAATTCAATATAGTATTTTATTATAGTGTAAAAATTATATTAAAAAATTTATAATATGTTTCACATAAAATTTTATATGACATCACTTTTAATGTTTTAGAACTTTGTAACATTGAAAAATTATATTATATGACATGAACCATTATATTATAAATACTTAATTACTATGCTGATATGAATGTGAAACAAAAAATAATTTAGTTATAAAATAATATAAATTAAAATAAAAATGAATATAATTAAATATATATATATATATATATAAAAATTTATAAAGGATGGAAATTTGATGTAGGAACACCTATGGGTAGTGGTAAAAACTACGCCCCTGTCTCCCTTCAGTTATGGATTTGAGCCCCGTGACCTCACGAAACACAACTGGTTGTCACCTAGCTTATGGCCTTTGAATTTTCTAATAAAATATTTCATGATATAATATTATATTACACTTCTAAAATTTATAATCAATCAAATTAGTTGGTAAATAAATCTATAAATGTTTCATTTATATTATTAAAATGAAATAAATTCATTTTAATGTTTATCTATATTACAAGAATGAAAATTTATAAAAATATATTCATTAGAAATATAGAATGTTATATTATACCCCCTAAAATAAATTGATTTCTCCCAATTTTTATAATCACTTCCTGATGAAAATAGGTAAAGGTAACCACAAGATATAAATGCCTCAAATATAATTTCTAGTGGGACTCCAACCTCACTATCATTATTACGAAAAAGATAATCCCATTTTATATTATAATGTTCTTTGAAGAGTGTGATCAATAAAATTATATCCCCTAGGTGTGTAAATCCTTATGTGCAATTATGAACACTTCTTTTGCAATCAAGTGAAGATTATGTTAAACCCCAATCAAATTTTTTTAGGTTTTTTACCCTCAGGTACATCTTTGGAAGAGCATGCATCCACTTGTTTACATCTGTATAGAGATTTCATTTCTAGGAAGCCACACACTAAATTATTTACCAAAAGTTTGTGATATTTTCCTTAATCATATATATAAGTTATTCACTAATTTAATCTTATCCTATTACAAAAAATAACTGGGCCTCTCTATGATATCCTCTATAATATCCTATGACTCGTAGACATTTTATTTCATTATTTTTATCATAATGTTCCATAAAACACAACCAATAAATATAGAGGCATAGTTTCTTTGAGATATTAGGTATATAAAACCTCATATTAAACAGAAACAATGATTTAATTATTTTTTCTCTATAATATTACTTATAAACCCCATTATAATTATTTTAGTGAATAAGATACCATGGGGACATATATATTAAAAATGGTGTTCTATAAATAATAGTGATAAAATAATCAGAGTAAAGCATGGTGATAAAAAATACATATGAGTCAAGAGGCATATTATGATGTCGTATAAGAGAAGGATCATATATGTTCACATGGAATAATGAAATAAATAAGAATATATTTTAGGATCATAGAATAATATGACTATTGAAAAAACATAATACATGATATCATAATCATAATTCGTACTTAATTTCTTAGACAATATAACATAGTGGAAACATGTCATAATGGACTATGATTACCCCATAGAGGAATACATGTCATATCATGAGAAATAAATCATTACATATTGTATTACGTGGATTTTTAATTTTGGTCCCCCATCACATGTATAACATGGACCTTTATATCAATTTTATATAAGGAAATCCTATATAGTTAAACACAACAATAAAACAACATGAAAAAGAAATGAGTTACATAATCCTATCTTAGAGAATAATAAAATTGAATATCACCACTATTCTAATTAATGAAGGTATTAAATAATTCTAGGATATACCAAATTGAATAATTAACCATAGCTCATGAATATTTTTTTATTTGAAGTAAATATATAATAAAAATATAATAGAAGAATGTTTAAAAATGAACCTCTTAAGAGAGGGTAAAGAAAAAGGGTGGATAGTTTTTAATGAAGGAAAGGGAAAAATAATTTATGTAAAACTATATATGAACCCAAATGGTTTTCTATAAAAAAAATATTTAGTGAGACTATCAAACATTGAGATAACTAAATTGAGTGGAACAAGATAAATGGCTAGAAATATACAAGTTCACCTTAAACTGGTATACTTAAAGGACGGAATTGAGAAGGTCCCTTTAAGATTGTGTATTATCCAAAAAAATGGTAATGAAAAATTGGTATATATAGTATAAATATATATATAATAAATAATAATTAAATGAGCTGATTAATTTTGTAAATGGAGAAAAATAAACAGAATGTGTAACAAAAAAATAATATGTGTGGTTTAGAAGAGCCCTTACCTCAGGTATTTGATTCATTTGAGACATTCATTAAAATTCATGAATAAGAGAATATATTTTAGATACTTTCCTTATAAATTTTTAATGAATATTTAATTATTTATGGTCAATTTACATTCATATTTCAATCATTTTTTATATAGCTCTTTAAACATATCATCTAATTTGGGATTTTTGGTTGAATATCTCCACAAAAACATTGGTATGTTGATTATAGTCAGATATTCTATTAAATAATTACATAGTCTCTAATATTATTTATTTATGTATTAATTATCATTCTGGTAGATTAAAATTTATCCAACATGTTAGTCCCTCAATATAGGATTAATGTATGATTTTTCTAAGAGAGGTGTGACTGAGGGCGGAGAAAGGCATATCCAATTAAAACTATTTATCCTTAAATGTATAACATTTCTAATATGGATCTTCACCTATAAAACATTAGGGTCACGTTTTACTATTCTTATCAGTGATAATTTATATATCATGCAATTTATTGTACCTACTTAATATAAATAAGGACATATGAATTTACATAGTTCACCATAATTGGGATACTCAATGTACCATGCATCAACAATTTTTCATACACCAAATCAATATAAAACCCAGTTCTATTCATATAGTTCTATCACTATTACAATGGTTTAGGGAAAACTCACTGCATTTATTGGGTAAATCCATTGAATTTTCCTACCAATTCTCATTACTAATTCAAATGATTACCCCAAAACAGTTTATGGATATACATGTCCCTTCACTAGCTTCATTTTCTTGGGATTCATCCTTAGGTAAAGATATATGATTTGTTCATCTCTACATGGTATAATACTTCAAAAGAAGGGAAATATTATTTATGTATCACCTATTAATCGGATTACATAACAGTTTAGGGATATCTCCTTCACTTTATAGTAGTGATGGATTCTTCTCTATGGTAAGATGATAAATGTTTGAAAAAATATGTGAATTATATACATCCCTTCTAGAGTATATCCTACCTTCCATTGAGAATAAGATATATTATTTGAATTATTTTCTCCCATATTTATTGCATCCTGTCAATATACTCCTTTAAAGAAGGGATGTTAGCACCCATTCATTAGAAACCTTTTATCTTAATTATGGATCATTCAAATAGACCAGAACTCGCATGAAATTACATGATCTGTATAACTAAAATGCACGTAAAATATGTTTTTTATTATTCCCATATAAATTAAATAATGAATTAATTATAGATTTAAATCAAATTTTCAATACTAAAAACTCATTCACGTTAGTCTGGAATCATGGTCTAAAACTAGAACACTTGGTCATGAAATAATTCAAGAACCACCAAAGCATATCCATGTTGACATCTTCCTAAAATTTGATGTCACTCATCAACATTACCTTCACAATTTAATAGTGAAAAATATTTGTCCATTGAGACCCTAGAAATCCAAGCACTTTGACATGGTCACCTTTTGCTTTCTTTTTTGGCTTACCGCTCCACCTAACAACCACAAACACTATAAAACACTATAATGAATGTAATGGGATTCCTCATGTTTTATATAGAGCCTAATAATCTAGAAAATATTTTTTCTATATAATATAAGATATCATTTTATCTTTATTTGGATTAATGGTCTCCAATATAAAAATTTTCTTCGACTACATCCACCACTATAGCAACATTGTGTCCATTTTTCTCGACCATGACTTTACCCATAACCATTTTTTCATGACTATTATAGGAATTTCTTTGTAATTCTCCATGGGGAACACTGTGGTTTGGTCCCTTTACATTTTCCAATGTGGGTAATTTACTTTTCCAACAAACCCTACATTATGGGAGTGGTTGTACTTGGTTCTTCTTTCTCCTTCACTACACCCTTTGACCAGGGAATAGTCTTACCCATATTAGGAAATGTCAACATACCATGCCTTATACTAAGGAATGGTCCTCAAATTCCTTCTCCAATATGCCTTTAATATATCATTTTCCCTCTATATGACCATGTAGGATCCTTGTTGAATACCTTCACTCATTAGAATTTTTTGTACATACCATTATCTTTTGTGTAGAAAATTAGTCAAACAGAAAAGAAAATCCATATTACTATGATCTCAAAAATTAATAAAAAATCCAAATCAATACATTAGGATTCCAAAAAATCTCCCGATTGAAATTTGTGGATTATAATAATATGTATCCCCCTTATTGTCAATGAAATTATAAAGGTATCAAATGAATCATTTTAATTTTTGGAATTACCTTTTTATTTCATGTTCCCATTTTGAATGGGGAACCTTGTTTGAGTACTCCAATATTTTATAATCTTTTATTTTTGGGAGTAAAAACCAAAAAGTATTTCCTACCCCTTTGACTTAAAATTTAATGAGGGATTACTCAGGGAATTGAACCCCGCCTATGAGTATAGGATGAAATGTCTCATAAAATTTCATCTACCCACAATTCAAAACATCACCATCCTTTGTAATTAAAAACATATTGATTAGATTAATCTTATGAAACCTAATGAATGATATTTATAGTTATATTTCACCACTCTTGAATAATTTATGAAGAAAAACTCCATTCCTTATGTACTTTATCTAGAGATTAATTCATTGAAGATTCCAATTGTCTCTTAAGATATCAATAAATTCTCTAAGCCTACTAAGTCTAGGCTCGATGCAGGAAACCATAATTTTTATATGCAATGACTTGGTTTTCCATGTCACTAATTGATAACAATGAAAAAATCATAACAAATTTATCATTTTCATTTCTCAATACACAACCCATGATCTCAGACATACTTAAAAAATAGTATACAAATATTTTAAAAAATTTTATGTGAGGATCATAAAACATAATGAATAAAATAAAAAAATCTGTTAAAAATTTAAACAAATGACACCACATGTAATATATGTTTTTAGTTCACCGTAGAGGTTTGGACATCTTCAACATATATACATTTTTATACAATATAATGTATTTTATATTAAAATCACCCCACTAACTTTACCTATAAATTATTTATAAAAATATTCAGAAAACATTATAATCATCAAAGAATACGAGGAGTGGGGTACCTAAAATTTCCTCAAGTAAAAAAAATTTGAGGGAAAATCTGAAGTAACCAATCACCTTATATCATTCCTTTTAATTTTTTAGATTTTGGGAAACTAATTCTATTATAATATAATATATCATCATCAACATTTAAAATGTCTAAAATCCTAAAAATCATTCCAAATGAACTCCCTTGTGTGATAACTACTACAGACATCCCTTTATACTTATTACCATCATTTATTGTATTTATATTATCCACACTTGTGTAATTGGCCAAAATTTATCCTATATCTTCTTGTGTATCATCATAAATGGATCTCAAATAAATATTTATTTTCTATTGAATCGTAATATATTTTATTTTTTCTATTTTTGAGAAAACTATTTTGAGAAAATATTCATTGAATTCCATGTGTTCCATCATGGAATACATCTTCATTGGCGAGTTCCCCATTATGTCCACCACCTTCATAGCTAGAACAACATCTTTTTTATTTATTCACCCTCTATTGAGTCTCAATATTCAAAACATTGAACCTATTTTCTATTCTAACATGCCTTCCCATTGGATAATATTTCACCTTATAAGTTATAATAATGGAATGTCTCTATATAGATTATATACCATTTGATACATTATCTATTTTAAATACCTTTATATATGACCAAGTCTTGAAAAAATAAAACATACAATATGATAATCCTACCCTATTTGGTCTATATTTGATGGAGATGTTGAAACTATTTGAGTTTTCTCACATATTTGGGCTAGTTGGATTCAAAACACACACTTATGATGTTCCCATTTCATCCATAATTTTGTCACTTATGTACCTCCTTAGTTATTGGATTTCCACATTTAATGTAATCATGTGACCATTTTTTTATTATAGATTTGAGATGTAGAAAAAACTCCTGATGATGTTTTTTTGAGGGATTTTCATATTATCATTTTTGATATTTTTCGTCTCATCAAGTAATCTTAACTTCTCATATTTAATTTTCAATTTAGTAGCCATTTAAATTTTACCTGAAGTCATAACCATCCTGATTTTTATTATTTCTATAAGCTGAGTTATCAGTGGAATGAGTCATTATTTTAGTTCTTTATCTTTGTCTATTTTCATCAAAGTTTCTTGGTAAATCTTTTCAATCAGGATACATTGCTTCTTAAATTTTTTTTTCACATTTCCATTATGTGGATATTCAAAGAAGCCTCCACTCTATTTTGAATTTTGTTCTAAGTAATAATCTTAAATAATTGTTAAATCCACTTCACACATTTATTCTGATTACTCTACATTATCTTATTGAATTAGAAACATCTATTTTCCATTTCATGGTCATATTATTGTATAGAAACATGATTTTGTTTCAAATACATCCGAATAAATTCTTTACCGATCTGAAATAGAGTTTTAAACTCTACATTCTCTACCCCAATTTCTGAATCAGATACAACCTTAGTTTTGCAATTTTCTATATTGGTTGGATAATTATTTTTTTCATCATTCTTCTTCTTATTATTTCCTTTGTGAATTTAGTGCTCTTCATAGTCCTTAAAATATAGTTCTTCTAAGTTTATCAAAATATAATTGGACAACATTCCATGATTAACATCCATTTATATGTCTTCTATAGGATCACCCTTTAAATCCATTTTTACTAAGGAACTAGTTTTATTGTTTCATTGATCTATTTCAAACATAGATCCATGTTAACATAGAAAAAAAATTCATTCTTCCACAAAAACCCATGAAACACCCATAGAATATTCTATATAGACCAAAATCTTTTCCCCCTTATTTTTAAATGCTTTACATAAAACATTTAATCCTTGTATATGGATTCCATTTCTCTTCATGAAACTCCAAATCAAGTTATACCATTTACAAATCCAATAAAAATTAACCCAACTCTGACACTTATTATTAGTCACTCAATAGGGTCTTATGTCAAATTACCCTGGGGTGAATTGGGGTATGAAAATACTTATCCAATTATAAGTCACTATACATTAAATTATCAATTTCCTTATATAGATACTAAAATATCATCCTTGAGGGTCATTTGATACACACTTTAAAAATATATACTATATATTTAAAGATCTCTATTTGTATTAATGATTAAGGTATATCCAGACATGAGAATTAACACAATTCACCCTCAATAGGATACTCCATTGGGAATGGAAAAATAATGTTTAATTCAATAAATCACAATAAAGTCCACCTATCTTTATATGGGTCTATACCCTTTACAATAGATTAGGGATAACACATTCCATCCCAAGGGGCACTCCCTTGAGAATCCCTTATTATTATCAGTTGTAGTGGAAAGTATCACCATACCATATTTTATAGATTTTTAGGTCCCTTGAATTACATTATTTTATTAGAATGAATCCTCAAGTACACACAGATACTCTATCGACATCAACTCAGGGTCCTCCTTCACATTATTTGAACATCTCTTCAATGAAACACCACTTATTTACATTCTAAAGAATATATAGAATATCTTCTTAATTGGAAAATAGCGATGACATGTTTCCATTTGAAAGATCATCTAGACTTGTGAACTTTTTCTTTATCTTTCTTGCCCATATCCTAGAACTCCACCCTTTTATTGTGATTTACATATGTAATATACATAGGTCTCTCTTTTATCCCCCAATTCCAATAAATATACCCCATTGAAATAGGGAGTTCATGTACCCATCCATTAGACATCTATCTGTATCTTTAAAGACAATTAAAATCCCCTATCACTCCCCTTAATCTTCCATGATTTCCATTACAACAATCCAAGGAAAATGCTTCATGGACCATTTCATTCACCTTTTTAGTGTAAATTAAATCTCAATTTCACATGTTTACCACACAAAAAAAATCACATCAGGATGGTATCATTGTCTAAAAATGAGACATATGGTTATGAAAGAATTAAAGAAATGTCAATTAATATCCATAATGATTTATCTTAGTTTCTTCATGTAAACCATTGAAACACCCTTCACCATAATGTGTTGAAAAAATTTTATCCATTATGACCTCATAATGTCGAGAAATACAACGTGGTCACCAAATATTTTATATCTTCTATTACATTTCCACCTAATGAGCATGAACACCATTGAAAACCACTACACCAATAATTTGTTTCCCTACGATTCAAAATTATCCTTTCGAGCCACCATGCCATAGTTTGTTCCATGGACCATCCCATGTTGGCCTTATTAGAATTGATGTTATTGAGTGCATCACTTCAAATCAAATATAACTACAAATATAAACACATTGTGGTAGTTTTTCTCAACCACAACATAATACATGACCATATCAACCTTGACTATTTCACATAGGTGCTATGTAATTACACCTCAGGGACCACAATGGGATTATCCTTTTCTAATTACCTATGTTGGTAAATTATTTCTCATCATACCATATGTTATTGATGTGGTGACATGTAGTACCTTATTCACCCCCACCATAACATTAGTCCAGGGTATTGTCTTTACCATGTTGAGAAAATTCAAAACACCATGACCTATACTCTAGAATGATCCGCTTATTCCTTCTCCATGATGAATTTAACATATCTTCTACCCTTAAATTTTCCTTGTAGGATCCTTGTAGTGTACATTCACACATTTATATTTCACTAGATAACATTTTATTTGTGTAGACAATATGTATAACACAATAACCAATTCATCTTACAATGATATTAAATATTTTCAAATAAATCTAACCTAATCATTTGTGAATCCTAACATAGTTGAATATATGTTCAAAGTAGACTCATATTATAAAGTATGACCTGTTATGATTGTTTTGAGTGATACGAATTTATATGATCAATTTTTTCAATAAATAATTAATATAATTCCCAATTAATATATCCAAAATCGTAATAATTTAACAAATATTCTATTTTTTCCATAATTCCATTTTCAAAACTAGCCATGTGAGGTGGTGATGAAAAATGAAACACGTCCTCTATGGAGGTGGTGAACTGACCATTACACCAGTGGAGTTTTCATTATATAATGGAACAGGAGGAGTATAGATAAATAATATATCATTAATATAATAGTATTTTATTACATAAATAATATTTATGTTATCAAACTAACATAATTTGAATATATTTGACTTGGAATAAATAGAAAAGAACAAAAGATAACTTGTTTGAGAATATTACTTCTTCATTTGGATGTTCACCCTTAGGCTACACCTTATAGCTCCATAGTTTATTCTTTTGGTGAGATAAAGGATTATAGGATGTGTTATGTGGTATATAAAGATATTTAGGTATATTTGGGTTGAGATAAATATATTGAAGTCTGAGGATTGGTGATTTTGTGAATAATGGTATTTATAAGGAAGTGAGAAGGCTGTTTTAGAAGTAATAATGGTTATTTTATCATTTAATCCAAGTAATTATGTTTATCATCGATCCCATTGAATTTAGACTATTTATTAATAAAATAATGGGGTTTATTTTACATTATAAACTTTCTATAACCAAATTTCACCATTCAATCCCTCAACTACCCTCCAAATATATTTTTCTAAAATAAAATTAAAAATTTTAGACACATTATTTCACTACATAAATATTTTTTTAAATAAAAAACATTAATAAATTTTAATCATTATTTACATTATAATAATGTAATAAATCTGACGGTATTTTTCAAAATAATATTTTTACTATTCACCAAAAAATTATCATTTTTATAAAAATATAAAACATTTATCCTATGATAAATATGATTTATAATTCAATAAATGGAGTACTTTTTATCAAATTGAAATCAAAAAATTTATGAATTCAACTATTGAATAAAATCATGTAATATATGGAAAATAAATTATTTTGAATAAAAAGAATTATTTTTTGAGTGATTATATTTATATTTATTCTTATCTATTATTTGTTATATGATTAATAATTATTTATTTATATTTATAAAAGGATTACATTTAATTATATTTTTTCTAGTTAAGTGGAATTTATATTTTAAAGAGACAATCTAGAAAATGATTTTAGTGTAAAAACATTATACACTCTGATCAAACTTATATGTCAATAATAATTTTAATTTTATAAAAACTACATTGTCAATAATTTTACAATATTTTCATTACAAAAATAAACTATAAATAAGAGGGATTAAATTTTCAAAAAAACTCATAGTTAGTATTTCATAATGATAGTTTATTATAAAACTGTTACATAATTTTTTAAGTGGAAATTTTTGACATAAACAATATGTACATTGAATATGATAAAACATTTAACAAGTAAATGAGATATAATGTAATTACATAAGAATAATAGAGTATTACTATAGTGAAAAAATGACATGTAATAACTTATCGTGTGTTTCAGAAAACATATTATATGGATTTTCTTTCAATATATTACAAGCATGGGGAAATAAAAGAATGTATTATACTATGTTAACCATTATATTATAATTAATTAATTACTATGATGATATGAAGATAAAACATAAAAAATTTAGATATAAAACTATATATATAATCTTCATTCTAGTAAAAGATATGCATGTATATCTAAAATGAATGGAAAATGTAAGTTGGGAATTATATTGGCTTGAGGTAGGCATTCTACTGCTATCAGCCATCGATTTTCAGTCCATGCCCTATGAATTAACCATACACAACAAGATTTATCCCATATTATGAGATGTTTAACGATTATTCAATTAGGCCTCAATCCAATTTTAATGGGAAGCGAGACATATGCGATGAGCAAGGCCTACCCAAAGAAACCAGTAACCTAGTTCTTCAATGGAAGGTGAGAATAAAATCATGAGAATTGATTTTGTTATAGGATTTTTAGTTAGAAAAATAGTATGATATTCTTCTTTAATATTAATTTTCCTTGTCGTGCTCATGGAGTTGAGGGATGATCTTTTTATAGTGGCCCCATTCTGGTTTTTTTGAGGATTTGAAGTAATGATTGATCTATGGTGTAATTTTTCATTGAATAGTGGATGAATCCCTATGTTTAGATCTTCATAATGATCATAGAGTTTTAATTGGATTTTTACTAAGTATTAGATGATCTAGATAGTATGATCTTGTCTACCGTTGGTATTCAATTGATTTGGGTTTAATCATATTAGAAATTTTGATACTTGAATTTTGTGTAGAAAGATTCAATAAGAGAACACTTATGGTATGTAAATATGTACCGTGAAACAAAATTTTCTATACGATGTAAGTGAAAGATGTTTGAGTATTGGGAAGATGTTGACCATGGATCTCAGAGTGACATATATCATCATTTCTGGTTAGTGGGAACTTTATCGTGGTTAGTGGATATTGTTTTTCATTACTATTTTTTGTGATAAAAATATGGGATGATTATTTTTATCCTCATTACATTGTTTAAATAATATTTATGTGTGTTCTTGTGAGATAATGATTTTTATTGGAAGTGTGTTGGCTCCATATGGTGTTCTATAGTGATCTTATTTATGTTCTACATTGTGTAATTTGATGTGGTTATATTTTCTCAGTTTGATGATCTTATAGATCACACATTTAAATATGGGGAGCATGATGTTCCCATTAGATGTGCCTTGATTGATGGGTTGTATCGAAGGGATATTGATTGTTTGAGGAAATGAATTAAACATGAATTTAATTATGTCCCATGATTGGATGAAAATTCCTTAGGTGGAAGTACTTAGTGAAATTCAAGGAATATGATCCGAGATGGATTTAGGAGGATCCCCTATGGTGGGTTGAGTTTTTTTAACATCAATGATGTAATATTAATATATAATTTGGTATCCGTAGTTTGAGTAATATAGAATGTATTTTTACGTGAGTAAGGATGTATTTTGAGTCTTGGAGGTTCAACAGGCTCTTTGAAGCAAGAATCTCATGTGCGAGCATGTAATATTCCCATATGAGGATGGATAGTGGTATCCTAAAATCTATTTGTATTGTTACCTTTTTTTTATGGGAAGAAATTATGTTTTGGATCATGTAGTGATCCTAGTTTTCTGATGCATAAGAATTAGATCATTTATTTAGTTTTAGATCCTCAGACCCTAGAGAAAGATCAATTGGCTATTTACCATAGAAAATGAAATAGTAATTTTTAAATTATAAAATTGTTCTTCTGAGGTAATTTGTACCCTTAGTCTAAAATTTGTTGATATTTTGATCCAACCATATTTTTCAGGTTATTATATATTTTTATATAAATATCAATAATTCATTTATGAGTGAATTTTTATATCTACTAAAATAACAAGATATACGAAATTATGACTTCATGAATAAGTTCTGAATGTGTGGTTTTATGTACATGAGCTATAAACCCAATTTAGGGTTCGAACATCGAGTCTGACCATTTTAATGGGTATTTATTCCACTTTAATTTTTGTGTTTTAATATACAAAATATTATTCTCCCTCACCCATTCACAAGATATGAATGAGATACTATCCTCACATTGATATTTCCGACTGATGAGATATATATGGGGAGGTAATAATCATTATTTGAGGAGTGTGATGAATGAAAAATCACATAACACTGGTGAATGAGCACATACTGATCTTAAATTTCTGGCGATTCCTCACGAGGTTGGTATTTTTATTTGCGATATCCTACTCAAATTCTTTGTTTAAATTTTTTAGCTATATATTGGATTTGTCTATATCTATGGATGATTAGAGGCCTTTAGTGTGTAAATATTTGGAGAAATGTGGTTTTATATAATTTTCACGGGGGTTTCATTTTAAAAACATGATCACACTTTGTTGAGTTCAATAACTCAAACTATGTAGTTTCTTTGGTGTAAGGAAGGAATAAAAAGTGTTCTATATTATATGTTGTATATATGGATGAAATTTATAGGGAACAAGAAATATGAATTGAGGTGTGTCCATATACACTACTAAAAAACCCATGTGGTATACATGTTTTGTAGAAGTACATGACATGGTGGGTTACAAGAGATGGATTAAGCCAAGTTACATGATACGATACTTGGTGTGGATTACATATCATGTATTCTTCATACATTCCATGTACATGGTATTTACACTTTTAGTTTGGATTCAATACATACCCATTGATGGATTTTTGGGGTAAATTTTGTGTACAAATAATACATTTTTATATGTTACCCTTAAAAGGTGTTTTTTATGTTTTTATCCCTTAAAATAGATTTAGACAAGTAGTAATTTCAAGATATCATTCCATGTAGAATGTGATAGTGATGTATTAATTTCTATCTACGTCTATAGAGATATTATATAGTGATGATTTTTTATATTTTACTTATGGGTGTGATGATGGGATCAATTAGATGATTTATATTATCTTTGATGATGGTGAGACCCCTGCTCGAATTTAGATATCGGGTCATGGAATCCTATCATGTATTTAGATTTCAGTATTCATAGATACTGTCATTGGTTTTAGATCCTCATTGGATTAAAAATTCATAAAAATAGTTTTCATTATATTTTATGATACTTCCTTCTTGGTAGTACTGTGGTCTGAAAGGACTCATAGATATATGTGGATGTGACATGGCTTTTCTCCTCCAAGTGAATCTTAGGGTTAGATTTAGTTAATGTTTTTTTGTTAGAGACTAGTGAGTTAATTTTTTTTTCGATTTTCATGTTGTAATTCATGTCCAGTCTTCATTATATACAAAAGATATCTTATTTCATATGCATTCCACATTAGAGTTTTTCCATGAGATATTGAGATTTTTGAAGTTACTGTAATCTTAGTGGCCCCTTTTTCACCTGATCGCATTATCTGAAATATATTTAATGAGGTAGGTATGGATACAATAATTGGGTACTCCTTCATTATTTAAGCATGTGACAAGGTGTGGTTCATCCCAAATGTTGATGGAGTTAGTAATCAAATAGAGATGTGGGGTGTGGGTCCTTCAAGAATAGTGATTATTTCTAGGAGATTATACTTTATGGATTGGATTATTCTTATGTGGATGGATTCGATTTTATCATCTGTGGCCTTGTCCCAAGGTGAGGTAAAAGGACACCCGTGGCTCAGTAATCCCTTAGTTTGTTTTAAAACCTTGATGAGGTATAGGGTCCTTAATTACTATATTGGGTAAATGGTTGGTTGGTAGTAGTGATTCATATTGCATGGATAATTTTGATTATTTAGGCTTCCATTTCACATGGGATGTTGTAGTATCATTTTGATGCACCTCTCTTATAGAGATTATATGTGTGGTTTGTGTCCCATATTTTGATCTGATGATCTCGCCTATTTTGAGAAAAGAAATCCCACATTACATACTTTTATTTCCAAGAAATTATTAGGAGGCTTCTTTACTTTAGTTTATATAGGTAGGTATATCCTATATTTAATATTGTATAGGTCACTCTTCGATGGTTTTGATAAACCCCTTAAGTGATGTATTGTTTATTAGGTATAAACCCCCTTTTCCGATATACTACGGACTCTATACATAGTGGTATGCACATTCAAATTGGAATTTCAAGACTAGAGGCATTTTTCTAGGTGTAACTATTTTCAATTGTGAGTTTTTATATTTCCCCTAAATGAAAATTGAGTAGTGATGTGAGAATATGTGGAGTGGGGCATGGGTGAAATCCCATTTTTTTGTAGTATATTCCTAAAAATATATGTGAAGATTTATGTGGTGATTTCAATAATATCCCCATTAGTACATAGAATTATCATTTTATCTTTCATTTCAGTTTTAAATGGTAAGAGAGGTGTTTTTACCATGTGGTCTATGAGTATGGAGGTGTTTTACCTTAAGGTACGACATTTATTTTTTTGAGTCCACATCCACCAGAATGAGTTATAATTTGGGTCTATCCTCATAAGACCCTACTAAAAATCTGCAGAGTGAAAAATTGTTTGCGTGGTTCTAATGGTAGTAGTTCTACCACTAGGGGTTATGATACTATAACTGCTAAATAATGACTCTTTGATCGAGAACTCATCATCATTTTCTCCTCAAAAATCAAATCCATTTCTCGTGATTGATGATATTTATCCTTATTAACGAAGGATATGAGTGAATTAAATCCTGATGGAATTCCTTGTTTATGAGCTTCAAGTTGGAGCCCAACATTTTGAGTATAGGGACTATACTAACATGTTGGATGAGGAAAAACTATTTTTTTAATAAAAGTAGAAATAAACCAAAGAATAAATATAATGGACTTATTTCAATGGTATTATTATTCAATATCAATTTATATAAAATACACCAACATGTTCTAAATATCATATTTATCATAGATGAGAGGTGAAATGGGCTATCAAAGGAAGTTGTTCATACTATCATCATATAAGAATTGACCAACTATGTCCCTAATAATCTTGAGTATTGGCATGTTTTGAAAAAAATGGGTAATATGAGGAAACAATCCTAGATAGCTATGGTAGGGGGTCTGGATTTAATTAGAACTCACAATACCATAAAAAAGAAGAGTATAAAAACTATTGAAGGAATTCATGGGTCTAGACCATGAAAAAAATAGATCCTTCTTGACTAAAATTATAATCAATAGTTGATTCGAATATAGATGACCTAGAGCCATGCATTTTTTCAAAGCTTAATAAGAAGAAACAAACTTGTGGAAGGATCCAATTGAGATATGGATCCAAAAAATAATGAAACCAAATAGAGATTTAGGATTGAATGGGATTATGTGAACTATAAAAAGGATTTCAATATCTTAGAGAATTCATTGGATAGTGAGGGAACTAGATATATTTTGAATTAATAATGTTCCCACTAGAAAAAACTAACAAAAAATCCAAGGGGATATCTAATCCCTTATGGAAATTTATTTCACAGTTTTTTACTACCTAATTAACAAAAATCCCTAAGTCATCGTATATTGAGAATCTAGTCTCTAATAATAATGTTAATAAATTTTTAACACTTATAAAATTAAAGTATTCAAATTAATTTAATATTAAATTAATATGTTATTGATCTAAATGATAATTAAATCAGAATATTGTATTATCATTAAATAATTATCACTTCATTCATGATGTGAGCATGTTCCAAATAATTTTTTTATACACTTTTAGATTCCATAATTGTTTGTGGAATTTTATTTGAAATAATCACTAGTAGACGAGAGAAATACTTAATCTATAAATAAATAAATGTTTAACATAATGAAAAATAGAGAAATATAATATCAGTGAACAAAAAAAATATTTATAAAATGACAATTAAACCTTTTAAATTATGCAAAATTAAACCTATTATTGAAGATATCCAATCCACTCTATAAAAAATGGATTTAAATTATTTCTTCCCACCTTAATTTTTTTTATCATTGTATTACTATATATAATAAATTTTATTCATCATACATGATTTCATGGATAAACATCCAAAACTATAAAAAATAAACCTTAAATTATAAATTATTTATAAATAAAACCTCCATTGTTTGATCTCAAACTACAAAAGAAGACATAAAATAAAAAGGGTAGGAGATCCATGAAATCCCACTATGAATCTGAGATAAATTATATACGAAACATCATTGGGGTCCATACACATTGTTATAAAAATGTTAAAGCGGGGCTCACTGCATGGAGATACACAAGAGAAAAAATTGGTTTTATGAAGGGGGATCAAACATAAAGTAATTTGTATAATTCTAATGTCCTTATTAAATATATTTATTAATAAAAATTTAATTTAATTTCTATTTCACATTAAACGAACTATATAAAGTATTTTAATAAATAAACATTATGTTAAAATGAATATTTAATTAAATAATTTAATAAAATGGAACCTTAGAGAACTTTTTTTAACAATGATGACCCCTTTAATTAATTCATGTTTTCCTAGAATGGTTATGGATATTTTGGAAATATGATTTTCTCAATAATGGAAAATTCATAGATTGGTGTAGTAATTATAAAATTTATAATCTACCCACAATTTCAATAATTAAATACCCATTTTTATTCATAAAATGTATTGAAAATTAAAATATAATTATTTTATTCAAAAAAATTTGTTGATTTGTCTCTACATACGTTTTTCAATTATTATAAATTAATATATAGATCCCATTTTTGGTTTTAAAAATAAAAATTATTATTGTGTATGTTTTAAATCAAAAAACAAAAAATAAATCCACCAAATTTTGGACTCTTGGGGTCTAAATCGAGACATCAATTGAAGAAACCATATTTATATCCATAAAATGTAGTGTCCAAATATTATAATTTATATAATATTTAAGGAAATTTAGTTAAAAGTTTATAAGATAACACCTATGCTAGTTATTATTGAATAATACATGAACTAAAAAAGATATCTTATAACTTATAAAAATACATCATAGCTAATTATAAAAAACATTCATTATAATAAAAAATATACACATGTTGAATTTTCTTACAAGAGTGCATAGGATTATATTCGAATTTACCAACTATATAAATTCATTGAATCAATACCAGCCTATATTTATTTTTTCCAACTTATTTATAAAGAATGAATCATAATGAATGATTCATGTATTATCTTACTAAGTCTATGAATAATTATTTTTATATAATCCTGAAATATAAGGGATCCAAAGAATACCTCACAGAAATCATTTTCACTACTCCCAATTTTCATCCTATGACTATAAGAGAACATAATTCACCATATGTCACTATTTAATTGATAATGACTGTTAATTATTCTAGAATTATTTGATTAATTCGAAAACTTCAAGCCTCATTTTATATCACTAATGTTTTTAACAATTAACATTATGTTTGTTTTTAATTACATGTTATTCAGAACAACTACATCAAATACAATCACAAATAACTACGTATTGGGTCGCTTCAACCATCCCTTTAGGTTCTCCAGACTATAGATACATTATCTAATTTTCTTTCACCAATAATTAAGAATTATATAGATAATCCCATATTTTTATACTATAGTGGTACACTAATTTTAATATAAGATCATAAGGCCCCTTCAACATATCATTGATCACCCATAATTCCAAATAGTGTGAAATTTTATTTATCAATTAGGTGTCAATTTAAATTTTACAATATAACTCAACCCATATTTTTTCAATGAATTCATATTTATGAATAAAAATCATGTTTTTCACATGAGATTATTTAAATGAGGTTTTATTGTATTTTTTACTCTGGAGGATTCATTATTCGATTCCTAATGGGGGTATACCACATATCCTTTTCACGAAACTAAAAGAGGAATACTCTATAGTATAAGAGTATTAAAATGGAAATAATTTAATGATATAATAACTGTGTGAATAATTATAATTTACCAAACAACATATTTTAACACACTATTAATTTAAATTATACATTCCCATAAAACATCATGTTTTCAACAACATGCATCACAGAGAACACCGAACCAAAATGAATAATAAAAAATTGTATAAATCTTAATATGTATCTATTGAATTATGAGGAAAAAATAGAGGAATCCAAATTATTAAATATATACATATATAATGTAAATTCTATTTTTAAAAATAATTCACTAATAAAATTCAATTAATGTAGCCAAATATCTAATAAGATCATTTTACACTAAAAATTTATTTTTATAAAATTGGTTTTTATGAAAATTTGTTAAATAAAATAAATATATTATAGATAAAATTTATTTTTAGTATGAATAATATATTATCATTAGTATTAATAGTAATTAATAATAAATTAGAATAATAATAGTTAATAATTTAATGTATTTTTCCTTTAAAAACAATTTTCCTTATTTTTTTATTTATTTATTTAGAGGTAAAATTATCAAATTTTTAGGATTTTAAATTTTCCAAATTTAGATAATTTTAAAAATTATAATAACTATATTATATTGGAATGTTTTTTGCGATTTTTCTAAAAGTGTTTAATTTTAGGTGAATAGTGAAATTATAGGTTATACCTATAATATTAATTTATTAAATTATTAAAATATATGTATTAATTTTAAACATATAAAATATTTTTCATGACAAAAAAATTATCTAATAAGAATAATTATTCATTTATAAATAATATTTTTGATTTATAAAATTTATGTTTAGCATTTTGAAACATAAGAAATATTTATTTTAATCTGGTTTGTCCCTTTTAGTTAAGTACCCAAGAGATGGAATTAGGCTATATGCTCTATTCATATCCCAAATAAATCTTTTGTGGGTAGTAATAGATTAGATAATTTTATACATGTCATCAACATTGATAATTTTATCATAAACATAATTTATATTCTTTAAAATACCAATTTTTAAAAAAAAAATTACACATATTGTGCACTAAAATTAAATTTAATTTTTATAACCATTAGAAATTTTATACGTTAGAATTGGTTTTGTAACACCCCAATCTTCCACGGTACGCTTCTCGTTGAATAATACAACAGCGTGTGTTGTACGCAACTTCGTGCTCTAACACACACCACAACCAATCAAACTAGCTGTTATAAATAGTAATAAACCCTTTTGAAATTTTATAAATTTTATCATTCAAAATGGACTTCATTTTTGGATTCGGAATATCGAAATTAGCTTAGGGTGAGTTTTTGGTATTTTTCTGAAAACATTCAATTTTTGATGAATAGTAAGAAAACACTGAGTTATTCTTTAAAAAAAATTATTTAAAAAATTATTTTATTCATTTAAATTTAATTAAGGTAAAAATAGATACATAATACCTATATAAGTTCAATTTAATTCATTGGAGTTAGTTAGAATAATTTTAGATATAGAAAAATTTTATTGAACTTTTCACCGTCTTTTACCCACCTCCTAGGAGAATATAGAAATTCACAAAAAACATAACTTTACCGCTTCTATGAGTGGAATTTTGAAAATCAGATAGACATGGTAAATATCAAGGAGTAAAATGTGGTTCAATGAGATGAAAATAATTTTTGTTGAATAGTAACCTTTTACTTTTATTTACCACTGTTAAAAGTAAATAGGATAATTAAGGGTAAAAATGACATTAATATTACACTTACACATGTCCTAATTCTATTTTACAAGTGTATCTAGACCAAAAGAACCTTATGAATAAAATATTATCATTTAGGTCCACTTGGATTAGATTAGGACATTTTTTATTATTTAATTCAAAGAAGAGTTAAAAGAGTTAATAAAAAAGTTTAATTACTAAAACATTTTTAATATAGGTTTATAATAAAGATAAATTAGATTATAAATATTAATTATAATTATAAAAAGTTTTCCTAAATAATGGTATTTTATTTATAATTTTTAGACATTAAATATATTAATTTATTTATGACACAATGGTGATGTAGTAATTCACTAAATAATGAAATATTAAAATAATTGACAAATTTAAATACCCAAATAAATGTAATTTGAAACTTTTTATGAATTAATATAATTTTCTAGGATAATATGACATATTAGGACTAGTTATATGAATATTTTTCGAAGTAATAATGTTGTTATAAATTTATCAAAAAACAAAATACCCAATAGTGTCAAAATTGACATAAAAACGTTTTTAAAACAAATATTATATTATTAATTCATATTCTATTCCTAAAAATCTATGGTTCGGCCTAATGACTTATATAATTATAGGTGTATCATTAATGGACCACTTGGGGGTATCTTGGAGGTATTTAGTATGTTTATTAACTATATAATTTAAAAAACAATGAGACATGGTAAATGTCAAACTATTTAACAAAGAGTTAAATATAAATGATAGGGTTAATATAGTTCCCAAAACCTGTCTAAAATCTATTGGATGAAAGGATTTAGATCTATCCCTATCTTAACCATTAAATAATCCACTTTGGAGCTATTAGAAAATGAATATTAATTTATTATAAAATAATATTTCTAGCTTTTCCAAAGGTGCCCCTCAACCCTCTTATTAAAGGGCACTCCCACTATTCTCTAATTCAAACATTAAAAGCCTTTTTTCTCAGACAACCCCTTCCCAAATATTCTCTCAACTTCCCTCACTTCAACCTAGATACCTTAGTTTGATCAGAAAGCCAACTTATGGATCCTTTTGATCAAGTGAAAAGAAAGAACCCGAAGAAGAGGTAATGTTATCATCACCCACTTTCAAGTTCGTTTCTTCTTCAACTTATTATTTCATTGTTATTTACTTTCTAAAATAATAACTCCATTATCTTCTATATACTACGATGTTATTATAAATATGGTTCAACTATATTCAGTATTATACGCATCCTTTGAATGAAATGTCACCATACGTGCGTACGTACGGCCTACCGTCTCCACGTCGTGGTGTAATTTTTATTCAATATATAATTATTTGGATGGGTATAATAATGATGTAAAATTCTTGTAAATAATAAATATAACATGATAATTATTATATATATATGATATACTATCCAATTATATATTATTTTAATACCAAACGAATGATATTGCCGCTCGTGGGTACGTACGGATTACCGTCTCCACGAACACGATGAGATTCATTCCCCATCATATCCATTGAAGACTAACTTTCATTTTATGATTAAAAATAATATTTAGAGACATGATATCATTCTTTATATAAATAATATACATCCCATCCATAACAAATATCTCTCACATAACAAATAATATAAAGGAAAATGAATCTGTTAACACCCAAAACGACGATAATACTAAGATATTATCAACAAATCAATGATAACAGATAATATATGATATCATATTAATGTATATTATTTTTATATAATTAAATAACAATTATTTCACCATTATAAAGGAGGTTAACCTACACTCGACCGAGGAAAAATTACAAATTAAGGGGTTTATTATCTCACTTTTAATTCCATGAGAATTCCACTGTTCACCACTTTTTTATTGCATGTGGTGTGTGTACTTCCCATGATTGTATTCATTGTGTAGTATACATAAATTTATGGATATTTAAATCATCATTGTATTATCCTTATTTCATGGATGTATGTTTCTTATGTTACAAAATCAATAAGTGAATTTTAAATTTAAATTTCCACTCATTCAGCTTTACACATACTTCATTGAATTTTTTACTCCAAGATTAGGTGTGGAATCACTATTTATTTTCTTATGTCATAATTTCCACTCCAATTTTTGGGGATATACTTTTGATAAATATAATCACTCCATTCAGAAATTCTCAGGTCATCGATATGAACTTGATAAGAGTAATTTTAACTCAATCTCCATTTATTGAGTTAACAACTAATTCATTGGTGTTGTTTTTACTAGAATATGTGTGAATGTCCTTTGAATTTTTTACAATGAATATCCAACCATATTGAGTGTATTTAAATTTTTCACACATAATTAGTTCGTTTATTTATCTTTAACCTAAGGATACAACCTTTATGAGAGATTTTATCTCAATTTACATTCCATTGAGACTCCTTTGTTGTTATACACCAAATCACTTTTATATGGTGTATATAATGTAATTTGACCTAGTATATCATGATTCCCTCTATTCTAATGATATTACTATATTTTTATTACCTCAATTATTTTTATTCAAGTGACTCTCTTTTGGTTAGGAACTCTAAGTAAAATATCATTTTAAAATGTTTTAAAGATTTATTATTCTAAATCATTCTCATTAATGTCCATGTTTTGAAAATGGGTTTAAGGATTTATTTATGTGGAAATTAAAGTTTTCAAATAAAAATTCATTTTAAAAGATTCAAATTGGTGTGGGACACTTTGATTCAGAAATCTATTTTAAATGGCTTTTTGACAATTAGTTCTTCTTTTAAATGTTTTCAACAAAAAGGGGGATATTTCTCTCAATAGTTTGATGATTATTTTAATCTATGTCAATATACTTCATTATTCACAATTGAGGTTAATCTGATAAAATACAATCTTCCATATTTGTTCGAATGAGTTATGTTTGACTGTGGATGTGCTATTTTTATACCATTCATGGTTTGTGCTTAAAGTATTGACATTTCATATTCTAGTTTTAATACGAATGTTTATGTTATGTTTCAAAATTTTCATATGTTAAATGCATTGGACTTAGTAAGCGATGGGTGGAGCCTGCTATAGCTCCTCGATACATCGGTAGGTCTCATGAGAGAAACTAGTGTCTTGGCACAAGGCATTGAAAAAATCTTATTTGTAGTCTTGGAATGAGGCCTTGACTATGTGGTTATGATATTCTGGCATTATGCATTCCTTTATTATGAAAGTGGTTATTGATATTGCAAGTGAGTATTCAAATAGTAGAATATCCATGTGAATAAGTAAATGAAATTATTTCATTTTATCTTTTCCATATTATTCTGAAGTTCAATTTTAAAAGTATTTTGTTTTAGTTATACATTGCATTAAATGTTTATGCTTATTTATGAAATTTTTTGCTATATTGTAATCCTTACTGATCATCTAAGCTCACCCCTTTCAATGTTTTATTTTTCCCAGGATGTGAAGAAGTAAATTAGGAATGAACTTCGGGGATAGTATGAGGGGATATGAAGACAAGATGTTGTTTTAGTTTTACTTTATGATGTAATATAAGACATATGAATATATCTAGTGCTTCCAAGACTACTAAACTAATCGGTGTTTCGAGACTTCATCTTTTGTGATCATGCCAATGTTATGTAATAATGAACCAACTCTGGGTAACCAGGGTCAGGGCGTTACAGTTGGTATTAGAGGATGTTAAGTACAAACCTTGGAGACTAGATTTAGTTAAACTCTGATTAGAGCACATAGCCCTAAAATAGACTTTGAGGATTAGTATAGATGAAATTCATAGAATATTGGTATTCTATAGAATTTGTGTGTTTTCCAAGCAATAAATCTCTGTCTGGATATGAGCAAGTGAAGGTGGCTCTGGCCCAGATGTACCTAGGGGTAAAACTCGAAAAAACCACTTTAAGATAGACTCGAACAGGAACTGGTGCAGGACAACGGCCTTTGCTGTAGTCTTGGTTAGGACACTCAGCATAAGATAATTTACATTTTCTATACAAATCAATTTTATGTATTTTAGTATAATATGAGAATAAATGACCTTGGTTTATCCTAAGGTGTTTAAAATTGAGAATATGGTGTCATGATATTCTCTAAATGATTTTAGGACTACTGTTACTCACACAATGCTTTCTGGATTTAGTCAATGGCTGGAGTCCAAGGAAGTCATGGTAACTTTTAGAATGATGTACAAGGTGGGAACGGTGGTGGAAATGAGAAAAAATGGAATGTTGATAGGTGTAAAAGATATCATGTTCATGAAAAATCAGTTTTCCAAAAATATGATCAACAACATATATATTAACCAACTCCCAGAATCAACAAAGAAGAGAAGGGTGATGAATGATAAGAGTTCCAGTAGTGGAGATCATAGAGAAAAGAATCCAAAATTTCCATCATTAAGGAAATGTGGAAGGAAACCCCCATGATAGTGTCTCAAAGGAACAAAGAAATGCTTTAAGTGTGGGAAATAAGGATATAAAGTGAAGAATTGCTGGGAAAAAATGAAGAGTACTATGGAAGAAAATAAAAATGGTCCCAAAAATCCATTTACAGTCATTTTCCATAAATGTAGGGAACTTGGCCATTACATGAGTGAATGCCCTATTCTATAGGATATTTTCTTGGTCAAAGAAGATGCTATGTGTAAATAAATGGTTGGAGAAATGTTTAAATGTATTAGTGCTCCTTGTTGATGGGATTACTTTGGAATAATTTTCTATTGTATTTGCAACCCCGCAGTTTGCCATGTGAGAATGATATTTTATGAAGAATTATCTTTTCCCATGTGGATATAGTTATAAATTACCATTTGGTTTTATATGATCATTAGGTTTGAGGCAATTACAAGTTATTATATTTTGGGATGAAAATGCAAGGTATGAGATAACATTTCTGATTACAATTATCTTATGGTTATTTTGAGGAATTTATCTCATTTTGGTAATGTTATAAAATATAGTTTTTGAAAAAGGACAACACGCAGACCGTGTGACAACCCATCGTGTCGGAAAAAGATGTGTGAATCTAACCCACAACCAAAGTACGATTAGGATTTATCCCCTACCACTGGACTACGTGAAGTCCCTAGTTAGTGTAAATAATTATTTTTATTTAAATGATTTTATTGATCAATAATAAGTTGATTTGGGTTCTTATGTATTATCAAATGAATACCCTTAGTATAGGAAAATGATTTGGTGATTAAGTGATAAATGTTATTTTGGAAGATGTTCCATTTGTTGGGAACACTATATACCCAAGGAAACTAGAATACTATGGGATTTAATTTGGGGTGTAATGGTAGTTTTTTATCTATGTTTTTATTGTGTATTTATAGTGATTTGGGTTATTTATGGAGATGATTAACCTATAATAGAGAATATGTGATTTTGTTAATTACTTTTAAATATGCAACTTTAATAGTAGTTGATGTCATTTGGAGATACAATTTAACATGGAAGATTACAAAACCAAATTCTTCTATGTTTTGGGTTTCAATATTAGTTTGGATTATATTGAAGTATTTTGAGGACAATTGTTTATTGAATAGTAATTATTTAACTTTGGGGTATTGTTGGTTTAATTTTAGAAATTAAGATTAGTGTTTCTTTCACTAAAGGAATATCCTTTTGGGGGATCATTAGAACTTGCACTAACTGTTTTGGTTTTGATTAATCTCTAAATACAAGTTAAATATACAATTTACCCTTCATGGATCATGTGATTCTATCGAAGTTTATTCTAACTCTTCCAGTGTGACCAAGTCTTCATGAATACTCATCGTTTAAAAAAATGAGTTAGTGGTGGAAATTTATTAAAGAATGAAACTCTACCTAAAAAGTAAGTATATCTCTTTATTTTCTTATTCAATCTCGTAATTTAATTCCTCATCTTTATGTAATGTAACTTAAACAAATGTTGTATGTATGCTTTTCCTACTGGGAAACTAGTGACCGTTTGTCCCATCACAAATTTGTGGCTTTCTTGTTGTAAACTTTTTCCTGGTCATGTTTTTTATCCCTATCCATCAGAACTTTACACTTATTTTATCTTCCATATCCATGTTTTCTTATATGGAATCCTAGTATGAGTTATCTTGGGTGACCTTTGTACTTCTTTTCCTTTCTTTTAAGGTGAAAGTTTATTGACTCTTTTTCCTATGTGGGACTTTTCATTATATTCCTAAGACCATTTTTAAAAATTTCGAGGACGAAATTATTTGATGGAGGGGAGAATGTAACACCACAAGCTTCCACGATACGCTTCTCTCTGAATAATACAGTGGCGTGTGTTGTACGCAACTTCGAGTTCTAACACACACCACAGCCAATCAAACTACCCGTTATGAATAGTAATACCCCCTTTTTGAAATTTTATAATTTTTATATTTCAAAATGGACTTCATTTTTGGATTCAGAATATCGAAATTTTCGTAGGGTGAACTTTTGGTATTTTTCTATAAACATTCATTTTTTTTATGAATAGTGAAAAAACACTGAGTTATAATTTAAAACCTAATTTTTATTTTAATAATTATTTATTTTATTTAAATATAATTAAGGTAAAAATTGATACATAAAACCTATATATGTTCAATTTAATTCATGGGAGTTAGTTTAGAATAATTTTAGATATAAAAAATATTTTATTGAACTTTTCACAGTCTTTAACCTACCTCCTTGGAGAATTAGGAAATTCACATAAAACTTAATTTTACCACTTCTATGAGTGGAATTTAGAAAATCCAATAGACACGATTAATATCAAAGATTAATATGTCGTTCAATGAGATGAGAATAATTTTTGGTGAATAGTAACTTTTTCCTTTTATTTACCACTGTTAAAAGTAAATGGGGTAATTAAGGGTAAAAATGATATTAATATTACCCTAACACAAGTTTTAATTCTATTGGACAAGTGTATCTCGACTAAAAAAACCTTAGGAATAAAATATTATCATTTAGGTCCACTTGGATTAGATTAGGAAAATTATTATTATTTAATTAAAGAAGAGTTAAAATAGTTAAAATCAAGGTTTAATTACTAAATCATTTTCAATATATGGTTATACATAAGATATATTCGATTATAAATATTAATTAGAAATATAAAAATATTTCCTACATAATGGTATTTTATTTATAATTTTTAGACATTAAAAATGTTAATTAATTTATGACACAATGGTGATGTAGTAATTACCTAAATAATGAAATATTAAAATAATTGATATTATAAATATACAAATAAATGTAATTTTAAACTTTTTATGAATTAAACTAATTTTATAGGATAATATGCCATATTAGGACTAGTTATATTACTTTTTTTCGAAGTGATAATGCTTTTATGAATTTATAAAAAAACAAATACCTAATAGTGTCAAAACTGACATAAAAGTGTTTTTAAAACAAATATTATATTATTAATTCATATTCTATTCCTAAAAATCTAATCTTCGGTAAAAGTACTTACATAATGATAGTTGTATCATTAATGGTCATATTGGAAGTCTCGTGGAGGTATATAATAAGTTTATTACCTATATAATATAAAAAAACAAAGAGACATGGTAAATGTCAAACTATTTAACTAGGAGTTAAATATAATTGTTAAGGTTAATATAGTGACCAAAACCTGTCTAAAATATGTTGGTTGAAATTATTTCTACTAATACCCACCTTAAACTTTAAATAATCCACTTTTGAGCCATTATAAACTGAATATGAATTTATTATAAAATAATATTTCTACCATTTCCAAATGTGCCCCTCACCCCTCTTATAAAAGGGAACTCCCCCGTCTCTCTAATTCACACCTTCAAAGCCTTTTTTCATGGACAAAACCTGCCCAACTATTCTATCAACTTCTCTAAATTCAACCTAGAGGCCTTATTTTGATCAGAAAGCCAACCTAGGGATCTCTTTTGATCAAATCAAAAGGAAGAACCCGGAGAAGAGGTAATGTTTTCACCACCCACATTCAAGTTCATTTCTTCTTCAACTTATTCGTTGTTTGTTATTTCCATTCTAAAATAATAACTCCAGTACCTTATATTTACTATGATGTTATTATAAATATGGTACAACCATATTCAGTGTTATATCCATCCTTTGAATGACATGTCTCCATATGTGCGTACGTACGGCCTACCGTCTCCACATCGTGGTGTAATTGTTATTCAATATATTATTAATTTGATGGGTATAATAATGATGTTTAATTAATTAAAATAATAAATATAACATGATAATGATTCTTTATATATGATATACCATCCAATTATATATTATTTTAATATCAAAAGAATGATATTGTCGCTCGTGTGAATGTATGGATTACCGTCTCCATGAACGCGATGTGATTCATTTCCTATCATATCCATTCAAGAATAAATTTCATTTCATGATTAAAAATAATGGTTAGAGACATGATATATTTCTGGATATGAATAATATACATCCCATCTATAACAAATATGGCTCACATAACAAGAAATATAAAGGAAAATGAATATGTTAACACCCAAAATGACGATAATACTAAGATATTATCAACAATTCAATGTTAAAAGATCATATTTGATATCATATATGATATCATATTAATGTATATGATTATTTTATAATTCAATAACAATTATTTCACCATTATAAAGGAGGTTAACTTACCCTCAACCAAGGAAAAAGTTCAAATTAATGGGTTTCTTATCTGACTTTTAATTCTGTGAGAATTCCAATGTTCACCACTTATTTATTACATGTGGTGTGTATACTGCCCATGATTGTATTCATTGTGTAGTATACATTAATTTATGGATATTTAAATCCTCATTGTATAATACTTATTTCACGTGTGTATGTTTCGTAAGTTACCAAATCATTAAGGGAATTTGAAATTTCAATTTCCACTCATTCGGCTTTACACATACTTCATTGATTATTTTACTCCAATATTATGTGTGGAATCACTATTTACTTTCTTATGTCATAATTCCCACTCCCCTTCTTGTGGATATACTTTTGATACACATAATCACTCCATTTATAAATTCTGAAGTCATTGATATGAACTTTATAAGAGTAATTTTAACTCAATCTCCATTTATTGAGTTAAACATCTAATTCCACAGTGTTGTTTTTACAAGAAAATGTGTGAATTTCCATTGATTATTTTACATTGAATTTACAATCATATTGATTTTATTTAAATTTTTCACACATAATTATGTTTTTGATTTATCCTCAACCTAAGGATACATCCTTTATGATAGATTTCATCCCAATTTACATTCCATTGAGACTCTTTTGTTGTTATAAACCAAATAACTTTTATATGGTGTATATAATGTACTTTGACATAGCATATCATGATTCCCTTTATTCTAAGGATATTACTATGTTCTTATTACCTCAATTATTTTTATTCAAGTGTCTCTCTTTTGGTTAGTAACTCTAACTAAAATATCATTTTAAAATGTTTTAATGATTTATTATTCTAAATCTTTCTCATTAATGTCCATGTTTTAAAAATGTTTTTAAGGATTTATTTATATAGTCCTTAAAGTTTTCAAATAAAAATTCCTTTTAAAAGTTTCAAAGTGGTATAGGACACTTTGATTCAAAAATCTATTTTAAATGGCTTCTTGAAAAATAGTGTGAATTTTATATGTTTTCAAGAAAAGGGGGATATTTCTCTCAATAGTTTGATGATTATTTTAATCTATGTAAATATCCATCATTATTCTAGATTGAAGTTAATCTGATACAATACAATCTTCCATATTGTATCGAATGTGTTATGTTTGACTGTGGATGTGCTATTTTTATACCATTCATGGTTTGTGGTTAAAGTATTGAAATTTAATATGCTAGTTTTAATACGAATGTTTATGTTATGTTTCAAAATTTTCATATGTGGAATGCATTGGACTTAGTAGGTTATGGGTGGAGCCCGCTATAGCTCTTCGATGCATCGGTAGGTCTCATGAGACAAACTAATTCCTTGGCACAAGGCCTTGACAAAATCTTATTTTTTGTCTTGGCACGAGGCCTTGACTTTGTGGTTATGATAGTCTGGCATTATGCATTCCATCATTATGAAAGTGTTTATTGATATTGCATGTGGTTATTCGACAAGTAGAATATCAATGTGAATAAATAAATGGAATTATTTTATTTTATCTTTTCCATATTATGCTGATGTTCAAGTTTAAAAGGCTTTTGTTTTAGTTATACATTTCCTTAAATGTTTATGCTTATTTACGAAATTTTCCACTATATTTTTATCCTTACTGGGCATCTGAGCTCACCCCTTTCAATGTTTTATTTTTCCCAGGATGTCAAGAAGTAATTTATGAATGACCTGCATGGATAGTATGAGGGGATATGAAGACAAGATGTTGTGGTAGTTTTACATTATGATGTAATATAATACTTATGAATATATCTAGTGTTTCCAAGACTACTAAACTAATCAGTCTTTCGAGACATGATCTTCTGTGATCATGCCAATGTTATGTAATAATGCAACAACTCTAGGTAACTAGGGTCGGGGCATTATAGGTTTAATATTTTCAATTAGTAGGTATAAATTATATAATTTGGTCCATTTTATATTTAGTCAAAAATTAGTAATTTAATTAGCTGACAATTATTTACAAAAAAAATGATACAGTGTAAAATCTAATGGTTAAAGAATTAAAACATCTTAAATAATTTCTTCAAATTAATTTCATAGGTTTGGAGAAATGAAAACGTATATACTATTCCTTATTTTCCACTTTGGATTACAATTTCTATGTGAAACATGTTCTTCTTATTTATTAGAAACTTATATTTACAAAAAATGAAATTCCAATTACCTATAAAATGGGCATTCCAGTGCCTCTTTAAGGCCACTATGAAATATTTAACTGCCACATCAAAAAACTACCCATTTAATTACCCTCAAATACTATTGCATTTTCACAATCATTTATTATATGAAATTTTCATAAGTCCTCCATATATATGAATTCCTCCAATGGAAAGAACAATTTCTCAGTGAGGAAAGAGAACATTTGAGTAAATAGGAACACAAGGTAGATGTATTTATCATATCAATTTTTATTCACGAGACATATTCCATATTCACAAAATGTTTTATTATTTCAGTGTATGTAAATACAAAGGTATAATTTCATCATCATTTTAATTAAATACAATGGATTCACAAATCAATTAAATGTTCTCCTTCCAGGGGTTTTCATTTCAAGTGTTTCTAAATCTATAAGGGGGTTTTCTATCAAAAATACCATTCATTGAGTTATAAGATTAATTTTATAACTTATTTATTATATGTTTGGTTTCGTCAAACCTTTTATTTTATATGGAACCTTTTAATTCTCTCTAGAGAAAATGATATTTTTAATTAAAATATTCCTCATTGATAAATTTCTTATGTATAAATGTATGGAGTTATTAATAACAATTCACATTCTCTTCAATAATGATTTATATTACATATCCAAACATTCTATTCTGAAAAATGTTATTCATTTTTTTGGAAACCTAACAAGGTTTTATATTATTTATCATTCATATTTACCCTTTTAATATTTTCAAAAGGATGTTTTATTATCCCTTTTTATTATATGATTATTTAGTAAAGGAATTTTAAAAATTAAAATGAATTTCCATCCATGATCATATGTTCAATCATCCCATACACATATACATTAGATAAATATTTTATATTTTTAAGGATCTATTATTAAATATTATTTTTTAAATTATTATTTATGATAGTATTCCTTTCTCCATTTTGAAAATTGATTTAGAAAATTATCCATGAATTATTTTTTTATGATAATGTTAAATTTTATTCCTTGAAAAACTCTTTAATGAATTAAATTTTATTTTCATATTTATATTAAAATGACTTAATTCCTTTGATATTACATTTCATTAATTATTCTATAAATTCTGTTATTAAATTTTTCTTTTGGGTGATTAAACTCATGGTATTGAATGATAAAATTATTGATCCCTTACTATATGGTATCATTGATAGTGTTAATTTAAAAAAAGTGTTTCCATATAAGTCAACATCCTTGAAAGTTTTTTATTATTAACTAGGGTTACTCTCATTCTCTATGATCCACCTCCATTCCCTATATGGATTTTTTAATATCCAGGGTATGTTTTCTGGATACCCATATCTTTTACGAGGGATAAGTAATCTATTAATAGAATATGATGGTTTCCACGTTCGATTTGAAAAAATATACTTTGATTGTAATTCGGTGATATGTGGATCCTTATAATACCCTATAATTAATTTATTATGTATTTATATCTTATTATATAATGATAATTTTCATGAGTTATGTGCAGTTCGATATGATCACAAGGATTTTTCCTGAGTATAAGTGCGGTTAGTGATGATCACAATTATTGTGCCTAAGTATAAGTGTTGTAATCTATGATCAAAAGGTTTTTCAATGAGTATAACGGTGGTTAGATATGTTCATAATGATTATTTGTGATTATATGTGTGGTTAGAAATGATCATTGGGATTATATATGAGTATCAGTGGATTAATCTATTCCCAAAAACATTTTCTATAAGTATATGTGTGGTCATCTATAGACACAGGTATTGTGTATGAGTATAAGTACTATTAGTTACACTCACAAAGACTCTTCATGATTAAAAGTATGTTCATATATGATGATATTTATTATTCATGGATATAATTTCAAACGAAATTTCTATAATGTTATCATTTCATATACTATCATATACACCACATTTATATGTTTTTTTGACTTTTTAAGATAAATTGATCATTATAATTTCATCATGTTTTCACAGTCTTATATTAGGGAATATTTTAATTCTATAAAATTACATTACTCAATATTATTCCATGTAGAAAAGTCTTATTGTTCCATGTTTCCATTAATGATATATTTCTATAAAAATTAGGTTTTTTCTGAATGATCATTTGTTGACCTCATTATGCCACATTGATATGTTTTCTTTTTAATCGAATTTAAGCCCAACACTTTCTTATTTTTTTCCATTAAATAGGGTATGCAGATGAGTAAAATATATGAGAAGTTTAGATGGAATTCTATTAAGGATAGATTATAGAGAAATGTCCACAAGTATTACAAAATATGTTTTTTTGTCGATAATTTCTAAATTCACTAAATCACAAGTTCTTTGGAATTGTAAGGTTATTTTTAGTTGGTAAATATAATTCATAAAAATTATATGAAACATATATATATTTATCTTGGGTCATATCACTTAGTATCAAAGACTATTTATAAAAAATTTGATTCTAGAACTTGACCCAATAGTGTGGGTTTGGGGTGCCTTAGATAGTATTAGATAATGGATTAATTTTTTCTTATTAAAATATTTAAAAATTATTAAAAAAAAAAGAAAAAGTATAGGTGTATTATTACATTATAAAATTTTGTAAAACTACATATTTTGTGCTTTCAATGAAAATAAATACCTTTTTGGAGATAATGAAATTAATACAGGCTCTAACATCAATGCACCTATGGGTAATACACTAAAAGTCTAGACATGTATAAAAATGATCTCTACCAAGTGCATGGAAAAGGGGAAAAACTACACAACTAGTTTGACACTTTTATGGGATATGATTAGATAATTCATATGCAATATGACAACCCTTGTCTATATTACTCATTAATTTATTATTTATTACATAAGAATACATATATTACAACCTAGAAGATCAAGTATCCTAGTTTAATTGGTTAATTAGGTACATTAAATAACAACATAAAATTGGGGGTACGTAATCTTAATTGACAAATTTATTAACAGTATCTTAATATTCCCTCATTCTTGAAAATTCAAGGGATAAACATGGGACATACATAAGAAAGCAGTGGGCTATCAAATAGAGTAAGGGAATTAACTAAGCGTAACATGATAATTGTGTCACATGTTAGTCAACAATAATTTTAATGGGACATAAAATTAGTGACAATAATAAACATGAACAATGAGTCATAAAAAAGAATGATAACATAAAGGGAATGTGGAAATGTGGAAATAGCTTTAAACATTCCACCATAAGTATAAATAAAGGTTAACCACCAAGAAATCATAAAATATTGTGATTATGATATCCTCCCACTCATTATACAAAGAATCTCATCAGACTAAAACCTTACCCAATTAATTGGAGCTCTATTTGGGTGCACCAATAATAATCATATCACCTACATTCAGAAGTGTAACACATAGAACATATAACATAAAAACAAATTTCATCAAATTAAATTCAACGATAAAGGATTGTGGAATAAATAAATGGAATTACCGAATTAAATAAGTATAATTATGTCTAGATGAATACCTGTGAGTGTAAATTATAAGAACTCAAACCTTATTTTTAGGTATAGGGTTTTCTTTTCTGGTGTTTTGGAGAAAAAGTGGAGAATATGGAAATTCATAGAGTACACACCGTGTAAATAAGTGTACATGCAGTGTACCCGATTGCTGCAGGTGACCGTGTACTGGCCATGTGATGCTCGAGTACATGGTCATGTGCGGTGACCTTGAGACCGACTATAGTGGAGGCTGGTTAAGGCATGTACATGATATATACATTAAATGAACACGCTGTTTACTTTTGTTTTAATTTTTTAAATCAGACCGGGGTCACGTCTAATTGGAAGAAATGCCTTTATCTAAACTCATCTCATCTAGGAGAAACCATAGGGAATAATTCTTCTCCAAGCCACTGATCAACCATATGCTCTCCAAATCAACCATTGTTTATTGCATTGGAAACATCATAGTGATTTATACATTCTTCTAGAGCCTCGTTTCTTTTTTTATCCTCTTTCGTGAGATATCCATGGTTGAGCATTTGTGACATTTTTGTTGATCTACAATGTTCTAGGTTGATTTAATGGCCGACATTGGAGTATATCAACAGTAAAATGTCGGGGTAGGTGGTTCGTTCCTTTATATAGTTAGTCTTGTAATATTATGTGAAAATTTTCCCAATACCCTAGATTAGGGTACTACATGTTTAGGAATTTTAACCTTGTTGATTCCTACTATGCTTGTTAGCTTGAGTTAGTGATCTTGTTTGTATGTAGGGTTATTTTTCCAAGCTATGGAGGTGTTTTCCCATGTATGATTTTATTTTGACCATTTGGTCTAGTTTTTCCTGTTAGGTTACGTGATTTCAATGCCTAGTGTTGTTAGGTTGGAGTGATTTATCTGATGTTGTGATATGCATTGTATAATTTTTAGCTAAGTAGTACTTTTAGGTGTACTTTGGCTGCTGAACATCGATTATGCCCGATTGAATTACATAGGGTTGTGGGAACCTGGTGTCATGAGAGAATTGGGGGAATTGATGTTGAGGGATTACCTAGAGTTTCAATTATTATTTATCACATTTCTATACCATATGGGGGATTGACATTGAGATCACCCTTAGAGTTTCTATAGTTACCGTTATGAGACCTCATGGGGAATTGACGTTGAGTTCTTCCTCATAGTGTTTGCAGTTTATCGTTAAAAGGCTATAAGGAAAATTAATGGTGCTTTCTTCTTAGAGAGTCCTTGTTTTCATTAGACCAAAGGTGTTAGACCATTTAATCTTACCTAGGAGGTCATTGTATCCTTGTATAAGTTGAGTCATAGGGGTTAGTATGTGAGAACATACCCAGTGGGTTACTTGAGATTGATTGGATGAACATGAGGGGATAGGCTGTGAGAACATCCCATTGGGTTACTTGTGAATGATATGATGAATAATTGATGAATGCAAATGAATATAAATGAAACTATAGGACTGTTTACTTTTGAGTACTTCCTTTTTTTTCTTCACTTTTCTTATTACCATCCATATATATTCACTGACTGTTAGGAATAGATATTTGGGTGGTTTCCCACTGGGATTCGTATCACACCCTCTTTAGTTCATGATTTTGGTCCCAAATAGATTAAATTGTTGTAGTTATAGATAAGGGAAAGAACCACTCTACTTCAGGCACTTGATTGTTGTGCAGATGGAGGGCATGGGACCAAGCCAAGGCTTATGATGCTGTTGGAGTTGTTTACTTGTCTCTCCATTGTACTTTGGTTTAGTACTATATTTCAACATAGTGACTTGTTTGGATGATTTCCTAGATATTGTGACATGCATCCTTATTTATATATACGATGCAATTGTTTATTTAAGATCATTCTTATGATGTTCACTGTTGTATGGTAATTATTTCTTCCGCTACTGTTATCCATTTATTTCCTCTTTGTTACTCTGCCAATGAGGGAATAGTTTCACGACTATCACACCCAAGGCCCTTACTTCTGGACAGCATCATCTGGAATTTGGGGAAATACGCTTGAGGACATGTGACCATCCAAGTACATGGAACCTCTGCGCGGCACTTGGAACCTGGACTTTACAAAGTGGTATCAGATGAATTATTTTTTTATTGACTTACTTTTTGAAGATTATGGTATTGGATTGGACAGAATAGGTAGTTAGTAATAAGTTGTGCTTAGGAGTAGCTGACCTATGTATAGGGAAAAGCTAATTTACCTTGATTATTTAAATATTTATGGTTTTCAATTATTATAGTTGATTTGATTTCAACGTTTGGTGATTTACATGTTTTGTGTTGTTATTGTTGATATTATTGATGTTTTATTTTTGTTGCAACCGGATGAAATGAGGTTATTCCATATCATGGATTATATAGGCACTTACTACAGATCTCATGTCATGCATTTTTTTCATTCCATTTAGGGTGTATTAGCGATTGCATGTTGTTGTGATAGATGTCATGCTTGATATGCATGCTGTTGTGAAAGATACCTTGATAGAATACAATATATTTTATAGGGTATTGAATTGTGTAAGGTTTCATTTGAATTCATGCCAAAAAATGGTTCTTGAGGTGTTATGGGCCCTCATGGATCAGAATATGATGGTTCATTTCACTATTATTCTGTTATATGACATGTAAAAGATGAGAATCATTGATTCGAAAGGAGTATGGGCCCCCACAGATCAGAATTAGGAACTTTAATATTCATTTCAGTGTTTTTATGGATCCCAGAGATGTTTATGAGGCTTACAGTCCAGAAAAACCAAGAATACGTGGTGTTTATTGCTGAATACACACAATGTATCCTTAAATTTGGGATAGGAACTATTTTTATTAAGTACATGTCCTGTACATAGGGTACACACCATGTAGTCTCTAACTGTGTTACTACCTGTGTGGGAAGAGATACGGGGTTGAGAAATCCTTGAAGGAACATGCTGTGTATCGAACATACATGTTGTGTTCTAAGGACCGTGTGTCTACTAGTGTGACAAACAACACAAATGGATGAAACATATGTTATAAACACCCTGTCAAGCCTGAACATGCGATGTAGTTTAACCCATGTATCCAGCCGTGTGACTAACAACATGTGTCAGTGAAATCCTCCTTGTACATGCTGTGTATCCCTGTTTGGAAAAAACATGAATTATTTCATTCTCTTATTCATTTATTTCATTTCTAAATATTAGTATTTGATAATATTGAACTAAGTTGTGCGCTGGAACATCAAGATCCATGCCAAAAATATGTCCTCCAGTTGTACACTACAGTTAGGGTAATGATTAGAAACCAGACATGATAGATCAGGGATTACAAGTAGACCCTCCCTCTATGCCTATCATTGCACCAGCCGACATTCCGGATAAAAGTTCCAATGCACTGTTCCAAGAAGGCTTCATGAGGTTTATGCAGACCTTCGAGGGGGAACCAAATCCTACTCTGTCTATGGAAGATTTGACGTGCGTCATTCATCATTATCATCCTCCCACTTTCCATGGGGATGGATGACCTCATGTAGTTGATTCATGGTTAGAAGCCATGTTATCTATATTTGAAAATTAGAAGAAACCTCCAAAAAGAAGGGTGAATCTCTCTAATTATATGTTTCAGGATTTCACTATGAGATGGTGGGATGTGATCTCAAAAGCAGGATGCCAGAATGTTATGGATTAGGGTGAGTTTTAGTGTACCTTCTACGATTACTTATACCCGGAGACTTTAAGGGCTGATCGAGCCCGAGATTTCATGAGTTTGGTGTAGGATACTCTTTTAGTCATGGATTATTCATCTTGATGCATAGATCTACAGTTCTTTACACACATTGTAGGGGGTGACGAGTTATTACCTGTGATAATGTTTGAGGATGATCATAGGCATGACATCAGATCTCAGGAGAAAATCTTTAGGTTGAGTTCAATTTCTTCTATCATCAACCAGACGCTGATCACATAGTGCTACTTGTGGGATTTTGGAGTTGTGGACTTAGGTGTTTTAACATCCAAAGTTAGTGAATCTCCGGCTGATAGCTGGAAGCGCAGTAGGGAGTCTACACGTGTAGATCCCAGTAGGTGATATACACCTTCAAGTATCTAGGTGGTATGCTACTAGTGTGGGAAGAATGGTCATGTGAGGACACATTGCATGAGGGACCTAGTTGAGTGCCGATATTATGGAAAGAGGGGACATCTTTAGTGGTTCTGTCAGTTTTTCTCACCAGCTGCCGGTAACAACGGTTCTTCTAGGACTCCTTGTTAAGGAGTAGAACCACCCGTTTCTCATATGTGAGAGAACTAAACATCGTCTGGCTATTCATGCTGATGTGGGGGTCATGGAAATGGTAGCCAGTTTCTAGGATTTCAGAAACAATAGGGTGGATCAACATTTGGTGGATAAGCATGGTCATAAGGCCGCAATACAGGTCAAAATTTCACAGTGGAGCAGACCCAATAGGAGAAGGATCCCGGACCCTCCACAGTCAGAGGTATGATGCTTGTTTCCTCAGTTTTAGATTATGACCTTTTTGATACAGGGGTTCCCATATTTTCATATTTTTTTCCGTCGTGGAGTGCCTTGGGATTTGTATTTATACTTCTACTAATGTCTTGATGCTAGACACTCTGTTGTGGACTGGAACATCTAGTGTACGTTAGTGTAAGGAGTGACCTCTTAATGATGGTGGGTCTCACTTCTTTTGGGACCTCTATGTCCTAGAGATGATAAGATATGATTTATTTCTTAGAATGGACTCTTTAGTTCCCTTCCAGGTTGTTGTAGACTTCTATCATTGTAGGGTGGGTACACATCACTAGAGGGAGGATTGTTCTTACATAAGGGCTAATGGGATGTCAAGGAAACCAGAGCATGGCCAAATAATCATGGGATCGGAGGAGTTACAACCTAGATATATAGATTGTATATGGATGACCAAGGGACTTCACAATAGGACATTCCACCAGTGGTCGATCATTTCAGGGATGTATTTCTAGAGGACTATTCAGGTTTTCCTCCAGAGCTAGAGTTGGAATTTTCTATTAAGCTTGTGCCATGAGTGGCACCATTGTCTAATCCTCATTATAGTATGGATAAACCAGAGTTACAAGAGCTCAAGAAGAAGTTAGAGGAGTTACAGGAAAAGGGTTTCATCAAACCCAAAACTCTCCTTAGGGCTCGCCTTTCCTTTTTGTAAAGAAGATGGATTATAACCTTAAACTTTGGGTGGATTATTGTAAGCCGAACCAGTTGAAAGTCAAGAACTATTGTCCCTTACCGAGGATTGATGATATCTTGGATCAGATTCGAGGATCTCGGTTGTTCTTGAATATTTACTTGAGATCTGATTATCATAATTTTCACTTTAGACCATCAGATATACGTCTTATTTCCTTTCAGAGTAGTTATGGTTGATAAAAGTATGTGGTTATGTTGTTCAGTCTCACAAATGTGCCAACAGTTTCCATGGAACTGATGAACTGAGTGTTCCATCCATACATGGATTCATTCATGGCAGTTTTTGTGGAAGATATCTTGGTGTACTCTCACAATCTACATGATCATGCCACATACGTTGAGATCATTTGGAGTACACTATGAGAGCATTAGTTATATGCAATGCTCTCAAAATTCCACTTTTGGATGTACCAGATTCACTTTATTATTCATGTTATATCTAAGATAAGTGTATCTGTAGACCCTATGAATGTGAGAGTAGAAGTTTCCTCGGAGTATCCAAATAACATATTTGAGGTATGATGTTTTCTAGGGATGGATGGATACTAAAGACGTTTCATAGAGGAATTTTCACACTTAGTAGTTCCACGGATGGGCCTCACTAAGAAGGGTGTAAATTAATTATGGTCAGATTCTTTTGAGTAAGCCTTTCCAGAGATAAAAGGGAGGTTGACTTTAACACCGATACTAGTATTTCCAAAGTCCGGTAAGAGCTACACTATTTACAGTGATGCATCAGGTATCAGACTGAAAGTAGTGCCTTCACTGGGAGAACAAGTCGTTGCGTTTGGGTCTCAGCAGTTGAGGCCACATGATATAAATTACTCAATGTACGATCTTGAGTTGGTTGTAGTTGTTCATGCCTTACACTGTTGAAGAAATTATCTGTTGGGAGAGAATTTTTTGGTTTTCTTTGACCATAAAATTCTCAAGTATATCTTCACTCAGTGCGATCAAAATTTGAGACTGTGAAGGTGTGCTGAATACCATCCGTCCGTTGTTTTTTAGCATTCCTATATTCTTGGGAAAGGAAATATAGTGGCTGATGCATTGAGCAAGAGGACGTAGATACAAGTAGTACAAGAGGCCACCAGTGAGTGGCAGCTTATGGATCTGTTATCTGAGATGCAGTTGGAGGTGCATGATATACAGGGGCAAGAATTTCTGTTTTCTATAGTTGTTACCTCTACTCTACGTGATCGAGTGCGAATGAGAAAACTATCAGATTATGAACGCCTAGTACTATGGGAGAGTTTTTCGGGGGAGGACCCTATTTCAATATAGACCATAGGCAAGGATGATATTTTGTGTTTTCATGGGCGCTTATGGGTGTCATCAGACATAAGTGGAGAGATGATGTGGGACTTTCATTCCTCATCTTGGGCTGTTCATCCTGGTGTCACCAAGACGTATCAAAATCTGTATTGTCTATGTTGGTGGCCAGGTATGAAGAGAGATGTAGTTGGGTTTCTCATGAGGTGTTCCACCTGTCAGCAGGTGAAGGCGGAGCCTTAGTGACTTGTAGGGATTTTTCAACAGTTACCCATTCCCGAGTGGAATGGGAATGATGTTGTGATGGACATAGTGATAGGCTAACCAAGGTCACCTTGAGGGAACGATGCAGTTTGGGTTGTCATTGACAGACTAATTATGGTTTGACACTTCTTACCAATCGAGGAGACCTTTAATGTTGATGATATGGGATGGTTATACATCTGGGTGATTGTACTTCTACATGGGGTTCCTTACATCATTGTTTCATACAGGGATGACCATTTTATTTCTTGGGTATGGCAGGGACTGCATAGGGATTTGTGTACATAGGTACTTTTGAGTATAGCTTACCATCCCTAGATAGATAGCCAATCTGAGCATACAATTCATGTGCTGGAGGGAATGCTTCGAGCATGCATCCAAGATTTTTGAGGTTCTCAGGAGAAGAACACACCTATTATGGAGTATTTATACAATAATAGTTGTCATGAAACTATTCAGATGGAATCATATGAGGCTTTGTATGGTAGGCCATGTAGATCCCCCCTATGTGGTCTGAAATTTGGAGAGATGGCTATGCTGGGACATCATCTTGTCCAGGAGACCACAGAGCAGGTAGAGTTGATTTGGAAGAGGATGGATACTACACAGTCACAGTATAAGTCTTATACTAATCGACGGTGATGAACTCTAGATTTTGTGGTCAGAGATCATTTTTTTCTACGTCTCACACTGAGGTTGGGACACAACGGAATTTTGAGATAGGGTAAGCTTTCCTCTAGATATGTTGGACTATTTGAGGTTTTAGAGATAGTCGGGACGGTTTCCTATTAGTTTCAGTAACATCAAACGTACAAGTCTCTGAATGACGTCTTCCACATTTCTCATCTACGATGTAACTTCTCATACTTGTCTCATGTTTTTCAACATGAGGAGGTTGAGTAAGAGTTGGACACATCCTTCGAGGAGCATCTTATCCATATTTTTAATCACAGTGCAGAGGTTCTCTATGGCTGGTATTTTCCTTTGGTATGAGTTCTATGGTAGCATGGGTGAGTACAGGATGAGATTTGGTAGAGGGAGCCTGAGGTAAAATCACAGTGGCTAGAGCTATGTGAGGATTCCTCTTCGACGCCTCCTTGCTAGGGAAATTCAGGGAAAAGTTTCTTTCAAGGGGATGTTTGTAAGAACACGGACCTACTTAATAGGTATGGATTTTTATTTTCAAGTGTTTTTTATAAATAGAGTATAATCATGAGATTTAATGATTACATGTCTTCTACAAAATAGTACACACCGTGTACGTAGTTTCAGTATGTGATCTTGTACTGGCCGTGTGACTACTGAGTACATAGCTGTGTGGGTGACCTGGAGACCTCCTAAAGCAGATGCTAGTTACGTCATGTACATTAAATAAACACCCCATGTACTATTATTTTTATTTGTTAAATCGGACTGTGGTTGCATCTAATTGGAAGAAATTACTTCTTCTAAACTCGTCTCGTCTAGGACCAACCATAGGGTGAGATTATTCTCCGAGCCACCGATCGACCATCCCTTCCCAGAATCAACAACCGTCAATTGCAGTTGAATTTTCATGGTGTGTTAATCCTTATTCTAGATCCTCGTTCCTTGTTCTCTCCTCTTTCATGAGATATTCTTAATTGATGATTTTTGACATTTTTGTAGTTCTACTGAATTCTACATCGATTCAAGGGCCAACATTGGAGTATATAGATTGTACAACATCGAGGAAGCTGGTTTGTGCCATTACGTAGTTAGTATTTGAATAATATGTGCAATAGTTCCCAATACCTTTGATTGGGGTATTTCTTGTTTTGGGATTTTAACCCTATTGATGCCTACTATGTTTGTTTTGTTGAGTTAGGGATCTTGTTTGTAAATAGGGTTATTTTCCATTCTCTAGATGTGTTTTCCCAGGTTTGATTTTATTTTGACTATGTGGTATATTATTTTTCTTTTAGGATAATTTATTTACAGGACAAGTTTTGTTAGGATGAATTGATTTATCTGATGCTGTGATATTTTTTGAAGTTGTTTAGAAAAGTAGTACATTTAGGTTTACTTTGGCTGTTGAACATATTTTGTGCATGATTACTTTACATAGGGCTCTGGGAACCTTGTGTAGTGAGACAATAGGGAGAATTAAAATTTAGAGATTCCCTATAGTGTCTATTATTCATTACCATGTTGCGATACCATAGGGGGTATTTAAGTTGAGTTCTCCCTCAGAGTGTCTATAGTTACTGTTACAAGACCACAAGGGGAATTTACATTGTGTACTTCCCCAGAGTGTCTATAGTTTATTGTCAAAAGGCTATTGGGGTAATTGGTGGTGAGTTCTTCCTCATAGAGTCTTTGTTTGCATGAGTCCTAAGGGGATAGATTGTGTGAGCTTACTTAGGAGGTCATTGTATCCTTGTATAAGTTGAAACAAAGGGGTTAGGCTCTAAAAAATTACATAGAGGGTTACTTGAGATTTATTGGTTGAAACATAGGGGATCATTTTTGAGAAATTCCCAAAGGTTTTCTTGTGAATTGTTTATTGAATAATTGATTAATGTAAATTAATGTAATTGAAAATGTAGGACTAATTACTTTTGAGTAATTCCTTATTTATTTCGTAATGTTTCTTATTACCTGTAATATATATTCACTGACTGTTAGGCACAGATCTTTGGGTGGTTTCTTACTGGGATGCATCTCACACCCTGTTTGGGTTATTATTTTGGGCTCAAACTGATTATATTGTTATAGGTATATATAAGGGAAAGCGCCCTTCTACTTAAAATATTTGATTGATGTGGATATGGAGAGAATGAGACCAAGCTGAGGCTTGTGATACTGTTGGAGTTATTTATTTGTCTCCCCTTTGTACTTTGGTTTTGTACTGTATTTAAGCATTTTGACTTTTTGGCTGCTTTCCTAGATATTGTGAAATGAATCATTATTTATATATATGCTTCATTTTTTTATTTACTATCAGTATTCTGTTGTTCACTATTGTATGGTAATCACTACTTCCTCTACTATTATCTATTTATTTTCGCATTGTCACTCTGCCAATGAGGGTATAGTTTCCATACTATCACACCCAAGGCCCTTCTTCTTGATAGCCTCTTAAAATTGGGGAAATGTACTTGAGTCCATGTGAAAACCGGGTACGAGGTGGCTCTGGGCAGTACCCGGAACCGGGATGTTACAAAAATAGCGATGGCATTCAAAACCAAATGTTTTGGAATGAAAGAATCATTATGAAATTAAGACCGCATAATGACAGTACAGAAAGGTTCATAAAATGGGTTCATGATATTGAAATGTTTCTATCATCATTTGAAAAAGAGTTGGTTAGTAATATAGATGTTAAAAAATAGATAACAACATTTGTAATTGGAAACTGAAGGCATAGAATGAAGAGGATGAATGAATAAAGAGAGGAAGAAAAAGATCTCTTACCTTTAGATGGTGATTCCCAAACCTTGGGAGTAGCTTCTTGAGAGATTTGGAGCACCTTGGAAGTAACATAGAGTGGTTTGGATAGACTAAAGATGTTCTACAATTTTTTTTGGAAGAGTAAGGGAAGTTATGGTGGGGTTATATTGGAAAAGAGAGGGGAGTTCTTTATTATTTCCGAAACATAGTTTTTGGACACTATATTATAAATAAATCAAAACCACAAACCATAATATGAGTTTGTACCATCTTTACTTAATTGGAGTGGTTTTAAATTTTTTTATGGAAAAGGGCTAGTATCATTAAAATATTACCCTTAGTGATGTGGAAGTGAGTCTTGCTCTTAAAGAAGTCATTTTAAAACCTTAAAATATATTATTGTTTTTGGAGGATTCCTAAAGGCAATATATAATTAATATTACACCCTCAAAAAATATTTTTTTAAATGGGAAACATATATTTAGTCTTGTATACCCTTTATAGAATTTATTAAATTAATTTTGGGACATTGTGATGTTATAATACACACCATATATTTTTACTGTATTTAAGTTTTACCTAAAAATTTTACTACCTCAAAAAATTATAAAAAATTATCTAATGGATAATTTCGATGTTATGATTACAAAAGTTATATTTATTCTTTGAATATACAATTCTAAACATTTTAATGTTCACTTTTATAATCTGAATTGATATTCATTGAGATATGTTAGTTTTTTTACAATAATTGTTTTCATACCCATATAATGATTATATTTGACTCCATAATTATTACCTTACCATTTATTTTTTAAAATATATAATAATACAATTATATTAAAATAAAATTTATTTCTAAAATCCATTTACTCATCAAAAGGAATGTCTTAATTGATATTATATATTACCCAAAACTATAATTTGTGTTTTATCATATCAAAAACAAAATCATTTGAAAATTTTCATCAATAAGAAGTATATATAACCATTGTTAATTGGAAATAAAATATAAATATTCATAAAATTTGGGTCTAGATAAATGTTCAACAATTAAACTAGAAACTCCCTAATGGTAGGGTGTGTGACAGTGATATTTTCAATGGGTGGTTCGACGTACTTTGTTTGGGTTGTGATCTCAATGAGCTTGAAATTCTCATATAAATAGTTTTGATCATGCTTTAACTTTTATATATCTGTTTGGGATTGGTTGAAGGAATTATCCAATGATTCTATATCTCATGGAATACCTAATAAATAGTCTTCATAGGGCACGTTCATACTGGTTGAGGCCATTACATTTTTTCTCTAGGTCAATTGGATTTATCATAGCTCAACATTTATACAAATCATATGATCACTATTGAGTGAATATGTTATCATTTGTTATGTTTCTCAACTTTCTTTTGAATCTGATTGGATATAAAAAAACAATTAAGTGAATTAATTTTTATTACCATAATAAATAATAGTACATTCACTTCAATCACAAATGGAATTTTATTTGTAAAAGTTTAGGCTATAATAATATTCCACCTTCATAAATATCACCATTATAATTTTTATTTTAAACACTAAAATTAATGAGGGTTATCTTATTATGTCACCTCCTCCAGTTACCACACCCCTTCATTAAACATTGGTTTCTCTATCGCACTTTGAAGATGTGATTTTTCTTATTTCATAGAACATTGTCACTATCATCTAAGATCATTACTGGATAATATCTGTATAAAAGATCCTTATCCAAAGGTACCTCCTATGGATTCAGTACATGTAAGTGGACTAGTATGTATATCCTCATGAGTGACACATTGAACACCTAATGTACACTAGATAAGCTAGGTGGGAGTTCTATTCAATAAGCTACCACTTTGATGTGATCAAGGATCTCCAATGGACCGATGCATCATGGAATAAGATTTTCCTTCTTCCTAAATCTCACAAATTTCAACCATTGAGATTTGGCGAGAAATAAATTTTCTCTAACCTCAAACTCTAATTGTTACCGATGATTTTCAGTGTGGATATTCTATCAACTCTAAAAAAAGTGATTTCATATAGAATTGTCTTAACCTACTCCACTATTTCCCCAACCATTTTAGGACCCGAAAACATACATTAACAAACATAATCCCATCATTTAAGAGTTTGATAGCTCTTCCCATAACGTGATTTATAGGAAGCCATTTGAATTATTGAGTGGAAACTATTATTGTATGATAAATTCACTAAAGTAAGACATTTATCCCATCCTCCTTTAAAGAATATGGAGAAGTCTCTCAATATAACCTCCAATTTTTGGATGTTCTACTCAGATCGACCATCAGTTTGAGGGTGATAAGATATTTTGATGTTCAAATCAGTATTTAGAAAATGTTGGATAATATTCCTGAATGTCAAAGTAAATCTTGTATCTTGATCAGATATAATAAATAGTTGTGATTCATGTAACCTCACCACTTCTCTTATGGATAATATTGACGTTGATCATGCAATAATTACTCAATAATTATAATGAAGTGAGCATTATTTGTAAGAACATCCACCATAACCCATATATAATTATTTCCTATTGATGTATTTGGAAGACCATTGACAAATTCCATGGTTATGTTTTCCTATTTCCATGTATGTATGAGAAATGGTTGCATCACCCCATTTTATTTTTACACTTTTAGCCATCACTTACTAAAATACAGAAAACCTTAATGTATATTCCATGATATCATTCTTTATATTGTCCCACCAATAGTGTTCTCAAATATCCCAATACATATTTTTGATCCCAGGATTAATGGAGAAGGGTGAGTTTTGTGCATCATCCAATAGATCCTTCTTTAACCCAATATTTGATGGTACATATACTTATGACCCAAATAATAAAACACAATAATTAATTTTAAACATCCAAGAATTACTTTTCGTAAAACTTACACCTTCTTATAAATTTATACACAATCTCTTTTAGAATAATTTATCTTCTCTAGAGAAGATGATTTATATATCATTTATTGAAGTATTGATTGTGTTCCTTACTTTATTATTCCCATGTCAATAATTTTTATGTCTAAGAAGAATAGATACATCTCGATTCACATCAATTATAAAATTACATAAACCTTTCTCTTTAGTCCATTTTACACTTTTTTTATTCCCTCATATGGTTATGGGTTGAGTAGTGCTAGTCCTTAATCATATCTATCCCTCATTGTTGGTTCAAGTTCTTCTATATCTATGTAAATATATACATGACACTCTTATAATACATATATATTTCAAACTTATCCCAAATAGATAATTTTTTTTATATTTTCTACCTGAAGATTACTATTTCCAACTATAGATCATGCTTTTGGATGTGTTGTTCATGAACATTCAACTACATTAAGGCATAAGTTATCACATTTTCATTCTATATTATTACACATCCCATTCCCTTTTTCAAATAATCTCTATATACCACAAAAAGTTCCACACATTAGGGTATTATATGCACAATTACCTTGATCAGAATCTTTTTAATCATCTTGAAAATCTCTGTACATTCATTATTCCAAAAAACTCAACTACCTACCATGTTTGTTTGGTTATATGTTTTAAAAATCAGGATATATTTCTCGAAACGGATGATAGTACCTCACTAATCCAAGGATGTTACAGATTTACATTGTAGTGGTTGTTCTAATCCATCCTTCAAATGATTCTATACTTTAAGGGTTCATATATATCTCATTGCATCTAATAATAATACCCAAGGATGATAACTCCTTCAACAAAACTCATATTTTCTATACATTTCATAATGCTTATCCATTCATAAGTTCTTTATCCTAATGCTCATATTGTCCCCATGATCCTGCATTATTTTGGAGTATAATATAATATCATCTATAAATAATACCAAATATTTGTCTATTTAATCACTAAATAATATTTTCACCATGTCCATGAAGATTTATGGAGTATTAATGTGTCTGAATGGAATTACTATGAACTCATTCTGTCTATATATTGTTCAGAAATCAATATGGGGGATATCCTTCTTCTTCACCCTTCCATGAAAATATCGTGAATGAATATCAAAATTGGATAATTATTGGGATACAAATATCTTATCAAAAAAAGTCATCAATATGTGGTAGAAGATACTTATTTGTTATCATGATCTTTCTAAGCTCACATTAATCAACACAAATAAACTTTGCCCCTTCTTCATTTTGATGAAGAGGAACAATGTTCCCCTCAATGAATCAATTAGGAAGATGAACTATTTATCTAGATTCTCATGTATTAGTTTCTTTAGATCCTCAATTTCCCCAACATACATACTATGGGGATTCTTGGATATTGTAAAATACGTAAGTATAATATCAATTGAAAATTAAATCTCTCAGATATGAGGAAGACTCGAAAATTATCTTGGTAACACATCAGCATATTCAATCACAATGATAAGGTATTAAATGATGATATTATCCTTATAATCAACCATTTGAGATTGATACACATGTTCATAGGGTATTCATATCAATGGTCATGTTTTTGGTTCCATTGAAAATTCATCTTGATCCTGACACATGAAAATATTCAGATGATGAATCATGATATAAATTGTGATTTATTTGTAAAAAAACATTATGTTAGATATGTACATGGAAATCCAATCCATACATACAATTTAATCAAATTACAATAATGGGAGTATCACATGGTTTTATGGGATGTTCACTCAAAAAATTTTGGTAGGGGAGGAGTTATATACTTGGGATGAAATAATTACCCTATTTTATATTTTCATTGAAAACACTACTTCAATTCTTTGTGGTGGTGCTTGAATAGTTCTGATAAACACTTCTTATTTCAAACCATGAATATCTCCAAAATCAATAATTACATTATCAATTATTGAATGAATATATATCTTCTCGGTCACCACTTCATTATATGGATCCAACTCATTAGTTTTGATGGAATATTCTCTCCCTTACCTTTTTAATGGTTGTTTTTTTAATTGCCTCCAACAAACCTTATCTGATGGAATTAGTTCTCATAGTGTCTTTATTCCTTGTTGTTGAAACACTATACAATATGAAGATGGTTTAATAGGGAATTCCCCTCTTCCATTACATTATTTGGTTTTATCTATCATTAATAAATTGCCAAGTTTCCTTATTTTCCACATCTAAATCAATTTTTATCCCCTTTGAACAATTTATAAGGTGCTTCTTTCCACACTTTTGATAAGTGGGATATATAAATTTCTTACCACTATCATATTTATCAACCATAGTTGTATAATTAAAATATACACTCCATTTATTATCCTCATGAAACCCTTTATATTATACTATCTTCATTTTGACATTGAGGAAACATCAGACAATTTCATTATAGCTATGAAATTCATGAATCATTAGATATTTTTTGCAGACTCTACATTATCCAACCAAATAATGATTCAAATGTTCATTCCGGGGTAATGAAAAATAGGGAGGAATATCATGGAAGTATTCTAATGCTTTTTCTCAAATTCCATGATGGATTCATCATATTTTTTCTTGAGGATGAGGAAATATATTTCCATTTTATGTTGGATATTGCAAGGAAAATATTGTTTGGAATTATTTTTTCAAAACTCCTTCCACTACATATTTTCATTCACTTACTCTGGGTTAATATTCAGGATCAATTTCTACCACTGTTCAGTTTCTACCTCCATATGATAAATAACAGGTATACCTTTCCCATTCTCAAAAAATGAAAGATAGAGAAGATATTCTCACTCGAGTTGATCCATTGTTCTTCAATTAAGGGATTATATGATCTATTGAAATTTAGAGGCTTTTGTTATGTAATGATCTCAATTTTATCTTTTTATTTCATTGGGGGATTCGGGTGTTCATTCAAATTTAGGAATCTATTCATAACTAGTGTCAATTAAGATATTTTCATCACAAATTCATGATTCATACCTGTATCGGGTTGGGAATCATGTTTGGGAATTCATCATATTTCCCTTTACATTGGTTGTTTACTAGGTTCCACCTATTTTTGGCATCCATATTGAATAAATGGAAAATTACGGATGAGTAATATTAAACTATTAAATACATAAACTGGAATCAATTAACATTAAAGGGATAATTTAAAAATGATATTTATTGCACTACCTTATTAATTGCTAGGCATCAATATCTGTTATCCATAATGAATTTTCTAATAGAGAATCTTTTGGGAATTTTTTTTATTCCCTTAATAGCGTTTCATAATGATATTCTGAACATACTAATTCATACCCCCTAGTGTTTCAATGTTGGTGTCCAATATGGCAAATTTTTGTGTATCAGATTTCAATAGAGTCTAGCTCAATGTTTTGTTTACGGGTGTTACCCCTAGGTACATATGTGCTAGAGTTACATCCATGTGTTGTATCCAGACATGGATCTATTTTATTTTTAAATAATTAATATTATTCTATTGAATAATTTTGGGATGTATTATTATGTTTAGTGTTATCCCTAAGGCATTATATAGAGTTTTCTAATATTAACCATAAATAATAACTAACTCTCCCTCTAACACCAACTATGGCAACCCGTATATTTATTGCACATTAATTCATGATTTATTACATAATAATACACATATTATATCCTAGAATACTGAAAATCTTTCGGTACTTGGGTATTTAGGTATATTAAAAAACAAAATAAAATCGGGGGTACATCAGTATGATTAAACAAATCCAAAACATACTCATACTGTTACATCATTCTGAAAAAAAATATGGAATAACCTTGGGACAAACATAACAAAAGGGTGATCTATAAAGATCAGTATGGGAGTCTAAAATGAAAAACATGAATAAAGTGTTAAATTTTAGACAATATGAATTTCAATGAGTCATAAAAGGAGGGAAAATCATAAACATGAACATTGAGGCATGATATAACATGATAACATAATGTTAAAATGGTAATGCAGAGACAACATTAAAAATGAAATGATAATCATAATTCAAGAATAAACACAATGAAATCATAATACAATGTGATTAAGATAACATTAAATTCAACCAAAATGGAATATCATGACACTAAAACATTACCCAATTAATTAGAGCATTATATGGGAACACCCATCCTAATCATATCATATACATGCATAAGTGTACCACATAGAAAATATAACATAATAACATATTTGATCACATTTAATTATATGATAATAGAGTGTGGAATAAATAAATCATATTTTTCAATAATATAATTATAGTAATATCTATGTTAATACCCCTGAGTATAAATATTGGTGATATTCACAACACAATGGTTTTCCATGGAAAATCACAGGGAAATTTGAGCATCATAACAACTGTATATACAGGATAATAAAACGTTTTAATGAGGGATAATGTTGTATATCCTCATTTTGGAAAACATTGTACAATAATAGGGTTTTTTTAAAAACATATATCATTATTTGGAAGTGTAAATAACAATAATATAAATAATAAGATTCTTGAATAAAGAGAAGAAAAAAAGTATCCCTCAGTCAAAGAGGGTGATTCCAAAAGAGTTGGTGGAGCATCATGAGGGCATAGAGAACCTTGGGAGGACTCTACTGGTGGTGGGTAAGTGTAATGAAATTGTCTATATTATTTAGTTAAGCGGAATGGGATCTTAGGTGGATTATATAGGAAAATATAAGGGAGCAATTTTTTATTTCCCAAACATAGGCTCTGGGATATATATATATATATATATATATATATATATATATATATACGTGTGTGTGTGTATTAAAAAAAACATTACCATTTCTTCCATGGATTATAATAAAGAGGACACATTTTCATTATTTTATAAGGTAAATATCTGAACTCATCAAAATATTACTGTTGGTGTTGTGGAAGTATGTCGTGTTCTTAATGAAATAATTTTAATATAATAAATATAATATATGTATCGGAAGAGCCATAAAGAATTATTAAAATTTATATAAAAACCTCATGAACGCATTATTTAAAATTAAAAACATATATTAGGTCTTTTATACAATTTATATAATTTATTACATCCCTTTTGTGTCATTTTTATGGAATAATAAGCACTATATATTTATAGTATATTTAATTTTTACGTTAACATTCGACGGACTGAGAAAAGAATAAAAAATTCACCATTGCATAATTATTATGTTTTTATTAAAAAAAATAATATATATTTTATCATAATAATTTTCTAAATATTTTAGTTTTCACTTTTTAAACAATAATCGACATTCATGGGGGAATTATAGATTTTTTGACAAATAAATGTTTTTAACCATTATAAAAACTACATTTTCCTTCAAAAAATTAACACTATCATCCATATATAATAAAAATTATTTATTAATGATAATTTTATAAAATTTAATTCATTTGAAAAATCAATTATTTCATTTATATGAATTACTTAATGATATAGTATATTACCCTAAAATACAATTTCTATTTTATCGTATATATTTTTTAAAGTAATAATAATAAGATGTAAGAATACCAATTTTTATATTAAAAATACAATTTTTATATTCATATTATTAGTGTATTTATAAATATTCCTTTATTACATTTGAAAACACACAATGTGTATGGTTTTTGGTGCCAAAATATTGCACGAAAGGAAGGGACGGAAAAGAAGGCCGGCCCGCTGCCTCGCGAAGCACCGACGCAAAGCACCCCGACCATCATGGTCCTGCGAAGTTCCAGAGGCGGTAACTCTCCGTGAATGAGTTTGACGTTCGCGAGACCGCTGCAAAGCTCCAGTGGCGGTAACTCTCCGCGAACGAGTTTGACGTTCGCGAGACCGCCGCGAAGCTCGGGAGGCGGTAACTCTCCGCGAATGACGCTAACGTTCGCGAGCGCACCGCGAAGCACCTGAGGCAGCGCGCGAGTTCTGCTTCATAGAGACCCTTTCCTATAAATACTGGACTCCCCCTGAGTCCGAGGGATGGACAATCTGACCTTTCCGCTTCTCCTCTCCCGAATCGCGAAGCACTCTTTGCCCCCGGGAATCCTAAGATCCGCGAGGTACTTCTACTTCGCGTGACGCCTTTGCTTTATCTCGTTTTGAGCCCCTCTTCTGAGAGGGATGACCTTCACGAAGCTCAAGGGAATTCATGAAGGAAGGGGATTCCCAAGGTTACCCGGGCAGCCGCCGAGTGTTTATGCTTCGCGAAACACCCAACCTATACTAGTGATCTCTATGCTAAGGCAGGATCGCTACGCATTGCGAAGCACACTGCTTCGCATCACCCTGATTCACGAGGAACCTCTTCTTCGTGAGACAGTGATCTGCGAATACTGTTACACTTCGCGAAGCACCCTCCACTCACACCTATTCCCCATAATAAGGCCAAGGCACTCCGCTTCGTGAAGCACACTCCTTTGCTTGGAAACTCCTCTTCCCATGCGACCCTCCAGGTATGCACGATGTGATTTCAAAGTCCCACAGACAATACCACTCATAGCATTGCTTCACCTAATTCTTCTTCGCATAGGCACGCTAACGGCTATTGCTTCTTCACATAGCCACGCTAACGTGGACCCCTCGATGGTTTGCTCCACAACCTCCCTTGACCATGGCCTAGCCCGTACCTTCCCTACCCCAAGGACCAGAGTGTACCGGTTATGTAAGTCCTAGGGTTGCAGAGTGAACCCACCTTGTTCGAGTTGCAGGATGTTAAACTGCCAAGCACCATGTCCTTAACACATGACGTTAAACTGTGACCTGACCTCGTGCTTCTCACGAAGGGTCCCCCCCAGCTTGAACATTTTTTACGCCACTCATCTCCACAAGAGTGGAATCACCCCACCACAAGGGATGATATCCTCCTTATTGGAGTGGCATATGTTCTCAGGAGAAGGGCGACCCTAGTTCCCCAACGGATGGTTGGACCCCTACATCTCCGTACTTCCCCACTATAAAGGTTAGTGGAGGGTGTGATAGGGAATGAAGCACCTCCCATCATTGGTCCCAAATACCTTTTTCGCTGTGCTTTGTCGCACTTCGGGCCTCCATCCTGGAGTAAGTCCCAACACCACGGGATGCCTAATGCGTAAGCCCCTCTTTGCTTCTCACGGACGCATCCTTCGCGTCGTGGTCATCAGGTCCCTGCAACCTCTTGTTTCTCACACCGAGCATGACTCATGTGGGCTAATAGTGAGCACTGACCTTGACCTCCACCATTTGAACTACGAGGTCTTTGATCCATGTCAAGGAATGGTACGTAGGAAGCCTCCATGAGGTTCATGCCCACCACTCGGTAGTTCATTCACGTCGAGTTCGACCCTCATCCTGTATGACGGTAAACTGCATGCCCTCGTCCAGCATGACGTTAAACTGTATGCCCTTGTCCCGCATGACATTAAACTACACAACCCTTTGAACTATGAGGTCTTTGATCTGTGTCAAGGCATGGTACGTAGGAAGCCTTCCTGAGGTTCAAGACCAACAATCATTGGCCCAGACCGTCTCGATGTCTGTGTACCAAGCCCCCCCCCCCATTTTCACCCGAACTATGAGGACTTTGATCCCTGTCAAGGCATGGTACATAGGAAGCCTCCCAGAGATTCAATACCATCTCCCATCGGACCAAGGTCTCTCATTTACGTCGGTTCTCCGACACACACCGCCATTCCGAACTACGGGGACTTTGATCCATGCCAAGGCATGGTACGTAGGAAGCCTCCATGAGGTTCAAGCCCACCACCCGTCATTTATTCACGTCAGGGTTCACTCCCGTCCTGCATGACGTTAAACTGTATTCCATCAATCCTTTGAACTATGATGACTTTGATCCATGTCAAGGCACGGTACGTAGGAAACCTTCCCAAGGTTCAAGCCCACCACTAGTGGACCCCTGGGTCTACTTTCACGTCAGTTCACCGATGAAACCCTTTGAACTACGAGGACTTTGATCCATGTCAAGGAATGGTACGTAGGAAACCTTCCAGTGGTTCAAGTCCATATCTCATCGGACCAAGGTCCACCTTCACGTTGGTTCGCTGAAGAATTCCATCATCGGAACTATAAGGACTTTGATCCATGCCAAGGCATGGTACGTAGGAAGCCTTCTAGAGGTTCAAGCCCACCACCCGTCGGACCAAGGTCCACCTTCACGTCGGTTCGCCAACGAAGCCCCCCCTGAACTATGTTGTCTTTGATCCATGTCATGACATGGTACGTAGGAAGCCTCCATGAGGTCCAAGCCCACCACCAATAGGACCCTCCTGGTCCTCCCCATTCACGTCAGTTCACTGATGATGCTCATCGGACCAAGGTCCACCCTCATGCTGGTTCACCGACACTATCCCGAACTACACGGACTTTGATTCCCTACCATGGGATACGTAGGAAGCCTCTTCAAGGCTCAATCCCAACTTCACTATCTCCCACTACGATGGTACCATTTCATTTCCCCCTCCACATCATTCGTCCATCCATCATCCACACTGATTCTCAGCCGGACTGTCATATCCCGGTGAGACCATGTCGGTCCGCTCCTCTTCACAGCCGCCCATGGGCTGGTCCCGGTATCGGCACCCCTTCAAGGGAAATCCCTCAATCCGATCCATTCTAGCTAATGCTCTGATCGGGCTGATCCATCTCCACTGGACGTTAAAATCGCAGCATACCTTGTGTTAAACACAGGAAGCTGAGGAAAACCTCAGATATGTGTCTATGGCATATAATTCCCCGCACTCGATGTGGGATTCCTCGGGCTTCCATGCCCTCGAGAAGCCCTGTGACCAGTGACAATAGACAGACATCCCAGGTCCCCAGCATCCAGACATGCTACTGATGCCTCAACGTGACTACTCCCCCGACTGAAGGTTGTTTCCCTGACCGGACCCTTTGGAATGTCCCGACAGAAGTAGGGTAATTAACCGGCGTCCATGGAAACATGGAACTGGGAAGAGTTTCACGAAAAACGTATTAAATCTATGAGTGAGACCCGGACTAGGTGACGTGTTCTGAGGAGGAATCCATGGACGGAAGAACTGACATCCCATTATCCCGTTTCGATCAAGGAGAAGACGTCCCTGAACAAGGAACGAATGCCGCCCACCTTTGGAAAGAGGGAATGCGGGCAATAGTGCAACGCGTTCTCCTCCTCCACGGACGGATGCGCGCGCCCCGGCGAAAGCATCGGAAACAGAAATGGTGATCCCGACATGAAGTTCGTCTCCTCAATGTGGAGATTAGTAGCGTTCAAGACACCAGTAGATTGACGTGTCATTGGATCCAGATATCCGGCACCTGGTCCCACCAAGAAATTAGCGGGCCTGTCATGAAACTCACCGGAAGTCGGGGCAGTGGAATGTGGGGCACTCCGTTCAGCAGCGTGTTGGCGTGGATCCTTCTTACAGACATGGAGAATGGAAGGACACTGGGGCACTGGTTGTCAATTCTTTTCCTCGCAGTGCTGATGAGTTGATCCCTTCATTTATCAGGAACCAGGTTGCTGTTACAGAGACACGATCACCGCCTGCTTGCCTATGCAGGGGCAGGGGAAACATCGCCACAGCCACCCCGCATGGCACCGCTACCTCCACAACGGATGCCACATCACCGAATACGGGGCGCCCACATCCCCTTTCACCATCCGAGGTTATCCAGCGAAGGGTGATCAACAACCTCGTAAGCAGGTACGAGGAGGAAGGGGTAATCCCAACTCGAGATATGGCCCGCTTGGACCTGGAGGCATTGAGGACCCGCTGTCAACACCACCCTAACAGGCCGCGCAGGGAGCTCCTGCTCCCCACCCCAACGTTCAACCGTTTCAGGAGCCTATCCACGGAACGCATTGACGACTCCTCGCCTTACGCTGATGAGGCGGGCGCCGTCAGGCTCATCCCGCTCAGGGTCCCGACCCAAGGGCTCCAGGCTAGGGCTCCCGTTCGGCCACGTCAGTGCCGCCGTCCGACTCCACAGGAAGAGCAGGCATGCCATGCCCCTGAACCAACTGCCCCAGCTCGTTTGACCCGACGTCAGCGCCAGGCCCGGGCTGAGGATACTCGCCCAGATTCATCAACGTCAACAACTACAGTGGCTCGAGCCACTACTAACATGCATCATGGAGTCCCTGCATACATTGATAAGGGGCACTCCTTCACCCAACCAAGATCGGGACACCAACCGCCCCACGGGCAGGCTGGGTTGACTCTCTGGGATGCAGGCCCGAGTGCTGATTGCCGCGAACTAACCCTCGGTGATTTCCCCCTGTATAGAGGCCCTCCTTGTACCACTACTCCACAGAGTGTGGTCCTTCCCCGCTCTAAAGCTCATGATGGAGGTATGCCCCGTGCTACCCCCATCCCAAAGGAATACCTGCCCCGCGGAAGTGACGCTCGGTGTGGAATCCTTTCCCGCACCCACTATACAGGTTATGGAGTCCATCCTCATGCCCCCGACCGCCAATCTGAAGGCACTGTCCATCCGGTCCTTCTCTAGCATGGGGGCCCTCCCTACACCTTCTCTGCAACGGGCAAAGGTCCTCCTCGCCCCAGGAACTTGGGGAGTGAAGGTCAGCCTCGCTCCGCCCGCATCGACCATGGAGGTCCCCTCCATGCTTCTGCCAATTCCAACAGAGGCTCCGCCCACATGGGTGCTATCCATGGAGGTCCTCCCCATGTACCCTTCGACATTTTCCCGGGTGCCCCTTGCACCTCGGCTATCTTGAGCGGGGGGCCTCTCTTCCACGACACCATCGCCGCCCCAAGGCTACCTATTAGGGATCAACCCTATCCTGAAGAGCCACCCCGGGTCAAGAGAGCGGGTCGTCGCCACCACAAGAAGAGTACTGGGAAGACCCGGGTGGAGATCAAACCTGCCCGCTTCTCGGATTCTGAAGCGGAATGCGACTCAGCGACGAAACCTTCTCCCAGCTCCTCCGTATCAAGGACTGGGATGGGAACCAGGTGCATTAGCCTCATTCTCCCAGAATATGAGGTCCACTAGATTCCCACCTCCCTCCATAAGTACATCCAGGAGGAAGAAGTTGTGGAAATTCAACAGGTCTCGACCGTGCTATCACCACGATTGTCGCCAGAAGCGCCCTCTACCTCTACCAGAGATCACGGAGAGCTATTTTGGGGGCCAATGGTGGTAGAGCAACGATGTGACCTATCGCCGGCAGCCGCGACTCCTGTGCTGGAAGCTGTGGCTATCAGCCCATCATATCGTGACATCGTGGCCAGGTCACCTCACTATTTAGAGGATGGCCGGGAATTCGGCGGCCAGTCAGCTCGTTCACCATATTCTCCACCGCCGAGTTTACTATCTGAGAGGTCCGCCTCGGTACCACTACCGGTCCCTCAGCCACCTCCGGTTGACGAGTGGGGAAATATAGGTCCAGACACCAAGTTCGATCCCATGAGCTTCTGGAGCATTCTCGCTGCAGATTACTTCCCGGAGAAGTTCTGGCCGATGGCGGCGCTGAACTTTCGCGCACCATAGTCTCTTACCCCTGAAGAAGTGGGGTGCTTTTTTCGAACCCTATGGGCGACACACATTCGCCTTCGTTACGAGCGGGTGGTGTACCCCAGAAGTCGAGATCACTTCAAAGAAATTGGCGAGCAATGCCGCCTAATCGATTTGGCCGCACTCCTTGTGGCCTAGCACCCTGAGTCACCAGGCCTCCAGAGTTCCCTTCCACGGAAATGTGTTTAGAGGTTGAAATTACTATGCAGAGTCGCAGGGAAGCTACCCCCCATGTGAAAGTCCGTGGTTGGGGACACTATGCCACTCTCCTCTTCGAACCTATCCGACGACATCCCGATTTGTTATGCGACATTGAGGATGTTCCCTTGAGAGGGGTTGCGGTCCACATGGATGACGTAGTGGACAATGAAGACGAGCTTGAATTTGTTGATGGAGACATACCCCCCGAGGGCATACCGCCACTGCTGGACCCATCAGGGAGGGTTACCCTTCAATAGATGAACCTGCTAGGCCTCCCCTTACCCACCGAGTCGCTGGTACTCGGTCAAAATACTGGCAAGGGTAAGGAGCACGTCAGAACTGTCAAGCACTACGACCTGTCTGCCTCTGTGCAGAAAATGGGCGAAGCTCCCGAGAAGGCCACGTTACGCCAACATCTTGCTGAGGAGAAGAGGCTGGTTGACAAACTCTTGGCTGAGCGCACTGCAGAGTGGTGACCCGACTATGCTAATCCCAGGCCGGGGCAGCATGGGCAGGAACAATTTCCCCCGGTGAGATGCCTCTGGGAAACCCTGATCATGCTACTTCCGCAGACATGGCAGAAGCCGGAACATACGGCAAGAGGGAACAATATGTCTCCCCAAACCCCCCCGAACGATGGGGCAATCTGAAGAATCCAGTCTGGGTTCCCCCAGTCTCCCCGCAGGTCATTCCTCTAGTTGATCCACGAGCTTCCAAAGCCATCTACCGTGTTGAAGAACCTGGAAACGCACTTGTGGTTAGGGATCCTCGTCAAGACAAGTACCCCCACCCGGATAATCTTATAGCGGCACTCACAGACCGCCTTGAAGCATTGGAAATGCGGTAGGTGGCAGTCCCACCGGATGGAATGCCGTATCACGCGTGGGTGGATTATATGCCCGAACCCCCGGGTTTTGGGAACCCCACTTTCTCGCCCTTCAACGGGATAGGGGACCCGCCGCAGCACTTGGCTCATTTTTTCTCCAGGTGTGGCCCCATGCTGGGGACCCCAGCTCAGCAAGAAGCCACCAAGCTCCGATGTTTCGTACAGACATTGGAAGGTCCAGCATTCTTCTGGTATAACCAGCTCCCTATCGGATCGGTGACCGGTTTGGAGGATCTCCACTGGCAGTTCCTATACCAGTTCAGCTCCACCACGCGGAAGACCAGCATTGCAGACCTCTTCAAGTGAAAGAAAAGGCCTGATGAGCGAGTCGCAGATTTCCTCACCCGGTGGAAGGGACTTACGTAATCCATCGATATGCCACTGACTCAGGAAAAATTACTGACGATGTGTGTGGGGAACGTCAAAACGGAGCTGGTACCCTCCCTGATTACCCAGAACTACCCTAGAGGGTTCAAAGATTTATTAGATAAGGCTCACCACCTTGACGAGTCTTTGCAACATTCTAGTCAGACACGTTCGTTGCCCCATATGATCCCAGCCAGGAGGACCACCAGAGCCGAACCCGCCGCGGTGGCCCAAATAGAATCCCCTAGGCAGTTGGAATTACTGCCAGCAGCACTATCCCCGCAAACCCACATAGGTCCTCCACCTCAAGCGCAGGCTCCTACCCAGCAGCGACCGCCTCAGAATCGATAGGTTCCCCCGCGCAATGCGCCACCTCCACCTAGGCGAGATAATCAGGCGCCACCTCCTCGGCAGGCCCCTCCGGCCCCTCGTCAGGGCCAGGCCCCCAGGGCCCCCTATTCCGAATGAAGGCACCAGACATATTCATTCAATGAAAATCAGGTCCCTGGCTACTTCCGAAGCGCTCTAGATCAAGGGATTGTGCGCCTGCCCGAGTGCAGAAGGCCGGTAGAGGCGAATCTCACCGATCACTCCAACTACTGTCCTTATCATTGGATTCTGGGGCAAACCCTCAAGGAATGCTATGTGTTTAAAGACTGGCTTCAAGTCCAGTTCAACAAAAACATAGTCAGGTTGGGCCCGACACCAATACAAGTGGCGGGTGTCTTTGCAGGGTCAGAGATTGGTAGCGACAGTGAAGGCGAGTCGCAGCAGGTTCCCAGCCGCCGATCCCAGAAATACGACGACTGGATGGCTCGAAAAGCTATCGTCTGTGCCCATGGTATCATCCGGTCACGCCTGAAGCAGTAAGAACCTTCAGAAGAAGTAGACGGTACCTATACAGCGTCTTCACAGCCAACCTCTTCCCAAAAGGGCAAGCAGCGACGTTGTAAGAAGAAGCAACGCGCTCCGCCGGTGCCGTCATCAGCCCGCACACTCAGTGACTTTAGGCCCCCTGAAATGGGGATTCCACCCAGAATCAGCCCAGTGGTGGATGAATCCTCGAGCGACAGCCAAGGGTACGCTTCGGTTAACACCGTGGAGCTGGTAAAGCCCTATATGACTCCCGACGAGGGGGAGCGCCAGGCGAACCTCCCCAACATTTCCCGCCGACGTCAACGTCAGCGGAATCGCAACCGCACCGGTCATCGAGGTACGTCAGCAGACACATTCAGCCAAGACATGCATGCCACTAAGACCAGACAGCAGGATCAGCGCAGAGCTCAGTATGCAAAACCCCATCTGACACCCTCAGCTCTACCTCCACCACCGTTTGTGCTACTAGATCAGAGAGAACCGCCTCGTTCGTATCACAGTCAGTCTTGCCAAGCTACAGGCCAGCCTCCACTATCCGATCCTAGTCCGGCGTTTACTCTCCAGGCTTCAACTAGTAGGCAGCAGGATGTACCCAATACTAGCTGACCGTCAGTTCAACCGGCAGGACCCGCTATGCCTCCAACTGCCGAACGACCTCCTGTAGGCAAGGGTTCGTGTTTGGCACGAAAGTATGATTTCCTGAAGCACCTGGTCGGCATTCCGGCGAGGATTTCTATCCTTGAGGCCCTTCGCCTGTCATCTGAAATGCGTGAGTCACTTGCCGAGGCCCTAGGGAGCCCCCTCCAGTTTGAGACAGAGGTAGTAGCTACAGAAACCTTCAATGCCGAGACAATTGAGAATGTCAAATGTCAGGCGGTTATCTCGTTCTCCGGTGAAGATGAGGACCCTCCTCTACAGGGGCATATTCGCCCACTGTATATCACTTGCCACTTCAATGGTGTGGAATTCCACCGCTGCCTCATTGACACAGGTTCTGGAATCATCCTAATTCCGACTCAGACATTGCGAAAGATGGGTCTGTCTGAAGGTGATTTAACTCCCTCTGACCTCCGAATCTAGGGGTACGACAAGACCGAGCAAACCCCATTCGGGAAGATCCACTTGAAGACTCAGTTCGGTGGATTAGTTGCCAGCACCGAGTTCATGGTCGTCTCTCAGGACACCGCCTAAAATGCGTTGATGGGTATACCATGGCTCCATCTGCATGCAGCGGTCCGTTCATCGTATCAACAGTGCCTCAAATACTCACTCAACGGTCAAGTAGGTTTGCTCCATGGAGATGCATCTCCTTTGGCCTCTTGTGAGACCCGCTATCTGGATGCTGATGATTACAAGAGCAAGGATATTTAAATCCTAGTAAGTGAGGATGAACCCACCCCGGTCACAAGTGATCCATGGGCAAGCATGGATGACGCCTACATCCTCCCGATCCATCGATTGGAGGCCACGACCCCCGACATGGGTCAATGTTTTGTTGTCTCTGGTACACAAGGAAGGAATGTTCCCGTGTCCAAGAGATGACGGAAAATCACCTCGTACTCCCACATCAACCAGGCTCAGGTGATCCCGGAACCTCCTACCCCTATACGGTACCGGAATGTCAAGCTTATGACAATGACAATGCGCCATACATGTCTCTTCCACCGGGATGGAATCCACTGACTCAGGCCGACACGTCACCACTGCTTTGATATCATCAAATGTGGCCCCTTAGATGAAGGCCAGATGGGATAGGGTCGACTGACTTCATTGCTATGGTCTCAATGGCGAGTGAGACTCCTGGAATGATGACCACTTCTTCCCACACCGGCACCAGCTGCCTCTCAGGCTTTGATAGCCCATAAGTATCTCTCATCGTGGGAAATCCCCCCACGGGTGGAGAGGAAGACCTGGAGGATGCTCCCCCCCGCCTTTGAGGAAGGCGTCTCTACCATGGTTGATGAACTGGTACAGGTGAACCTTGGTAGTGAGGTAGATCCGAAACCCACATTGATCAGCGCAGCCATGTCCCCCGAGGAGCGGCAGTAGTACATAGACTTCCTCAAATAACACCGTGACATGTTTTCCTGGATTTACAATGAGATGCCAGGACTAGATCCCTAGGTAGTCGTTCACCGTTTGGGCCTCCCGGAAAACCATCGTGGGTTTAAGTAGCCTCCCAGGAAAATGCACCCTTCTCATGGTGCTATGGTTGAGGCCGAAGTTGACAAGCTCATCAAATCCAACTTCATTAAGGATGTTCAGTACCCCAAGTTGCTTTCCAAAATTGTGCGAGTCAGGAAGAAGAATGGACAGATCAGAATCTGGATCGACTTCCGTGATCTTAATCGCCACTGCCCAAAAGATGACTTCCCACTCCCAGTGATGGAGTTATTGATTGACGCCATGGCCGGGTTCCAAGCTCTCTCTTTCATGGATGGGTATTCCAGGTACAACCAGATCCAGATGGCCCCCGAGGACGAGGAGTACACTACCTTTAGGGCTCCCCAAGGTACCTTTTGCTACCAGGTTATGCCATTCGGCTTGAAAAATGCAGGTTCCACTTATCAGAGGGCCATGCACTGCATATTCAAGCCGATTCTTGGAAAATTGTTGGAATTCTAGGTAGATGACCTAGTGGTCAAATCATGTCAGCACCAGGACCATCTCAAAGACCTTGAGAAGGTGTTCAGTTTCCCCCATTCCTATCACCTGAAGATGAACCCGTTGAAGGGTGCCTTCGAGGTCACCTCTGGGAAGTTTTTGGGATTTTTTGTTAGATACCGAGGTATTGAGATCGACCCAGAGAAGATCAAGGCCATCAGCCAAATGCCTCCCCCAAGCAACATTCGGGAACATTGAGGCCTCCAAGGCCACATAGCCTATATACGCCAATTCATCGTGAATCTGGCCGGCAAGTTTAAGCCCTTTTCCCGGCTCATGAAGAAGGGCGCCTCCTACAAATGGGATGAGGAGGGTTGGACCGCCTTCGAGGAAATCAAGCAGTATCTGCTCTAACCTCCGGTTTTGATGCCACCCATCTCCGGAAAGCCATTGGTCCTTTATGTGACCACCCTGGAAAGATCCCTCGGTGCGCTGCTCGCCCGGAAGAATAACGAGGGTACTGAGAAGAGTCTCTACTATCTCAGCTGCATGCTTCTCGATACAGAGGTCAGATACTCCCCTATCGAAAAGATCTTCCTTGAACTTGTCTTCACCGTGTAGAATTTGCGACATTACCTGCAACACCATGAGGTGAAATTGGTCTCCAGGGTAGACCCACTGAAGTATATCCTAAACCGCCCCATGCTGACTGGCCGACTAGCACGGTGGGTGGTGATTCTACAGTAGTTTGATATCAGGTTCATACCTCAGAAGGACATTAAGGGACATGCATTTTAAGACTTTTTAGCTGCCCATCCAGCCTCCATGGATCAATCCCTGGACCTGAATTTTCTTGATGAGACGATCCTCTCAGTCGATCATGCCATCCGGTGTTGGCAAATGCATTTCGACGGTGCCTCCCGGAGCCCCACTGGTAGGCGGCTCAATGATCCCAATCTCAATATAGTGGGCTTGGGGATTTTCTTCATTACCCAGGCACAAGCCGTCCTGCTATACTCGTTCCTATTGTCAGAAGGATGTACGAACAATGAGGTAGAGTACGAGGCTCTCATCACTGGCATCGAGTTGGCCCTTGAGATCCATGTGCCCCATCTATATGTGAAAGGAGATTCTGAGCTGGTAATCAAACAAGTTAATGGTGACTACATCGTCAGGAAGCCGAAGCTTGTACCGTTTCTAGAGTACACCCTCCGCCTAATGGACCAGTTATCTTCTTGACCAGAGATTACCCATATCCCGCGGTCATAGAACGGTCCAGCAGACACCTTGGCTGGCTTAGCTGCATCGCTTGCAGAACCCGAGAAAGATGATTTGATCATACATGTGGCACACCAGAGAGTCATTGCCCCCGTCACCCAAGAGGAAAATGATGGCCTTCGGGTAAGTCATCTCACTATTGGACCCTCTACGTCAGGGGTCCCGGGTTCGTCAGACATAGCGGGTGAAGCCACTTCCGACTGGAGGGCACCTTTTGTCGAGTATCTCTAAAATGGTCGCCTCCCAGACGACCGGGCCGAGCGCGAGCAAATCTGATGCCACGCGCTGCAATTTACCTTCCAGAGCGGCCCCAGTCTTGAACAAATCCTTTATAAGTGGAGCTTCGATGGTGTCCTCCTCCATTGCATTCAAGGAGTAGAGATTCCTCATGTTATTCAATAGGTTCACACCGGTTCCTGTGGCGCCCATCAAGCTGGGCTGAAGCTGTCCCATCAAATACAGTGGTTGGGGTACTTCTGGCCCTCTATGATCCACGATTGTATTGGGTATGCCAAGAGATGCCACGCGTTCCAAGTTCACGCCAACTTCCTGCATCGGCCGCCGGAGCCCCTCCACCCCACCAGGTACTCTTGGCCATTTGCGGTATGGGGACTTGATGTAGTGGGACCGTATCCACCGGCAATAGCCCGCCAGTGTAGGTCCATCCTGAATGCTATAGATTTCTTCTCCAAGTGGGTAGAGGCAGTTCCGCTCAAAGAGGTCAAGCCCGTTCCATCGTCGACTTTGTGAGCTCCAATATTATCCACCGGTTTGGGGTCCCTCACACCGTCCTCACCGATAACGGAACCAACTTCTGAGCGGCTGAACTAAAGAAATTTTACGCCAAGTACGACATCCGTTCGAACCATAGCTCCTGCTACCACGCGCAGGCAAACAGACAGATCGAGGCGTTCAACAAAACCCTCTCTAACATTCTGCAGAAGACGGTTGGTCAGAAAAAAGAAAAGTTTGCTAGACAAGCTCCCCAACGCCCTCTGGGCTTATCGGACGACGACTCGCAACTCTACCCAGGTGACCCCATATTCCTTGGTATATGGAGCTGAGGTCGTCCTACCCCTTGAGATGCAGCTTCCATCTTTACGCACTGCAGTCTATGATCACAAGACATCAGATGAGGTAGCTGAAATTTGTCTAGATGAATTAGAAGCACTGGATGAGAACCGGCTTCATGACCTGCACAATCTGGAAAGGCATCAGGATAAGATAGCGAGGGCCTTCAACAAGAAGTTTCGTCTTCGTTCTTTTCTACAGGGTGACCTAGTACTGGTCCTTCAAGCGCCAATGATTCCCGGTAGGAAACCGCCCAAGTTAGAACCCAAATGGGAAGGGCCTTATATCACCCATAAGGTTTACCCCAACGGGGCGTACTCCTTGGTGACCATGGATGGAGAGCGCATAACCCCTCCCACCAACGCCAGGTTCCTCAAGCGGTACTTTTCCTGATCTTGTATGGTCCCGCATGACCTTAAACTACACGTTATGGTCCAACACGACCTTAAACTGTAAGTTCCTGCACGACCTTAAACTGCATCTTCATCCAGCAAGACGATAAACTGCAAAATGGTCTGAGCTCTATGACCTTAAACTAAGATCTCCACCGTCCTTACTACAAGATGTTAAACTGCAATCCTGTCAGGACTTCTTGACTGGGGCTCAGCCTCAGGACCCTTGGCCTCCTTGGGCCCATGGCCCCCGTCTTACTGCAAGACGTTAAACTGCAAGCCAATCAGGCCTTCCTGACTGAGGCTCAGCCTCAGGCCCCTTGGTGTCCTCAAGCCCACGACCCCCGTCTTCACCACGAGACATTAAACCACAAACTGTTCAGGTCTCCCTGAACGCGGTCTGGCCTCAGGACCCTTGGTTTTCCCCGACTTACCCTCTTGCAGGATTGTACGGTATGGTGTGGGACTACGTCCTCATTCACATCGTATTACTTGTCGTACCTTACATATCCCCAAATGATATGCATCCTCGTACCACATGACATTAAACTGCATCTCAATAACTACGTGTGGATTGATTCTCATCCTCATGAGATACGTAGGAATGCTCGGACGCCTCGTCTTGAGCCCATCCCAAATATTTTCTCTTCCACTATCCCCCCTGGGAATAGTTTCCTGGGAGGATCTTTGTGTAGCGGGGGATAGGCTTTCTTAGCCCTGCTCATACAACACCGCTCACACAAGGATTGTAAGGGTCGCACCATGTGCCCACTCCTGTTCTTCTATCCTCCCACGTCCTCACCACATGGCGCTAAACTGTATGGCCTTCAAGAACTACGTATGGCTTGATTCCCATCCTAATGGGATACGTAGGAATGCCCGGACATTTCGTCCGTTGGCCCAGCCCGAAAGACAAAATATTCCCCTCGGATCAAGACATATGGCAGGGTGCACACTTTTTCCCCAACTCCCGTCAAGAAAGCCTCGACCCTACTGCACACCCCTTGGAGATGATTACCTCTTTCTTGGATGGATACAGCTATGCTTTACCCACTCCTTGACTGGGATTCCATCATTTTTTCACACCCAAAGGGACCCCCAAGAACGACCTGGATACTATGCCCAAGGGATATCCTACCGATACGGGCCGATTCCCCTGAGGGTTTTCAAGCAACAAGCCTATTCAAGTCCCACATTGCGAATTTGGTCAACGGTCGATGCTCATTTTTTGCTCCCATATCAGGTCACCATAGGAACGCCGTGTTTCGAACATGGTCAACAGTCCCCTAGATCTTCGGGTCCACCGAGAGATGTCCCAAACATCAAGTGCAGTGATTCGTTCTACCCCATCCCGAAGCGACAAACTTCCCCCCGGGTGGTGCTAGCGGTTGGGCCCACGACCCCGATTCCCCTATTAGGGGTGTACAGTGTGGTGTGGGACTATGTCCTCATTTACGTCCAGATCATGTATCATGTCGTACGCCTTCCATTACGAGGCCCAGCCTCAGGCCCCTTGGCCTCCTCGGGTCCCCGACCCCCATCCTCATGTAAGACGTTAAACTGCAGACCCGTCAGGGCTTCCTAACTGATGCCTGACGTTAGGCCCCTTGGCCTTCTCGGGCCCCTCCGCCCAACATCTTACCTAGGGTGTACGGTGTGGTGTGGGACTATATCTTAATTTACATAGGGATCATGTACCGTGCCATACGCCTTCCTGTACGAGGCCCAGCCTCAGGCCCCTTGGCCTCCTCGGGTCCCCGACCCTCGTCCTCACTGCAAGACGATAAACTTCAAGTGGGTCAGGCCTCCCTGACCAATGCCTAACCATCAGGCCCCTTGTCCTTTTTCGGGCCCCGGCCCAGGTCCTCTCTTATAGGAGTGTATGGTGAGGCGTGAGGTTATTTTCTCATTCATGTCGGTTTATTCGCCGTACAGCACACCTCCCTTGTTTGGGGGTATATTACTCCCCTCCTCATCTCGTATGACGTCAAATTACATCTAGAGAACTACGTTCGGCTAGATTCCCATCCTCATGGGATACGTAGGACCACCCGAATGTCTAGGATTCGGGTCCAGCCCCATCTCTTGGGAATATTCATCCCATCTTAGCCCCTTTGCCTACCCATCCTCCATGAGAGGATTATATGGTTGGGTGTGGGATTATGTCCTCATTAACGTCGGTCTCATAATGACCCCGCCATGTACCTCTCCCTAATGAGTTGTTTCGTCGATCCCTTTTCGGCAGTTCACCAATGTGCCTAAGAGTACTCTGGTTTGTTACCTGGATTGTCAAGCTTTACTCGGACACGTCCGCACCCGCATTCCAGGCTTTGTGTATCCCTGCATCAGGGCTTCCATCATCTTTTACACCCATAGGGACCCCTAAGAATGGTCTGGATGCTATGCCCATGGGCTCTCCTACCGTTACGGGCCAATGCCCCCGAGGGTTTTGGATGAAAAATCGATAAAATCCCGCGTTGCGAATGTGGTCAGTGGTCGATGCTCGTTTTTTGTTCCCACCTCAGGCTAACACGATATGGACGCTGCGTTTCCACCATGATTAACAGTTTTCCTCTATCTCCATGCCAATCCATTAAGCCCAAAATGTCGGGTACACAATTCACACCCATTATCACTTCATCGTGTCATAGTAGAGTCTCAGAACTCTTGGTACTTTTCCTCCGTGCACGTCTGCATGTTGGGGAAACAAGCCATGTCAAAAGTGTCCTTCGGGGCTCTCTACCAACTCCCCTCTGATGGACTCCCCAAGTATATCAATGAGGATTCCCCCCTTGTTTCCCACACCAAGTTTAACTCACGTGGGCTTAGGGATCGGGTTGACGTCTGCGCTAACTTGGGAAGTTGTTACCATTCTTGGTCCAAGCTCTAAGACCATAAACTATGATCCATCTAGAACTACGTTCATCTTGATTCCCATCCTCATGGGATACGTAGGACCGCCCAGATGCCCTGTCTTTGGGTACCACCCATTTAGGGAGCCAGTCTCTCCCCCCTGTTTCACCTCTTACCTAAATATAGGCCCCTCGGCCTATGGTCTCCCTCTCCGAGTGGCGTACAATGTGATGTGGGATCATGTCTCCATCAATTGTTGTTTTATAACACTACGCACGTTCCCCGGCTAGCATCGTCTCTGCTACGTCTGCACTGCATGATGATAAAATGCATGCTTGGTTCTATCATACGACCCTAAACTGTGACATTATCGTCCTGGCCGCACGATGAAAAACGACACTGCATTGTGGTGACCTCGTTGTAGAGGACATCACCTTGGGTATTGTTCACATGCCATGCTATTTTTCAATGCCTATCACATCTTGATCCTTGTGGCGACACCATGGCCTACTACTGTAGTCCTATCGCTTCACAAAAAAAACCACTCACCTTAAAGGACAAACAAGATTTATCAAATTCCGCTTCTTTTAGTGCAAGGGTCATGGCCGCAATACCCTTTTCCCCTGGCACTGGTATCTTACCATGTCACCTTTCAGAACTACGTATGGCTTGATTCTCATCCTCATGAGATACATAGGAGCACCCGGGCACTTCCCTGCGGGCCCAGCCTAACCTTTGTGTACGGTCCCTCGACTCGAGCATTTCCCTAGAGAACACATGGTAAGTAGGGCTTAGGTCCTCATTCAAGTCAGGTTTTGTAACCACCCTGCCATGTTCCCCCTGATCCCTTTACCCATTAATGGTCTAAGATCCATCAGGAACTACGTGAGGCTTGATTCTCATCCTTATGAGATACGTAGGAGAGCCCGGGTACTTCCCTGCGGGCCCAGCCTAACTTTCACTTCTGGTCCCTTGACCTAAAACATCTCCCAAGGGGGTCGTGCAGTGTGACATGGGATTACGTCCTCATTCACGTCAGGTTGTTCACTGCACCGTACACACCCCCTATTCCCATTCACGCCAGGTGTTTGAGTTACTCCACCATGTGCCTCTTATGTTTCCTCCCATCCATGGTCCGTATTCTACGACCCTAAACTAAGATCTACCTATGGGAAAGGACTCTTCTCCCCCTATCTAATTTGTCTCGTTGTCATATTCAGATGTGTTTTGACAAAGAGACCGAAGTGTGGTATTTTCATAGGGACATCCTCCTCATCCCATGACCATGCTTCGTGAGCTCACTATTTGGATCCTCATCCTCTTCCACGTCCAAAAAAACCCTCAGATGACATGGATACTAGGATTAAGGGCTCTCCATGAATGCTGGACCTAAGGGGCCTCTAATCGTTTCGGGCCAACGTCCATACGGATATCTGAAAACATTTGTGACATGGTCCCGTGTTTCGAACATGGTCAACAGTCGACCCTCATTTGTCTGTCCCCATTCTAGGCTAACGCGGTATGGATGCTGGGTTTCTGCCACGGTCAACATTTATCCTCCATCGTCACTCCGCCATCATCGTGATCTAAATCTCGAGCGCCATTATTCACACATTTCCACTTCCTCATGTTCAAGTGGAATTCCATCATGCTCGGCTCTTTCTCTTCACGCATCTAGGTGCGCCACAAGATCGTGTTAGTGTCATTGGGATGGTATTTACCGAGCGTCCCTTTGTCCTAACCTGCCCCTTTCTGTGTCAGGAAATTCCCACCACTACTTCTTGTTTCCCACACCGAGCACGACTCACGTGGGCTTAGTAGTTTTGGCAGGATGTGTACCAACACAGTCGGGCTGCTTCTCATCCCGCATGACGTTAAACTGGGCTTTCAGAACTATGTATGGCTTGATTCCCATCCTCATGGGGTACGTAAGAATGCCCGACCACTTTGCTTCGGGCCCAGCCTAATCCTCACTCTTGGTCCCTCGACCGGAAGAGTTTCCTCTGGGGGTACGTGGTGTGATTTGGACTCCAAGTCCTCATTCACGTCGGTTTCATATCTACCGCACCACACGCTCCCTGGGATCTTCCCTTTTATTCCATGTCCTATCGTATGACGTTAAACTACAGGAGTCCATGTGTCCTCAACGCATGACAATAAACTACGGTTCTACCCTGAACAAGCTCGAGATGCCCCATGTTAATAATGGGATGCACCAGAGCCTCTATCAGAGAGGATTTCACCTGCCAGTGTTGGTCTTTGACTGCACTGTGCTTCCAGAACTACGTATGGCTTGATTCCCATCCTTATGGGATACGTAGGGACACCCAGGCATTTCACCTAGGGTCCAGCCCCAGGAATCGTAAAATCCTGTTCCTCCCCCTGGTCGGACCCCTCATAGGGGACCGTGTAACTATGACTCTGCCCTGAAAAAGTTCAGAATTCCCCAAGATTACATTGGGAAATGGTAAATCCCCTCGCTAGAGAGGCCCTATCTGAAAGAATTAATGATCCATGATCAATCCAATACACCCATATGGTGTACTCCCACTACGGTGGTGTAACTACCTAAGTGTTGGATTCTATTCGGACAAACCATCACTCCATATTCCACGCTTTGCATTCCCCTTATTCGGACCATCGTCCCCTTTCATGTCTCATGGGACCCCCCTAACAGCCTGGTCTCATGATGCATCGGCTCACCTACCGTCCTGGGCCAACATTCCGGAAGACTGGTCATGTTTGTAAGGACCCCATAAAAGTATGGATGTTTGACCTATGGTCCGCCAACTGTCCTGGGTCAATGTCCCGAAAGATTGAACGACAATATTCGTGACATGGTCCTATGTTTCGAACATGGTCAATGGTTGACCATCATTTTTGTCCCCATTACAGGCTAACGCAGTAAGGATACCACTTCTCCTCCATGGTTAACGTTTGTCCCTTATTGTCACGCCATCCCCACAGTGTTCCGAATCTTGGTTATCGTCATTCACACATCCCATTTCCATCTGTTTGGACCGATTTCAGTGCCCCTGGCGTTGCACCGTTCGTGTATAAGATCACGCTGATGAAACGGTAATTCGGCTATCCTGAAAAGTTCCTTCTCCGGTCAAGCCTCTCCCATCTTTCGGAAATCCGGACTGGTAATCTGAATCCCAGATGCCCAGAGCATGGTCTCCACTCCTATGTTAGGTGAGACGAGAAGGCAACTATCTTCTGTTTCTCACATCGGGCTCGACCCACGTGGGCTTGGGGAATTATCGCCGAACGTCCCGAAAACATTTTAAGGATGTAACAAGGCGATTCAAATAGTGGGAATCGTGCGCGCTACGACATTCAAAACAAAGAAAGAAAAAATTGAAGCATGAAAGTACCAATAAAAGGTTTTTGGTTTTTTACAATACCCAGGGGTCGACTCCCCCCATGGACGGGTTGACCCCATCAAAAGAGAATTGCAGCTCCGTCACCCGTTGGCTTGTGGCATCCAAGGCTTGCTGCCACTGACTTAGCTCACGCTCCTCCTCAGTAGCGGTGGGGCGCAGTTCGTCAGCCTTGGCTTTGGCACTCTCTACTCCAGCTTGAACGACAACCATCTTTCCAGAGGTCTGCCTCATATGCTCTTCTGCCTCTTCCATTTGGGCTTTCAACCATGATATCATCTCAGATTGTGCATTAAGAGAGGCTGAAAGCTCATCTTCCCGGTTCTACATCTGTCGGACCTCGCTTTCAGCCTCCTGGAGCTTCTTGATGTTGGTCGCCTTCTTCCGCTGCCAGCCCACGCTGAGCCCACGATCATGCTCCCGGATCTTCTCAGCCATAAGATCTCAGATGAGTGCGTGAGGACATTGGGCATCCACTCCCCCAGCACATAGTTTGCGCAACCGCGAGTAGAGTCTGTCCATTTCAGCCAGCCATTGCGCTTGGGGGTGTCCTTGAAGAAGCGCGTGATTAGCTTCCATGACCGGCGGCGGACTATGCTGCTGTCTTCCTCGTCGGAGGCCGTTTCGTCCCAGTCTACGTGATTGGTAGGCTCATACGCGGGATACGGCCGCATGATATCCTCGGTAGGATCTATATCTAGTGTTGAATCCAGTACGACATCTGGCGCTGAAGCAGGCTTGACAGGATTGGGACCGATTGGTTGATCCTCTTCCTCGGAGTCCACCTCAATAACTTCGGGCACGACCCTGCTGGTGGTCCCGCCAGTGATGATGTGTGTTTCAGCTTGAGGAGATGGGGGACTATTTCCACCATCACTGGCATGGCCCTAGGAGGGACGCCACCAGACATCCTGACTAGTCTTGCCGCAGCAGCCCACACTAGTCGAAGAACTGTACGACGTAGAGGGACATAAACGTTAGTTGGCATAGTCTACATATGAAGACAAGGAAATCGATGGAGGAAACATACGAAGATCGGCCTCCTGGCACTACTCTTGAGCCGGTACAGACGGAACCCCGAGGCGAGGCCCTCCGTATACTTTTGGAAGGTATGGAGATTCCGGAGGAGCCACCTCGGGCGCTCTGGTCCCACAAGATGCAGAACTGGACGCTGCCATAGTCGCGGGTTCTGATGGTCCCGCATCATCACCCACCGAGGGGTGAGAACGAGGTCTGCGAACAAGTTCTTCCTGCATGGCTCAAACATCGGTGAGAAGTCCATAGTGGCCTGACAAAGGACCGTAAGGAAAGAAGTTCAGAATGCTACCTCGAGAGCCTCTGCAAAATCGTCGGAATCCGAGCCTTGATCTCCGACCTCGCCCTCCTCTAACGGGCTCCCTCCTCTAGCCTCATCCTCCCGAGAGGAGTGCTCTGATTCATCCAGTAGGGGGAAGCTCTCACTCAGACCGGCATCCAATAACTGTGGGGGGACCGTTCGATTCAGCAGTACCCTCACCCGGTCTGTCATTGGTTGAGGGACACCACTGGAGTGGACGTAATCCTCCAGCTCGTCCATGTATTGCTCTTCCTCCACCTAAGATGCCATGAATCCAGCCTGGACTAGGCCTATGCCCGGTAATTCCATCCCGAGGTGATTCAGGTGGGCCCATATCTCGGGTGGGATGAGGAATTGCCGGTTGACATCCCAAATGTCCCAGGCTTCCGGGAAGACGATGTCCTTTTCCATGTCGATATGACGCAGACGCTTCCCCGGAGCCTGAGTGGATATCCTACGAAATCCCCTCGGTGGCTACCCCTCCGGATTTCCACGCTCTTCCGGAATCACCGGATCTGCCGCTGCTGCCACACCCTCGGCCGGTGTGGGTCTCGCCGCCATGGCAGCCCCACCACCGCGAGAGGCCCTAGCAGCCCTCCGACCCCGACCTTGAGATAGAGGAGGCCCACCGTCACTGACCCGAAAAGTTGGCTGCTTCAGCATCTCCCTTGGGTATGTTGCTTCCCAACTAACAACATACTCCCTCACCAATCCGAAAGCGGTGGTGGATGGAGGCAATGCAATTCGCATCTTCCCATCTTCCCGTGTGAACATGAGTCACAACTGCCTCCTCACACACGGGTGCTCCTCGTGACACACCTCCCATTAGACCTACGGGGTCAGCCGCTGGAGGCACCGGAACTGCCTCGCAAACCGATGCAGGGGTTACAGTTCATAGAGTGGATCACGATCAACTCGTGGAACCAAAACTCCACCTCGAAAGGCCAGGAGGTAAGCCCGATGTTCTTTCGTTCCCCTTCTGTCATCAGTAAGTATCCCTGTCGGCAATGAGAAGGGGTGGAAATTAAACTCATCCACCCTCCACACCCGATTCAGCACCATCAACACGGTTAGTTTGAACGAGAATCTCTCGAATGCATTCAGGATGGAGGGGAGGAAGTTTGATCCTGGTGGTGAAATAGGGTTTGTATACTCATAAATCCCCCTGATGTGTGCTGCGATCCACCCATACAGGAGGTGGAAGTGCCCGCATATCCTTGGCGGCTTCTTGCCCTCGCTAATGTGCCGCAGCATTCTGTACAGTTTGGCAAGCATTGGAATCCCCAGATTGATTCACTGCCCCATGGCCAACATGGACGCCATAATAAACGAGCTGAGCCGCACCCCCATGATTGTATCCCTCACCGGTAGGATCCAACCGCAGATGAGAGCAGTGATGAACACCGCCTGACTATCGGCTGTTGTTCAGTGCTGACACTGAAACCCCAAGTCTTCCATCTGCTGTCCTATAGGACCCACCAATACAAGTGCCCCTTGCCCCGTTGGGCCACCCTCTGAAATGTTCGAGGCCTCGGAGGGAACTCTCGATTCTCTGGGAAATTCAGGAAGCACTTGAACCATCTCCTAATGTGGACATCCCTCACTGCCTCCTTGTCCTCTCCAGGGACGAGTGCCATCAGCGCTGACACCAGTCGGAGCATTTTCTCTGTATCCTCCCACACGCTCATGACGGGGAGGAACTCATCATACATGGCCCCCAAGATTGGAACCCCAGAAATCTGGTGGACATCCCACAGGCTGATGCCCAACTCCCCATGATGCAGATGGATGGTATTGGTCCTAGACGACCATGTGATCAGTAATTCTGGCATCAGTTGTTTCAGTTGGTAAATGTGGAATTGGGAGGCCCATGCCGCCTCATATAACCCCACTCTCCCCATCTTGGCCCCAAACTCCTCGCATGAGGTGCCTACCCAGTAGGCCCAGGTCCAGTCATCATTAAAGTTGCCGCCCTAGCACTGGTCCCACTCATCAGACCATCCGTTCTTCGAATCCTGCAATGCCGCCTTCAACGTGGTACGGTAGAGAGGAGGGGACGTCTTCGGTTGCAGTGGATTCCTGGCAATATCGTTCACATGGTTGTAGAGACAATCAGTGGTGACGGGTGTGAAGTCATCCTACGCACGACCACCGGCCGCCCTGAACCATTGGTGCTGACATGGTGTGCTCCTGAACTAGCAAGCTGGTTCATCCCTACTCGCCTCAGGGATGAAGACGTCATCCCTCAACCCGAAGTCGTACAATGGCAGCTTCTTACACTGCGAATAATTCTTCTGACCCTCCGATAGCAGATCTATCAAGGAAGCGTGGTCTGAATGGCTTCAGACAATCTCCCCAAGGCCTGGACAGTTGTCCATCTCATCCCAACGGGCGGCATCTGCAAGGAACCCCAATACAGCTTCTCGATGGGCCATTTCAGTTCTGGCAGAAAAGAATTTTTTCAGAACGGATCGCAAATCCGGCTCGTGAAGGTCAGTCATGAGGACAAGCCGCGGAGTCAGACATAGGTCGGCAAGCAGAAGTTTTCTTAGCACAGTCGCAGAGTCGGAGACCCGCGGTTCGCCGCAAAGCTCGATTCGCGGAGAGCAGTCGTGGACTACGCAGAGCATCATGAAATCGAGAGCACAAAAATACAAGGAAGTCATGTGAAGACAAAAGAGGTCGGCCCCCCTATTTATAGGCAGTGACTTCGGAGCATCGCGGCACACCTCACCCACTCGTAGCATCACGGCGCGTCCGGATCCGGGGGCCCAGTCAGCACCGCGGGCCCTTCTCGCGAAGTCGCATCGCGAACCGCCGACAATTTTGGCAATTTTCCCTCAGACTTCGACCCTTAACCCTCCACGGCTCCAAGTCTGAGGGGGGGCACTTGTTGGCGCCAAAATATTGCATGAAAGCAAGGGACAGAAAAGAAGGCTGGCCCGCTGCCTCGTGAAGCACCGACGTGAAGCACCCCGAGCATTGCGGTCCCGCGAAGCTCCAGAGGCTGTAACTATCCACGAACGAGATTGACATTCACGAGACCACCGCGAAGCTCCAGAGGAGGTAACTCTCCGCGAACAAGTTTGACGTTCACAAGACCGCCGCGAAGCTCACGAGGCGGTAACTCTCCGTGAACGATGCTGACGTTCGCGAGCGCGCCGCGAAGCACATGAGGGGGCGCGCGAGTTCTACTTCGCAGCGCCCCTTGCCTATAAATACTGGACTCCCCTGGAGTCCAAGGGATGGACAATCCGACCTTTTGGCTTCTCCTATCCCAAATCGTGAAGCACTCTTTTCCCCCAGGAATCATGAGCTACGCGAGGTACTTCTACTTCGCGTGACGCCTTTGCTTTGTCTCGTTTTGAGCCCCTCTTCCGAGAGGGATGCCCTTCATGAAGCTCAAGGGTATTCTCGAAGGAAAGGGATTTCGAAGGAAACCCAGGCAGCCGCGCAGCGTTTATGCTTTGCGAAACACCCAACCTATACTCGTGATCCCTATGCTAAGGCAGGATCGCTACACATCACGAAGAACACTGCTTCGCAGCACCCTGCTTCGCGAGGCACCTCTTCTTCGTGAGGTAGTGCTCCGCGAATACTGTTCCACTTCTGGAAGCACCCTCCACTCACACCTATGCCCCATTCTAAGGACAAGGCACTCCACTTCACAAAGCACACTCCTTTTCTTGGCAAATTCTCTTCCCGTGTGACCCTCCAGGTATACACGATGTGATTTCAAAGTCCCACGGACAATACCACTCATAGCGTTGCTTCGTATAATGTTTCTTCGCATAGGAACGCTAAAGGCTATTTCTTCTTCGCATAGCCACTCTAACATGGACCCCTTGATGGTTCGCTCCACAAACTCCCTTGACCATGGCTTAGCCAGTACCTTCCCACCCCCAAGGACCAGAGGGTACCGGTTATGTAAGTCCTAGGGGTGCAGAGTGAACCTGCCTCATCCGAGCTGCAGGATGTTAAACTGCCAAGCACCACTTCCTTAACACATGACGTTAAATTGTGACCCGACCTCATGCCTCTCACAAATGGTCCCCCCCAGCTCGAACATTTTTTACGCCACTCATCTCCACAGGAGTGGAATCGCCCCTCCACAAGGGATGATATCATCCTTTTGGAGTGGTGTATCTTCTCAAGAGAAGGGTGACCCTAGTTCCCAAACGGATGGTTGCACCCCTGCATCTTCGTACTTCCCCACTACCTAGGTCAGTTGAGGGCATGATAGGGAATGAGGCACCTCCCATCATTGGTCCGAAATCCTTCTTTCGCTGCGCTTTGTCACACTACGGGCCTCCATCATGGAGTATTTCCCAGCACCATGGTACACCTAATGCGTAAGCCCCTCTTCGCTTCTCACGGACGCATCCTTCGCGACATGATCGTCACGTCCCTACAACCTCCTGTTTCTCACACCGAGCATGACTCACATGGGCTTAGAGTGAGCACTTACCTCGACCTCCACCATTTGAACTACGAGGTCTTTGATCCATGTCAAGGCATGGTACGTAGGAAGCCTCCACGAGGTTCAAGACCACCACTCGGTCGTTTATTCACATCGAGTTCCACCCTCATCCAGCATGACGTTAAACTGCATGCCCTCGTCCAGCATGACGTTAAACTTTATGCCCTTGTCCCGCATGACATTAAACTGCACAACCCTTTGAACTACGAGGTCTTTGATCCATGTCAAGGCATGGTACGTAGGAAGCCTTACTGAGGTTCAATCCCAACAATCATTGGACCAAACCATCTCCTTGTCGGTGTGCCAAGCCCCCCCCCCCCATTTTCACCCGAACTACAAGGACTTTGATCCATGTCAAGGCATGGTATGTAGAAAGCCTCCCAGAGGTTCAAGCCAATCTCCCATCAGACCAAGGTCTTTCATTTACGTCGGTTCACCGACACCCACTGCCATTCCGAACTATGGGGACTTTGATCCATGTCAAGGCATGGTACGTAGGAAGCCTCCACGAGGTTCAAGCCCACCACCCGTCGTTTATTCACGTGAGGGTTCACTCTCATCCCGCATGACGTTAAACTATATTCCATCAATCCTTTGAACTACGAGGACTTTGATCCATGTCAAGGCACAGTACGTAGAAAACCTTCCCAAGGTTCATGCCCACCACTAGTGGACCCCCGGGTCTACTTTCACGTCGGTTCACCGATGAAACCCTTTGATCTACGAGGACTTTGATCCATGTGAAGGCATGGTACGTAGGCAACCTTCCCGAGGTTCAAGCCCATATCTCATCGGACCAAGGTCCACCTTCACGTCGGTTCACTGAAGAATTCCATCATCCGGACTACGAGGACTTTGATCCATGCCAAGGCATGGTACGTAGAAAGCCTTCCATAGGTTCAAGCCCACCACCCGTCAGACCAAGGTCAACCTTCACATCGGTTTGCCAACGAAGCCCCACCCCTGAACTACGTGGTCTTTGATCCATGTCATGACATGGTACATAGGAATCCTCCATGAGGTCCACGCCCACCACCACTAGGACCCTCCTGGTCCTCCCCATTCACGTCAGTTCGCTGATGATGCTCATCGGACCAAGGTCCACCCTCATGCCGGTACACCGACACCATCCCGAACTACGCAGACCTTGATTCCCTACCATGGGGATACGTAGGAAGCCTCTTCAAGGCTCAAGCCCAACTTCACTGTCGCCCACTGCGATGGTACCATTTAATTTCCCCCTCCACTTCATTCATCCATCCATCATCCACCCTGATTCTCGCCTGGACTGTCATATCCCGGTGAGACCATGTCGGTCCGAGACCATGTTGGTCCGCTCCTCTTCATATCCACCCATGGGCTGGTCCCATTATCGGCACCCCTTCAAGGGAAATCCCTCAATCCGATCCATTCTTGGTAATGCTCTGATCGGGCTAATCCGTCTCTGCTGGATGTTAAACTCGCGGCGTACCCTGTTTTAAACACAGGAAGCTAAGGAAAACCTCAGATATGTGTCTATGGCATATAATTCCCCGCGCTCGATGTGGGATGCCCCGGGCTTCCACGCCCTCGAGAAGCCCTGTGACCAGGGATAATAGACATACATGCCAGGTCCCCAGCATCCAGACACGCTACTGATGCCTCAATGTGACTACTCCCCCGACTGAAGGTTGCTGCCCTGACCGGACACTTTGGAATGTCCCGACAGAAGCAGTGTAATTAACCGGTGTCCATAGAAACATGGCACTAGGACGAGTTTCACGAACAACGTATTAAATCTATGAGGGAGACCCGGACTAGTTGACGAGTTCTGATGAGGAATCAACGGAAGGAAGAACCGACATCCCATCATCCCATTTCGATCAAGGAGTAGACGTCCCTGAACAAGGAACGAATGCCGCCCGCCTTTGGAAAGCGGGAATTCGGGGCAACAGTGCAGCACGCCCTCCTCCTTCATGGACAGATGTGCACGCCCTAGTGAAAGCGTCGGAAACAATGGTGAATGATGGTGATATTTTCATGGTTTGGTTCAGTGTACATGGTTTGGGTTGTGATCTCGATGAGCTTGAACTTCTCCCATAAATGGTTTTAATCATGCTTCAGTTAATGGATCTCATCTTGGTACTGGTCAAGGGAAATTACCAATGATTATATATCCCTTGGATTCTCTGTAAAATGATATTTATAGGTCTTTATCTTAATGGTTGATGCTATTTTTTTTGTGTCAATTTGATTTGTCATATCCCTTTATTTATATTAATCATTTGAAAAATTTTCAACAGATCAATAATCAAAGTCTATGATGCTTAATGATCTTTTAAATATCATAGGATAAAAAAAATGAATGTTTTTCTATAACTGTAATACATAATTGGTCATGTAATTCAATCATAGAGGGAATTTAATTAATAATAGTTTGAGACATTACACACAATTTATAAACCATTATGTATGATTCTTATATATTTTTGATATATAAAATAACAAGAAAATAACCATAAATAACCCTTATTATATAATATAGATTCATAATTTAGAATATTCACATAATTTATGAGTTAATTCTTCAATGTATATAGTTATGTTGTTATGAATTTATTAATTATCTCATAAGGCAAGTTTCCTTTATTTTAGTAATTGATAGTGCAATGAGAAACTAAGTTAGAAATTAATGTTAGAAAGAATGCGATAGTTTTCCCTACAAGGAACCTAGTGGGATGTAAAATTTAATGAAACCATTATAAAATTTTTATCCATTTCAATGAGTAATATTTCAAACATTTTTGAGATCACCAACACAACAAGAAATGAGAAAAAGTCTTCAGAGTCTTTCATACAATAACATCCTCCCCCTTTTAAAGGATCTTGAATACCAATAATTTTTTAATAATTTATCAATACGCCAAAAAAATATTTTCGGTCATCCTATGAAAATTCATTTAGAAATTATATTTAATTATTTATCATTTAAATGGTGAGGATGACTAATGGTGGGATCTCATCAAACATATGCAAAATCAGGAAGAGGTTGTATTTGTGGAATGAGAAGTTTTTTATAAATTATAAATAATAGATTGTTTTTTATTAAATCTAATGATTAAAATGGATTGATAATTCATATATTTTAAAAAATGATGATGAATAAGTTACTAACTATGAATAAAAATTTTCAAGACTCATATGGTACGCCTACAGTTTTATTGCTAACCCTAATTCTAAGATTTAATTATTATATAGGTAAATAAAACCAATTCTTAAAAAGGAATTATCTATAAGAAACATTTATTTATATGGATAGGTTGTTCTATATACACTTAAGGTAAAAATGGATTTTTGGTACCCCAGTTATTGGAAAAGAAAGATGATGTTTTTGAAGGAACTCAGGGCACAACAAAATCTGGGAAAACTCAAAATTTTAAATTTTGGGTTGGAATCAAAATTAAAACAAAAATCCATAAAAACACATAATAAAATTTATTAAAGGATCACATGATTTAAAATTTAAGAATAAAAAATAAGATTAAATGAATGAATAAAGGTTACCTTTTTCTCTTGACATCAATTATTTGATTCACTCACTGTTAGCTTGTCATAGGAAAAAGGTGCCACACCAAGAATTAATTAGAGAATCCTCACATAAAAAATAACTCTTGGATCATCAATATATGACTTTCAGGTTCTAGTATAGTAAATCAAAGATATTTTTGATTCCACTTCATTCAACTGAAGAACACAGAATCAATCGAGAAAACAAGATTTATCTATCCTTGTTCATTCTTTGAAATCCCTCACTAAGAGCTAGATAGGAACGGAGGGGAGTTACTATCTATCTAAATTCATAAAAATTATGGATATTCCTATTCAATAGGATAAAATTATCTTTTATACTGAGCTTAAACTTTACAAAAATTCACTTTGGTCTCTAGAATGTAGTAACCATCATTGTAGACATTTGTGCACACTTATGAATTAATAAAAATTACTTAAATGTCACAAATATTTTATCAATGACTTGTGAAACATTAATGTTTTATATGATAAAATATTTAATATTAAAAAATAATTTATACATTTAAAATAATTGATCAAACCTTGAATTTGTTATTATCATTGGAATTTTTTTTTTTCACATTCCATTTTATAATCAAACAACTTGTGAATATCACCAAAAATAAATCAAATAATAATTATTATAAACATTAATAATACAATTAAATTATTTTACTTCTGATTGATCACATTTGGGCATTAAGTAGCTCTTATATGTGGGACCCACTTTGTTCTAAACTCATATTTATCCGAATAGGTTGAGCTTGTACATACAATTTTTGTGCGACCATATATGTCCTTATCACGATAGCAGTGATTCAACCCCCATAGAATAATATTTAATTCTAGTAAACCATTATGGGAAATTTGGAAATAAAGAAGGTCATAGTTATGACTATCCCCTATGAACACATTCTTTGTAATATAACCTTATTGTCCCATTATATATTATAAATATGGATGCACACTTGTGTCATCAGACATTTAATGCTTTATATGTTTTTTGAACTTACTAAATAGAAATAGATTCTTATATCATGGACAAGGATTTATTGAATTCAATACAAGCCATGTCATATTGGGTTTATTATAGATCTCTTCCTGAACAGAGAAGTGAAAAATTATATCTTGATCATTCGACCAATGCCATACCCCCAAAGATACACCCAACACAAGCTACATCTCCATGACTATAATGTCAGGATTTTTTCTATGAATATAAGTGCATGATGAAGTAATACCCATTGACAATGATATAAATTAAGGAGACCAATGCACATGTTCATATATTTTAATAACCAATGACACCTATATCATGTGGTGTTCCTTTTTGCTGGTTAGTCCTCATCATTTCATCTACTCAAGATAAAAAAGTGAGAACTTCATGAGAATAATTCTCAGTGCTTGTTAGAACCTATCACATAATAGAAATATATCACTTATATGATATATATTTATTGTATTTAGAAAATAAGATATATATTTAATATTTTTTTAATAGTATCTCATGGTTCCCAGTGTAGTTGGTAACTTCCTTAACTATTTGATATAAAATGTCATATAAGGATAATACCATTTAATTTTTTTGATGTAGATGTATCAAAGCTATTTTGGAAATAATAAACACATGTATGTATCACAATATATACATATAATGGTAATCATCATACATAAATGATTTGGGTCTAGGGAACCCAGTAAAAACACTCCAACGTACACATGACCCAACCACTAACAATTCTCAACAAGAAGGTTATCCCATGAGTTACATGCTTCTTATGAGATATGAATTTAGATGGGGGATCATCCATGTTATGTTATATGGATACATTGATAATTTTTACTTCACATCTATGAGTGAAATGCCTCAATAGATAAAACAACCAAAGTATATGTGTTTTCTTCTGGTGTGGCCTTTAATCCTTGGAAAACACCACTTTCATAGTATTGCCATAGTATGTCGTAATAGGATTTTCACTTCTAGGTAACATCCCATGATAGATAAAAAAGTTGTAAATCCAAATTGATTCCTTAACTACATCAAAATCCACAATATAATTATTTTATAATGTATGATCATTAACAACATACTGCTTCATGATCCTCTAACACAATAAACTACCATCCAAGAAAAATACATAGATTGATTATGATTTTATATCATCTCGATCTAATTGGAAGTTAAAATCAGTGTATTCCCAAATTACTAGCTCATAATCTCCTCTATAAACTAGGAATATATACTTTTTACATCTTAGGTACATTATGATAGTTCTTACTGTGGCACAATCATGCTCTCCTGGATTGGATTGATATATAACAACCATGGTAAAAGAAAAGGAAACAACAGACCCTGTAGAATAAATGGAATACATGATAGCTCCAACAACCAAAGTATAAGATATTATACTTATTTTTTCCATCCCCTCTAGTGTCTATGGTCATATATTCAAGGATTTATTAATGAAATCTATCATTGGAATAAATCCTATCATGTATTACTCTATATTATACGTTTTATATACTTTTTCAATATATTTACTTTCACTTATCCCAAATAGACTCTATGATATATCTCAATAGATCATGATGCATAGAATATGAATACATAATTTATGTCTTTCATGGAGAAGACTTAATTTAACCAGTTCTTTACTAACTATATGACTTGAAATTCATTTCCCATTCACAATATGTCACAAACATATAATAGTAGAAAATTGATGGCACTCCCACTAACCTTATTATAGACACATGGATCACATTAATTATTAATGAACCAAAATTCTCTAATGTCCTCACAAAAATGATCATTCCATCATTATGATTCATAATTACATCATTAAATGGACCCCTATATGTTTCATAGTTTATTGGATCTCCTTGAAAATATAAACCCTTTGGATTATCTCATATTCACATTAATAACTATAATCCCATTTAGAAAAGAAGGGTTGACATTCATTTTATGAATATTATAATCATGTAAGGGTGTTATATCATGTAATATTTTGATGTATTCCATCATTACAACTGGAGACAAGGTTTCATTATTGTCGATTCCATGATGTTTTATAAAAAACATCACGACTAATTCATCCTTATATGTTCGTAATTTTCCATCCTTGTCTAGATTTTTTCTTGAATACCCATTTACACCAAACAGGGTTCACACCAGTTGGTGGGTTTACAAAAAACCCCATCATAATTTTGGTACATGGACTCCATTTTTTAGTATATGGATTCTATCCATTTTTGAAATATCCTTACAATATACTTATTCCTTGTATGATAAAGAATCATATTTCTCAAGGTTTAAAGTGTTATCTCACTCGATGAATAGAAAACCATGTCTCAATGGTTCTCCAACCTCTCTTATGGATCTATGTAGTACTAGTGTCTCATGAAAATCTTCCTCTCCCGCTATCACTTATGGATATTGTTCCCATACTAACTCTTGTGCATCTAGAGCATCAACTTAATCAATGTTAATATTGGTCTCACTATTTCCATTATAAATGTTTCCCCTTTATAGAAATATTTAAGGTCTTATTAAAATCACCTTTCAATCTAAGGGTTTATAAAGGTAATACCATTTGGCCTCCTCAGGATAACCTTTAAACATGAACTTCATATTATTAGATGATAATTTTTCACTAGATATTTTCATGAAAAATGCCTCACATACCCATAAACATATTTGAGATATATTGGTTACATTTCCATACCATAACTCATATAAAATCCCATTATTTTATGTAGTTATTACTATTTTAGTGCATATTATACTCTAAGTAGTGCATGTCTCCAAAATGATAATGGTAGAGTTTCATAACTCATAATCAATATAACCATTTCAAGAATGGTCTGATTCCACCTTTCAATAACAACCTTCCACTAATGTGTATAAGGAAGGTCTATTTGTGAAACAATCCCGCAATCCATTAAATTATTGATTAAGTCTTTGTTAAGATAGATTCCACCACATTAATAGTGGAGTTTCTTAAGTATATTACCATGTTAATTCTCTAATTTATAATAATATTCCTTAAACATGAAAAAGTAATATGACTTATACATAATTTATAGAATATATCCATATCTACCATATCCATCAGTAGAATTAAATTATTAAAAAAACCACACCTTTACTTTACTAGAAATGGTCCATGTAAATTGATGTGGACTAATTCCAATGGTTATTTGACAACATCTCCTTTTCTAATGAAATTCTCTTAGGTCATTTTACCTTATTAAAAATCATGGAATACATCCACGAGTTATAACTCAATGGAGTCTAAATACCCTAATTGATTCAGTTTTCTTAAATTATTCTTATTTACATGGCCAATCCTAATGTTCCATAAGAGGGTAGGATATGATTCATTCTTTATAAATTTTACATTGATTTCAAATACTGTATTTTATAGTTCAATTATATACAACCCACTATAAATATGTCCAATAACATAAAATATAATATCATTATACATAAGAAAAAATTTATTTCCAAACATGAAATAAACTCCAATAGTTTCTAAACATGATATCGATATTATGTTAAGATTAAGAGATGGTAGATAATAATAATTATCTATTATAATAACAATTCCCATATGCTATGTAAAATGAAAGTCTAAAACAACTAATGTTAATAGTATCACACCATTTTTTCATGAAGATCTAATTCCACTTTATCAATTTTGTTGAATATTATTTTTTTCCTTTATAAGATTAAATATGTGTGATACATATGCTTTATCAAATACACACCTTATCAAAATAGAAAGATTAAATTTAATGAAAAATATACCAAATGTATTAGAGTTAACTTACATTGAATTCTAAGATGTGTAATTTTTCCTAAAATGTCTTTTATTAATGCATGAAATTTATACTACCTCGTACTCATTACTCCTCATCTTTATTTTTTCCTTCTAGGAAGGGTGGTTCATCAGTGTCTTTGATTTAAACTTAGCCCTTGACACTTTTGCATTTCCTTTCCTCATGTTGTTCACTGTATGGACCTAAGAGTTACAATTATTCATATCCTTATCTTATTGGCCAAATAAATACAAAAAATATGGGATTGAAATATTCAGGTAATTTATATTATAATTAATTATGAATGTCGATATGATATGCTGTAAATATGAAATAATGGGATTATCTTCTTGTTCATGGTTCATATTGAACTCACAAGCCTCCATTATCTCAATTTACCAAATCATCTTGAGTACATGGGATCCTATTTGGGTTCCCCTCCATTATCCCTCATTTATATACAACACTATATATGTCATATATTTCATGTTGAGCTCTTTCTTGGTTTATGTTTTTGTGATAAGACAACATTTGGAAAACATATTTTTCCTCGTGCAATTTATATAACTCACTAGACATAGATGAGATCTGGACACACTGAATATATACTACATCATACATATACTTATTGCAGTTATATTTATGTTCCTCGATCACTCCATGAGGGGACATAACATGAATATAGGATTTGAGAACATAAATCTTCTTCACTGGGTGCAGTGCTACATGCAAGCACCTATACCACTCCTGGAAGTTATAGACGGTCAAGATATTATCTTTATCCAATATTGTTTTTATATAAATTTAGTTGGTTGTGGTTTCAATTTGGATTATAGTAAGTAAATATATCATATTTGTTCATTATATTAATTATAAATATGTATTTAAAAATTGTTAATTTTTCATGTCTCCCACTATTTTATCAAATCCTAGAAGCCATCAACTAATAGAGTTGAAATACACATTAACTTAAGCATTCTACTCAAAATAATCCTTAAAACTATATTAATATCCTAAGCTATGTAATTTACACTACTCTAATATTATTACAAAGGATTTTGACAAGACAAAAACATTAACATGTGGCTCTATTATCTATTAAGTGTAGCCCAGTCTACTGCAAATAACTAGTTTTCATTACAAAATATTTTTCCTCTAAATCTTCAACAATATTCAAATTTATAATCCTTACTAAAAAATTTAATAAATTAAACCCACCTCTCATACAAAAAGTTCATAGTTTTAATAGGAACCCTCAACTAGGGATGATGAGAAACTCGAACTATTGGTTGTGTCCAATTTCATGCAATGTAAGGAATTTACCGATTTAATATTATCTTTTATGGATTTGGTAATTTAATCTCAGCTTGTGAAATAGTTTTCCATTTAACTTTCTTGTTCTATGTGGTCACACTCAAAACTTAATCAATATTTAAATATAAAACATTCACCAAAGATGCCCATTGTATCCCTACAAGATTGATTATTATTAAACTAGGTCACCATTTGTAACAAATAAATATTAATAAAATAATAAACCATGACAAGATAAAATTAAAAAATAATAAGGTGAGAATGAGACATTAATTTTTTTAATCCTTCATGTGAATAAATAATTGATCCAAACCAAATGGGAATTCATTAAGTTAATACATGAATTGAATTGTAGTGCCTGAAAGTCTCATAAACATTTCTTTTTTGTTTTAAACATGATCAAGACCTTAACAAATTATTCAAAAACTCCTCCAATCAATACAATGCATATTCACATACATGTGAGTGAAACTCATGGTTATATAATTCATTATATCAATTAATTTTGGACACCTGGTCCCTTGAAAAATCAAATATGGAGGGATGATGCACAATTCATCCAAATAAAATTATTATTAAATTTTAAAAATTAAATAAAATAATTAAATTAAAAAAAATAGACCGAACATTCATAGATTGGTCTCATATCATTATAAACACTAATGAAATTATATTACATAATAAAAATTAAATTTTCTAAAATTCAACTTGAGGATACTATTAATGCGATAAATTTCATTAAATGGATTTTAATGTATTATGGATAAGTCCCATAGTACTCAAATTTTTTTTACATTCCAATCAATTGAATTTAATTAATGATTTTTTTCATAATTTTTGAAGTCCATTTGGCCATAAATAAGATCTCAAAATATTAATTTTGGTCTTGTGATAGTGTTGATGGGCCATGTTATTCTGAACCAAACTATACCAATCTGGATTATGTCTAATTTGGACCATTCCTTTAACAGTATATATATAAATTATAAATATAATATTAGAATACATATCACAATATATAGTATACATAGAAATTAAAATACATCACTGTCCCAGCAAATGGTAGGGTAAAGGTGTCTTCTACTTTTATGTGGCCATCTTGGTTGATTATTTAAATAAATAAATTAATCTCTTCCCTATATAAGGATAAATAATCTTATAATCTTTTTTTATTTTTGGATAATAATTCATGATTTCATAGAAACCCTATTTCAAAAGAATTTTCCCAATCCAGATTCTAGAATATTCAGCTAACGTACAACCCAATTAAACCATTACACGACTAAAAATCCATCACATTGATATCCATTAATGTCAATTAAAAATAAAAACATAAACTTTCATAGATTTATTTTATACAAAACCCATAAATCTTCGATCTGCCATATCATGGTGATCTAAACAAAGATTGATGGATCTTATGTTGAGTTGGGACCATATCTAAGACATTTTTTAAATCAAAGTAAAATTTATTAAAGTTCCATTGATTTTAACTTAATTAATTCCAGATTTTCTTTGATAATAATTAATGGATCCTGGGGGATAGTGGAATAATGAAAAAATCTCAATTTAAAATTTTGTATTCGTATTATTAAGGACAAAATCTTTTATTAATGAAAATTCCAGTTAATCTAATAAAATGTATTAGTATGTAAAATTGTTATAAAACATATCCACTTCCTTGGGTTTATGTTTTTGGAATTTATAATATTATAAATAATTATGAAATTTTCAGATATATCCATTGAACAGTGATCACATGATTACTATAAATATAGAGTATTAACAAATCATGTTTACTCAGGAAAAGGAAGTGATGGCCTCATTTAGTAGAATTGATCCTTATGAAGCCCATTTATTGGAGCTCATAAAGGAGGTGGCTTCAATGGAATTCTCTCTTGATCAATCCCAATCCGAGCCTCAACATGTTAAGCTTGAATAGAATCGCCTATGGGAGAAGTGGATGTTAATTGAGATTACCACCCAATCAATGTTATTCGAGTCACCCCAAGATTCTATCACTATAGCAAACCATACCCTTAGGTCTTATTTTTTTGTTTAAGGGGTTATTTAAGAATACCCTAGCACTATTATTGTGTGAATTATTTTTTATATAATAAAAAATATACATTCATTTTATTATTGTTACATTGTAAATAGTTTTTAAATCACAAATAGTATTATTTGTTAATATTCAATTTAGAAATCTATTTTGATTAATTATTGGTTTTTTTAGTTGAATAATATTTTAATAAAATATTATTACTAAATTTATTTTTATTAAATATAAATTAGTTATTAATTTTTCTATGAATACAATTGTAATTTTTATTATGGTTTGAATGTTGTTTTTGTCAAAACCAATGAATTTTAGATAAATATTGGTTTTTATATTAAAAGTAAAAAATTCGCATATTTTGAAAATAATTAAGATAAAATGAATATTATTTTTTGATTAAGAATGTTGAAGTTATCTAATGGTGAATTTTTCATAATTTTCTGAGATAGATGATTTTATATGTAAAACATAAAAACTCTTTATTTATATAATGTGTCTTAGGACATAATAATGACCCACTAGTGATGTAATGAAATACTGTAAATGGGATTTTCGGAAAAAATATATGTTTTAAATTTAAATTAATGTGATTTTAGATTTTTTTTGTTAATTTGATGGTTCTTAGTGGACCCTCCATGACTTATAAAACATTTTAAATTTTAAAATTATGTCCTTGAGAGTGTGACTCACCTCCACATAAGAACACCTGAAATTTTAATAATTTCGTCCTTTTTTACTTATAAAATATTTTTTCCCTTTCCCCTATGGAAAATACCATGGAAAAAACCATGGGATGGTTTGTGGTTTTGATTAGTTTAATGTGTAGTGTCCAAAACCAAAATGATAACGAATTCCCTCTCTTTTCAAATATAAATCCACCCATGATCCCATTTCCTCTACTAAAAAAATGTGTAACTTGAAATGCCTCTTCATTTTTCTATCTATAACCCCCCAAGGTTCCATAATATCCAAATAAGAATATCTCAAGCCTCTACCAAGCCATTATTATCACATGTCTAAGTAAGGGATCCTCACTTTCCTTAACTCATTATTTATGTCAAAGTATCCCTATATTGTTAGGTCCTTATATATTCAATTAAAAATGGTTAGGTATGATTTATTACCACCCCTATAATTATATACTATTATTTTAATGATGATAGACCACTTTATCTCTCATTAATACCTCTCATGTACACCCGTTACCATGCCAATTTTTTGTAAGGGATTTATTCCTTCTCATTTTTGTCCAAAAGCCTTTATATTTTTATACCCTTTTTTCAATTGAAAATGTTGGGATATGAGTTAAAACGTCATTAATACTTCCCTTCTTATGTTTTAATTATGAGAATCCTATTTCCCTCTCATTAATGCCTCCCATGTACACTGTTACCATGCTGAAATTCCGTAAAGAATCTCTCACTTCCCATTTACATTCCTGTAATTGTTTTGTATTATGAATCTAAATTAAATTAAATATGTTGGAACAAGTATATATATAACCCTAGTTACTGTTTATTTCATGTAATTATGATTCGTCTCCCCTTTCTCTCTCAACCACAATTTTTATGAATTCTTATGTCATGCCATTATGCTGCCAAAATTACACTGTGATTTTCCAAGAAATGGTTATTGTGTAGTGAATACCATGACCATTTCTCTATCAAGGGTATTTAACTGTATGCACACTTACTTATTGATTATATATTTTCATGTATTAATTTCACAACATTTATCATGGAATAAACGATTATGTTTATTTAATCCATGTTATTTGATCCACGTGGCACACTTATGTATGAAATTAAATCATTAAGAAGGGTGTGCCCTAATAGCACCCCAATTCATTTAGTAATGATTATTATCATTATAAATCAAGTGTAATGAGGTTTTACACATTATAATTCAAGTGAAATGTGGGTTTACTCATTCTCTATGTTTAATGAGACTTCACTCATTCTAATATCATATTAAATGTTGATGCCTCATTACCATGTTTTGATAATCATTCTATATCATGCCTTTATGTTCATGTTTCTCTTATGGTCCATTGATATTCATATTTCCTAACATGTACTATATTCTTCATCTTATGACATTTTTACTCCCTTACCGAGCTTTATATTTCACCATTTTCTCATGCATGTCATCAAGTTATCCCATGCAATGCTATGTACAAAGGAATGTGTGTGGTCATGCAAAAATAGTTTTCATTAAAGATTTGTGTTTCATATTTTAAGTTGTTATTTAATGTTCCTTTAACTGAAGTAAAATAGAATCCTTGATCTTCTATGTTTTATCAAGTGATGGTTTTATGTAAAAAAATATGTTTAATTTTTAAATAAAATGAATTGTTCTTATAGTTGGTATCAAAGGATAGGTTTAGTTATTTTTTGGATTAGGATTGTAAAACCCTTGTAAAAGAAATAGGGATAAAACTATATACTATAAAAAAATCCCTATATTTTGGTTATTATTTATTAAGTGGTTTATCAAGAAGAAAAATCTTTGTCTAGATATGAGCCGACATAGGCGGCTCTAGCACAGATGTATCTAGGGTTAAAACCCGAAAACACCACTTTTATCTAAACTCGAACTAGAACTAGTGCATGAAAACATGACTTGTTTCACTATTGGTTATGATTCTCTCATGGGACAAGATTTTATAAATTCACAAATTTAGTATGAGCCATTTTTAAGGTAATAAAAAAAATCCCCTAATAATATATGTTGGAAAGTATATAATGGATAACCTATATTGAAGCATATAAATTCATAAGAGAATGAAATAAAATTAATTTATAAGTCATCTGTTTTTGTCTTTAGAATAACCTTTATGTGTTACCCCTAAAATTCCATTTATTCCAGCCAATGGTAAGTAATAGTTTGACTCATGCTAACAACCGATGTGAAGATCAATGTGATGATTATTCTAATGAGATGCCCAATCTGATGGGTGCAGGAATCACAAACTTTGTCATGATACTCTCTCAGTTAACTCAAGATTTGAATAGAAAAATGGTTTAAGAGAAACTCTCAACCCGCATAATAAATAACAAGTCACAATTGAAAGCTTCATAAGACAAAGGCCACCTACTTTTAATGGATCATATTATCCCTCAATTGACGAAAAAATGGATCAACTCCATTGAAATGATCTTCTCCATCCTTCAATGTTCTAAATAAGAGAAGGTTCATCTAGCTGCTTATGATACGGAGGGTGAAGTTGATCAATGGTGGACATTGATAAAAAAAATATGAAATATGTGGAGGAGATCGAGGTGTTGGAATGGAATGCTTTCTAGAAAATGTTTTTCGATAAATATTTTCCATGCACCCTCCGACATAAGATGGAATGATACTTCTCCGAAATCAAGAAAAAAGACAACGAATCGATCAGATTGATTGAGGAAACATTCACAACGCTTGAACGACACGGCTCTACCTTTTTCGTTACCCCCTAATGCACGTTTCACCACTTTTTGTTGGCCTAAAACCTAGAATATGAAGAGACCTAGCGATCCATGACTTCAAGAGTTATGAGGAAATAGTCAGATGCACCTTCAAGGTTGAAATGGGGATCAAAAAATCATAGGGGTATCATGGGGATAATAAGAGTAAGGTAGAATTTAATTATGGAGGTCCGATGGAAAAATAAAATGGTTCTAAGAAAATCTAGCACCCCACTTGCCATAGGGGTGGAAAGAAGAACCCCTAAAATTGCCTGAAGAGGATTCAGAAATGCTTTATGTGTGGAAGAGTAGTAAACCTGGCCCTTAACTGCTGACAAAAAATACTTATGGTTGCAATAGAGGAGAGGAATGATCAGTTTGACCCTCAAAACATTATTCATTTCTTCAACTACAAAGAACTAGGGAACTTTTCAAACTTGTTCCCTAAGCCATGGGTTTTCAAAGGTAACCAGTAGCCTCTAAGGCAGGAAGGGAGAGATTTTTCCATCACTACCACTGATGTGAACCCCAACAGTGAAGTGGTGACAGGTAAAAAAGTTATTAATTCATGAATAGAGATCATATTGTTTGATTCTAGTTCTACGCATTGTTTTATATCTCGAAAGATTAGTAGAACAATCCCAATACCACAAAAAATCATGGAAGTAAAGATGTCAGTGAGAATGTAAAATGGGGAAGTCATTTCATCCCATGAATATAAATCCTCTCCTATGATAATTAGTGGGTTAAACTTCCTGGAAAACTTCATCAAACTTCCTTTAGTGTTATTTTATTAAATTATTTTTATTGATTGGCTTTCCCTACATAGATCCAACATAAATTTCCATGAGAGGGAAATCACTGTCCATATAGCTAATCGATCCCGGATTTTGTAAAAGTGCAAGAAGGAGGATGAATCTTCTGTATCCCCATAATCTCATGTGTGGATATTATTACCCTATGAGAATGCGTATCTTTCTCAGATGTTTGAGACTAAGGAAGAAACCATCCTTTAGACATGCCTATTGTGAGGTAAATTTCTAAAGTGTTTCTGAGGAATTGCTCGGTCTTCCTCCTAGAAGAGATTTTAAATTCTAAATTTTATCTTATAGTTAGGGCATTTCCAATATCCAATACTCTATATAGAATGGTTGTTGTGGAGCTTGTGGAACTGAAGAAAAAACTATAGGAGAATCTGTAAAAAGGGTTTACAGGACCATGTGCTTCACCATGGGGTGCACTGTTCCTCTTCGTCAACAAGATGGATAGGTCAGTGTTCCTTTTCTTTGATTATCCTGAGCTCAACAAAATCACAATAATGAACAAGTATCCTATTTCACGAATTCATGATTTGTTCAATTAACTACATGAATCCCAATACTTCTCTAAGGTGTATTTTCGGTTGGGATATTACCAAGGGTGAAGAAGGTGGATATCCCAAAGACTGCTTTTCATACAAGGTACAGGCACTAAGAATTCATATTAATTCCTTTATGACTCATCAATTCTCTAAAAATCATCATGGAAACGATGAATAGAGTCTTTAGAGATTACCTAGAAAAATTTGTGGTAGTCTTTTTATATTATATTATAGTATACTCCAAAACCAAGGAGGAGCATGAGGAGAATCAAAGCACTATACTAGAGACCTTGTGAAAGGAGAAGCTCTATGAGAAGTAAAAAAAGTTTGAGTTCAGGTTGATGGGGGTCACATTCTTAGGTCATATCATCACAAGAAATGGGATATATGTGGATTCTTCCAAGACAACTGCAATTGAGGGATGGTCAAGGCAAACATCAGTAATGAATATTTGTAGCTTCCCAGGGGTATCTTGATATTATCACTGATTAATAATAAATGTATCATGATTTTCCAACCATCTTACCAAGATAACTTGGAAGGGAGAAACTTTTTATAGGAGTGGTGAATGTGTAGAGATCTTCAAGTTGTTGAAAATGAGGGTTATCATTATCCCTATACTCACACTACCCATAAGTGGGGAAGTTTTTCTTGTATTTGGTGCTGCTTTGAAGAAGGTCCTGGCCTCTGTGTTGATGCAGAATGACAAAATCTTTTCCCATGCTTCATGGAAATTGAATGATCATTAGAAAACATATACAACACATGATCTAGAGTTGTCTGCAGTGATCCTTTCTCTGAAAATTTTGTAACATTACATTTGTTTGTAGAAGTGTGAAATATATACAGACTACAAAATTATCACATATATATTCACACAGAAATCATTGATCATTGACCAATGAAGATGGTTGGATTTGATCATTGAATATGACTGCTCAATCCATTACCACCTTGGGAAAGAGAACAAGGTGTCATACACTCTATGTAGAAAGGATCCATCAATTATTTTGTTGATGATAATTGAAAAATATCTATTCTTCTTAGATATGATGATGATGGACATGTGAATCATAAAGAAGGAAACACCCTCAATCCTTTCACAAATGATTGTTCAACTATGTCTTTTGGAAAGGTTAAAGCATACTCAAAAGGATGTTGTGGTAACATAGAAGAAAGTGGAAACTATAAAAAAGGTAAATCCTTGGAGTTTAATTTTAATGAAGAAGGAATTGTATGATTTGGGACCAGACAATGTGTTCCATAAAATCTGTGGTTAAAGAATATACTTTTCGATGATTCACATAGTTCAAACTTCTCCATTCACTAAAGAAATAAAATGATGTATCTAGTTCTCAGAGAGAATTATTGGTGAAAAAACATGAAGAAGGAGATCACTGAGTATAGATCAATGTGCCTGCTATGTTTGTAAGTGAAGGACGGGAGGAAGAATTCATAGGGGATGATGCAACCATTACCCATACCATCACAGAAATGGGAGAACATCACCATGGACTTCATCACTAGACTTCTAAATATATCCAAAGGAAACAATGCTATATAGGTTATTGTGGATCGTCTTACAAAGACTGAACACTTTATTGTAATTATAGATGATTTCTAATTGGATCAACTATCAAGGATATATATTAGATAAGTAGAAAGGATTCATGGAATTCAACTATCTATTGTATCGGATCAAGATCCAAGATTCACCTCTATGCTCTGGAAGAGTCTTCAACATGCTATGAATATTGAGATAAACATCAGTACGAATTATCATCCTCAAACTGATGGAAAATATGAGAGGACAATCCAAACACTTGAGGACATGTTGAGAGCATTCTCATTGGACATAAAAAGAGGATGGGATCAACATCTTCCTCTGGTTGAGGTCTATTACAATAATAGTTTCCACTAAAGCATCTGAAGGGCTCTTTATGAATACCTTTATGGGAAAAGGTTCAGAACACAAAATGATGGGATGAATTTAGGGAGAAAAAAATATTAGGTCCACAAACGGTCGAAGAAACGATGGTGAAGGTCAAGACCATCCAATAGTACATTAAAGATGCTCAGAGTCGACAAGAGAGTTATGCTGACAATCATCGATGATACCTAGAGTTTGATGTTGGAGATATGTGATTCTTATGTATATCCCCATGAAAGATAATTATGAGATTTAGTAAGAAGTGAAATATTAGACAAAGATACATCATCCCTTTTGAGATCCTTGATCACATTAGAGCAGTGTCCAATCGACTAACACTCCCACCGATCCTACCTCAAGTACACGATGTATTCCATGTATCAGTCTTGAAAAAGTACATACCTGACCCATCATATGTACTCAATCTAGAGGTGGCACCATTAGAGAATGACCTCTCATATAAAGAGAAGATGCTGAATATCTTAGATCATAGGCAAATATTTCTACAAAATAAGACAATTACTCTTATTAAGGTGTTGTGGTGAAACCACAAGATTGAAGGGGTAATTAGGGAATCATAGGAAGTGATGAATCAGAGTTACCCACATCTGTTTTAGTGCGGGAAAATAAAATTTCAAGGGGGAAATTTCTTAAGGGGGGAAGATTGTAATGACCGAAAATTTTATTAATGAAAACTCGCCTTGAGCTAATTAAATGTCTTAGTATGTGAAATGGTTATATAAAATATGCATTTCCATGGTTTTGTGTTTTTAAAAAAATACTATTTAGAATCATGACCATTTTAATATAGTCGTTGAATAGTGGTCACATGATTAGTATAAATATAGAGCTTTAACAAATCAAATTTACTTAGAAAAAGGAAGTGATGACCTCATCCAGTAGAATTGATCCCTACGAAGCCAATTTGTCAAATCTCAGAAGGAGGTGGAGTCACTGGGCTTCACTCTTGACCAAGTCCAATCTGAGATTCAACATGTTAATCTTGAATGGAATTTCCTATAGGAGAAGTGGAAGTAAATAGAGATTACCACTCAAGCAATGTAATCCGAACCACCCCAAGAGACTGTCACCATCACACCCTTAACCTTAGGACTTTTGTGGGTGTTTTAAGGGGTATGAAAAAATATCATAGCTCTATGATTTTGTATATTATTTATTTCTATATAATAAATAACATGCATTCTTTTTATTATTTTTATATTTTATATAGTTTTTAAAGAAGATGTAGTATTTGTATTTCATATTCAATTAAGCAATCAATTTTAATTAATTAATGGATTTTTCAAACTAATAATACTATAATAAAATATTATTACTAAATTTCTTTTTATTAAATAAAAATGATTTTATAATTTTTTATGAATACAACATTAATTTTTATTAAGGTTTAAAAGTGGTTTTTGTCAAAACCCTTGAATTTTTGATAAATGAAATTTTTTATTTTAAAATTATAAAATTCACATATTTATAAAATTATAAAGATAAAATTAATATTATTTTTGTATATAGGATGTCAAAATTATATAATAGTGAATTATTCATTGTTTTCTAAGATAGTCAAATTTTTGGATAAAAATTAAATACCGTTTAATTATGAAATATGTTTTATGACATCATAATGACCCAATATGGATGTTATAAAATAAAATAAATGGTATTTTAGAAAAATATATGTTTTTCCCTTAAAATAATATGTTTTTTATATTTTTTTATTAATTTTATGGTGCCTGAATGGACCCTCTAACACTTATAAAACATTTTATCTTTTAAAATGATTTCCTTGAGAGTGTGACTCACCTCAACCTAACCAAGAAAAATATTTTATGAATTTAGGAAATTGGCATTATAAAATAATTTTTTTCAACTCCCCATTGGAAAAAACCTTTGAAAAAACCAATTGTCTGTTTTTTGGGTTTTATTAGTTTAATGTGTTGTGTCAAAAACCTAAATAATAAAAAATTATATCTATTTTCTTATATAAACCCACCCAAGCTCCCACTTACTCTTCATTAAAAACCTTTGGGCTCAACCAAACTCTTCCATAATATCTCTAGAATCCACCCATGGTGCCCCAAGCTCCCAAGAAGCCTCTCTCAAGCCTCTCCCAAGCCTTTGGGTTCTCAATTCCAAGTAAAGGATCCTTACTTTCCTTCCTTTCTTATTTATGTAGAAGATTCCCTATATTGTTATGAGCTTTTATTTTCAATTAAAAATATTGGGGTATGTTTTATAACCTCCCAAAAACTTAACTAATTATTTTTTAATGAGTATATACCCATTTATCTCCCATAAATTCCTCCCATGTACACCTGTTACCATGCCAACTTTTTATAAGGGATTTCTTCCTTTCTCATTTTGTTTTACAAATTTCATTTTATTGTTATACCCTTTTTTCAATTAAAAATTTTGGGGTATGATTTAACACCTTCCCCATAAAACCCTCTTAATCTTTTAATGATTAGAGACCTCTTTCTTTGTCATTAATTCCTCCCACGTACACCTGTTACCATGCCGAAATTCCGTAAGTAATTTCTCTCTTCAAATTTACATTCAAGCAATTATTTTATATTATGAATATAAATTACATTACATATTTTGGGACATGTATCTATATGACCCCATTACTTTACATTCCCAGCCAATGTTTTTGTTTAGTGAATACCATGCCCATTTATCGATCAATGGTATTCAACTTTATGCACATTTATATATTTATTTTAAGGTTTCAGGTATTAATTAAACATTCCTTTATCATGGAATAAATGATTAGGTTTAATGAATATATGTTATATGATCCATGGGGCACAATTATGCATGAAATGAAATGATTAAGAAGGGTGTGCCCGAATAGCGCTCCAATTCATTATGTAAAGATTAGTATCATGATAAATCAAGGTAAATGAGGGTTTAATCATTATAATTCAAGAGGAATGAAGGTTGACTCATTCTCCATGTGAAATGAGCCTTGGATCAAGCTAATATCATGTTCAATGTTGATTCCACGTTTCCATGTTATGATAATCATGTTATATCATGACTTTATGTTCATTTTTATCTTATTCTCCATTGATATGCATATTTCCTAACATGTACTTTTTTTCATGTTATTCCTTGTTTACCCCCTTATAGGGATTTATAGATAACTATTTTCTCATGAATTTCCTTAGTTTATCCCATGAAATTATATATATGATGGAATCTTTGTGGTAATGTAAAGGATGATTTAAATAAAAATGTTTACTTCATGTTGTATGTTGTTATATAATGTTTCCAAGACCCAAAGACACTAGACCTCTTGATATTCTATGTTGTATCACGTGATTTTTTTGTTTAATAAAATATGTTTAAGAGTTAAATAAAGATTTGGGTTTTTATAATATTCATGTTAAATAATTGGCATCCAAAAAACCCCTAAATATGATTTCATGAAGTATCACATGAAATTCAATTTATACATGAAATATAAGACAAAAAAGCGTAAATGTTTCCCCATTTTTCTGAAATATCCGATTTGATTCACTCACCGCCGCCATTTAATTTATAAAACGAATCATTCCAGGAATCCTATAAATCATCCATATGTGAACCATAGGTCTTAGATATCTGATCTATGATTTTTGGGTTTTAGAAAAGGAAATCAAAGATCATTAAAATATCCTTCCGATCACCTGAAGAACATAAACTCGATCGAAAAGAAGTGATCGACCAAACCTTATTCTTTCATTATAATCACTCTGTATTTGATATTTAGTAAATGAGAGGATAAATTATCCCTATAAATTCATTATATGTTTTTATATTACTATTCCAGAAGTGAAAACGAGATTTTATTCTTAGGTTACACTTTCAAAAACATCACTTTGGCCCTTAGAATGTAATAACTTCTATTTTGGACATCTATTTTCACACATATGACTTAATAATCATTACATAAATTGAAAAAAAAATTATAACTACATTATATAAATTTAACATGTTATGTGACAAATGATGAACCATTAAATCAACATATAATCTCGATAAATAATTTAACAATCCTTGAACATGTTATTTTCCTTCAAAAAATTATTTTCAGTCATTCATTTTTAAGAATGAAAAACTTTTGAATATATTGAGAAATAAATTAAATAATAATTATTATAAAAATTAATAATAATATTTAATTATTTTAGTTATAATTGATCACACTAAAACATTCACCAACCCACACACATGGGGTCTAATTTATCCTAAACTCATTTTCATATGAATTGGTAAAAAATATCGATAAACATAGTGTGTGACCTTTTTGGTCCTTATCTTAATAGAAGTAACTCCGTCACATAGAATAATATAAGTGTATATAATCCCATCATGTCCCCTAAGGAGATAAATAATTTCATTTCTTTGACTACCTCATACAAAAATGTTCAATTTAATATAATCGCTTTCTCTCGTGATATCTAATAAAATAGGATACACACTTTTGTCTTCATTATTTTGATTCTTTATATATTTGATGGCCTTAACATATGTAAATACCATCCTATAACATTGAAATGAATATAGTAAAGTTACTACCATCATGGTCAACCCTGACCGACGATATAACTATTCTTCAAACTAGAAGAGAAAAATTCTTTCATGACCATTCAACCAATTCCATACAACAAAAGGAGAATCCAACACAAGATATCTTTCCTTCACCTCAATTCCATGGTTTTTTTCATTTCATCGATATACATGATCAAAGGGTACACATTGTCAATGATACCATCTTTGGAGACCAGGACACAAGTTCATAAAGTGGAACAATAAATGACACCTCAAGAATCTGGTTTTACTAATGGGGGGAGGGGCGGTCCTTATGATATCATCTACTAAAGACCACCAATTGATAAAATCATGAAAATAAGTATTAATTCTTATGACCCCCAACAATTCATTTTTATAAATCATATTTTTCCTTTTAGTATGATATATCCAGACCATAACACATATATTTAATTTTATTTTCATAGTATCTTGATGTTCTCATTATTTATGGAAGCTACAATAAAATTTTAATATGACATGTAATCTAAGTAAATTACCATATAAATAATGGATATAGAAGTATCAACACTATTATGTTAATAATAAACACATTCATATATCATAATATATACATGTATCATATTTCAATGTAAATAATGGAGTTGGATCTAGGGAACCCACTCACAATAGTTACATGGAATCTCAATTGAAAAATGTAATGAGGGAAGGAAAATTCAACTACATATATTCCAAAATTTTAGAAAGAATAATTCAGAGACATACAGAAAATGAATAAGAGAATATTTTGAGTATGGAAGGATTCTATAATGATTTCATGACTGTAAAGGAGAAATGAAGAGGAAAACCATTGAAATTGGGTTGTATATTTTCCAATGATTCATATGAAAATAGGTAAGTAATTATTAAAATACCTAACTATACCTAAGCACTAAATGGAGTAATATATTTTATAAGCCATTTAAACCAAGAGAATAAGGTAAATCTATAAAAAAACATATAATGAAGTTGAAAATGAAAAATGAATGACGGGGAATACTCTAATCAGAAACTAAAAATCTAAATGTGTTCTTTTTTGGTTCATTTTTACCTCTATATTTATATATATATATAATTTTAATGATTAGATATCTAGTTATCGTTGAAAGATTTTATTTTTGAAACTATTATATCTCAAGTCTAGAACCCCTCTCTAATAAATAATTGTTGAATTTTTATTCCTAAAAATAAATTTACCCTTCCTCCTTTAATGATATTTAATGTTATATTGTATATGGATTAGATCTATCAAGATAGGGGCAATAAAAATTTTCAAGAAAATTAAATCAATATTAATAAAAATATGTCAACCCATGTTATTTTATCTATAAAAGGATGAATATAATGTCACAAAGAAAACTAGGTAGTTACACTTTTCGACACCTGAGATGAACTGAGACATACCCAAGGGGAATCCAAGACCCCCCCTAGTGAAAACATTTGTAATTTATATCAAATGAAATTATTTGTGATTATTTTTCCTATAAAATATGTTAAAATTCTAAAAACCTGGCATGACTCTTCTATTATTTTAACATCCATGAAAAATAAAATAAGCAGAAAACAAAATAGAATATTAAATTTAATAAATATAACAAAAAAATTCCCACTTCTCACCCCCAACACCCATGTGTTGAAAAATAATTGGATTATCCATTCTAATCACCACATAAATAATGCACCATCGAATAAAGTAAAACTAAATGGGAAATTGCTATATGGTAGGAGTGAAATGTTAAACTAAATAAAATAAAACAACCAGCACTCATCCATGTTTGTTTTGAAGTTACTATAAAATTTCTAACTAGTCATGCTCTATGATAAATGAAGATCCAAACCAAACCAAACAATGTTATTCATAATTATAATTAAGGCCTAGTAGGAATTACAATGATAAAAAAAATCCCATGAATAACCATTAAATAGAATATATATTTTTTTCTTGGATGAAATAATTTATTTAAAACAAGTTTTTCAAACATAATACCAAAAAATTCAGGGTCATTTCCAAAAAAAAATTAAACATTCAATTTTAGATGAAATAAATTAAACAATGACATTGAATTTACTTCCATGTAGAATGCTCCTTTATTAAAAACACAAAATTGAAACTAGTTTTAAGACACTTTTATATAATGTTATTTACTAAACTTTATAAAAAAATTAATGCCAAATAAATCCCAAGAAAAACTAAAAATAAATCATTAATGAAATGGAGGATAAATACATCAGAGTAATATAAAATATAAATTAGATGGGATTGTGGTACCAAAGTAAATCTTATATAGAGAACACTAGATAAAAAATAAATAATAACATGAAACATGGTAAAAGAAATATTAGTTCCCCAAGGCTATAGAACCAATTATATATGATTAAAAAATTAGGGAGACCACTAATTGGTGGGAAGTGTATCATGTCACTCGATAATGGGAAAATCACAATTGCATTGTTGGAATAACTATTGTTAAGAGAAACCATTCCAATATAGTATTTAATACCAAAGAACCTAGGACTCCCAGGAAGTCTTAATAATAACAAAAAACAAAAAACAATATTATATAAAATCACTAAGAATTTCTCAGACACATTGATCATATAAGAATCAACAAATAATAAATAGAATATACTAACCATGCATCCAAATACCTCAAGAATGAATTTCAATGAAAATAAAAAAAGGGTATAAATTTAATATCAACTTAGTGCTTGAATATTATTTTCTACTGTAAGAACCAGTTTGGTTCTAGGGTTTCGCTGTCATGCATGTCCACTCGGCCGGGAGCTCTTATCTTGAGTTCTCGGCCAGGCTTCCTAGTCATTCTCTTCAGCTGCTTCTCCTCAGCTTGGAACTTCTATGTTTGCTGGCTCACGAGTCTGTCCAGGCACTGTGCTGTTTGTTTTTCATGGAGAGAGAGGAGACTGGGTCAGCAGATCCGCTTCTATGAGAAGGAATCTCACCTCCGACGTCTGTTTATAGGTGACTTTGACCTAGAACAATCTTTCACGATGCTTTCCTTAGTAGCACAGTGGAGAGGCTTCACCTGTTGTTGGAAGGAAAAGTGCCTATTCTATCTCTGTTGGTCCTCTTCTTTGTGGGTCTTTTTCAGTTTTCTAGTCACAATGATGATTTCGACTCCATGTTGATGCTTTCACTCTGCTCTAACACTAGAATACCAACACTCTTCTCCTAGTCGGACTTGAGAAATGGGTTTCATGATGTTTTTGGATGTGTAGTTAATCGATCGATGGAGTTATAGGAGGCGGTGTTTGTGATGGCTTCATTTATGAATTTGTGTCCCCGTGGATATTTCATTATGGTATTGTGGAGTAGATTTGACCGGTTGGTGTCTTCAATTCCGGTCATGGTGTATTTTCAATAGAATTGATGGATTCTGGAAGATGGTTGTGTCTATGCTAGGATTTAATTTTTAATCTTTTTTTGTGTTGTGGTGTAGTTGGGAATCGGTTTTCGCTATCTTGTATGATGGTTCAGCAATTGGGTTGGATCCTGGACTCTAAGTAGTTGTGTTTGTGAGGTTCCCACTAACCCAAAAAGTGGTTTATTTGAAAAATGAAAAAATGTATTTGGAGGTGTAAAAAAAAGAACCAGTCCTTATAAATTTCTTATCAAATTAAATACAAAACATGTTTAAAACATAGTTTTCATATCAAATTTAAATTCCAAAATTTTTTTTTGTTATCATTCCCATTACTTTTATAAATATTTATATATTTTATTGTATAAATTCATATATTCACATGTAAATTTGTATATATAAATATATTTACAAAAACATATGTATATGTCCATAACCACTAAATTTGTTATAAGACCTTTAGAAACAAACTTATTCAATTATAAGGTAAATTAAAGCCATTTAATATAAAATTTTTGTTTGAGATTAACTAAAACCAATTAGTTCTAGGTTTTTTATTTGATGTAAATCCTTATCATTGAATTAAAAATCTAGGGAAACTTTTTTTACTAATTATACTTCTTAAAAATATTTAAAATTATCATTAGGTGACCAAAAAACTGATTTAATACACATAATAATTGTGGTTATTAATTTTAAAGGAACATATGATGGACATGCTACCATAAATAAAAAATAAACTCATCACCTTTGAATAATATCACCAGAATTGTTTTCAAATCATTCATTACAATCCCTAGACTTCAATAATTCCTATTTATATATAACCCATACCATCTAGGGTTTGGCTAGGGAATAAAATTGAGGGGTATAGCAGGGAATCCAATAAGAAATAAGAGATAAGGAGAAATTGAAGTGAAAGGAAACCTATTCCTATACAACCAAACATGAACCAAGATGAAACCAAGTTGAATTTTTAATAGAGGGAAAGTAATAAATATGGAGGGAATTCACTGGGATCCCTTAGGTGTATAGGATATGATATGGAGGAAATTGGGAGAGGGTTTCAATTTTTATGAAAAATAGGGGTGGGTATTTGGTAAATTTTTATCCTTAAATAATTATGAATTGTGTACAGTTTGGATGAATGGTTAGGAAAATAATTTGATAATGATTAACATCCTACCAAAAGGTCTTTATAAATGTATGTGTAGGATATATAATAGGAATAAAAATTTAAATACTAAGTTGTTGGATCTATAAAAAATGATACTATTTATGACGGTAGAAACACAGTTATCTCTAATCATACACTGACTATGATATATTAACTATATTCCCAAAAAACATAAATATTTTTAGTGAATCCCACTCAAGGAGATAATGAATCCAAGGACACTCAAAAATAAAAAAGAAATTAAAAAATAGGTAAAATTGAGTCTAAGTTACGAAAATCCTCCACACCAGACTACTTTTAGTCCCTAGAAGCCTTGGATGAAATGGTTGATTCAAAAGGGAATGATAAAAAATGAACCAATTGAAATTTAAACCAAATATTGACATAATCATATTAAATATTTAAATGGTAAATAATAGAAATTTTCTATTAGTTCATCATAAAAAACAATAATGGATTTTAAACAAATAAATGACGCCCCAAAAACATTTAATGATTATCTCTATATTGCACAACCTCAAAATATTTGGAATATCCTAAATAAAAATGAGAACAATGAAATGAGACAAAAAAATTAAAACATTTATCCAAAAGAAACATTCCAAGGATCTATGATGGATCAACCATGGATACCCTGCTATATAAAGTAGTGTTGAGGGATGAATATCAATGTATGTTTCCAGTTGATGATCACTAACGAACCAAGAAATGAGAGAATATACCCAATGATGAAGGGGACTGAAATTATATAAAAGATAAAATATTTTGGTCTCCCCCCATATAAAATTTAAAGTGACACACATCCTGTTCAAGATCATTATAAAGAAAAATTTAGGGATGAAAAGGGCTCATATGGGACATAACAAAATTCATAACTACAATAAATATACACAATCTCTATTGCCTAGGAAAAATTTTACCTTGAATAAGGAATTCCACAGAAAACTATTTGGTAAAATCCAAAAAGATTATATAATTATCCAAAAAATAACTATAACAATTACCAGAGAAACCAAACATATAATTGATGTGATAGAGGAAGCCACATGGTGAATCACTCATGGGAAAAAACACAACGAACTTATTTTAATAAATAAGGTGCCATTTAGGATACAACATATAATGGGGGTAATATTAATACTTTTTTCTAAATAATACATCGATTTATCCTCATTCCCAACCCTTTGAAACATGATCACAAAACAAGAATAACATCCCATGAAATCCTTGAATCAAAACTAATCACTAAAACTTGAAAATATCCATGGAAATCATCATTACATCAACATAATTCAATGAAAACCCAAATGAAAAACCCAAACAAGGACCACTTTATAAACTCCATAAAACCTATGATTTATTTAGAGAAACCCAAAATAGATATTCATAAATATTATAAAATATCTAAACCTAAATATTGAATTGATACATCCTATATGGTTGAAACTCACACATTTCATCCAAACCATTCTAGGATGTGAAAAAGTTACACATGTCAGAAACTCAAATGGATTATGTTCCAATAGTGGAATCAATTAATTTAATTTTAAACCTAAATTTATTCTGTAAAATAATTCTCACAAAACAAAATTATCTTTAAAAATTAAACTTTTTCTTTCTAAAACCACAAAATTAAAATCAAGTGTTTAGAAATTGTTTCATAAAAAAATTATACTATTAAAACACCCCATCATATATGAAGAACAAACCATCCCTCCCCCCTTTAGAGGCCAAAAATAAATAAATTTAAAAAAATTCACATCCTATTTAAAAAACCACTCAAATTTTTTATTGTGTCATTCATGATTATTTGAAAATATTTCCAAAATCCCATTGTGATACAAAAAGAGGTAACATTTATAGTTCAAAACAGTAACCATTGAAATCATTAACGTTTTAAAACTATTTTTAGAAATTAAATTTAATTTATTATAAATTTTAATACTATTTTTTTAATAAATTTATCACTCACTAGATTTTTAAACCAGAATATACCATCCAGGTCTATTATAGATAAAACTTTTATATTAAAAATTCTTTAATTGAAATCCAAAACAACTCATTTATTTTATTTTTTTTATAAACCATATTTTTTAATTTAAAAACGTTTCTTATATCCTTTAATCCATATATATATTTAATAACAACTACAAATTCCCATCAAGAAGCCTAAAATAATTATTAAGACTTAATTTTATTGGTTTTTAAAATGAATTTTACACACATAAAATCAAACAATTATTTATTTTGGAATAAATTTTTTTGAAATTAACCACCACCTTTTCGAATCCAACCAATATTAATTAACTTAAAACCTAATTTATAGATTAAAAACATATCCATTTTCATTTTAAAACCATTCTATAAGAAATTAAAATACTGATTTTATCTTTTAATTAATTATGTAAAACCCAATTATTACTTTTTAAAAAAAATTATCTTTTAAAAACATGTTTTTAAATTAACTATAAGTTTTACCAAAAAATTAAAAACAAAACATGGACAGAAATGAATTAAATAAAAGGAATTAAAAAAAATCATATAGGGATTAGTGTTTGTGTTCATCGTACCACATTTCTTAAAATACCATGTGATAAAAACACAATCTTTACTTATAATCTCATAGAACCATTAACTCAGGATCCACATGTCTCTCTAGTCCCAATGAGTTATTTGGTATTATCAGCTCACTCTCATTATCATCCCACAAAAATAATTAATAATCATGCATATCACATATCAAAAGTATAAAATATTAAAACAATACACAAAACACAAATATTGAATCCCCATATATTCCCTAGGATCAATAATAATTGTATTGGAAAAACAATTATTTATACACACACACACACACACACAATGTTTTGAAAACCCTATCTCTAATATGACCAAAATCCATAAATGAAAAATAGAGTTTTGAAACCTATCCCATCCGAATAAACTTATATTTGGTTCCATTTTTTCACTCACCAACCTAAGCCATTCCTCTGTCATACACCCAGGATGGCTCACGGTATATCTATGGTGCGTACCAGATCCCCCCCCCCCCCGGGATAAAAACAATTGTCATTGTAAAAAAATAAAAATATTGGATTATATATATATATATATAATATTAAACTTTTATTAAAAAATCTTTTATGAACTATCCATAAGTCCCACATCAATTAAAAAAATAAGTATAAAACAAAAAAGAACATGCAATTCAAATAATAAAAATAAAAAATATCTATTTACACACCTCCATCTACCTCACACAACATGATCATCAAATTTAACATAAAAAATTTCTACATAAATATTATTTCATTGATTAATGGAAATGTAAATTAGAAAATTAATATATGGATAACGTGAAAATTTATAGTAAAATAAATAAATAAACAAACATAAATCAATTTGACATTATAATTCACCATACAACTTCAAAGTAATAATTTTTTCAGAGAATTTGGTAATTGAAATAGAACATAAAATTATAGTAGGTGTGAGCTTGATGTTTATCTAAGAATTCCCAAAAAAAACCATATAATAGTTTTTAAATATAAGATTTATTTAATGTTAATAGAAAACATATTATTGAAAATTAGTTTTCCCTACACAATCCCATAAAATCCATTAACATTTCCGAAATCATTTATTTTAAACATTCCATATTATTTTAACTAAATAAAAATAATCACTTCGAAATAATTTCAAGGATGAATCCTCCCTAATAAAAACAAGAAATTTTATTTAAAAAAACATTTAAATCATGCATTTTAGTATAATTTGGGAATTTTCTTTCTAAAGTAAAATAAATCTTAAATGACTGAAAATAAATTATTAATGAAGTATGAGTATCAAGAAAAATAATATATTGTAATTTAAAATGGAATTGAGAGAGGATTTTTGTACCAATGTAAATCAATATAAACAAAATTGGAAAATATAACATAGATCAAAAATGCTAGAGGAACCTAGAAATCATATGTCATTAATCAAGGAGATCCTCAATAATTGGGAATATTACCACATCATTGGTCAAAGGGGTAATCACATTTACATCACTAGTTAGAAAGCCTCAAGGGTACTCATCTTAATCATAGATTTATTAAGCAGGAATATAGGCTATCCATGGTGTTTTAATAATAACATAAATAGAAAATTATAAATACAATATGAATAATAATTTATTAAAAAAACGTGTTCATATAAGAATCATCAAATAATAACGAACATATTAAAAACACATATCCAAACCCCATGATATAGAATTTCCTAGAAAACCCCTTATAAAATATTTTGAAAATAAATTTAATGATTTTCCATTTATGTATTATTTTTAAACTCGGTCTATTAATTTAATTTTATAAATTCACATACAATATGTTTGAAAACCATGTTTTAGTATGAAATTTATATTTTTTATTTTTTCCTCTATTTTTAAGCCTATGAACATTTACAAACATATATATATTTCTTGTATTAAATAAATTCACATATTAACATGTGTATTTTTAAATAAACACACACACACACCCATTTATATTTTTATAACCTCTATCTATGTTATAAGACCTTTTAAAATCATCTTATTAATATATAAGGTCCATTCATTAATTTTAATATATACTTGGCTTGCAATTTTTATTAAAAAAATTCCATTTATTTTATTTAATAAAAAAATCTAAATTAGAGAAAAAATATTGTGAAACTTGGATATACCATAAAATAATCCTTACACACATTTAATTATATTATTTGGTATCCTGAAAACTTATTTAAAACACAAGAAATTATGGTACATTAATTCAAAGACAAATGTTTGGGGAAACAAACCATTCATAAAGAAGAAACACATCTCGAATTCACTATAATTGGTTCAAAATTGAGTTTAAAAACCTCCATACACCATGAATGATAGTTTAGTGGTACCCCCTATGATCTTTGGTTAAATCATGGTATAACATGATGAAGGAGTAGAGGAATGCTAACAGAAAATTAAAGAAAAAGTGGAACAGATGAAAGAGAAAAAACAACTTTTGTTAACTAATATTGAACTATGTTGAAACAAGATTGAATCCCTAATAAAGGGAGAGGAATGGAGAGGTAGCAGTTACACTGGGTTCCCCTACATGTATGAGATGTAGTATTCTAGAAAGGGGGGAGAAGGGTTTGATTTATAAGGAAAATTAAGGGAGGTTGTTTACATAATTTTCAATTTTTAATGAACTTGTAACAATGCTTGGTTTGGCTTAATTATTTAAAAACACATGTTCTAGTGGTTAACCTACCACCAGAGGGTCTATGAGCCCACATTGGTAGGCCACATAGTTTTACAAATTGTGTAAAAAATCATAATGTTGGATCTATAGAAAACTATAGTTAAATCACATGTTTACTACATGATTATTACTAATCTTGTGTTGACCGTGTGACTTGAACTAAATGGCACAAAACATTATACTATTAATGGAATCCCACTAAGTAGGATAGAGAATCCAGGGATACTAGTAATTAATTAAATCAAATAAATAAATGTGGAAACATAAGAAATGGTGTGGAATATATGTTTCAACTGGATAGGGAGGCGACATGGAAACCCTCATCATTGCAGGTTTAGTCGGGCTTGATGGTTGATTATGGGGGGTTCATACTCTTTCACAACATTTAACATCAGGTCACTATCGCTCTTAATTATAATGCCCATTGGTTCCCTCATCCATAACAAGTTATAGAAGAACACTCCAATGGTAGGTATTTGATTGGGGTTTCAGACCCAACAACACTTAAATACTTTCATTGGTTAAGAGGATGGGAGGTCATGATCATCACACCCTTTTAAGGGGATTTATTTCCTACTCTGGGACAATCATATAGATTTAATATATGTTCGTGAAACTCTTCCTAATCCTGATATGGAACTAGTTACCCTAACAAAAATATTGCCTGTTAATTATCATTTTATATAAAAGAAAGGTAATCTCGTCAACGAACAAATGAGAGGGGGGTATCATTAGTGAATCTATATGTATGTATCTGAAGTTCTTCATCCGTTTTAGAGTAATGAGTAGAATATTTATATGTTGAAGTTGTATAACCAGATTCTTCGAAATATGCTACCACATAGGGAGGTAATTTTTATATCTTGAGGAGAAAATTGAGCAATTAGGAGGCATCCTACATATTCTGTTTGATTAAGGAATTGAAGCCCATGCACTTCATTAATATAGTGTATTTAAACATCATGTAGTGAGTAAATTTGTTTGAGTACTTCAACTCAAAATATTTAATCTCGAGTCTCGAGGAGGCGTCCTACGCATCTCAATTATAGAAGGGTTCAAAGTTATCATAGTTCAATCACACCCTTGGCAGTGGACCTAATGTTTATACCCTTATATATGGTGTTTTTAAGTTGTTCCACTCATCGGAAGTTACATATTTGTATTTCACTAGATGTTAGAGATTCATTATGCCAATGTGGTGTTCGTTGTGTCTCCCTAATCTCTTGTGAACTATACTTGATGTGAGAAACAAGGGATAGTAGGTGATTAGTAACATGATGGTTGGATGCGGCACATGTGATCTGGGTTGTTCCTTCCGATATTTAATATTGATCATGGGCCTTAGAGTGGTTTCCTATGTATCTTCATTACAATAAGAATTAAAGTCATTAGAGTTCAGTGATTGGGGCTTACACTCTGAGGGTTCCCTTAAATCTAGGATATACCATATTATGTGATTAGTAAGGGCTTACACACTAGAATTTTCTTATCCATTTTTAAGAATTATAATGAAAATAATATGATTATTTCAACATCATAATCCCACACAAGCTATTCTTGATGTTAGAAACAAGTGATTGAAAATAATCAATGTCAATCCTTATATGTGCAGGACTTACGTATTTAGAAAACACTATTGAGACTGGATATAGAGCTTAGGCCTCAGGGGGGGAGGTTCGTACGTATTTTAGTTATTGTTGGAATCAGATTAATTTTAGTTCCCATGATTGGGGAATAAACTCTTAGGTTTCCCTTATAGTGATCTAGGATTACACACTAAGTGTGGAAAAAGTTACTAGGCCTCTTGATGCCATGGAAATCTAGTCTTCTTGCCTGTCTGACATGAGTTGATTTCCCACTTAACATACCGTGGTTAACTGGATAACATGTCGTATAATTTATTCCTAAATTTTAAAAAGGGGAACCAATTGATTCATTTGACATTCCCATAGGACTCTTCATATCCTGGATGTGATGCCTGAGGGTTGTCGCATGATCAGTGTTGGATCATCTAGAGGATGTCGCATGACCCAATTGACCTTCCATGCTATCATCAAAAGGGGTAGTTGAAATATATGGAGGGTATCGTGAGAGTCAATGTGACATATCTCATAGGGTGTCACATGTACTGGATGACATATCTTGAGGGATTTAAGGGACATGGTTAACATTTCTGTGGGAAGTCGTAAGAACAACTAGAAATACACAGGTTTTACCAAGAGAGTTGGATAACATGAACTGGTTTCTTTATATGAGTCTTGTGACATGTTCAAGAAGTTCATCATAAGTCATGAACGACATGTACAACATAAATTTTGATACTATGGTGACAAGCTTGTGGGGGTTCGTATGGATTACTTCGATAATTATAAAGGACTTCGTACAATCCAAACGGTGCACCAAAGGAGTGTCACAAGACATGAGTGACATACACTGGCACAGCCATGTACACATTTCAATTTGTTTAGAGCATGTGTGGATCACCTTATATTTTTTTCTTTAATTTACCATTTATTAGTATATATTTTAAGAATTTAAATCAAGAATGAATTAGTTTTTTACTTGTATCCCCCTTTAAGTCTTGTGTTTTTTAGAATACATGTGTAATTTTTTTCACAAATCAATCCATATGTCCTTAATGTGATCTATGAATGATCATGTAAATTGATTTAGGAATGACATGTGATTACTCTAGATTTTCGCTGATATATTTCAGGATGGAATTGATTACAGTCGTAAGATCAGTTTCTCTGATAAAGTTTCTCTGGTGTTGGGACCTTTGAACCCAAGAGTTTCCTCCACATAGATTCCATGACTTTTTCATTTTGGGGTGTGGAATTTCTAGGCCTCAAAACCCTAATTATTCATCACATTGTGTGATGTATCTATCACAACTCCATGATAGTGTTGATGAAGGGGTTTGGGGATTCTCATCTTTGTGACACTCTATCATGGATCTCTCCTAAGGGAAACAATGGATTTTTAGTGACCACAAGACCCTCAAAAAATGATTCCATTTTAGAATTATTTACAATTAAGGAATATTTTTTTGACTGTTGAACGCCTGAAAACGGACTTCTATTTTTTCATAATGACATGTCCCAGAGCCGTGGAGATATCAAATATCCTATTAAGATATTTCTATGAAATGCTTAATGCCTTTCATGGGACATTTCATGAGGGATGGGTGGCTTGTCTGGGGGTCTCCACAAGATCAGGATAGTGCATCAATGGGCCTTCAGTGGATCAGGTCATCCAATATCGGGGTCTCATGAAACAATGATGAAGACTTAATTATCATTTCATAAGGGTTTTATGACCGTGAGAGCTCTCACATCTTTCCTTTTTATCCCCATTGTTTTATTTTACAAAGGTTAGGGATTGTGCGAGTTCACATGAGTGTCATTATAATGAACCATAAATTACATACATTGTTATTACGTCAAAATTGAAGAACACTTATTACAACATATAACAAAACCATGAAAGGACCGTATAGGTATAGTGTCTTTAGAAACTGGGAAACATAAACAACTGGTTCATAAATCATCTACATTATCTCCCTTTTATTTTATCATATCTAGAGTCCATTTTAGCATATCTTACTTAATACCCTACTTCATGACCTGGGGAAAAGAAAAAATACAAAAGGGTGAGATCAAATGCCCAGTAAGGGTAGAAAAAAGAAATATCAATCATATCATATTCATAAGAACATAACATTTTGAAAATCGTAACCTGCAAAAGAGATCATAATATCATAACATGGGATAAATCATAGTAGTGAAATGTAATCCCAATAATCATAACATAAATCATGAAACATTGTGGCATACACACATAATCATATAAAATCATTTCATATTAGTCACAGATCATTTCCAAGACCATCATAGCGGACAAATTCCATTACTGAACTGAGTTCACTCCTCATTCCAGTCCTGTAACACTGAACTGGATTAACATGTTGTTCCATCCATTTCTATCTCATGAGATATAAATCTTTACCCAATGCATTGGAGGGAGATATTGGTCCACCCATCTCATAATGAAACCATTATTATGTGTGCCACAAACTCATAAATCATATAATAACCCATGTAATAAAAATGGGATTCTTAAACATCATGCCATCATAACATAATCCATATAACATAAAAGGACATTATAAAATTAATTTCATCATAACATAATCAAATAAATGTAAAAATAGGGATATAAATAGAACCCAATATTATCTTAGATGGAAGATAATTTTGATAAAACACTTTAACTCTATTCTTGAGGAAAATATGCTTTCTACATCAAAAACATTTTTCCTTTCTTAACATGTCATATAATTTTAAACTAACATAATTTTATTAAAAATAAACATGAAAACTTGTAAATTAATCTTCTTGTAAATAATGTTATATGAAATAATAAAAATCCACTCATACCGTATAAGTTAAAAAGACATTCTTCTCGTACTTTGGCCGGAAAAGTCAAAAAGCACCTCTTACTAAAAATGACAAAAGATTCATTTCAAATCTTTTACTAAAAACTCACCAATGGGTAAAATTGTATTTAAAAAATATTATGAGGATATAAAAAATATTAAATATTTTGGAAACATGGATGTGGATGATAAATATTCCTCAGTAAATTATGAAGTATAAGCAATCTAGGATAAAAATGAGATTATGAGAGTTTCTTTTACCTTAGGTCTGATTTGCTTCGTACGTATCCGAACCTCCTATATAATGATTTAAAAAATTTAATTGACTTATTATAGAAGCATATTAATTGTTATGATATCATATATGTTCATATTATTATCTCCTTATTAGTAATATTTCATTCCTACTTGTTATTCGGGTGTTCATTGCTTTATGTTATTATGCATGTTTTGTCGAATAAATTCTTATTCTTCTATTTAGGTTATAGATACCTCATTTCTAGAATGGAATTATTGTAATATATATCATATTTATTCATTCAATTCATTAATATAATCATTATTCAATGAATATCATGAAGAATGAGTCACATCACATCGTGGAGACGGTAGGTCATACGTACGCACAAGCGATAATATCATTCCCATGATCGTGGAATTGTATTGAAGTGTATGTATACTATTTAAGAATAAATATTACTTTAAAATAATCATATATATTTATTATTTACACCATTATACCCATACAAGTAAGGTGGTGGTGGAAAACTAATTACACCACAGCGTGGAGACGGTATTCTGTACATATGCACGTGCAGTGATTTCATTTTCTGTAGGATGTATAGAAGGAGAAATATGGTTTTTTAATATTTATAAAAACATATCAGTATATGAGTGATACTAATGTTATTACTTCATAATGAAACATCTAAATAAGAGGAAGTAGAAGAAGAAATAAATTTGAATGAATCAGTAATGGATATTACCTCTTCTTCGACACGCATCTTTGAAACCTCCCCTTAGGGCACTAAAATTGGTTTTTGAAGAATACCAGGACCTCTAGTATGTTTCTAGGGAAGTTGAGAAGGGAAATGGTCAGGGGTTGGCCGAGATTTAAGTATCAAAATTGTTTGAGGAGGACAGGGAGGAGTTGCCCTTTTATAAGGGATGAGAGGGGCACCTTTGGAAATCTAAAAATATTAATTTATAATTAATTCACACCCCAATTAAAAACATCCAAAATAAATAAAATTAGAAGATTAGATGAAATAGGGTTGTAATATCATCAACCAATATAATTTATACATGTTGGGAATTTATTTTTTACATTATCAACTTGTTTTATCCTTATTTAATCTATTTAATTTTATTTGTGGTAATAATATTCTAAATTATAAATCATTATAAATAATTACTTATATGTTGTTAATTGTAAATAATTGTATACATTATGAAGTTTTAGACCATATAAATTTTAATTTATAATTTTTAAATATTTTTGTGATTTTTAAACAATTTTATAATATGTTATTTTTATAAAATAACAATATTGTTAATTTCGACACTATTCATTTTTTTGAATTTCAATAAAATCCACACAGAAGACATGTTATAGATAAAAGCTCTAATATATTCAAAAAATGTCATATTTATCTAGAAAATTCGTGGAGTACATTAAATAGTTCATATAATATTTATTTTTATATTTTTAAAACCATTTATTTGATATTTTAATGAATACAAAAATTTCAACACCACTATTGTGTCATAATTAATGATAATTATTTAATCGTTAAAAATTATAAATAAATTCACATGATGTAGATAATTTTATTATATTTCTATATACTGTTCATGTTTTATGTTTTATAATGCTTATCAATAAATTAAAATTATTACACCTATACGATTTAAGAGAGTGACATATTGTCACGTTATTTAGTTTTAATAATAATTACATCATTTTCATGTTCAAAGTTCAATGAAATGAATGTATTACAACATTTAGGTGATATGGGTCAACTATTATTCACCCAATAGAATTTTGGAAGGTGTTATGGTAATTTTACAATCTTATTTTTAGCCTTAATTTCCGATTTACCTTTAACTATAGTAAATAAAAATTACCTTAGTTACTATTCATAATATATAAAAAAATTAAAAGTAACCTATTAACATAATTTGGCTCCACTGAATCCAAATATGGAATCCATTTTTCAAAATTTAAAACACATAAGTTTCAGTAATTAATTTAAAATTAGTCCCATTGTTAAGCAAACAGGTTTTAAAAGTTAAAACATTTCCAAAGATTGAAATGTTTTTACCTATGAATTCAATGTAAAATTAATGGTAATGACATAAAATATATTAAATGGTAAAAATATATTCTATTTTTACTTTAAAACCATTTAATATTATAATTTAACCATATAAATTATTGTGATGAAAAAAGTTGTTTTTAATTAAAACATTGCGTATTTTTACTATTCATTAAAATATGAAAGTTATCAGAATAATATGAAAAATTTATCTAATGTAAATTTTTATATCCTGATTCCAAAAAAGAATTTTATTTTGTCAAATTGCACTTATAAAAATGTAAAAAACATTATTTAATGTGGGTGCACCATCAAAAGGCAGAAAAACTTCATTTTTTGAAAAATAATTATTTTACCCGAAAAATTTATTTTGTTCTCATACCATGTTCTAGAAAATTTGTAAGATGTATAATAATGTTATAAAATTCAAAATTTAGTTAATAATATTAATAATGGATAGTTCATAATAATATTATAACAATATATCGATGTTCCGTGAAACTCGTTATTGCGTACTACACACGCAATCAAGGAAAGTCGTGATTACGTGTAACGCAAGCCAAGCCAGTGTTGTGTGTAGTGAAAGATTCATTTGGTGTTGCATATAACATAATACATAAAAATATTTCTTCTCATAAACTATCAGGGTGTTACATTAATTCCCCCTTAAATTGAATTTTATCCTCGAAGTTCTTCACATCGTATCAAACAGATGAGGATACCTCTCTTTCATCATATCCTCAAGCTCCCATGTAGCTTCTTCTAATTCATGGTTCCTACATAAAACATTCACCATGTGAGTGGTCTAGCTCTGTATAACTTTTTTTCTATGATCCAGAATCTCTATCGGCTGTTCTTTATAAGAAAAAGCTTTCTCCAGCGGTACAACTTCTGAGCTTAGTACATGTAAAGGATCAGGTATGTACTTTCTCAGGAGAGATACATGGAACACATCATGAACTTGAGAGAGATTCGTTGGAAGCACCAATCGGTAATTTACCTTCCGAACATGATCCAATATTTCGAATGGACTGATATACCTAGGGATCCACTTTCCCTTCTTTCCAAATATCATTACTCTCTTCCAAGGAGATATTCATAAGAACACTTTATCACCCAATTCAAACTCTATGTCCTTTCCTCGGTTGTTAGCATAACTTTTTTTTCGACTCGGAGCTGCTCTTATGTGTTGTTGAATAGATCAGACCTTTTCTGCCATCTCATCAACAAGATCTGGTCCTAATAGATTTCTTTCCCCAACATCATACTAGAAAGTTAGAGTTTTACATTTCTTTCCATAGAGGGCTTCATAAAGATCTATCTGAATACTGGAGTGAAAGCTATTATTATAAGAAAATTCAACCAAAGGTATCTATTGATCCGAAGCACCTTTTAAATCCATAGAGAAAGCTCTTAACATATCTTCTAGAGTTTTAATTTTTCTCTCAGACTGGCCGTCTGTCTGAGGATGATAAGCAGTGCTAAAACTCAACTCTGTATCTAAAGTATGTTGAGGACTTCTCCAGAACTTCAAGGTAAACCTCGAATCCCAATCAGATATAATGGAAAATGGTACTCCATGAAATCTTACCACTTTACATATATCCTGGAAAGCTGATCCAGAGAGAAATCTTCTCTAATAGCAATGACGTGTTCCGAATTCGTAAGATGATCAACTATGACCTAGATAGCATTATTTCCTTTGGATTTTTTAGGAAGTCTGGTGACAAAGTCCATAGTGATGTTTTCCCATTTCCATTCGGGTATGGGTAATGGTTGTAACATCCCCTTAGGCTTATGTTTCTCAGCTTAAACTTGCTGACAAACCAATCATCGAGAGACATATTCAGCAACATCTCTTTTCATGCCATCCCACTAGAAGTACTATTTTAGGTCCTTATACTTCTTCGCGCTTCCAGGATGAATAGAGAATGAAGAAATATGACCCTCATCCAGTAGCTCCTTCTTTAATTCTGGGATTGGAGGAACACAAACCTGATTCTTAAACCTTATTATCCCATCACAATCAAGGTTGAATTAAGTAACCTTTCTCACCTTCTTTTTTAACTCTACATCTTATTTTTGTGCCTCTTTAATCTTCACATGTATAGATTTTTGAACATTCATTTGAGAAAGATAAGATTTTCCCCTTCCACTATAATTCCAAGATCCATCCTTTGTAAATCCATAAATATTAGATATTTTGTGATCCTCATCATGGATAAACTAGCGTGGTCTTGTGGACTTGATGCATCTGCCACCTTCTTTGCTTTCCCAGGGTGGTAATGAATTGAGCAGTCATAATCCTTAATCACCTCTAACCATCTTCTTTGGAGCATATTAATATCCTTTTGTGTGAAAATATACATTAAAATTTTATGATCAGTATAAATATCACAACTTTCACCATAATGATAATGCCTCCATATTTTTAATGCAGGGATTACTGCAGCTAACTCCAAATCATGAGTTGGGTAATTTTTATCATGGATTTTCAACTGTCGTGAGGTATAAGATATCACCATATCATTTTTCATGAGAGCACACCCCAGTCCTTTCTTGGATGCATCACTGTAGATCACAAACCTTTCTCCACTACACGGCAGTGTGAGCACAGGTGAACTGGATAACCATCATTTTAACTGATTGAAATTCTCTTCACACTCCTCCGTACAAATGAACCTAACTCATTTTCGAGTCAACATGGTGAGTGGATTAGATAACTATTAAAAATCATTCACAAAACATCGATAATATCCATCCAGACCAAGAAAACTTTGGATCTCAGTTACTTTTGTTGGTCTCGACCATCTTTCAATAACCTTTATTTTTGCAGGATCCATAGATATCCCCTTTTTTGAGATTATGTGACCCAAAAAATGAAACTTTTTGAAGCCAAAATTCAGACTTGGTAAATTTCGAATAAATATTCTCCTTTATTAGGGTCTTTAATAAAATTCTCATGTGATCTTAATTTTTTTTCTTTCTCTTTTAATAGACGAGAATATCGTCTATAAAGACTTCAACAAACTGATAAATATATATTTTAAAGACTCTATTCGTTAGATCCATGAATATAGTAGGGGAATTTGTAAGTCCAAATGGCATCACTATAAAATCCTAGTGTCCATACCTTGTAAGGAAAGATGTCTTTGGTATACCCACTTTTTGACCCTTAATTGATGATACCCTGAACGAAGATCAATCGTGGAAAAGTATTGAGCTCCGTGTAGTTGGTCAAATAAGTCATCAATGCGTGGGAGAGGATATTTGTTCTTGATAGTGATCTTGTTAAGTTCTCGATAATCAATGCAAAGTATCATTGATCCATCTTTCTTCTTAAAGTAGATATCAGGTGCTCCCCAAGGTGACACACTAGGGTGTATGAATCCTTTATCAGTATTGTCTTGTAGTTTCTTCTTCAATTCCTGCAACTCAATTGGGTCCATTCTCTATGGTGTCATTGAAATAAGCATAGCACCCGGTATGAGTTCTATTGAAAACTCAACATTACAATTTGGTGGAAGACCAAGTAATTCCTCTTGAAGGACATCATCAAAATCTCATACAATGGGGATATTCTTTATTGTGAGTTTCTCTCCAACCATTTGAGATAAATAACCTTCATCTATTGTAATCAAGACCCATAAGATGGAAGAAATTTCCACTGGAAGGTTATATTCATCCTTGCATCGATAGATGATGGTAGATTGATCAAGAATATTAAATGTGATTTCCCTTCATTGGAAATTGATATGAGATCCATATAAAGAAAGCCAATCCATGCCAAGAATCACATCAAATTCCACTATATGAAGGATCACATGATTTGCAGGAAGCACTTTCCCACAAACTTCAATCGGAGTAGAATTTTAAACTTTTGATGCGACTATTGTACCATTAGGGGTTGTCAGAGCTAACTCAATATCTAACTACTGAGGTAATATAGAGATAACCTTAAAAAATTCTTCAGAAATAAAAGAGTGGGTGGATCCTGAATCAAATAAAACATTTTCTACTTTAGAGTTGATGGTAAGTGTACCTTCACCACTTCGTTATCATACTCCACATCACTGATTGAAATTGCATGTGAAATTCCTTTATCTTTGGCCTTGTGAGTTTGTTGACGTCGATCATCATCAACAACCCATGGATTAGAGCATTGATTAGCATAATTCCCCATTTCCTTGAACTTGTAACATTGAAGTGTAGGAGGTGTATTCTGTGTAACCTTTTCTTTGCTCGCATCACTTGACATCTTCTTCCCATCATTGTGGCATTCAAATGACCGATGGCATTCTTTTTCAAATTTGAAACATTTACTTGTCCCTTTAAGAAAACTCCCTCCATGTTTCTTTACACATATTGAGCATAAGGGAAAACTCATCTTCTTTTCACTGTACTCTTTATATTTTCCTTTGAATTCCATTTTCCTCTTTTTATCAAACCCATATGACTGATGGATTACTCAAATTTCCATCTCAAACTTGAGAGCACAAAAAAAAATTTCCTCGTATCTATTGATGTTCCTTATGGATAATGCCTTTCAGAGACTTGGTTTTAAGCCACTAAATAATCGATCGATCTTACTCTTAGGTTGGATAATAATCGCAGAAGTGTACATTGCCAGTCTTGTAAAATTTTATTCGTAGGTACCAACAGATTCATCATCCTTTTGCTTCAGTTCAAGAAACTCATTCCTCATATTTGTTTGAAGAATATTAGGGAAGTAATTATTGAAAAACAAGTTCTTGAACTCATCCCATTCCATGGACTCAATTTCGTCTTTTTTGCTTCGTATTCTTAATATGATTCCACCATTGATTAGCTTCAACTTCCAAATGATATACTACCAAGATGACTTTATCATGTTTAGAACATTGTAGAACTAAAATATCTTTTCAGTGGTACTGATCCATTGTTCATCCACTAATGGATCAGAAGACCAGCTAAATGAAGGTGGACGCTGCCTCATGAAGGATTCAACATGATGTTTCTCCTTCCTTTGATCATTTGGAAGTCCAGCATGATTCATAGCTTGAGAAAGTTATGTGAGCCTGGCTACAGGATTTTTCATTCCATATCCCAAAAAATTTAGTTTCTCAGCGGGACAATCATTTCATTGCCCATCACATTCAGCATTAACATGGTTTCTTCAGGTTCCAGCCATTGACTAAAACCAAGAAGCATATTGTGAGAAACTGTCAAATACACAGATTATTTTAAATGTATTTTATTTTAATTTCCACTAATTCTTTGGTTTGGGGGTTTCCAAAGGTTTTATGGATAATATGTGAGTTTTCATGAATTGGGTCAAACCGTGAACCCAATTCCAGATTTAAAAATAAATTTTATTTCTTTTATAACATTTTCATTTTTTAATATTAATCACTCATTCCAACTCCTAAATGTCCTCCCCTGATATTGTAACACCTCAATTAAAATTTGGAGCCTTTGGAAATCCATAACCAAGGTTTATGTTGGTTTTTATTTAAGGGATTGGGCCTGCCCGAAAGCCCAATTCCAGTTTTAAAAATAAAATTTGATTAATTAATAACTTATTAATTGTTAAGTATTTTTTGGTGATTCAAAGCCTCAAATGCGCCCCTTGAACCCAGCCGCGCGACCAAGCTCTCTCACTCCTCTTTGGAGCTCTTCTTCATCGCGATTTAGTACTGAACTTATTAGGGTTTCTAAAATAGATTAGATTTGGAGAGGTAAATGGATCCTTTCATAACTCCTTCATTTTTCATATTTTTCCCCCATTTTAGTCCCCACATGACCTAATATGAATCCTTCAAACCTCCATACCAGTTTTCGGTACTTGGTGATTCATTATTTGGTGTATTGGGGCCGATTCCTTCAAGATATTTCAAGTAAGGGAATTCCTTCTTGGTTCCTTCCATCCTCTTTTAGTTTTATTTCCTTTTTCTTGAAGTTACTCATGTCCAGAAGTTGGGGTTCGATCCTAATGTTTGATTTGGTGTCTTTTGGGTAAATTATTGTGGTTTAGGTCTGGAATTATAATCCTTTTGGTTCAACGGTGGTGCGCTTAAGGTTTCGCACCAAGTTTTGAGGGTTTCGACTCAAAAGGGTAGGTGATTCCATGTGTAGAAATTTTATGATGAGTTAGCTTGCATGGATTATTAATTTAGCATGTTTATAATCTGTTTTATGTGCTGTGAAAACAGTTTTTATGTATTTGGTTAAATATTTAATTTTTAGAAGCATTATAGCTTGAAATTGGGTACTTTTCATTTGTGACACTTGGGGTAATGTTTGGGTTTAGTTTATAACAAATGAAAGTGATTTATTAGTCTTGAAAGGGGGTGCCAATTCTGATTTGTTAATTCCTTATTGTCATGTTGGCCTTGAAAGTAGGTTTTTTTAATGAGTTTAAGGTGTAAAAACCTGTTGTACTTTTTGAAGGTGATTTATGAAAACGTGTGTTTCTCATGTGTATATTTGTGGTATTATTTGATGTATTTTTATAACATTTGGGGGTGGTTTAATAATTGTTTTAGGGATGAAAGATTTTCTTTTGGATTGGTATTGGTATGATTTTTCTTTTAAATGAGTGTTTTGAAATGGGTTTAGTGTGCAAACAATGGTTATACCTCTTGGGTTTGTTTTATAAAAAATTGAAAATGTTTTATTTGGTTAAACAAAGTTGGGAAAGGGTGTATATGTACTATTTGGGTGAGTGTGTTCACCTAATGTGGGTTTTTGAATGGTAAAGTGGTGATTTGATATGTTAAAAATTTTTAGAATTTTTTTATAAATTGTCGAAATGTTTTACTAAATTGTGTTTTGTGTGCGAAACACGGGTGTGGGATATTTGATGTGAGTTTATTTATAAAATGAATTACGAAGGATAGAAGGGTATTGTGTGACTTGTGTGTGGGCTGTTATGTGAGTTGAATATCTTGTAATGGTTTTATAAAATTGTTTAATGGATTTGTGGAAGTGTTAAAGAAATGTGAAAAGTGTTGTAGGCAATTTGGAGTGAGTTTGATTTGAAAATGCATTTGAATGAAAAGTGGAATTTTTGACTTGCGTGATGTACATGGGGATGTTTGGTTAATTTGTGATGTGTAAGTGATATTTTCATGTGATAACTATACTTCTTGGATTGCTGAACTTGTTTGAGCACAAAGGGAAAACCCGGGTATCTAGGTGGGTGGACGTGTACTAGTATGCTAGTGAATCCGTGGGGTTTGGCCTCAGTTTCACTTAGCAAGATTGACGCTTACAATTCTAACTAAACTATGATGATGATGATTCAGGACCACTAGGTTATGGGTATGTTCCCCACTAGTGGCTCGTGCACGAGAATGGATATTTGTGATGGTTACTCTCACCGAGATACGAGGTATCTAGGACCCACAGCTAGCTAGTGCCTAGGGGTTATTTCCCATTGATTGTGCTCACTGGATACTTTGTTCTTACTGTCGGTATACGGTATGAGAGGCTGGAAAATTCATTAGCTATGGTATTTATTTTAAATGTTTTTATTCATTAAATTAGCCCACCTGAAAACTGTTTTTATTTAATGTTGCATCTTTTAGAAATTTTAACTAGCATCTCATGTCTTTGAAAACTTGCATGCTTTTCGCCATTAAATGTTTATCACATGGAATATATTAGTTGTGGTATCCTACTGGGATTTTTCTCACACCCTACTTACACCTTTGGGTGTAAGTAGATTTGCTTATTTTATGTCACAGGTTTGGTTATAGGATTTATGTCATTGATTCAGGTTTTTAGTTGTCCATTAGGATGCAGTGTTGTGGAGATAGCGTGAGGGAGGTTCCTCTTTCCTTGTGGAGGTTCTTGGGCTATCCTTATTTGGTTATGTACCATTGTAATGGTCTTTAAACATAGTTTTAACTCATGTATTTCAGTTCTGAAATTTTGTAAAAGACAGTTTTAGTTGAAAAATCCGGATTTGTTTTATTGGACTCTTTTGTCGTTTTAAGTTTATAAACTCGGGTAAATCATTCCCAATTATCATTTTATGATACCCAGGAACTTGTGCCAGACCATGGGGATCAGGAACTCCCTTTGGTTCTTGCCATGGACTGGGTCGGGTGCCGATTTTGAAGGCGACCAGATTCAGTTCGTGACAAAATGGTATCAGAGGAGGTTCGCTCCATTTGAGTCATGTTATTTGGGAAATAGTCGGTATAGAATAGAGTTATGATTATTGGGACATGGAATTCTGGTTATGGGTAGTGTGCTTGATCACCCCACCTCATTTCAGGATTCAAGTCGCTAGGGTAAGTTGGGATTTGTCTATGTCTTTTGGTTTTCTTGGTTTGATGATGATTAGGGGAAGTGAAAAGAGAGTTGGGTTAATGGTCTCAATGAGCTCGCAGGGTCTGGCAAGCCATGTGGATCTGAGGATATTCCCTAGAACACTCTCTGTGACAGTAAAGTTATTGGAATATGGCCACAAACCATATGTCCAAGTCACCCACTGAAACTAGTTTCCTCTCGCATTGTCTTGTGTTCTTTAGTTTTGAAATCTTGGAACTTTGGTTTTAAAGTGACCTGGTTTTATGAAGTGTAATGTTTTTGTGAAATGATTTTCAAATAATGATGGAATGGTATGATTTATGAAATTTTGGAACTAAATATTCAGAATTATTTTGAAATAGAAAATGGTGTGATTACACCTCTTTTGAAGGTAGAAACTGTATTGAAGTTGGTTTTGAAAAGTGTTTCCAATAGAGTTTTCTAAACAATCAGAGTGTGTTTTAATGGGATGAGATGTTTTGAAATTGATGTGAATATCTTTAATGTGAGTTATTTTCTAAATGTTTGTGACTTTCTGAAAATTTTTGTAAGATATGAGTTGGAATTTTGATCTCATGGTTAGTGGTTATGAGAAAAAAAGGATGCGTTGGTTGACCGTTTTGGTTTTGAAAAGTGGAAATAATTTTTGTTTTATCCTTTGGTATTTCCATTAGTGACCACATGAATGGGGTTATATGGGATGATGGATGGTTGACAGAACGAATGGATGAGTACCGGGACAGATATGAGGTGGGTGTCTGGTGTGGCACAAAAACATGCATGTGTGAGGCCCATGGGGTACCATTGGTCGATACTCTTACCGCTGAACCGCTTGTTTTCAAAGAAATGGTTTTAAAGAAAAACATGATGTCTTGATGAATATTTTTGGGATGGTTTGTATTATGGGTCTTTGAAGATGTTGTTTTTGTGGGATGTTTTTTTAGTCCAATAACCCCTCCTATTTGAACTATGTTTTGGGATTATGTTTGGTCGGTAAGCTATGTAGAAGGACCAGTTAGTAGTCTCCTCTGAGATATGTTTCGGGACACCTTTATGGTGGTTACATTCATTTGTTTGGATCTGTTTTATGGTTGTTTTGACCAATGGACCATCATGGTTGGGTCCTTCGGTTCTCCCGTTGGATAAGGTACACCCCCATTTAGGGTTAGTGCACAACTAAAGTGAAACCCGTATTGTTTCTCCATTGGAAAATTCTCCAGTTGATCAATATAAGGAATATTTTTTAGATCATTGTTGATTGAGTCTACAACCATTAATTTAGTTGATTTGTAGATCCTCTTGTAGTGGGATAGTTCTTGTGGAAGGTTGAAATAGGCCTTGGTTTCTTAAGTTTCATGATTCATCGAAGGTGGAAGTCTTCTTTGGTTATTAGTGTGGATGAGTGTCATGATGGTGTCTAAGAGGGCCTCTGGGTTCTTCATAGTTTCCTTGAACCAAGAGTTATTATTAAACAACCAATTTTTAGATTTTGGTCCTGATAGGATATTGTGTCCACATTTGGACTTGTCTATTTTTAGGGACTTGGAATATGGTCATGTTCCATGTATTGTTTCTATCAATCACAAGGGTCATGTTCGGTGACACATTGTGATGTTGTGTGCTCTTTTGACTATAAAGGTCAAGGTCACACAATCCTCTTAGGTTATCTGTTATGTTGGGAGTATGTATCACTTGGGAAAAACATCTAATCCTCTATCTTAGAGGATGGTGTTTATACATGTCCTACCCTTCTATTGTTTCTCACCCAAAGAAACAAGGTGCGATGTGTGTGCTTATTCTGATCCCCTATTTCAGTGAAATGTCTGGTTTTGGTAAAGTGAGTTATGGAGTGTGTTATGTATTGATGAACCCATCAGGGTATGCAGTGTAGTTGTTTGTGTCACCGAAAGAAGAAGTTCCACATAGTGGTTTCAACAGCCAAACTGCGTGGCCTAAGATGCTTCAATATTTTGAGCTCCAGCCATAGGTCCCAGAGAGAAGCTGGCGCGTAGTTAGGGGAAACCCCAGTGTCGTTTAAACCCTTGTACAAAGTCCTATCCTCAGTATGAAAGATAAGAAGAGTTTAAACCTATGGTGTCATCATATTTCTTCTATTGTTCCCGTTCTGTGAAAATAGGTGGAGGGTTTTGTACCCATGTCATCACACAATGTTATTCCCTCCCCCTTTGGTTTCCATTGAGTCTTTGGAGAATTGTTGGAAATTTGGCTAAAAAAGTTGAGCACACGGTTTTCACATGGATAGTTCTAACCATGAACAAAAAAAATAACTATGCAGATATAAGGATCCACATAGTTATCGCATAGTTTCTCAAACTGTATAGACTAACCGTGTGACCGTCGCAACTCCTTAATTTTGGGGTCTTTTCATGTCGGCCCACACCGGTCGGTTAAGATGGATGGTTCTTGTGGTGGGAAGACCCACCATGGGTATCGTGCATATTATTTTGTAAATTTCTAATGGATGTATACCCCTTGTACTAGGGAGTCTGTTTGGGCCTTCCCCTATTAGTGTCTTGATTCTGTCTCGGGAAAAAAAAATTAAGTTCTCTCTTATGGTGGGGAGCCTGTTTGTGTCTCTTCATACAAGTAACTCATGTTTTTCCATGGTATTTTCTGGGAAGTAGGTAATATCATTTGGAGATATCTAACTACATACATCTTCCTTGGGTAAACTTTGGGACTGGAGAGTGCCCAATGTATTAGTTAAAGTAAGGTAAGTGTAACCTTGTTCAATGTTATTGTTCGTTTGGGTGAATTGCTTGAGTCTTGTTCGGATAGTGTTTGAGGAGTTTTATTTTGGGATCAATTATGAATGTGATTTATTATTTCACGAAAGTGTTGTATGTTTTTTTGGGAGATTAATCCTTCATTAATTGATCACTGGAGGTGTTTTGGCCTTTGGGGGAGAAACCTGACAAGGGAGTACCTCTTGGTTTCTCAGTTGGGTTTGGTTGTTACATTGGCCTTGCTGTGACTTTCTGGGGTGGAAAGTTTTCATGGTGGGGATAATTTTCACATACATAGATTATTTTAAATGTAATTTATTTTAATTTCCATTAATTCTTTGTTTTGGGGGTTTCCAAAGGTTTTATGGAGAATATTTGAGTTTTAATGAATTGGGTCAAACCGTGAACCCAATTCCAGATTTAAAAATAAATTTTATTTCATTTATTTCATTTTCATTTTTTAATATTTTTCACTCATTCAAACTCCTAAATGTCTTCCCCTGATATTGTAACACCTCAATTAAAATTTGGAGCCTTTGGAAATCCATAACCAAGGTTTATATTGGTTTTTATTTAAGGGATTGGGCCTGCCCGAAAGCCCAATTCCAGTTTTAAAAATAATATTTGATTAATTAATAACATATTCATTGTTAAGTATTTTTAGGTGATTTAAAGCCTCAAATGCGCCACTTGAACCTAGTCGCGCGACCAAGATCTCTCTCCCCTCTTTGGAGCTCTTATTCATCACGATTTAGTACTGAACTTATTAGGGTTTCTAAAATCGAGCAGATTTGGAGAGGTAAATTGATCCTTTCATAACTCCTTAAATTTTCATCCTTTTTTCCCCATTTAAGTCCCTACATGACCTAATATGAATCCTTAGAATCTCCATAACAATTTTGGGTACTTGGTGATTCATTATTTGCTAGATTGGGGCCGATTCCTTCAATATATTTCAAGTAAGGGAATTCCTTCTTGGTTCCTTCCATCCTCTTTTAGTTTTATTTCCTTTTTCTTGAAGTTCCTCTTGTCCAGAAGTTGGGGTTCGATCCTAATGTCTGATTTGGTGTCTTCTGGGTAAATTATTGTGGTTTAGGTCTTGATTTATATTCCTTTTGGTGCAACGGTGGTGCGCTTAAGGTTTCGCACCAAGTTTTGAGGGTTTCGACTCAAAAGGGTAGGTGATTCCATGTGTAGCCATTTTATGATGAGTTAGCTTGCATGGATTATTAATTTAGCATGTTTATAATCTTTTTTATGTGCTGTGGAAACATTTTTTATGGATTTGTTTAAACATTTATTTTTTAGTTGCATTATAGCTTGAAATTGGGTACTTTTCATGTGTGAATCTTGGGGTAATGTTTGGGTTTAGTTTATAACATATGAAAGTGATTTATTAGTCTTGAAAGGGGGAGCCAATTCTGGTTTGTTAATTCCTTATTGTCATTTTGGCCTTGAAAGGAGGTTTTTTTAATGAGTTTAAGGTGTAAAAACCTGTTGTACTTCTTGAAGGTGATTTATGAAAATGTGGGTTTTTCATGTGTATCTTTGTGGTACTATTTGATGTATTTTTATAACATTTGGGGGTGGTTTAATAATTGTTTTAGGGCTGAAATATTTTGTTTTGGATTGGTATTGGTATTATTTTGCTTTTAAATGAGGGTTTTGAAATGGGTTTAGTGTGCAAACAATGGTTATACCTCTTGGGTTTGTTTTATAAAAAATTTCAAATGTTTTATTTGGTTAAACAAAGTTGGGAAAGAGTGTATATGTACTGTTTGGGTGAGTGTGTTCACCTAATGTGGGTTTTTGAATGGTAAAGTGGTGATTTGAGATGTTAAACATTTTTAGAATTTTTTTATAAATTGTCGAAATGTTTTACTAAATTGTGTTTTGTGTGCGAAACACGGGTGTGGGATATTTCATGTGAGTTTATTTATAAAATGAATTATGAAGGTGAGAAGGGTATTGTGTGACATGTGTGTGGGCTTATATGTGAGATGAATATCTTGTAATGGTTTTATAAAATTGTTTAATGGATTTTGTGGAAGTGTAAAAGAAATGTGAAAAGTGTTGTAGGCAATTTGGAGTGAGTTTGATTTCAAAATGCATTTGAATGAAAAGTGGAATTTTTGACTTGCGTGATGTACATGGGGATGTTTGGTTAATTTGTGATGTGTAAGTGATATTTTCATGTGATAACTATACTTCTTGGATTTCTGAACTTGTTTGAGCACAAAGGGAAAACCCGAGTATCTAGGTGGGTGGACGTGTACTAGTATGCTAGTGAATCCGTGGGGTTTGGCCTCAGTTTCACTTTGCAAGATTGACTCTTACAACTCTAACTAAACTATGATGATGATGAATGGGGACCACTATGTTATGGGTTTGTTCCCTACTAGTGGCTCGTGCACGAGAATGGATATTTGTGATGGTTACTCTCACCGAGATACGAGGTATCTGGGACCCACAACTAGCTTGTGCCTAGGGGTTATTTCCCATTGATTGTGTTCACTGGATACTTTGTTCTTACCGTCGGTATACGGTATGAGAGACTGAAAAAATCAGTAGCTATGGTATTTATTTTAAATGTTTTTATTCTTTAAATTAGCCCACCTGAAAACTATTTTTATTTAATGTTGCATCTTTTAGAAATTGTAACTAGCATCTCATGTCTTTGAAAACTTGCATGCTTTTCGCCATTATATGTTTATCACATGGAATCTATTAGTGGTGGTATCCTACTGGGCTTTCGCTCACACCCTACTTACACCTTTGGGTGTAAGTAGATTTTCTTATTTTATGTCACAGGTTTGGGTATAGAATTTATGCCATTGATTCACGTTTTTAGTTGTCCATTGGGATGCAGTGTCGTGGAGATAGCGTGAGGAAGGTACCTCTTTCCTTGTGGAGATTCTTGGGCTGTCCTTATTTGTTTATGTACCATTGTAATGGTCTTTAAACATAGTTTTAACTTATGTATTTCAGTTCTGAAATTTTGTAAAGGACGGTTTTAGTTGAAAAATCCAGATTTGTTTTATTGGACTCTTTTGTCGTTTTATGTTTATAAACTCGGGTAAATAATTCCCAATTATCATTTTATGATACCTAGGAACTTGTGCCAGCCTGTGGGGATCGGGAACGCCCTTCGGATCTTTCCATGGACCGGGTCGGGTGCCAATTTTGAAGGCGACCACATTCGGTTCGTGACAGAAACACTAATCACAACAGGAAAACTACATAATCAAGAATAAAATTTCACACTTTAGGCCTTATCATAGGTTTTTCATGGACATTTCTAAAACCCTTATAGTGTGTTCTATGTTTAGACATATCCTTTGTGTTCTTACTAAGGATTTCACATCCTAGTTTCCAAAGGTTGACTATACCTTTCCTCTGACCCCAACTATAATGACCCACACATTATATACATTGTTATTACTTCAAAATTGAATCACACTTATTACAACATATAACAAAACCATGAATGGACTTTATAGGTATAGTGTCTTTAGAAACTGGGAAACATAAACAAATGGTTCATAAATCATCTATACTATCTCAATTTTATTTTATCATATCTATAGTCCCTTTCAGAATATCATACATAATACCCTTCTTCCTGACCTGGGGAAAATAAAACATACAAAAGGTTGAGCTCAAATGCTCCGTAAGGGTAAACAAAATAAATATCAATCATATCATATTCATAAGAACATAACATTTTAAAAATCTTAACCTCGAAAAGAGATCATAATATCATAACATGGGATAAATCATAGTAGTGAAATGAAATCCCAATAATCATAACATAAAACATGAAACTTTGTGGAATACACACATAATCATAGAAAATAATTTCATATTAGTCAAGGATCATTGCCGAGACCATCATAGCAGAAAAATTCCATTACTGAACTGAGTTTATTCCTCATTCCAATCCTGTATCACTGAACCGGATTAACCTGTCATTCCACCCATGTCTATCTCATGAGATATAAATCATTACCCAATGAATGGGAGAGAGATATAGGTCCAACCCATATCATTATGAAACCATTCTTATGTGTTCCACAAAATCATAAATCATAGCATAACCCATGTAATAAAAATGAGATTCTTAAGCATTTTGCCATCATAACATAATCCATATAATATAAAAGGACATCATAAAATTAATTCCTTAATAAAATAATCAAATAAATATAATAATAGGGATTGAAATGGAACCCTATATTATCTTATATGGAAAATAATTTGGATAAAACACTTGAACTCCATTCTTGAGGAAAAAATCATTTCTACTTCAAAAACATTTTTCCTTTCATAACATGTCATACAATTTTAAACTAAAAGAAGTTGATTAAAAATAAACATGAAAACATGTAAAGGGCGCTTCATGGAAATAATTTTCTATGAAATAATAAAAATCAAATCATGTTTTATAAGTTTAAAAAAACATTCTTCTCGTACTTTGTCCAGAAAAGTAAAAAATAACCTCGTATTAAAAACGACAAAATATTCCTTTCATATCTTTTACTAAAACTAACCAATGGGTGAAATTTTATTTAACAAGTTGTAGGAGGATAGATATAATATTAAATATTGAGGAATCTTGGATGTGGATGATAAATATTCACCAGTAAATTCTGAAGTATAAACAATCTCGGATAAAAATGAGATTGCGAGATTTTCCCTTACCTTAGGTCTGATTTGCTTCGTACGTATCTGAACCTCCTATATAATTATTTAAATAATTCCATTGAATTATTATAGAATCATATTCAATTTTTTATATCATATATGTTCATATTCTTATCTTCTTATTAGTAATATTTCATTTCTACTTATTATTCGAGTGTTCATTACTTTATGTTCTTATGCATGTTTTGTCGAATAAATTCTTATTCATCTTTTTAGGTTAATGATGCCTCATTTCGAGAATGGTATTAGTGTAATATATATAATATTTATTCATTAAATTAATTTATATAATCATTATTCATTGAATATCATGAAGAACGAGTCGCATCACATCGTGGAGACGGTAGGCCGTACGCACGCACGAGGGATGAAATCGTTCCCATGATCGTGGAATTGTATTGAAGTGTATGTATACTATTTAAGAATAAATAATAATTTAATATAATCATATATATTTATTATTTACTCCATTATACTCATCCATGTAAGGTGTTGGTGGAAAACAGATTACACCACGGTGTGGAGACGGTATTTCGTACGTACGCACGCGCTGTGATTTCATTTTCCATAGGATGGATAGAAAGTGAAATAGGGTTGTTTCATATTTATAATACCATATCAGTATATTAGTGACACTTATGTTATTACTTCATAATGAAACAACTAAATAAGATGAAGTAGAATAAAAAATAAATTTGAATGAATCGGTAACATATATTACCTCTTCTTCGACACGCCTCTTTAAAACCTCCTCTTAGGGCACTAAAATTGGACTTTGAAGAAGACTAGGACCTCTAGTATGTTTCTAGGGAAGTTTATAAGGGAAATGGGAAGTGGTTGGCCTATCATTAAGTCTCAAAATCGTGTGAGGAGGAGAGGGAGGAGGTGCCTTTTTGTAAGGGAGGAGAGGGGCACCATTGGAAATCTAAAAATGTTAATTTATAATAAAATTAAACCCCACATAAAAACTTCCAAAATTAATAAATTTCAAAGATTAGATGATCTGGGGTTGTAATCTAATCAACCAACAAAATTTAGACATTATTGGAGTTTATTTTAAACATTATCAACTTGATTTATTCTTATATTATCTATTTAATTTTATTTCTGGTAATAATATTCTAAATTTTAAATCTTTATAAATAAATACTTATATGTTTTTAATTTTCCATAATTGTAAACTTTATGACATTTTAGACCATATAAATTTTAATTTATAAATTTTAAATATTTTTGTGATTTTTAAAAAATTTTATAATATGTTATTTTTATAAAATAACAATAGTGTCAATTTTGACACTATTCATTTTTTTGAATTTAAATAATATACATACAAAAGATATGTTATAACTAAAAAATCTAATAGATTAATAACATGTCACATTTATCTATAAAATTAGTGGATTACATTAAATAGTTCATATAATATTTATTTTAATTTTTTTAAAACCATTTATTTGATATTTCAATCAATAAAATAATTTCAACATCACTATTGTGTCATAATTAATGGTAATTATTTAATCCCTAAAAATTATAAATAAATTCAAATGATGTAGATAAGTTTATTATATTTCTGTAGACAATTCATGTTATATGTTTTATGAAGTTTATCACTAAATTAAAATTATTACACTTATTAGATTTAAGATAGTGACATATTGTCACTTTCATTAGTTTTAATAATAATTACATCATATTAATTGTCAAAGGTCCATGAAATTAATCTATTCCAACCATTAGGTGATATTGGTCGACTTTTATTCATCAAATATAATTTTTTCAAGTGTTAGGGTAATTTTACAATCTTATTTTTACCCATAATTAACCGATATACCATTAACTGTAGTAAATAAAAATTACCGTAGTTACTTATCATAATATATAAAAAAATAAAATTAAACTATTAACATAATTTGGACCCAATGAATACAAATATAGAATCCATTTTTCAAAATTCAAAACAAATAATTTGCAGTAATTAATTTAAAATTAATCTTGTTGTTAAGCAAACGGGTTTTAAAAGATAAAACATTGCCAAAGATTGAAATGTTTGTACCTATGAATTCAACGTAAAATTAATGGTAATTACATAAATTATATTAAATGGTAAAAATTTATTCTATTAGTTATTGAAATCAATTAAATATTATAATTTAACCATATAAATTATTGCGATGAAAAAAGTTGTTTTTAAATAAAATATAGCGTGTTTTTACTATTCATTAAAATATGAAAGTTATCAGAATAATATGAAAATTTTATCCAAAGTAAATTTTTATATCATGATTCCAAAAAAGAATTTTATTTTGTAAAATTGAACTTATAAACATGTCAAAAACAAGATTTAATGTCGCTGCTCCATCAAAAGGCGGCAAAACTGCATTTTTTAAAAAAATCATTATTTACCCGAAATATTTATTTTGTTCTCATTCCATGTTATAGAAAATGTGTAAGATAAATAATAATGTTATAAAATTCAAAATTTAGCTAATAATATTCATAATGGCTAGTCATTAATAATATTATAATAATATATCGATGTTTCATGAAACTCGGTATTGTGTACTACACACGCTATCGAGGAAGGTTGCGATTGCGTGTTACGCAAGCCAAGCCAGTGTTGTGTGTCATGAAAGATTCCTTTGGTGTTTCATATAACATAAGACACACACACACACACACACACACACATATATATATATATATATACTTCTCATAAACTATCTGGGTGTTACAGTCATTGATAACATTTTTTTATTTTTTATGCATATTGTGACACTATGTGTTATATGGGAGTACACAATAATGTTAGGGAAAAATTCATATGTTTTACCATTGGGGAGATAGAGGGGTGACACATGGTTTCCTGGATAATGCTGAGGCTCTTTTCATGATTTGGGTCACATGTCGATGGGATTTTTTGGGTCAAGATTGGAAAGTCTCTAAGGAATCACGATGTCTTACATCTTTTCGGAGAAATATTGTATTTCCTTTAGTGTCCACGAGTAGACCCCATATCCTCCCCTTTTATTTCCTTTGTTTTATTTTACAAAGGATTAGGGGTTGCAAGTTGTCTTAGATGTTGTTATGGAAATTCATCCTTCCCATCAACGATGTTTCAAAAGATCATTATGACTGTTATGGGCCTACACCTTTTGAAATATTTCCCCCTATTTTCTATGGTTTTTTGATTGGGTTGTCATGAGATTGATAGTGATAGAGAACATGGCCCGAGGGAGCAGATTTGACTACAGATTCATGCTCACTCGTTGTTCATAAAGTCTTTATAAGAACAGGAACATTTATTGATGGTGGTTCCCTGGGGTCTATAGAAAATTATGTGCTTCTTGGGGAGTCTTCATGTTACCCTATGATGGTCACACAATCATGAGACCCTTGGATGATAAAGTGATCCATAGGTCTCCACCACTTTATCATTCCATTTCATTTGTGAGTAAAATTAATTACCATATTCAATTATTCCTTCCTTTTTTGGTTTTTATATTTCTCATTCTGCGGGAATTAACAAATTCCCCCTCAAGAGTGATTCCTACAGGGACAAGGGATCGGTTACATGGAAAGAAAATGCATTTCTATGTCTATAACAATGTGTGAATTGGTGTCTTGGGTTATGTTTGGTCTACCTAGAGACATTTGGTATTCTCCAAAAATCCATATATATATGTGGGAGGTGGAGGGAAATTCCATTTTCCAGTCACCACTTCAGAACATCACTCTCACTTGTTTCCTCATTTGTATACTTTCATCACAAGACCATTTCAGAAACCCTGACCATGATCCATGTTCATGAGCCTTTTTTGTGAATCCATTCTTCTATAGATCTTATGCAAGACTATTTCTTTCCAAATTACCTAACAGATTGATCAAAAAACAATTTTTTTGTTTGTTTCTTGAACTTTCGCTTCCATTCTTCTTGGGGTTTTTGTGGGATTCTCCAGTTTGATCATATGATCGACGAGATTCATGTTACCATGTTCATATCATATGATCGCTAGTCTTCTAAGGGTTTATGCGATTTTGTGACGATTTATGGGGGCTATGTTACCCATGAGTTCTATATGGGTTAGTCATTTCATAAAATCCATACATAATTCTTTAATCCCTTGAAAATTCATGTGATGTGCCAGATACTACCAAAACCTTTATGTTTTTATTCATTATAAGATTTGTTTATCTGTTGGACATTTTCCACTTACATTTTCTTAGATGGATTCTAGATCTCATAAATCTTCTGTTGCATCCAATAAAAGGGATATGACCTCTACAAATCGTAATACTGACCACCTAAATTGCGTGGGTTTGAATAATGATTCTTTGAAGAAGTTCATATCTTCTGTTCTACATGATTATCCTTGAACCTAGTGAATACCTCTTTATGTGTTTGGTTTTCTAGATGATGCCATAATTACTACTTTAGTCATCAATTAGTCATCTTTCTAGATATCAACTTCTCATGAATTTTTTTAAATGAATATTGATGAGGACGGCCAGATGGTTATAGATCAAACCTAGGGTTTTTTTACATATTAGAAAACCCTCCTCAATGACTGGATGGTCATGAATTTTCCCATAAACCTATCTCTCAGAGTTATTCAAGTATTGTATTCTTAGTATATGAATAATCATAGTGGTGTATGGTACTTGAGGTGGGATCTTTGTCCTAACAAAAACTTTTTAGATGAATGGGAATCACCATTATTGGTGAGGAAAAGATGTTTGGAGTTTTCTAATGATCTGTGCATGTTTCATCTTTATGAAGTCATGTGGATATTTCAAATTATCATTCTCCATAAGACTAATCTTATTTGTGAAATGATTATCCATTGGTTTATTGGGATCAAAACATTCCATTTGACCTACTGCATGGTGGGTATGAGATTTTGGTATATCCATCATCTAGGTGGTATCCCCCCCTCTTGGATAGATGTATGATGAATTCATTCTTGCATCAGATGTCTGGTATGATCCTTTGTAGACCCAAGTTTTTTTGATGTATAATCTTGTTATTGTGAAGGTGAAATTTAAGAATGATCTTATTATGCACTCGATCATTTCATTCATGGACTAGTTTGATTTTTCCCCTATTGCAGTGGGGTTAGGCCGACTAAGATATTCCCTCGTCGATGTCTCTCTCAGTAGGTATTTAATAGTGATAAATTATATTGGACCATTATAGAAGATTTGGATTATACCTTCTTATAATATTGTGTAAAACAAGATTTTTCTTTGGTTATTAGGCTAATACGTTTTCAAAACATGTTTCTGCATGGGTGGTTTTTCTCATTGGGGGCCGCTTGCTCAGGTATCTATGTTAGAACATTGATAATGGAAGCATGACTTGCAGAAGGGAAACACCTCAACTTGTAAGTATCATTCTTTACATGAATCTACCAAAATATGGGCCATATTCAATGAGGTGTAAATCCTTACAGGATTAGTGGTCCTCTCCAATTCTCTTTTGGATTGATAGGGGATCATTTCCATTTTTATGGTAACTACAACGCTTCTAGGATCACGAACACCATATCCCATCCTATATTTAAGAACATATATGGGGTCAGGGATATATCTCTGAGCACTATCGGGGTTATCAATACACCACTTCCACCTGATACCTTTGATTTTACCCCCTATCATGCATTTTTTGGGTAAATAACTGATGATAGAAATGAATCCCTTGATTAAATGCCATATATGATCTCTCTACGGGATGGGATTCATGTAACTAAGGTGGACGAGCTGTTTATTTTCAAACCTTATACACATTGTAAATTCAACCTTTAGTTGGGATACATTCAAATGGTCTCCCCTCTTCCTTTGGTGTTCATTATAGGTTAAAAAATCCTAGATTCATTCACCAAATTTTAAATATATTATATGTGAAGATACAGAAGCCAAGATCATACGTCCACACATTGATTCTTCTGCATTTCATAACTGGAATTTTTCCTAGGCAAGGGTAGCAACTTATATAGGTGGTGTTCTTGGCCAGATGGAGTATCATGTTGATAGGCCTTCCACCTCGCCAACCCCTTTATATATGGAGGTGATATAATTGATGGAATACTCGAGCGGAACATCAAGGAAGTGACCTCTTTCAAACAATGACTATCCTGATAGTATATTTGATTTCATTGGAGAGATAAATCCTCTAGAATAGATTATATATAATAAACATATTTATAAGAGGTATTATGGTGTTTCCTCTCCTATTTTTTTCATTAGATCAACTACTTAGTCATCCTTCATCAATGCCTACTCCATCAGTTGTAGAGGCTCAAGTGAAATATCGGCAGATCTGGAATCATATTCACTCCATGATCACTGAGACCCCTTATAATTATTTCATTTACAAATGGGGATGCCTTCACTGACCACATGGAATTTGGTTTTGACCAATAACCTATGATGAAAATTTTGGAGAAATTGATTTGACTTGGCGAGATCTGGCAACAAGTGAATAGGATTTGCATGACCTAGTGGATGAAGCACCCCTTTCTTGAAATATGAGGAAGATTTATAAGGAATTAGAGTAGGATCATATGTATATATTTGAACTAAAATATCTAATGGATGCATGGGCCATGAAAATAGGGAGATGTAATGAGATTAGTTCATGTTTGAAGTTTATTTGTTCAACATCCTCATCCTCATTGGATGCTACATAGAAGAGGGTTAAAAATTTGACTAATTTCGTTAAAGACTCTTTATTGTAGAGTAGAATTTGAAGAGGTGGGGAGAGTGTCACTCCAACATTCCATTGATGATTCCCATTATTCACATGAAGATTTAGCTAGTGAATTTGATCAACTTCTGTCATAGATTTACGTTTTTAATGCATTTAATTTTTTACAAGACTTCAGGGAGTCTCTAAATTGTAGTGATTAATCCCCCTTTTTCATACTATAAATGAATTAATTTTATAATCATTTAACTTTACCATTCAATTTCAATCATCTATGATATGAATGAAATTTCCTTTCTCCGATATTATGTGAATTTCTAAAGATACACATATTTTGTGTAATATCAAGGGATTTTGAATGTCTGGATTTTGAATATTCGTTTTAGGAAGCACTCAAGAATTACCACAAACATGACGTTCCCTACTGATAAATATATGTTAGTTATCCTGAGATCACCTGATTTACAAAAGGATAATTGGGAAGAATATTTGTCCTAGAGGGGGAGTGATTTAATATTTTATAAAGTGGATAGGCTTGGAGAGCCTAGAATAATTATTCCAAGACCATATAATGGTCCTACCAAGATTTTAAAAGATGAATTATTGTCATGATATAGTTTATGGTATTTTTTCCTAGACCTCATATTTCTTTAGTTTAGGGTCTTTTATCTCGTAATCCATCCTTCTTTAGTTTATGTTATTTTAGATCAGAACATATATTTATTTAGTTTAGGATCTTTTATCCTTTACATGATATTGATTCAGTTTAAGGTCTATTATCTCAAACCTCATATTTCATTAGTTTAAGGTCTTTTATATCAGACCTCACATTTCTTTAGGTTAATGTATTTTATCTCAGACCTCATATTGATTTATTTTAAGGTAATTTAGCTCGGAACTCACATTTATTTAGTTTTTATTCTTTTAACTCAAACCTTGTATCACATTAGTTTTGGGTATATAACTCGTACCACATATTTCTTCAGCTTAATGTTTTTTAGCTCGGACTTTATATTGATTTAGTTTATGGTTATTTTTCATAGACATATTATTTCTTTAGTTTAAGTTATTTTATCTTGGACCTGATTAATGATCATGGGATATGGTGGAGGCATGCGAGAAATGCCTCAGGACACTCTAAGGTGTTGGGTACTACTGTGATGTTTTAAGGGCTCACAATGATCATAAATCCTTTTTAAAGAGTGACACATTTCCTTGTCTTCCATCGCCGCATATTCACGATCCATGGGCATGTATGCATAGTCAATGAAAGGGTACCCTAATCTAGGAATGTTTTTTCAAGTTCTATGAATTATTTATGGTGGTAATATTAGTTGGGGAGAAATACTAGGGATGCTAGGCCTACCTAGACATTTGGAATATTGGTGATGTAAATAATAACCCAAAAGGTTGAGTATCTGAATATGATATTGTGTAAATATTCATGGTATGTCACATGATGTTTTGAGATTCTAAGTTCATCCATGGTGTTTCTAAGGCTCACAAGGATTGGAGAATTTTTCTGACATGGTGGATATGGCTATAGTTTTTGGGTCAAGGCGATAATGATTCTATAGTATGCCAAGAAAAAGTTGATCTCCAATTCTATTTGAGGTAAATGAAATATTTTTTAGGACTGAAACATCCATATGATGAGGTTGGGTATGGAAGGGAAGATATTAAAGAAGGTTATGTAACCCTAGGGAAATTCTTCTCTTTATTGTGAAGATCGTTCTCTATGTCGTTGGGTTTTTAATCGCACGGTGTGAGCCACCAAAGGCTAGGGAATATGGTGTTACAATTTTTCATTGAGAGAGGGTTTGAAAAACCGTGATGTAACATCAATGATATCAAATATACATTGATATTTTTGTGTGAACATTGTATGTAACAGCCTAAAGTAATCGATTTAAGAGAATGATGTGAGAGAGTCATACTTGGAGAGGTTCAGATTACACTAAGTTGTTGAGTTCTTCCACAGTGGTGTTAAGGATCATGAGGATTGGAAGAAACTTTTTTAGAGTGAGGCATTTGGTTGATGGCCATAGGTTCGTATAGAATATCCATGGGAATGTATGTATAATCATGAAAAGTGTCCTTGAATCTATGTATTCTTTACATGGGGTAGGTAAGGTTATGGTGAACTGAAGAACCCAAAATCATGAAGTGTAATTTGTGGAATGTGAAATAGACAAGAATGGTTTGAGTACCCTAAATGTTTTTCCATTGCATAGAGAAGTTTTTATCATGTTGAGGAGATTTGGAAAACAACTACTATAACATTTTCTTGAACTAGGGGATCCAACGAACATATCATGGATTTTACTAGGGTTTTTGGGTAGATATTATGCATGATATACCTTATTTATTTGCACCCCAATTTTTTTCTTAATCTCAAGAAATGAAGTGTTTAGTGAGTGAAAAATTTTCCTTTTTTAGGAATCCCTTTGAGGGGTTTCAACCTAATAAGTTTTTGTCTCTTTCACTAGCAGTTTAAGTTCTTGCGATGTTGACCAATATAGGCTAGAGCATCAGGTCATACAAAATTAACCAATGTGAGGGTATTTTAATGTATTAGAACCCATGGAAATGATATGGATAATGATAAACAATTTCCCAATTAGGCTACCTAGGGTTATGATTTCCTCATCTTCCTTCTGAGCAGGGTTTTGAAATGTTTTAAATCACGACATTAGGTTCTTAGGTAATGAGTAATGATATGGAATAGTTTTATTGAGATAGTTTCAAATCACACTAGGGTGTTGAGTTATTCCACTGTTGTTTTACGGATCACAAGGATTAGAATGTATTTTTTTAGAGTGACAGATCTGGTTGATGACTACAAACATATATGCAAGAGCCATGGGTATGTATGCATAATCAAGAAAGGCATTTTTGAAGCTTGATACCCTTTTCCATGGTCTATAAAAGGCTTTTGTAATGAGAGGTACTCGAGAAATATGTATGGTTTATGGATTGAGATTATTTAAAAGGATGATGGATGTACCCCATATATAGGTTTATCTGAGTAAGATTCTTATGGTTCGTTGATAAGGAATGAAATATGGGTGGTGTTGTGTACATTTTACCATCATGTAAGGGGAATGTATTTGATTATGGGTATTTTAATAGTCATGCACTAAATAAGAGTTCCATGCAATTTATTTTCATTTGGTAAGGTCATTTTTCATGCAACATAATGTCATTCCATATAGACATGTTCTGTGTATTTTATTATCATATGTTAAGGATGTTTTCCGTGAAATTTAATGTCGTGTGGTAAGGACTTGGTCTAGGATGGTTTAACATTTTACAGAGAAGGGTTGGATCCCCAAAAGTGAAATGGATCTATCACAGCTATTACCATGAACTCATGGGTGTTACTACAAAGCCAATGGTGGTAGGAAACAAGTAAAATGGAGTCTTTTATGAAGTTCCTTGTGTATGTCTAACTCGTATGCAAAGAGGGGGGATATTTTTATTTATGTATTTTGAATTGAACTAGAGATAGAAATTTTTTCATCACTACATATCCTATGAGGATAAGAATCATTTCACAAATAGTTCTAGAATGATAAACTCCCTCTTTTTAGGTCGCTCCTTTACAGTGAAGAGGTAATTATTTCAATTGATTTTTATACCTTGGATGGGGTTTATAAATCCAGGTATCACTATGTATCATGTGATGACATGAGTCATTAGACACATAGTTTTTAAGGAACCATTCAGTTTAACGTCATGAGGAAAATATGAAAAATATACCAATGTTAAAGAGTGGTGGAGTTATGGTTTATCCCAAGGGTGGAAGTCTCGGCATCGCCACATATCTCATGAAGATGAGAAACATGCCGCACGTAGTTCATGAGGAATTGTGATGTTTTATGTCATGAGGAAATAATGTATGCTTTTACTTTTAGGGTCATTCGTTTAGGACCCTTAAGAACATGGTGTGTACTTTCATGTCTTGATCGTGTGGGGAAGCCTTTATTGGAATTCTGATGCTCAAGTGTGTTATTATCTGTGTGAGATACAAGTAAAAACAGGGATTTATCTCACACTAAAAATGTATGTGAGGGTAAAATAGAGGAATTTTATATCTTGTAGTAGTTGGAAAAAGATATAGGATTGAGGCTTCCCTATATATCTCATTGAAAAATTAGAATCAATCCATACGTAGTTCTAAATGGTTTGCCCAGTTTAATGTTGTGAGATAAGTAAATGGATCAAATGATACAAAGAAAAAGAAAAACTATGGATCCATACATAATTAGGTCATAAGGTAAGGAGAAAGGTGACCTAATGTGAAAGAACATTGTCGCTATCCCCAAAACCAAGGGTCAGGGTTTCAATACATATCTTGTGGTGGCTGGAATCAGGATATGCATAGTTCTAAATGAGTAACCTTTGAGTTTATCCTTATGTGGATAGGAAGGATGCACCATCAGGAAGGAGTGGAGGTGTTGAGGATGGGCCCAATTTTGAATGGTTGGGAATCACTACATATCTTGTGTGGATGATAATCAATCCATAATTTTTTAAGAAGAACCATGTAGTTTAACGACATGTGGTGAGGGCCTCTTGAATGCATTTTAAGGTCTCTCATTCAAGATCAAGGTAAGTCTGTCAAGTGCTACTATTACTTGTTTCTGTGGGGAAGACTTTACCATAACTCTTAATACAATGTGATCCATGATCTATGTGAGAAATAAATAATTGGAAGGGGTAACTTCCACTAATAATAGGCATTTAAGAGAATAAAATGGGAATTGAGTATCATGTGGTGGATAGACTAGGATATAATATTGAGGGGTCCCTAAGTGTATCATTATAAATGAGAATCAATATATATATGTAGTTATTAATGTTCCATGTAGTTTAGTGTGATGTAGAAAGGATTTCTATCAAGCAGTTCAACATCATGCGTTAAAGGTGATTTTGAATAGTTTAACAACATTTAACCATGTTGAATGATAGGATTTACACTGATGTAGACACCCTTGTTCCAATAGATTTGAAATTTATTTCCTGAGGAAGAATGATTTAATGGGCTATGTGATGCATTCCCCATCCATCAAGTCCAATAAGTAATCCTATTTGTGATAGTCCTTATGTATGAAGTAATGTCCCTCCCATTGGGGTTCCATCTTTGATGGATTCTTACCTGGAATCATTGGGGTTCTGAGGACTAACACCAGCTCCCCTTGGAGGAATGAGAAGAGGTGAAATTTTTTATTAAGGCCCATGAAATCTGATTCTAGTAGTCCTCAAGGTTGTGAAATGTGTGAAAAATATTCACGTTGATCAATTATAATTCATCTAGGCATGATTGTGATTTATTATCAATTAAAATTTGTCTACAGATAGCTATTCACGTCGAGGGAAGTTGGAATTCTTTAGGTAACACTACCTCAATCACATTAACCAATTATTATGGTGTTGCTTGTGTAGCAATATTTGTGGTGGTATGGTATTCTCATAGATCATGTATAAGAATTTTTGTAAAATACGTATTATTCTTGTTCACCATATTTTAGAGTATATTCAACAGACCCGTATTGAAGGCCTTTATCGGTCCATTTTCCACTACAAGTTAGAGATATGAGTGATGGGAATCGATGTTGTACTCTTGATAGAGTTTCTTAAACTCTATGAAATAGATTTTTATGTCATTTTCTATCAATATTGTGAAACGGACCCCAAACCTAGTGATGATATGGTACTTAATGAATTTTATGATGTTCTTTATCCTGAATTCCTTGAGTGGTATTGCCTAAACTAATTTGCAAAATAAGTTAGTAATAATAAGGATGTAATGAAACATCATAGTTTTCATTAGGTGATATGTCCCCATGATAACCATTCCCCAAATGGAAATTGACTAAGAATATTTAGTTGTGTTTAGTAATAATGGGGGTTTATGGACAATGTTTGCATGGATTTAGAAAACATGAAATTTCATGGTGAATTCCATGAAATCATATATCATGGTTTCTCAGAAATATCCCAACCTCTTGATTTGATAGGAGATCCTAGTCCCAAATTCATGAAAATCTAAAGATCCAACATCGACTTCATCCATGATGGCATAAATCTACCCTTCGTCAATGTATCTGAGGAGGATCGCATCAAATCAATGCTTATAAAGGGTCTTCATCTCATTAGGGACATCCGATAGCATAAAGTTCGCTGCATGGAACCAAATCCATTCCCTTCTATCTATATCTTTTGGGAGAGTCCAATTTGGAATATAGTGAATTATGGTCTCCATTTATCTAGAGGTGGTCCTTGGCGAATCTTGTCATGGGGTCATTTTGACCAGATTGACTTCATCTTTATCATTGATGATAATCATCAAGACCATTACTTGATGTGCGATATAAAAGATCACATCTTCCCCATGATGTTTAGCTAGGGTGGTGGTTGCATTGGCCATTGAGTCTGCATGAGCATTATGTGATTGGGTAACATTATGAAATGTGGTCTCAAAAGGGAACTATGAAATTAGTCCCATGATGTAGCAAATGATAGGGTCCAGTTCTACCTTTATGATGTATATTCCCCATTGATTATCTTTATCACTAACTCTGAATTCCTTTTGATGTTTATGTGGTCTTTTTTTAGATTTAAGGATTATTACAACCTATAAATGAGGGCTTGGTATTACACCTTTTTATTTTTGAAACATTCAGATAGTGAGAAAGAGTAGGGAAAACAACTTTTTAGGAGATAAAAATACAACCCATATTCCCACCCGATTAAACTTCATGTTTTCCATCCTTGTATTGATAGATCATAAGAAGGTGTCATCTAAATAAATCTCCCCTATTTGGGGAGTTTCATGGGAATAGAGGACCTCATCATCTATAATCTCATTATCTTATAGTGAATTTTCCAGGGTCGGGTGTGCTGCATGGAAATCAGCTGGGACTTTCCCATCCACAGATTCATGTGATACAAATTGAATTTCATATTGCTAATGAATGACTGCCCATTGAGCCAAGCACCCAATCAACATTGGATGAAGAAGGATGTACATGAGTGGATAGATATGAAAGACATATTGTTCTTCGTGGTGATACATGTAATGACCTATATATTTCACCATGAAGACAAGTGAAAAGAATTTCTTCTCAACATCAGATAATTGGATTTCATAACCTAGAATAGTATGGATGAGGTAGTAGAGTCTATTCTCACTTAATGCATCATTATTTTGTGTGGGGAGGGTGCCCAATGAGAATTCCATGGGGCCACATATAATATAAGTTTACTCGCATCCACTCGAGGCATTAGAACTCGTGGATTGATGATGTACTGCTTGATACATTCAAAGGATTCTTGGAAATCATTATCTCACTGATAGGTGTTTCCCTTCTTCATTATCCTTGTGAAGGGGACATATTTTCTATCCAGAATAGCAATTAATAGCTGAATTTATGTGAGGTTCCCTTGGATCCCCCACAACTCTTTGAAATTTATAGGGGTGACATTGCTAAGATAGAACAACTCTTTCCTGGGTCGACCATAATGTTGTAGAGGAGTATCATAAATCCAAGAAACTTCCCTGATTTTACCTCGAATGCACTTTTCTGGTGATTGAACATTAGATTGTGTTACCATATCTTGTCAAAAACTCTTAGGTCAATGTGATATTCACATTTTTGTTATGATTTTATAACCAATTCTTCAATATAAAATGTAACGCCCCGACCCTAGTTACCCAGAGTCGGTGCATTATTACATAACATTGGCATGATCATGAGAAAGATCAAGACTCGAAAGACCGATTAGTTTAGTAGCCTTGGAATAACTAGATACATCCATAAATTTTTACATTACATCATAAAAAAAAACATCTTGTCTTCATATCCCCTCATACTATCCCTGCAGGTCATTCATAAATTACTTCATCATAATCCTGAAAAAAAAAACATTGAAAGGGGTGAGCTCGGATGCTCAGTAAGGATAACATTATAGCAGAAGCTTTCATAAATAATCATAAACACTTAAGGCAATTTATAACTAAAACAAAAGCCTTTGAAACTTGAACTTTCAACATGGTATGGCATAAATAAAATGAAATAATGCCATTTACTTACTCACATGGATATTCTAATAGTCGAATGATCACATGCAATATCAATAACCACTTTCATAATGATGGAATGCATAATGCCAGACTATCATAACCACATAGCCAAGGCCTCGTGCCAAGACTACAAATAAGATTTTTCCAAGGCCTTGTGCCAAGACACTAGTTTGTCTCATGAGACCTACCGATGCATCGAGGAGCTATAGCGGGCTCCACCCGTCACTTATTAAGTCCAATTCATTCCTCATATGAACAGGTTTAAACATAACATAAACATTCATATTAAAACTAGCATACGAAATGTCAATACTTCTACCACAAACCATGAATGGTATAAAAATAGCACATCCATAGTCAAACATAACTCATTCGATACAATATGGAAGATTGTATTGTATCACATTAACCTCAATCAAGAATAATGAAGGATGTTGACATAGATGAAAATAATCATCAAAACTATTTGAGAGAAATATCCCCCTTTTTCTTGAAATCATTTAAAAGTCACACTATTTGTCAAGAAGCCATTTAAAAATAGATTTTTGAATCAAAGTGTCCCATACCACTTTGAAACTTTTTAAAAGGATTTTTAATTTCTAAACTTTAATGTCCATATAAATAAATCCCTAAAACCATTTTTAAAACATGGACATTAATGAGAAAGATTTAGATGAATAAGTCTTTAAAACATTTAAAAATGGTATTTTAGTTAGAGATTCTAACCAAAAGAGAGACACTTGAATGAAAATAATTGAGGTAATCAAAACTTTGTAATATCATTAGAATAAATGGAATTCATGACATACTATGTCAAAGTACATTATATACACCACATAAAAGTGATTTGGTGTATATCAACAAAGAAGTCTCAATGGAATGTAAGTTGAGATTAAATCTCTCATAAAGGCCATATCCTTAGGTTAAGGATAAATCAACAACATAATTATGTGTGAAAAATATAAATACACTAAATATGATTGGATATTCAGTGTAAAAGAATCAAAGTATATTCAGACATATTCCTGTAAAAACAACACCAACGAATTGGATGTTTAACTCAACAAATGGTGAAAGAGTTAAAATTACTCTTATAAAATTTATATCAATGACTTGAGAATTTTCAATGGAGTGATTATGTGTATCAAAAGTATATACACAGGAAGGGGAGTGGAAATTATGACATAATCAAATGAATAGTGATTCCACACATAATCTTGGGGTAATATAATCAATGAAATATGCGTAAAGCCAAATGAGTGGAAATTGAAATCTCAAATTCCCTTATTGATTAGGTAACTTAAGAAACAAACACCCATGAAAGAAATATCATACCATGATGATGTAAATACCCATAAAATAAATTATATTACACAATGAATACAATCATGGGTAGTACACATACACCACATGCAATAATTAAGTGGTGATCAATGGAATTCTCACGGAATTAAAAGTGAGAAAAGAAACCCCTTACCACGTTAATCAACTGAGTCGCATGGCCAAAAGTTAATAACCACCAAATGATTTACAGAATAACATGAATATAAAGTGAATCATGGAAGTACACAATACACCACTTTCAATAATTTAGTAGCGAACAATGGAAATCTCACGGAATTGAAAGTGAGATAAGAGAATCCCTTACTTTGTACTTTTTCCTTGGTCGATGGTAGGTTTACCTCCTGTATAATGGTGAAATAATTGTTATTGAATAATACAAGAATCAGTTACTTTAATATGATATCATATATGATCTTTTAACATTGATTTGTTAATAATATCTTAGAATTATCGTCATTTCAGGTGTTAACGGGTTCATTTTACTTTATATTCTTTGTTATGTGAGCCATATTCGTTATTAATGGGATGTATATTATTCATATCCAGAATGGTATCAAGTCCTTAAACATCATTTTTAAATCATCAAATGATAATTATACTTGAATGGATACGATGGAAAATGAATCTCATCGCGTTCGTGGAGACGGTAGTCCGTACGTACGCATGAATGCTACTTCCATTTAATTTTTATTTTAAAAGAATCGAATCCAAATGATACATAGGTATATTACTATTCCAGTAAAATATAATATTTTATATATGTTACTTAAGTTCATTAACACCATCCTTTATACGTTCCATGTGTGGTATGAACGAGTCATATCACTTTAAGGGGGCGGTAGTCCGCACTTCCTCAAATGAAATTATCGTATGTATATACAACATGAAACGAATAATTGTATGAAATACAATGGAATTACAGAAGCTTATATATAAAATATATATCATTAATATCATATTTAATTACAGTTCCATCCTAATGGCCACCATGAGAGGCGGTAAGATGTATTTGAACAATCATCGTTTCGTGAGGCGTTAGTTTGCCATCCACAGAAACATTATGTTCATCATCCATTAGATGGATTTGTGTGAATGTGTAGTTCTAATCCTTCTTATAACAACATCCTAGTATATTTTGGATACTGGTGTTGTTACAAAAGAAAGGAAATAAAAAGAGTTTGGGGGTTGGAGAAGCAAAATAATTGAAAATAATTTAAGAGAAAATGTTACCTTTAATTTAGGTAACTCACTTTGGTTGGAACCAAAGGACTTATTGAAATGCTTTCTGCCTAAGGGGAAGCTTCAAGGATGAGGAGAGGGATGTGGGGAGCTTAGTTGGGCAGAGTTTGGGCGAGCCAAGTGGCTTGAGAGGTGTGAGGAATGAGTAGAAGTGGTCTCCTTTTATAAGGGAGAGGAGGGGCTCTTTAGGAAAGAGTGAAAGTATTACTTTATAATATAATTATGTTCGGTTTATAATGGTCCAAAAATCATTGAGGTCGAATATAAGATGACTCATATTCTAAATAACATCAACCAATAAGAATTGGACAGGTTTTAGATAATATTCTAATCATTATAATCTTATTTATTTAAATGATTTATTAATGAGGTAAACATTGCATCATTATTGTGTCATTAATAATTTAAAATATTTGATGTCTAAAAATTATAAATAAAATATCATTATGTAGGAAATCGTTTTAGATTTCTAATGAATATTTATAATCGAAAATCCAACATGTATAACCCTATGTAAAAATTGTTCTTTTAAAAGATGTAAGCTTATTCCATTTTTGTATTCATTTTAACTTAATAAAAATAAAGTGTCATTATCACTTGCAATTGGATCAATGGGGTCCCAAAATTGACCCAAAGATGCCCATGGTCTACCATGTATCAACCAATAGGGTTAAGACACGTTTTAGGGTAATTTAGTATTATTATAATATTATTTTTTAACCCTTATTTACCGGATTTACCCTTAACCATGGTAAATAAAATATTTACCGCAGTAATTATTCAAAATGTCTAAAAATAAAAGTTACCTATTTACACAATTTGAACATCCTGATTCCAAATATGGAATCCATTTTTCTAAATTCAAAACACAGAAGTGGCAGAAATTAATTTAAAATTAATTTCCGCTGTCAAAACAAAAAGCGTGTTTTTAAGAGATAATAACTATCAAAAGATTGACATTTGTTTATGTTCGGTTTAATTGTAAAATTATGTCCAATGACCAAAATTATATTAAATGGTAAAAATATATTCTAAATATACTTTAAAACCACTCAAATTCATAATTTATCACTATTAATTATTTTGATTAAAAAAGTTGTTTTTAATTAAAATTTAGTAATTTTTACTATTCATCAAAATATGAAAGTTATCCGAAAAGTACCAAAATTTCACCTTAGGCTAAATTTGATATTCCGAATCCAAAAATAAAGTCCATTTTAAAATATAAAATATATATAATTTCAAAAAATTAAGTATTACTATTCATAACGGCTAGTTTGATCGGTTGTGGTGTGTGTTAAAACTCGAAGTTGCGTACAACACACGCTACTGTTTTATTCAAAGGAAAGCATACCGTGGAAGCTTGGGATGTTTTATTTTAAATTTTTTGATGTCCCCATTTAGTCAAAAAGTTTAAAATATTTTTTTTAAAAAGGGTTCACTATTAAAAGTTGGTAAAACTACAATACTGAAGATGAATTTGTTCTTTACATTATGTCTAAGAAACTCATAATATGGATTCTAAAATTATAAGGATTATATAAAGTTTAAAATTTAGTTAATAATATTCATAACCTTTTTTGAACGGCTTGTTTGGTAAGTCATGGTGCGCTTGAACTCGGTGTTGCGTGTAGTGCAAGTTATTGAATTATTTTGAAGAAATAACACACTATGAAATCTTGGGGTGTTACATTCTCCCCTCCTTCAATAAATTGCGTCCTCGCAATTTGAAATTGTTCTTCGAAAATAAAAGGTTGAAAATAGAAAATATATTTGTGGGAAAACCCACATCGGAAATTGGTTTACTAAAATTTAGTCTTAATATGAGGAAAAGAGAAATGAAAGGGTCACCACCAAATTATGATCTCGATTAAAAGAACATTGGTGGCAATTAGAGACATATAATTGGAGGAAAAACGTAAATATTTATAGGTAGTGGTTGAGGTCATCAATCACAAACAAGTATAAAATTGAGGTCCTTAAACTCATCAATCTATGATGATATGAAGTACCATCGGTTCAACAAAATATAGGGTATTGGGATCACACATTTTTGACATTTCAAAATATCTTAGTTGAAATCCCACATCGAAAAATGAATTAATGAGGCCTCTATTTAAAATAAAGAGTGGAAAGTATGAAGATTACCAAAAATAACACATACTAGGGTTCCATGTAGGAAAATATGGATATGGAGGAGAAATCTAACCATCAATTATCTGATGGAGAGTGGTAGAGAACATGGCTATGAAAAGGCCAACAATCCCAAAGCCATAAATTAGTGATGATTTAAGGTACCATTTAGGACAACATTTTTTTTAAAGTTACATTACATAAGGAAGAGGAATTCATTTATGATATTTACTAAGAACATTATAAGATATACTTAAATTTTAAGTAGATTTTCATTCTTTAATAAATTTCCGCCACTAACTCAATTTTTTTTAAACGATGAGTATTCAAGAAGACTTGGTCACACTGGAAGAGCTAGAATAAACTTCTATAGAATCACATGATCCATGCAGGATAAACCATATATTTACATTGTCTTTGAAGATTAATCAAAACCAAAATGGTTAGTGAATGATCTAATGATCCCCCAAAAGGATATTCATTGAGATAAATATGAACTAATCTTAATTTCTAAAATTAAACCAACAATACCCCAAAGTTAAATAGATACCATTCAATAACCAATTTTCCTTAAAATACTTTAATATAATCCAAACTAATATTGAAACCCAAAACATAGAAGAATTTGATTATGTAGTCTCCCATGTTACATTGTATTTCCAAATGACATCAAATACTCTTAAAGTCACATACTTAAAAGTAATTAACATCATCACATATTCTCTGTTATAGGTTAATCATTTCCATAAATAACCCAAATCACTATAAATCAACAATAAAAATGTAGATAAAAATCCACCATTACTCTACAAATGAAACCTCATTGTATTCTATTTTCCTTGGGCATATAGTGTTCCTAACAAAACGAACATCTTCCAAAATAACATTTATCACTTAATCACCAAATCATTTTCCTATACCAAGGGTATTCATTTGATAAGACATAAGAACCCAAATCATCTTATTATTGATCAATAAAATCATTTAACAAAAAAAATAGTCATACTAACCAGGGACTTCACGTAGTCCAGTGGTAGGCGATAAATCCCAATCGCACTTTGGTTGTGGGTTCGATTCCCATAGCTTTGTCCGACGCGACGGGTTGTCACACGGTCTACGTGTTGTCCTTTTTCAAAAACTATATTCTATAATATTACAAAAATGAGATAAATTTTTCAAAATAACATAATTTAACCACAAATGTTATATCATACTTTGCATTTTCATCCCAAATTATAATAACTTATCATTTTCTCAAACCCCAATGATCATATAAAACCAAATGGTTATTTATACCTATATCCACAAGAGAAGAGACAATTATTCCTCAAATATCATTCTCACATGGCAAACTGAGGGGTTACAAATACAAGAGAAAATTATTCCAAAGTAAACCCATCAACAAGGAGTGCTAATACTTTTTAAATTTTTCTCCAACCATTTATTTCCGCATAGCTTCTTCTTTGAGCAAGAAAATATCCTATAAAATAGGACATTCACTCGGGTAATGGCCAGGTCCCCAACATTTACGGAAAATGACTGTAAATGGACTCTTGGGACCATTTTTATCTTCTTCCATAGTACTCTTCATTTTTCTTCGGCAATGCTTCACTTTATGTCCTTCCTTCCCGCACGTAAAACATTTCGTTGTCCCATTGAGACACTTTCCTGGGTGTCTCTTTCCACAATTCCTGCATGATGAAAATTGAGGTTTCTTTTCTCCATGGTCTCCATTGCTGGAGATCTTATCATTTATCACCTTTCTCTTCCTTGTTGAGTCTGGGAGTTGGTTAATATATATGTTGTTGATCATATTTTTGGAAAAGTGATTTGGCATAAAGACGATATCTTTTACGCCTATCAACATTCCATTTTGTTGCTCATTCCACCACCGTTCCCACCTTGTACATCATTCTCAAAGTCACTATGACTTCCTTGGAATCTAGCCATTGACTAAAACCAGAAAGCATTGTGTGAGTAATAGTAGTCGTAAAATCATTTAGAGATTAAAATGTCACCATATTCTCAATTTGAAACATATTAGGATTAACCAAGGTCATTTACTCTCATCTTATGTATATATTACTTAAATCGGTTTGTAAAGAAAATGTAAATTATCCTAAGCATATCCCCCGGGAGTGTCGTAACCAAGAGTGCAGCAAGGCCCGTTGTCGTGCACCAGTTCCCGTTCGAGTCTAGCTCAAAGCGGTGTTTTCGGGTTTTACCCCTAGGTACATCCGTGCCAGATCCGCCTCTACCTGCTCGTATCCAGACAGGGATGTATTGCTCGGAAAACTCACAAAATCTCTACAATACCAAAATTCTAGGAAGTTCTTTTATACTAATCCTCAAAGTTCATCTTAGGTCTACGTGCTCTAATCAGAGTTTATGTAAATCTAGCTACCAAGGTTTGTACTAAACTTCCTCTGATACCAACTGTAACGCCCCGACCCTAGTTACCCAGAGTCGGTGCATTATTACATAACATTGGCATGATCATGAGAAAGATCAAGTCTCGAAAGACCGATTAGTTTATTAGCCTTGGAATAACAAGATACATCCATAAATTTTTACATTACATCATAAAAAAAACATCTTGTCTTCATATCCCCTCATACTATCCCTGCAGGTCATTCATAAATTACTTTATCATAATCCTGAAAAAAAAAATAAAACATTGAAAGGGGTGAGCTCGGATGCTCAGTAAGGATAACATTATAGCAGAAGCTTTCATAAATAATCATAAACACTTAAGGCAATTTATAACTAAAACAAAAGCCTTTGAAACATGAACTTTCAACATGGTATGGCATAAATAAAATGAAATAATGCCATTTACTTACTCACATGGATATTCTACTAGTCGAATGATCACATGCAATATCAATAACCACTTTCAGAATGATGGAATGCATAATGCCAGACTATCATAACCACATAGCCAAGGCCTCGTGCCAAGACTACAAATAAGATTTTGCCAAGGCCTTGTGCCAAGACACTAGTTTGTCTCATGAGACCTACCGATGCATCGAGAAGCTATAGCGGGCTCCACCCGTCACTTATTAAGTCCAATGCATTCCTCATATGAACAGGTTTAAACATAACATAAACATTCATATTAAAACTAGCATACGAAATGTCAATACTTCTACCACAAACCATGAATGGTATAAAAATAGCACATCCATAGTCAAACATAACTCATTCGATACAATATGGAAGATTGTATTGTATCACATTAACCTCAATCAAGAATAATGAAGGATGTTGACATAGATGAAAATAATCATCAAAACTATTTGAGAGAAATATCACCCTTTTTCTTGAAATCATTTAAAAGTCACACTATTTGTCAAGAAGCCATTTAAAAATAGATTTTTGAATCAAAGTATCCCATACCACTTTGAAACTTTTTAAAAGGATTTTTAATTTCTAAACTTTAATGTCCATATAAATAAATCCCTAAAACCATTTTTAAAACATGGACATTAATGAGAAAGATTTAGATGAATAAGTCTTTAAAACATTTAAAAATGGTATTTTAGTTAGAGATTCTAACCAAAAGAGAGACACTTGAATGAAAATAATTGAGGAAATAAAAACTTTGTAATATCATTAGAATAAAGGGAATTCATGACATACTATGTCAAAGTACATTATATACACCACATAAAAGTGATTTGGTGTATATCAACAAAGAAGTCTCAATGGAATGTAAGTTGAGATGAAATCTCTCATAAAGGCCATATCATTAGGTTAAGGATAAATAAACAACATAATTATGTGTGAAAAATATAAATACACTAAATATGATTGGATATTGAGTGTAAAACAATCAAAGTATATTCACACATATTCCTGTAAAAACAACACCAACGAATTGGATGTTTAACTCAACAAATGGTGAAAGAGTTAAAATTACTCTTATCAAATTTATATCAATGACTTGAGAATTTTCAATGGAGTGATTATGTGTATCAAAAGTATATCCACAGGAAGTGGAGTGGAAATTATGACATAATCAAATGAATAGTGATTCCACACATAATCTTGGGGTAATATAATCAATGAAATATGCGTAAAGCCAAATGAGTGGAAATTGAAATCTCAAATTCCCTTATTGATTAGGTAACTTAAGAAACAAACACCCATGAAAGAAAGATCATACCATGATGATGTAAATACCCATAAAATAAAGTATATTACACAATGAATACAATCATGGGTAGTACACATACACCACATGCAATAATTAAGTGGTGATCAATGGAATTCTCACGGAATTAAAAGTGAGACAAGAAACCCCTTACCACGTTAATCAACTGAGTCGCATGGCCAAAAGTTAATAACCACCAAATGATTTACAGAATAACATGAATATAAAGTGAATCATGGAAGTACACAATACACCACTTTCAATAATTTAGTAGCGAACAATGGAAATCTCACGGAATTGAAAGTGAGATAAGAGAATCCCTTACTTTGTACTTTTTCCTTGGTCGATGGTAGGTTTACCTCCTGTATAATGGTGAAATAATTGTTATTGAATAATACAAGAATCAGTTACTTTAATATGATATCATATATGATCTTTTAACATTGATTTGTTAATAATATCTTAGAATTATCGTCATTTCAGGTGTTAACGGGTTCATTTTACTTTATATTCTTTGTTATGTGAGCCATATTCGTTATTAATGGGATGTATATTATTCATATCCAGAATGGTATCAAGTCCTTAAACATCATTTTTAAATCATCAAATGATAATTATACTTGAATGGATATGATGGAGAATGAATCTCATCGCGTTCGTGGAGACGGTAGTCCGTACGTACGCACGAATGCTACTTCCATTTAATTTTTATTTTAAAAGAATCGAATCCAAATGATACATAGGTATATTACTATTCCAGTAAAATATAATATTTTATATATGTTACTTATGTTCATTAACACAATCCTTTATACGTTCCATGTGTGGTATGAACGAGTCATATCATTTTAAGGGGGCGGTAGTCCGCACTTCCTCAAATGAAATTATCGTATGTATATACAACATGAAACGAATAATTGTATGAAATAAAATGGAATTACAGAAGCTTATATATAAAATATATATCATTAATATCATATTTAATTATAGTTCCATCCTAATGGCCACCATGAGAGGCGGTAAGATGTATTTGAACAATCATCGTTTCGTGAGGCGTTAGTTTGCCATCCACAGAAACATTATGTTCATCATCCATTAGATGGAGTTGTGTGAATGTGTAGTTTGAATCCTTCTTATAACAACATCCTAGTATATTGTGGATACTGGTGTTGTTACAAAAGAAAGGAAATAAAAAGAGTTTGGGGGTTGGAGAAGCAAAATAATTGAAAATAATTTAAGAGAAAATGTTACCTTTAATTTAGGTAACTCACTTTGGTTGGAACCAAAAGACTTATTGAAATGCTTTCTGCCTAAGGGGAAGCTTCAAGGAGGAGGAGAGGGATGTGGGGAGCTTAGTTGGGCAGAGTTTGGATGAGCCAAGTGGCTTTAGAGGTGTGAGGAATGAGTAGAAGTGGTCTCCTTTTATAAGGGAGAGGAGGGGCTCTTTAGGAAAGAGTGAAAGTATTACTTTATAATATAATTATGTTCGGTTTATAATGGTCCAAAAATCATTGAGGTCGAATATAAGATGACTCATATTCTAAATAACATCAACCAATAAGAATTGGACAGGTTTTAGATAATATTTTAATCATTATAATCTTATTTATTTAAATGATTTATTAATGAGGTAAACATTGCATCATTATTGTGTCATTAATAATTTAAATTATTTGATGTCTAAAAATTGTAAATAAAATATCATTATGTAGGAAATCGTTTTAGATTTCTAATGAATATTTATAATCGAAAATCCAACATGTATAACCCTATGTAAAAATTGTTCTTTTAAAAGATGTAAGCTTATGCCATTTTTGTATTCATTTTAACTTAATTAAAATAAAGTGTCATTATCACTTGCAAGTGGATCAATGGGGTCCCAAAATTGACCCAAAGATGCCCATGGTCGACCATGTATCAACCAATAGGGTTAAGACACGTTTTAGGGTAATTTAGTATTATTATAATATTATTTTTTAACCCTTATTTACCGGATTTACCCTTAACCATGGTAAATAAAATATTTACCGCAGTAATTATTCAAAATGTCTAAAAATAAAAGTTACCTATTTACACAATTTGAACATCCTGATTCCAAATATGGAATCCATTTTTCTAAATTCAAAACACAGAAGTGGCAGAAATTAATTTAAAATTAATTTCCGCTGTCAAAACAAAAAGCGTGTTTTTAAGAGATAATAACTATCAAAAGATTGACATTTGTTTATGTTCGGTTTAATTGTAAAATTATGTCCAATGACCAAAATTATATTAAATGGTAAAAATATATTCTAAATATACTTTAAAACCACTCAAATTCATAATTTATCACTATTAATTATTTTGATTAAAAAAGTTGTTTTTAATTAAAATTTAGTAATTTTTACTATTCATCAAAATATGAAAGTTATCCGAAAAGTACCAAAATTTCACCTTAGGCTAAATTTGATATTCCGAATCCAAAAATGAAGTCCATTTTAAAATATAAAATATATATAATTTCAAAAAATTAAGTATTACTATTCATAACGGCTAGTTTGATCGGTTGTGGTGTGTGTTAAAACTCGAAGTTGCGTACAACACACGCTACTGTTTTATTCAAAGGAAAGCGTACCGTGGAAGCTTGGGATGTTTTATTTTAAATTTTTTGATGTCCCCATTTAGTCAGAAAGTTTAAAACATTTTTTTTAAAAAGGGTTCACTATTAAAAGTTGGTAAAACTACAATACTGAAGATGAATTTGTTCTTTACATTATGTCTAAGAAACTCATAATATGGATTCTAAAATTATAAGGATTATATAAAGTTTAAAATTTAGTTAATAATATTCATAACCTTTTTTGAACGGCTTGTTTGGTAATTCATGGTGCGCTTGAACTCGGTGTTGCGTGTAGTGCAAGTTATTGAATTATTTTGAAGAAATAACACACTATGAAATCTTGGGGTGTTACATAAAATTTGACTATCTTTGTATAGAATGTCTTAAATATTTTATTCATGGTTTGGAGATATGTTGTTCCATAAATTTTTAAGCCAAATAATATGAACTAATAGAAATATATCATCTATGGTTCTTTGAAGGAAGAGGATTATTTATCTTTAGGGTCCATCTTTTTCTGATTGTACCTCGAGTATCAATCCATGAATTGAATGGGATTTTAAGTTAGTTATTGCATCAATTATGAGTTTTCTAATTGGAAATGGGAAATCATCCATTGGATAATGCTGATTAAGTTCTTTTAAATAAATGCGGTCCTTATTATACCCATCAATTATCTTGAATGGGATGTTGTTGGAAATCCATCTTTGGACTTGAACTTCTTGGATGATATTTGACTTGATCAAATTGTCAACTTCTAGCTCTACCATGGTGGCCTGAGAAAGGTGAATATTCCATGATTCCAACATGAATCCTTAGTTCTCTTTGAGCATCCCATGATGGTGTGTATCCACATCTGGATTCATCTCGGTCATTTCTGTGTAGTTCCAAGAGAACGCATATCCTTGATTATTCAGAAATACAATGTACATATCCTTTTGTTGTAGAGGAATGGAGACACTAATCAGTTTAGGTCATAGGTCTTCCTGAATTCTGGGATTTATCTTCCCGAGTTCATCAATGGTGGTAGAGACACCTTCCTAAAATTCTAGATGGTTTTTCTATAGGTTATCCTCATATTCGTCCATATCTGAATCTATAGAGACATTTTTTAGATGAATATTTAAATCTGGGGGCTTATTTGTCACTTTCGGTGTGAGATAATCCATGAGAAGAGACATTATCAGCGCCTATTTCCTGATTTATTATAGCGGGATGTTGTAGAAAATTTCCATTTATGCCATCTCTAGGGGCAAAATGGGATTGGATCTCTGAGGGTAGGGACATTAACTTCACTAGATTTAGTGGGGGAAAATAGTATCTATTGATCATAATCCAAGGAGTCATAGGGGTAGTCCCCAAGCAATTGGGAGATGAAACATTTAAATCATCATCCACCAATGGTTAATTGCCTTCCTTTTTATAGAAATATGATTTAGCATATGTGAACCGGCAAGTCCAAAATGGGGCTTCATCTGCATGTAGTATTATAACTTTAACATTAATGGTGTACTTCAAATACTGATGGAATATTGAACTTATCATGCGGTGGCCATAGATCATGGGCCTTCCACATTGGTTATTAAATTCGACGACTTTCTGGATTACCATAAACTATAAATCTGATGTAAGAACCCCAAACAAATTTTTGATCCTGATATTCCATAAAGTTATTTTCTCATACTTATCATACCCTTAAACGGTTATCTTACTTGGAGAAAATCCCCTTCTCAAAATCCCAAACATCGTAGGTTTCATACTTGGATTAGTTTTCTCCCATAACTCGTAAAAATAAGATCCCTTTGGATGTTGACATTATTGAGTCTTCCCAATACATATAGGGGTATGATGTTCCATTTAAGGACATCCTCCTAATCATGATCAATGAATGAGATGGTGACGTGAAATTTTTATGACATGGTCTCCACCTGATAGACCTCAATTGCAATGAATTTTGTCTTTAATTTCTATGGGCATCCAAGGGACTCAATGAGTGCATCACTATGTTATTTTTGAATGATGGTGCACATCAAGGACTTAGAGATTGGCTGGGACAACCTCTAGCTATTTCTTAATGTTGATATTTTGTGAGAAAGGTAAATGGTTATCGATATGTGGTTTCTTTTATATATGTATCTAAAGAACTAATGAATTTTATGTGGAAGTGACCAATTCTTATATAGAGTTCATGAAATTATTTTCTATTGATGGATGGGGTCATGATGACTTTCTATTTTTTCTGGGTTGATGAGATGATTGAATCCCCACAAGGAGTTCATGAAATACAATTAGGATTGACTCAATGTTGGAGGGTTTTGAGAAGCCTCCTTGTCTCTTTTTGTCTTTACAGAGGTCATTCCCAGGGTTCTTGTCAACAAGTATATTTTCTATGGGGATATGAAAAGCATATTGGGTCTAGCCATCCTCACACTATCCCATGTATCCTCTGTTCTGGCACATGAAGTCTCCCATTCCATGGATATATTTGGGTAAAACATAATTCGGGATATATTTATCATCGAAGAATGAGAATACCAAGTTTATAGGATTTAAATAACCAAATATGAGATCCTCATATGTTGAGGATTCTGTTTGGTGGGGGGATTCACATCTGGTGGATATTTTAGTTAAAAAGTCTAGGAGGGTTAGAGATTTTATTGGAGTACAATAAGATTTATATAATTTTATTTCTTCATGATTCTAGTGGCCACACACAACATTGGGAGGTATATTTATTGTTTCCTCCTTTGGTGGTGGATTTATTTATGGTATGTACACCGATTCTCTTAGGGTAGAATGAGCTCTATCAATTATCCAGTTTTCAAACATTCATGCACGTCGATCAAAGACCTTCTACCAATCACCATCTTATTCTAATCGGACAATAGTTTTTCAAGCCACCTTCCTTGGGGATAATCTAATTCCCCATATTTGTAGTTGAACATGCCTTGAATGAAATATTTGAAGATAAAATATTCCTAAATATTATGACCCAATATTTTTTGAAAAGGGATGTAGTAAGGAAGTTCGGTGACGATGACCTCCTCGAGCCTTCTAGTTTGTAGTAATGTGAGATGGATATTATCAATGGATTCCATGAAATAACAAGATAATAGTTTATTTTGGATGAAGTATGCCCTATTCATCCATTCATCATATCTCAAACGACCCCGATTTCTATTATATTTTGGTCATGGATGATTCTGTGGTTTTCACCACCTAAAATGAGGTTATGGTCAGTTTGGAACCTAAATGGATGCCTGTAAGGGTTATCTTGTAGGGTTTAGGGTTACATAGGTAGATTATTTTTTACTTGTATTTTTTCATGTGCTGTGAGAGTAAGTCGAGTTTTTTATCAGGTTCATTGATTGGATTCTTACAAACATGGGTCCATTTTTGTGAACTCATGGAATCCACAAAGATATTTCATTGGAATCAGAGGCCTCAAAAATTCAACCCTGATATTTTTTAAATATAGTTCTAGCTATTTTACTTGCGATAGTGGGATGTTGAGTGAGTAGGTCAAAATTTCCTCATTACTATGAACTTAGAAATCCTTTATTTTTTCCATGAATTTTAGTTTGTTAGGTTGAAAATTTTCATCTTAATTAGTGTTGAGCAGAATTTATAAAGCAACAGGAAACAAAGGTATTCCCATCATATAATGGATCCTTCTAGCAGACTGTTATACCAAACAAAGGATGCACCTATTAATGTTTGTAAAAAAACTCAACATTGTTTCCACATATTGATCTTTAGGGCCTATCACCAGACTAAATCGGGAGATGAAATGTGTGAGATGTTGGTCGGGGTATCCCTCTCCCCAAAGGTAGTGAAGGTAGGATTTCCAAAATGGGGTGGAGGTATGGTGTCATCAACCAATCACGATATGTCTAAATCTTTGGATTCTATGGTGGGAGTCGCAACTCCATGACTTATATTAGTGTATCCAGTGACTAGATGATGTAATGAAACTCCATGGGTACTAATTTATGAGCCATCATTCATCCATAGGGAGAGGGTGGAGGATGATGATGTGTCCCCTACTTTATATCCCACAGACTTTTCATTCTGATCAAGACTGGTCGATTTCACTGACATGGGAGTGGTTATCATTACAATAGAGGGAAGTCACAATCATTTTAAACTTCCTAACTTATATGGATTGGTTGCCTTGATTTAGAGCCAATCTGATTCTCAGATACAACTATAATTGGATGATCATCTATGGTATGATTAATATTAATCTCTATCTGAAGACGATACCTAGTGGGAATTTTTTCCCAAGTTATCTCCTCACTGAGTTATCAGAGAGATCGTATATCATGATAATATTGTAAAATATGTTCCTACATGGAAGGAACCCAAACTATATTGGTTGGTGATCAGGATGTAATCTTATCTTTCCCATTGTAAATGTTCCACCATGGATGTGGAAACTAAATATTTAGAGGTGTTGGGTTCATGAGATATCTTTGGTTTTCTGTGTGTGCAGCCTCATTTGGGGCATCCAAAAAACCCTCCTCCCTAGTGGGTTATACATGTTGATTCCTTCTATATTCACATCGTGAATCAAAATTTTCATCAAAATGATAGTGATGATATTTAAATTTTCATATCAACCAATAGTGGATGAAGCATTACATTCGATGGAACATGATGATTTTTTACTATCTTCCTCAAGGTCGTTACTTGAACCCTTGGCATTATTTACCCATTTTGGACTATGACCCAAGCATGGTCTGATCACCTTGGTCTTACACTGCTCACATTTTGGTCTAGGAATAATTAAATCGAGAGAGTTTTCAATCTTGATTTTTAGAAGGCCCCGACTAGCATAGATTTTTCTTAGTGTGGGTGGAAGATGTGGGATGGTGACCATTGATTATCTATACCCATATCGGAGAAGTATGATTTTCTCTATGGTGATGATGGTGATGAAAATACACCCAACAACTAGGGGTGGGGGTTATTTGGGGCCACTGTTGGCATTTATTTGTCCGGTTGTTGAGGATCCAATGGCCCATGTTGGGGATTTGATGACTCCCAGGATGGACATGACTATATAAATTCCCCCACCACAGAAGGGTGTGCATGATCTAGAATAACCACATATGTCTATAGGGTCTTATTGTGGGATGATGACCAGATCATGGTGATTGAGATAAAAATTCCTCTAGCCCAGTTGGATGGGGTTTTCTTATAGTTATTGCTGATATGTCCTAAATCCATTTAGAAATCAATAATCTTTGAGGTGGAGATAGTGGTAAATTATTCCAAAGACCGATCATCTGGTTATTCTCTCCATATGTAAATATAGACCACCTCTTCATTATACATAAATCACTCCAACTATTCTGACCATACAAGATGATTCTGAAGGTCTCCTACTGAAGAGAGTGAAGTGCGGCTGAATGATGATGGGGAAATATATACCATTGACTCCAATATTTTGAGCACTTCTCTATACTAATGTGTTAGAGTTTGGGCAACCTTTCTATATATAGGATTCTGAGAAGGAGTAGTATTTACATTTCCATGGGAGATATATCCATGGGGAGGTTAACCATGGTTGATGTTAGGAGTAGAGTTCCTACAATCTATTTCCACACTTCCTTGAGGAGGACTATCAATGCAATGAACATATTCTACTTCCTCTTTGATTGAAGAGTCAATAGACCCTTGGGGTGTTTAGAATGTGTCTCAAAAGACCTCAAGGGCACTAGAATTGAAAATATTAGGAACATGGGACATGTTTTACAACATGGATGGAATATGCTGACTTTCCTTTTGGGATTGTGATAGGATATGAGCCTACTACATGACGATTATCAAAAATTGTATATAACCATCTTTTGTTTTGGGAGTATGATCCCATAACTTATAGGTTGTTGGGAAATGACAATAATATGTCACATTATCAACAAATATTTGATCATTTCCTAAGGCGTGTTCCATTAAAAATTGGTGGTCCTCAGTTATGATTTGAGTTTGAGAATAATATTGAGCAGTCATGTTATGTCATTAGTATTTATTGGAAGGAATATGATCCAACCATGAGGTATGTGCCACTCTAACCTGGTGATCCCCGGTTGGATCAGAATTATATGCCTGGTTTGAATATATATTTCCCATCAGAATATATAGATGAATCTTTAGAATGGGAGAAGGGATGTGATCCTACACCAGTATTGTCTCAGAATAATGCGAGTGGAATCATTCATTGGAAAAAGTAGGAATATAATCTATACTTCCATGATATACATGAATATTCTATAAAGATTCAATGATAGAAATATGAGCCTATCACGAGTCTTTATTTATTCTAACATAGTTAGCCCTAGGAAGAATAATGATATATGCTTGATCATGGGTCTTTGGAGTACCCTGGTAAATTTGTTTTATGGGAATATGAGAAGACCCTGAGGCATGTTCTTATCTAACATGGGGAGATTCATCCAAAATGGGTATCTGAGCCCGATCCTGGGCCTTTGGAATATGCCACTGGAATTCTTTGAAAGGAATGTTCCCTAATCCAAAATCAGGTCTCTCTAACCTAGTGATCCTTAGTTAGAATGATAATATGATCCTGGTCTAAAGCCTCACCCTTCATCAAAATATACTGATAATCCTATAGGGTGGGAGAAAGAATGTGTTCTTTATATGGAATAACCACTTGTTCACAATGATCAAATTGTTGATTTGTCCTAGTAGTAGCGATAGGAGTACACACATCCCCCTTTATCTTCAATAGTGCCAACATATGTCGGCTGATTTCATCACATTTTTCTGAAATATATTGGCATTTTAGAAAAGTATATGGAGGGATATATTACTACACATTTTCCATCACCATTATACATTATAAGTTGTATTCAATTGAATTGAGGATATGTTCCCACTACCTTCCTCCCATTTCAACAGAAATATGTAGATACGATTTATGCATGGGGGTAGTAATATCATCTTCCCCCATGCATGCTATGTGAATATGTCTTCAAACCTATTTTGAGTGATCAGGGATATGAACTTTCTTATCACCTCATACTGGAATATGTTGGGAGGCATCATTGGTAGGAGTGGGTATATCTGTCCTTTCATGGATATACATCAACTTCTTCCCTTGATGAGCATCCCTTATTTCCCCAGTGTGGGTGTCATAAGCAGTAATGTTTTAGTTTCAACCTGCAAAATGCAATTTTTGGATATAGGCGGGACGATGTTGTCGACGACGGTTAGCAGGAACCCTCATGGGCGGCCTCTGAACCAAAAGGGAGCTATATTTTTCTTCTTCTTCCACCTTCATCATATATGGAATGTGGTCATTTTCATGCTCTGAGGATAAGCACATAAAGTTTTTGGTTGTGGCAATGACATACATTTTCATAGATACATCATTTCATGGATAGTGGAGACTCACCAGTTTCTGTTCTAGGGGAACCTAAGAGCAGATTTTATGTACTAAATTGTACCATGTCATCGATACTCCTAGGCCATCGTTATTTTCACTTGTTGTTGGTGTTTTAAAAATGGTGAGATTACTTTGCGACCGGTGGGTGTCACAAATGTAGATGATTAATCAGAGAGAATAGGGGATACTGAAGAAATTGTCTCAAATTGGGATGTTACGAATATCTGTAGTTATGAATACAATAAGGATCAAATGTACCAATTACTGTAGTTTCATAGGCATAATGCCCTCAATCAGATATTCATGGTTAACAAAATTTTCCTAATATTCTGTAATCCTACCATTCTAATCGTTTGGACTTATCAGCACTAGGATAGACTTATTTCAGGAGAAACATGGTCACAATGGATCATCTATAATACCATACATGTATTAATGCATTGTTTTTGTAGGGTGTGGAAAACAAAGTGTCCTAGCATGTGATTCACCAATATTTCTTTTATTTGAGAATTCCCACTAGGCACTATTTCTATATGCGTATGGAGGAAAAATAAATGGCCAAAAAGATTATAACCAATCATTTTTTTAGAAATATCCATGTTAGGATCACCATTCGTATTTCGACTAGATTGAGAGAAGACATGGTAATCCTCATCAATATGGGTTTGGTTAGTCTTGATGTTTGAGTTTTTTGGGTTTGACTTCATAAAAAACTATTAACATCAAATAATTATCACTCTTAATAAAAACAACCAATGATTCCCTCATCCATATATAGACATGGACCTACATTCCAAAGGTAGGTGAATGATTGGTGTTTTGAACCATAAGAAACATAGGAACTCACATTGGTCGAGAGGATGAGCGTTCAGTTTCATCTCCCCTTTTTAGGGGAATTATTCCCTACTCCAGGACTCTCTAATACAATTAAGATATGTTTCCAAATCTATTCGTAATCCTAATACGTTCCCAGTTACCTAAAAAATATTTTTTAGTTAATTATTATTTTACATAAAATAATTGGAATCTCATTGATGAGAAATGGAAAACTAGTTCTTTTTAGTGAATACATATGTTTGTATCTGAGGTTCTTCATCCATTTCTGAGTAATGGGTTAATTCGTTATATGCTAAAGCTATTTAACTACATTATTTGGAATATTAATCCATAGAGGGAGGTGATTTTAAAATAATTATGAGGGGATTCATCCGCTACGAGGTGTCATATGTATCCTATTTATGGAAAGGATCAAAACCCACATAGATTATTAATATTGTTCAATTTAAAATCACACATAGAGGATATATGTGTGGGTATTATGAAACCAAATATTTCAGATAATGTCTCAAGGATATTTCATATGAATCATAGTTATATAAGTAATTAGAGTTATCAATGTTCAATCACACACTTGGGATTGTCCCCATGGTAGATTTATTTATATGACGGGTATTCATTTCATGCCACTCATCGGTCTTACATACATGGATTTCCATAGATGGTGGGGATTCATGATCACAATTAGGTTTTCATTATGTCTTCCTAGGATCACTTGTGATATGATTGGTGTGAGAAACAAGGGATAATGGTGATCAGTCCCAAGTCATATGGATGTGGGATTTCATCACTGGGAGGGTCCTTGGGATATTTAATATGCAGTTCAGACCATGGATAAGCATCCTACATATCCTGATTACCATAAGAATCCTTGCTATGATAATTCAGTGATTGGGGATTACACATTGAGGGTACCATATATATGGGACAACCATATTAAGCCATTAGTTGGGGATCACACACTTTCATTTCCCTTTCCTCCATGGAGGCTTATAACAAAAATGATATGATTATTGCAACATACTGTGTCCACATTATCTATGATATGTGCGAGAGACAATGGATGGAAAATAATCAATTTTATTGATTATGGGTGTAATACATAAATATTAAGGCATCCCAATAGAAACATTATATAAAGCTCAAGTCTCGGGGAGGTGTCCTACATATCTTGGTAATTGCAACAATCATAGTCTTCATAGTTCCATTGATTGGGCCTTACACGATGAGGTTTCCCTTGTGTTGATTGGGGCTTACACACTGAAGGTGGAAAAAATTACCAACCCTAGGATGCCCTGGTCGTCTAGTCTTATTGCCTATCTGACTTGCGTTGAAGGTTTTCTTGAAATTACATGGTCATCTACCTGATATTTCAGAGAATTATTTAATGACATGTAAATTGGGGAGCCATATGATCTAGTTAACATGGCCATAAGAATCTGCATAACATGAATGGCATGCTTAAGGGATGTCGCATGATCAGGGTTGGATCATTTAAAGGATGCCACACAATCTATCTGGCCTTCCATGGTGTCATCATAAGAGATGTATTGTCACACCCCGACCGCGGATGTCCGTAATTTTTCTCCTTTCTTGGTCCCAGTTTAAATTTTTCGAAGTTTAATTGCGTTGGCGGTGTCGCGCCGGTGCGCGGTCACCGCATCATTAGCGGTGACCGTGCGTTCAGCCTGGGTGTCCGTGTGTTCACCCGACATGTTTAAATATTATAATTTTTTATGTTGATATATTATTATTAACGCTATTTAAGTTGTGTTATTAATATGATAGTTAATTGTATTTTATATATGTTTATGAATGTTTTATATATATATGTATAATAATGTATATATACATATAGGTCTATATATGTCTATGTATATATCTATATATGTATAGATATATATATGTGTACTATCTTTAAATTATTTTATTATTTAAAATATTTGATCAAAATAATTATTATTAGAATTAGATAATTTATCATTTATTATTATTATAAGTTTTATTATTATTACTATAAAGTTTCATCATTATTATTATAAGGTTTTTATATTATTATTATAACTTTTTACTATTAATATTAATATTAAAAGGTTTTATTATTATTATACATTTTATTATTTTTATTATAATGTTTTACTATTATTATTATTATACTTATTAACATTATTATTATAATGTTATTATCATTATTATAATAATAATTATTATTATTTTTATCATATATATATATATATATATAATAATTTAACCCTAATCCTACCCCCCCAACCCAGCCGCCACCCCGTTCCCCTTTTTTCTCTCTCTCTCCCTCTCTTTCTCCCCCGTCTTTCTCCTTCCCCCCTGGTTCGGCCGGGGCTTCGCCCCGCTCCCCTCCTGTTCTCGTCGCCGACCCCATCCCCCCTGCTTCTCCGCCTTGCACCAAACCCATGCGCCACGCCAGAACTCACCGTCGGCGCCCCTTTTTCCCCCAGCTCCGCACACCCCGGCGTGATTCCCCTCCGGCGCCGCTCATGCGACCTCCCCCTATCCCGGATCCCTCCTCCCCCCTGTCCAGGCCCTGCTCCCACCGCGCCCCGCACTCAGCAGTCGCCGCTGCCGTCTCCCTCGCGCGACCCGCCGCACCCAGTCACCCTTCCCCAGCACCTCCGGCGTTTCGCCCCGCTCCCCGCACCTGGCTTCCCAGCGCCCTGGCCACCCCACGCTGCCCTCTCCCCCTAGCTCCATTCCTGCTGCCGCACCCTCCCCTCCTGCGCGCTCCGCCTCGCCGCACCCAGTCTCCCTCCGTCCCGGCGCCGGTCGCGCCGCCCTGCCTTTCTGGAACCCAGCCGTGACGGCCTGCCACTCCGGCGACCGCCGGTCCAGCGGCCCTCCTTTTCTCCGGCGGCCCGCACCGCCGGCCTTTCCCCCTGTCCGGCGCACCCTCCTCCCTCCCTGCCGCGTCGCCGTCCCGGCCTCCCCGCTCCGCCACCTCCCGTGCGTACCCCCTCCACTCCTTGTGAGTGTTGTTTTTATTTTTATTTTATTTTTATTTATTTTTTTATTTTATTTTCTTTCTTTATGTGTTAATATCCTTTATTTACGTTTTTATATATATATATAACGTTTTAATAATTTTATCATATTAATAATAATAATAATAATATTATATTATTATTATATTATTATTATTATTATTATATTATTATTATTATTATATTATTATTATTATTATCATGATATTAAGTTATTATTTTTATTATTATTGCTATATTATTATTATGATTATTTTTATGATTATTTTTATTATTATTATTATTACTATTATCTTATCATTTTTATATTATTATATTATAATTATGCTAAATTACTATTATTATTTTCATTATATTATTATTATTGTGATTATATTATTATTATATTATTATTATGTTAATATTATTCTGTTAGTATTATTATTGTATTACTATATTATTATTATTATTATTATATGTTATTTTTATTATATTATTATTATTATTATTATTGTTATTGTTATCATTATTTTATTGGGTATGCTATCATAATAATTATTATTATATTAATATTGTTATTATTATTATATTATTATATTATAAATGTACTAAATTATTATTGTTATTATTATTGTATTATTATATTATAATCGTGCCATATTATGATTGTTATTATATTATTATTATTATTATTATATTGTGTTATTATTATTATGAGGTTATTGTTATCATCATTATTATTTTCACATTATTATTACTCTGGCATTCACTTGTGCTTTGTTAGGGGTTTTTCATCATCTTATATTTGTTTTTGGTAGGTTTGCGATTTTAGGACCCGTGTAGGGCGTTTCCGAGAGAGCTCCATCACTGCGCCTTGTTTCTGAGGTTCCGCCATCTCCACGCCTCAGTTTCGAGTTGAGCGTTTCTCCCCGACGCTTGGTTTCGAATGCTCTAGTGAGTTTTTCTATGTGTCTGAGTCCTTCATATCTATTATGAAGAGTGTTGGACTTTATCACGTGGCTTCGGACACACGTCGTGTCATCACGCCTTGGTTCCAAGGTTGTTTTACCGTCGCGCTTGGATCTTGAGGTAGGTCTCCCTTTGAACTCGCCTTTAAATTTAGAATTTATTTATCCTTGACTTTTTATTAAGTTTCAGTAAATTTAAAGGTATTATTAAGTAGTTATTTACAATGTGGTGATCTGCTGATGATTTAAGTTGTTTTAAATTCTAGCGTTTTATTAAAAGAGTTCTCTTGGATTTAATTGTGTGCTTCCATGGTAGTGTGCTAGATGGTTCTTCCTGAATAATGATAGACATGTTGAATTGGGTTTTGAAATGTCTTTGGTGTGTGTAAATTAGTAGATGTATTGTTTACGGAAAATGGTGTTTTTCTTAGAACCTTGATTAGAGGAAACATCGGATGACATTTGAAATTGTTTTTGGAAACTTTATGTGTGGTTCTTGGTTGATGAAAGATGTTTTCCTTTTTCGCCTGAACAAAAGATTGGATTTCATTTGAGAAATGGTGTTCCTTCAAAAAGTGATTAAAGGCCCGTTTGGCTCTTGATAAAAGTGGGGTGCGTTTGGAAATTTGAAAAATGATTTTTTTTGTGATACCAACGTCTTTCAGGTTTAATATGCTGTTTTGAGTTTCTTAAATAATGTTTTAAGTGTGTTTCTGGTTTTCATTGAAATGGAGTGTGTCATATCCCTTTAAATATGCTTTAGTGTTTAATGGTCAAAATGAAATTGACATGACGACCCGGTTGGCACTTTAATAAATGTGAAGTGATTATACATATATTTATATATATATATATGTACTTGTGAGGGCATCTCTACAGGGGGAATTCCCTTCGAGGGTTGTCGTGTAGCGATGTCCGTGTAAGGGGTTGGCAAGTGCGGTGAGATGACTCACGCGTGCGAGGGTCTCCCACTTACACAATGTTACTAAAACCACCATGGGTTCCTGGGCGTCTTGTAGATTATCCAGTGACGGTTGCTTTCTAACCCTGATTAGACGGGTTGGTACCCCCTGGAGTTGTGGACAGGCCAGGTGGGATGTGCCACTGGTTGGCTATTAGGGTGGCCAGTTGGTTATTGACTATGGAGTACCACGCTGGCAGGTAGTCTGAACCCGAGTACGTCTAGGGGTTTTCTAGGGATGTTCAGGATCGCCCATGGTTATTGCTGATAACTTATGGTTTATTTTACTTGCACTTGGTTTTCCTTGCTTGTTTACTTTTACTTGCACTTGTTTTCCCTGCTTTTTTACTTTCAGTCATCCTTCACAGCCTGTACTGTTAGACTTTGGGAAAATGGTTTTCAAATTAAAATGATTGATTCTCTTTGGGTAAGATTTGAAAATTCAACACTTTGCTTTTTTAAACTGAGTTTAAAACTGATGAAAGGGAACTAACTTTCAAAAAGGAATAAGGGAAATGTCTCGTGTTTGTTTTTCAAGTAAAGAATTTCGAAAACTTACTTTTATAAATTATAGTTCAAACCTAGATTATGTAGATTCTTTATTTACTAGCAGTGCATTGGGATTTGTTTTGGGGCTCACCTACTGAGTACTTTTTGTGCTCACGCCTATCTTTTACCATTTCAGTTGCAGGTTACTTGTGTTCAGGTTTTCCTGGAATGAGTCGCTCAGTGAGAGAGCGACGTTGGTTGTAGATGGGTGGTGACTCACGAGGTCACATGGAGGTATGTCATGGTGTAGTTTTGTTTATGTCTTTAGTGTTTGTCAGTTTGTTTAGTTTATATTCTTTCATCTGATCCTGCATTTAGTTTGGGCTGAAATCGTTCCCAACGATTAAAAATTTAATGCCCGACACTTGTTGCCATCCCGGGGGATCGGGAACGCCCCTCGGGACTTGCCGCGGACCGGCTCGAGTGACCGGTTCAGGGTCGACCTGGGCTGGTTCGTGACAAAATGGTATCAGAGCTGGTTCTTATTATTTGGGATGTCCGATAGATGGAGATTAGGATTGTCGGGACTCGAGAGGTAGGTACGGGAAGGATGTCATGAACCCTCGCCCGTTCCACACCTCGAGCCACCAGGGGTAGTTCGGGAATTGTGTCCTTGTCTTTTCTGGTTTTTCTTGGATTGAGAGATGACAACGGAGTCAAACCGACGTTACGTCATGATTTTACATGGAGTAGTGACCCATGTGGAGTCTGAGTACACTGTTTGAATTCCTCCTAGTGGTCGACGATGACTTGGGACATGGCCCACTACCATGTCGCTAGGTTGAGCATGACTACTCGTCCCTCACTCCAGTGGTTAATGAAATTTTGGATGCTGCTTTCGTTTTGGTTGGTGTAAGTGCATAGTTGGAAATGAAAAAGGGGTTTTGAAAATTGGACTGGTTTCTTTTAAAGGAATTTAAATGTATAAAATGGGTTTTAAAACTGAAATCTCTTGATTTGAAAATCTGTTGTTTGCTTGGAGTTGGTTAAGAATGGTTCGGGATGAAACCCCAGGTCCTCTTTATGAACGTTTGCACATGTGTGAGAATGCATGGAAAGTGCATGTTGGTGTGAGTATGAATGTAAAGTGGATGAAGACATGTGCAACGGTTCATGAGATTTCCTGGGTGTGTATTTGAAATTAAAGTATTGACCTTATTTTCTAAATTGGTATTAAAGGGAAAATGATTTTTGGAATGTTTTTTGGTTTGAAAGTGGATTGGTTTTGGAAAGTAGTCTTGAAAGAGGGTGGTTTTAATGTCTAAAATAAAAAGGGGATTAAAAAAAAGAGTTTTTATTTTGGGTGGTGTTTGTGTTTGTTTGGTTTTCTGCTGACTGTTGATGAAGGCGCTTTTATTGAGGTTGCTTTGGGTTGATATTGGTTTTGGCTTTGTGTTTTATATGTCGCTCAGGAAATGCCGCCCAGGAAGGTCTCTAAGGATTCTGATAGGTCATGCCCAGTTTTTGGTCCTCCTCAGACTTTACCTATTCTCCACGGTGATCAGCGTCCGTTAGAGGTAATGAAATGGATCGAGGAAGTGGAGCGTGTCTTTAGAATGTTGGGAACTCCCGATAAAGTTAAGTTTCGTGCAATTATGGAGCTGTTTGAGGGTCCATCTATGGACCAGTGGAAGAAGGTTACCCCATCATCAACTCAAGTTGAAATGACGTGGGATGTCTTTAAAATCGTTTTCATCTAATGGTTTGTACCTGAGGAAGTGAAGCTGGAGAAAAAGGGAGAGCTTGTGCATATTCAACAAGGCCAACAGACGGTGAAGGCATATGTTGACCATTTCAAGGAACTGATTCCCTTTTCTCTAGATGTAGTGTCGCATGAGCTCATGAAGGCCTCTCTTTTCACTGGGGGTATTCATCCAGAGATCAAGGAGCGAGTCCTCCCTTCTAAAGACCTTTGTTTCGAGAAGCTGGTGGAGGAAGCTTTCTTTGCTGAGTTGGTTTCCGGTGTGTGGGTGGTTAATACTTCAGCGTCCCCTGTTGTTCGTAAGAGTTCTACCTCTTGTGAGGAAAAGGCGCCAGAGATACCTATTCCTAAAGAGTTATCCTCTTTGGTCCCAGCTTCCAGTTCATCAGATCGTTCGATGGTATGCTATCAGTGTGGTCGTTTCGGGCATTTAAAGCTGTCTTGTCGCAACCCTCCGAAGACGTGTCATCGATGCGGTAGTCTGGGTCATCTGGAGAAGTTTTGCAAGAAGCGTCTCTTGAAGTGGACGCTGTGATTGGAGAGTGTTAGTACCTAACTGTGAGGCAAGAGATGCTTCAGCCATTAGAGCCCCAGCCACAAGTCTCGGGGTGAAGCTCGCACACAGTCAGAAGTTCCCAGAGTTGTGAATCCTTGGTCCAAGTTCCGCCTTCCGTGTTGACGGTGGAGTAGATAAAAACCTTTTCATGCTTGTTTTCCTGCTACTAAAGTTTCCACAGCATTGTAAATGTGTTGTTATTCTATAAAGTGATGATGGACTTGTTCTATGATAATCTAAGTGGACTTGTCTTGTGAATCCAATATTCTGAATCGTGTGTCCTTCTTAAAAGTGTGTTTGACCCTTGTGTGGGTTGACCTCGTTTTAGTTATGTTGTCGATGTGGTTATGTTTTGTGGACTTCAATGGATCATGTCTCCAATTTGTTGTTGGTTAAATGTTTTTCTGTGGGTTCTCCCTGGTGTTGAAGTTATTGACTCTAGTAGTGGGTTCAATGTTTCAACGGAGGTGTAAATCTGATCGTGTTATAGGAGTCGGTTTGGATCGGTTATGAGCTCCCTCCATGGTCCCGCCTCTGTGTGGTAGTATGTTTTGAGTGTTAAAATTTTGAACTAGTCAAGTTCTTGTGGTGGGGAGAACCCCTTCGTGTTCTCCCCTCAATCTCGGACCTCAGTTTTCTCTTGAATCGGTCGGGTGTGACCTGTCTAGAGTAAGGTCATCCCCGAGACTCTCAGTTCTCTCTGGTTCCTTTAGTCCCGTTGGTGCATGGACTTAAATCTTGACCGACTTTTGGCCTGGTGACTTTCTGGGGGCAGAAAGTGTCTGTGGTGGGGAGAATTGTCACACCCCGACCGCGGATGTCCGTAATTTTTCTCCTTTCTTGGTCCCAGTTTAAATTTTTCGAAGTTTAATTGCGTTGGCGGTGTCGCGCCGGTGCGCGGTCACCGCATCGTTAGCGGTGACCGTGCGTTCTTCCCGGGTGACCGTGTGTTCACCCGGCATGTTTAAATATTATAATTTTTTATGTTGATATATTATTATTAACGCTATTTAAGTTGTGTTATTAATATGATAGTTAATTGTATTTTATATATGTTTATGTATGTTATATATATATATATGTATAATAATGTATATATACATATAGGTCTATATATGTCTATGTATATATCTATATATGTATAGATATATATATGTGTAGTATCTTTAAATTATATTATTATTTAAAATATTTGATCAAAATAATTATTATTAGAATTATCTAATTTATCATTTATTATTATTATAAGTTTTATTATTATTACTATAAAGTTTCATCATTTTTATTATAAAGTTTTTATATTATTATTATAACGTTTTACTATTAATATTAAGATTAAATGGTTTTATTATTATTATACATTATATTATTATTATTATAATGTTTTACTATTATTATTATTATACTTATTAACATTAATATTATAATGTTATTATCATTATTATAATAATAATTATTATTATTTTTATCATATATATATATATAGATATATAAAATAATTTAACCCTAATCCTAACCCCCCAACCCAGCCGCCACCCCGTTCCCCTTTTCTCTCTCTCTCCCTCTCTTTCTCCCCCTTCTTTCTCCTCCCCCCCCCTCCTGGTTCGGCCGGCGCTCCGCCCCGCTCCCCTCCTGTTCTCGTCGCCGACCCCGTCCCCCCCTGCTTCTCCGCCTTGCGCCGACCCCGTGCGCCGCACCAGACCTCACTGTCGGCGCCCCTTTTTCCCCCAGCTCCGCACACCCCCGCGTGATTCCCCTCCGGCGCCGCTCACGCGACCTCCCCCTGTCCCGGCTCCCTCTTCCCCCCTGTCCCGGCCCTGCTCCCACCGCGCCCCGCACTCAGCAGCCGCCGCTGCCGTCTCCCTCGCACGACCCACTGCACCCAGTCACCCTTCCCCAGCACCTCCGGTGTTTCGCCCCGCTCCCCGCACCTGGCTTCCCAGCGCCCCAGCCACCCCGCGCTGCCCTCTCCCCCTAGCGCCATTCCTGCTGCCGCACCCTCCCCTCCTGCGCGCTCCGCCTCGCCGCACCCAGTCTCCCTCCGTCCCGGCGCCGGTCGCGCCGCCCTGCCTTTCCGGCACCCAGCCGTGACGGCCTTCCACTCCGGCGACTGCCGGTCCGGTGACCCTCCTTTTCTCCGGCGGCCCGCACCGCCGGCCTTTCCCCCTGTCCGGCGCACCCTCCTCCCTCCCTGCCGCGTCGCCGTCCCGGCCTCCCCGCTCTGCCACCTCCCGCACGCTCCCCCTCCGCTCCTTATGAGTGTTGTTTTTATTTTTATTTTATTTTTATTTATTTTTTTTATTTTATTTTCTTTCTTTATGTGTTAATCTCATTTATTTACGTTTTTCATATATATATAACGTTTTAATAATTTTATCATATTAATAATAATAATATTATTATTATAATATTATTATGTCATTATTATTATTATTATATTATTATTATTATATTATTATTATTATTATTATCATGTTATTAAGTTATTATTTTTATTATTATTTCTATATTATTATTATGATTATTTTTATGATTATTTTTATTATTATTATTATTACTATTATCTTATCATTTTTATATTATTATATTATAATTATGCTAAATTACTATTATTATTTTCATTATATTATTATTATTGTGATTATATTATTGTTATATTATTATTATGTTAATATTATTATATTAGTATTGTTATTGTATTACTATATTATTATTATTATTATTTTATGTTATTACTATTATATTATTATTATTATTATTATTGTTATTGTTATCATTATGTTATTGGGTATGCTATCATAATAATTATTATTATATTAATATTGTTATTATTATTATTATTATTATATTATAAATGTGGTAAATTATTATTGTTATTATTATTGTATTATTATATTATAATCGTGCAATATTATGATTGTTATTATATTATTATTATTATTATATTGTGTTATTATTATTATGAGGTTATTATTATCATCATTATTATTTTCACATTATTATTACTCTGGCATTCACTTGTGCTTTGTTAGGGGTTTTTCATCAAATTATATTTGTTTTTGGTATGTCTGGGATTTTAGGACCCGCACAGGGCGTTTCCGAGAGAGCACCATCGATGCGCCTTGTTTCTGAGGTTCCGCCGTCTCCGCGCCTCAGTTTCAAGGTGAGCGTTTCTCCCCGACGCTTGGTTTCACATGCTCTAGTGAGTTTTTGTATGTGTCTGAGTCCTTCATATCTATTATGCAGAGTGTTGGACTTTATCACGTGGCTTCGGACACACGTCGTGTCATCGCGCCTTGGTTCCAAGGTCGTTTTACTGTCACGCTTGGATCTTGAGGTAGGTATCCCTTTGCACTCCCCTTTAAATTTAGAATTTATTTATCCTTGACTTTTTATTAAGTTTCAGTAAATTTAAAGGTATTATTAAGTAGTTATTTTCAATGTGGTGATCTGCTGATGATTTATGTTTTTTTAAATTCTAGCGTTTCATTAAAATCATTCTCTTGGATTTAATTGTGTGCTTCCATGGTAGTGTTCTAGATGGTTCTTCCTGAATAATGAAAGACATGTTGAATTGGGTTTTGAAATGTCTTTGGTGTGTGTAAATTAGTAGATGTATTGTTTACGGAAAATAGTGTTTTTCTTAGAACCTTGATTAGAGGAAACATCAGATGACATTTGAACTTGTTTTTGGAAACTTTATGTGTGGTTCTTGGTTGATAAAAGATGTTTTCCTTTGTCGCATGAACAAAAGTTTGGATTTCATTTGAGAAATGGTGTTCCTTCAAAAAGTGATTAAAGGCCCGTTTGGCTCTTGATAAAAGTGGGGTGCATTTGGAAATTTGAAAAATGATTTTTTTTTGTGATACCAACGACTTTCAGGTTTAATATGCTGTTTTGAGTTTCTTAAATAAAGTTTTAAGTGTGTTTCTGGTTTTCATTGAAATGGCGTGTGTCATATCCCTTTAAAGATGCTTTACTGTTTAATGGTCAAAATGAAATTGACATAAGCCCGGTTGGCACTTTAAAAAATGTGAAGTGATTATACATATATTTATATATATATATATATATGTACTTGTGAGGGAATCTCTACAGGGGGACTTCCCTTCGAGGGTTGTCATGTAGCGATGTCCGTGTAAGGGGTTGGCAAGTGCGGTGAGATGAGTCACACGTGCGAGGGTCTCCCACTTACACAGTGTTACTAAAACCACCATGGGTTCCTGGGCGTCTTGTAGATTATCGAGTGACGGTTGCTTGCTAACCCTAATTAGATGGGTTGGTACCCCCTGGAGTTGTGGACAGGCCAGGTGGGATGTGCCACTGGTTGGCTATTAGGGTGGCCAGTTGGTTATTGACTATGGAGTGCCACGCCGGCAGGTAGTCTGAACCCGAGTACGTCCAGGGGTTTTCTAGGGATGTTTAGGATCTCCCATGGTTATTGCTGATAACTTCTGGTTTATTTTGCTTGCACTTGGTTTTCCTTGCTTGTTTACTTTTACTTGCACTTGTTTTCCCTGCTTGTTTACTTTCAGTCATCCTTCACAGCTTGTACTGTTAGACTTTGGGAAAACGGTTTTCAAATGAAAATGCTTGATTCTCTTTGGGTAATATTTGAAAATGTAACACTTTGCTTTTTAGACTGAGTTTAAAACTAATGAAAGGGAACCAACCTTCAAAGAGGAATAAGGGAAATGTCTCGTGTTTGTTTTTCAAGTAAAGAATTTCTAAAACATACTTTTAGACATTATAGTTCAAACCTAGATTATGTAGATTATTTATTTACTGGCAGTGCATTGGGATTTTTTGTGGGGCTCACCTACTGAGTACTTTTTGTGCTCACGCCTATCTTTTACCATTTCAGTTGCAGGTTCCTTGTGTTCAGGTTTTCCTGGCTTGAGTCGCTCAGTGAGAGAGCGACGTTGGTTGTAGATGGGTGGTGACCCGCGAGGTCACATGGAGGTCTGTCATGGTGTAGTTTTGTTTATGTATTTAGTGTTTTTCAGTTTGTTTAGTTTATATTCTTTCTTCCGATCCTACGTTTAGTTTGGGATGAAATCGTTCCCAACGATTAAAATTTTAATGCCCGGCACTTGTTGCCTTCCCGGGGGGATCGGGAACGCCCCTCGGGACTTGCCACGGACCGGCTCGAGTGACCGGTTCAGGGTCGACCCGGGCTAGTTCGTGACATGTATGATATATATGGATGGTGTCACAAGATTCAATGTGACATGTCTACATGGGTTTCAGATGTTTTGGATGAAATATTTTAGGGATTTATGAGACATAGCTGATTTTTTGGAGTACGTCACGAGATCCAGTTTACATGCTCATGTGTTACCATGAAACTATGCTAAAAATAATTGGTTCCTTGACATGATTTAAGAGACAAATCATGATGTTCATAATAAGGCTTGTACGATGGGTCCGAACGACTTTTAGAGAATAGGGTTACAAGGCCACATGGCTATGTATGGATTACTTAGATAAGTCTAGAGAAATTTGTGTGATCTAAATTGTGCACCCAAGGTGTGTCGCAAAACATGGGTGACATACCATGTCACTGTCACATAACCTAGGTAGTCCATGAAAAGAATACATGGATCAACATATATTTCTATGCATGAATCTCCCATTTAATAGTTTTTATTTATACACTGTAAATCATTAAGGCATTTGTTTTGTTAAGTGTTAGCCTCCTTTAAATATTTCATGATTAAACATACTTGTAGGATTATCTTCACATATATTACCAGAGTTCTTTCAAGATATCTGGTAATGATAATGCAAAGTTATTTAGGTATGACCCCTGATTTCTCCAACCGTTCACTAGTATGTTACCAGAAATAGGAATTTTGTTTGTCTCAATATCGGTTGCTCTGAGAAATCTTCTCTGTTTCTTGTACCTTTTAACTCAATAGATTACTACATACCATACTCATTCCTTTTTCACAATAGTGTGGGGAATTTATAGGCCTCGCCACCTTACTTGTTCATAGGTTTGTGATGTGAATCTAGCGTGAATACTGAATGGAGTCAGAAAAGGTGTATAGTGAAACGTGTCTTTTGGAATCTATATTGTGTATAATTCCCTAGGGTGTCACCTAATTTTCAGCAAACACGAGTCCCTCCCATCAATGATTCCTTTATAAGATGACTTCTGAGTAATGGGGATTTTTTTGACTCATGTCATCATTCCAAAAGACATCCATTTTTTCATATTCACATTCCCAAGGGCCTTCGCAAGATCAAAGATCTAGCTGAGAGGCATTCATGAGACGCTTGATGCCTTTATTGAGACATATCATGCAACATGGGTGGCTTGTTCGATGGTCTCTGGGATATTAGGATTATGTGTCAAGTGGCCTTCGTGGTTCATGTTGCCTTGTCTAGGATTCTTGTGTTAGAAATTTTTGGACTTCCGTAGCAAATTTTAAGGGTTTTATAACCATGATATCTCTTGCATTATTCCTTTTTTATCCTCTCTGTTTAATTTTTTTGAGGTCATAGATTATGTGAGTTTACATGAGTGTCACTAAGGAAATTTTATCTATTATTTTATTATGTGTCTCATGACCAATATGGGTCATATGGGAGTGTGTGAGAATTTCATTGAAAAATTCATATATTTTACCTTTTTGGAGATAGTTGGGTTAGTATTGGATTCCTGGGCTTACTCGGGTCCTTTTTTCATTACACGGGTGACATGTCGATGAGCTTTCATGGGGAAGGTCAGACATTTTTCTAGGGACTTGTGATGCATTTTTGGATTTATAGGGCACATCAAAAGTCATTCTGTTACCATGATTACCTCATACATCATCCAATTTTTTCCATTTTTTTATTTTACAAAGGCCCGAGGGTCTCACTGGGTTGCATGGATGTTGTGAAGGACAATTATCCTTTCCATCGCTGATAAACCTCTCAATATTTTTTACGTCTAGGGGCCTCTACATTTAGACATATTTCCCCCCATTTTCAATGTATTTTTTATTGGGATGTAAGGTTCTTGATGGTGACAAACCATGTGGCATGAGGGAGAATATCTGGCTACTGTTGCATGCTCGCTGGTTGTCTGGAGAGTCTTCATATGAGAAGGAACTTTTATCGAAAGAGGTTACATGGGGTCCACTACAAATTATTTTCTCCTTGTATAGTCTTCACGTGACCCTATAATGGTCATGAGATCATGAATTACTTGGTGTATCACATGATCAATAGGTCTCATCCATCATTTTCTTAATTTATTTTTTGGGGAAAAATAATACTCATATTCATGTATTCTTTATTTTCTGAATTTTTCTAATGCTCATTTAGCGGGATTCAAAAATATCAATTAAAAATGGAGAATTAAAACCATTATGCAGGTCTTTAAAACTAGTACTAGTGAAATTTACCTTATATGGTCACAAATAAACTCAATATTATCCATTTTTTGTTATAAGGTGAAAATTTAGATCACTAGCCTTACCTAAAATAGTGAGGTGAAAGCCAATTAAAAATTAAATATTGAGTAAGGGGCACCCTTAACTATTTTCATTAGTGAGAGATATTTAAAATTGTGGGGACACAGTTTATTTAAGGGGGGGGGGGTGTTACACCTGAATTTTTTAAAATATATTTTAATTTAAATCATAATGTGTTCTATAACTTCATTTGTCTGAAACTCTGAATTAAAATAAACCGTAAAACATTATATAACTCTTAAAATTTATCCATTGAATAAAAATGTAAAAATTGAAGTAATGACATTATAAAATTAATATAAAAATAAAAAAGGTCGTATTTAATACTAATGCATTGATAAAATATAATTAAATTTTCTAAATGAACAATAATTTTAGTTTACCCTAAAAATATATTTATCTAAAATTAAATTTTTATGTGATTTATTTTATTAAATGAAATATATTGTATATAAAATTTATTATTGATATGTATAATATACATACATCAATCTAATAATTAATTAGTAAGGAAAAAATACTAAGAATAATTAATATTAATTAAATTTCTTGTGAAAATAGTTTCCATTCCAATTTTAACGTTTTAAATTAAAAATTAAATTATAAATTTATGGAACATTAATTTGATAAAATTTACATAATTAATTAATTTAATACCAAAGAAATATCAGGGTTTTATGTTTTGGTATTTTTTTAAATAGTTTATTTCAGGTGAATAGTTAAAATACAGTTTATATATATTACATAAATTTAATAAAATTATCCTAAAAAGGTATGAAATTCAAAAATAATAAAACATTCTTGAAAAAAATTAAATTATTTAGTAAAATTATTATTTTTAAAAATACTATTTATAATTTATAATAGTCATATTTAACAGTTTGAATCTAAAGTGATATTTATTTTATTAATAAATATGTATGGTGTGTTATCTTAAATCATGTTTTGAAATGGAGTAATTTCTTTTTGTATTGATTTGAAACCCAAAAAATATTACTTTGTTTGAAATAAACCAAAAAAAATTATATAAGTCAACAAAATGGATAATTGTATCCTAAAAAAATTATACAAAAAAACTACTCTTCTCACTTATTCCATTTATGAACAGTGAAATTAAAATACTTTATTGTACCCTTAGAAATTATATTTTAGAAAATTTATTTCCAATTTGGAATCAGTAATTTTAAAAATTTAATGATGTGTATTTTTTAGGAATAAATATTTTTTATGTTAGACATTAGTTGCGATCGTAAAAACTTAAAATGGTAAAATTGTTAAATATAAAAGTAAATTTCATAATAATGTTAAAATTATGACTTGAAATGAATCGTTAAGGTTCGTAATGACCAAACCATATCTCCACTATATTATTTCGAAATTTAGAGTCCAAATTCCTTGTGAAACAAGTTCACTATATATATTAAGAGGTCGTGCTTACAAAAATCTAATTCCATCCACTGAGAAAAGTGTCCTTCCACCACCTCTTAATATCCAAATTATATACATGGGTTTATATTAAAACCCTACCAATTTAAGTTCCTATAGAATCCTATTCCACTACCATATGTCTTTGGTCATAAGAAAATGTCATAATCCCACCATTTTCAAGAATTGCAATATTGTAAAACTCAATTTGTCAACAAGGTTATAGCACATTCAACTAAGCAAGAATACAAGTTAAGTGACTTTATTGCCTTAAAATTAATTCTTGTGACATATACCATATAATATTTTTATTTTTTATTTTTTCTGTTATATATAATTCCTTATGGGGTAATTTCATCATACCTTTGATTATATACAAGGCATTTACAATTCCATCACAAGTTCTCCATCAATGGGTTTTTGATTCGATTGTTACAAAATTCATTTGTGTTTTTACAAGAACAACTCCCTTTCATGGAGTTACAATATCAATTGTTTATCTTATTTTTCTATTTTTTGTTTCATCCAACCTATGATTTTATCTGGAATATTCTTTTTCTATAATGAGAAAATAATTTTTTTCAAATCTAACTCATTTAATAATTTTCTCTTATAAATGAATGGAATTGTTAAGAATAATTCCCATTCTCATTAATGATTATTTCTATTCCATGTCCATATTTTCTCTTACAAAATTTTTCATCTATTTTATATTGAAATTTAATTATTATTTCTCTTATGTGACATCATACTTCTCTTTTTTACTCTTTTCAAAAGGATGATTCATTATCCAATATTTATGTTGTGGGGTTTCTATAAATCTATTATAGAATATTAAAAAGGGGTTTCCATGATCATATTTTTTGTCTTCCACTAAAAATTTACACCTTATTGACTCTATTTCCATTTAAATATCTATTACTGAGGTTTCATTTCAAAAGTAAAAGTTTTTCCATTACCTTTTTAAAAATTAATTTTTAAAACATCCCATGACATCACCTACTAAAATAATTTTAATAATTTTCTTTAAAAACTCTTTAATAGTTCTCTTCCATTTTAGTCTTTATATAAAATCAATTTATTCTGTTTGAAATTAATTTTCATTAATTAACATTTAAATTTACTTATCATATTTTTCTTTTATGGGATTAAACACTAGAGATAAATTAATATATTTATTAAACCATTATTATGTAGTACCATTTAATGGGTCCTTCTTAAAAAGGTGTTTTTTAATCTATCTCAACAACCTTCATTTTTTTATGAATCACTAGGGATTTTTTATTATGCTAAAATGCACCTTCATTTCCTAGATGGATTATAAAATGTTCTAGGTATGTTATATTTATACACTTCTCATTTCTATGTTATAATTGATGTTTGGATTATGAGTGTTTTTATATTCAATTAACCAAAAATTGTTTGGGTGATTAAAATATTGTGGGTGGGGTCCTATATCACACTGAAATGCATTAGTTAAGGTTTTTTATCTCATGAATTAGAGACCTTGTGCATGAGTATGTTAAACAAACTATGTAAAATATCCTAAAAGGTAGGGGTGTGTCGGGGAATAATAAATTAAAATAACTGCCCCATTGGATCTTATTTATTCTAAAAAAAACAGTTCTCCCCATTTCCCATAGAAATTTATGAACATAAATGAATTCACGAATCAGACAAAATGATTTCTTCTTGGTTCACCCTTACCGGGCTAAATTCAATGAGCATACAATGAAAATTTTCTAATGTACCCAATTTTCTAGGGATCATAGTCAAATCATGGGTTGACATAATCATTATATTCCTAGGATCACTAGTGTAATATGGTTTAAGTATATATCACTTACTTCTAATGGGTAACTCCATGAGTGTCATTCTATTGATCACTACTAGTGTATAAGATCACATTATTCACATTCATTTTCTCACTACAAGAGAAAGTATCAGCATATTACTTCTGGTCATGTTGGTCCCTTCATTATCAATAATTAATACACTCTTGGTTGTATATTAATTATCTATTTATTTTCCACGGTCATCCACTTGATGAATATTAGATTACCAAATATTAACCGGGTAATCCCTTTCATGATGCATACTGCCTTTGAGATGCTCCATTCATGAAGCTCACATAGCATTAACAATTCCAAGAACATTCATGAATCTCACATATTTCAGGAAGATAAACAAGCCTTCACTAATCATCCTCATTTTGAGAAGCTCAATCCTTTTGGGGAATCTCACTTATCCTTTGAAAATCTCAAAATATTGAGTAGAATTTTCATATAATTTACAAACTTCCTTTCTTCGGAAACAATTTCTCACGAACATCCTTCACGAATCACCTTTTTGAATCTAAAGTATAAGAATATTTGTTAAGTATTTCTCTCTATTTATAATGGGACAGAAGTGTATTTAAAGGTGTTACCTATAATTAGAAAATATTTAACTGACATAAATACTATTTCATAATGTTCCCCCATCATGGTTCATGATTCTCCCTATTTTCGAAAAGAACTAGGGAAATTTAGACATTAATGAAGCTTATCTCTGTCATGGAGAGTCTTGTATATCCTATGCTTAGTCATGATGATCATTCACTATGATACATACAATCGTGGGACATCCATCTCAAAACATAGTCTTCACGAACATCATACATTAAACATAATTTTATAATTCCTTCAATATAATACAACTTTCTTAATGATATACATCCTCTATATTTTGGACCCCAAAAAATTTGGTAACCACTAGAAAATGGTGCCACCTGGTGAACACACATTTTTGTAACTCCTCCATATAATCCATTAATACATCATGGATCTTTGTAAAAATTAATTTTCAACAACATATTTGTAACTCCGTAAATGACCATGGAAACCTTCATTATCAATAAGAAAAATCAACCCAAAAACACAACAATGTAACCTTGATGGAATTTTCCCAACAATATCACCCTTTGGGTTTGTTGAAAAATATTGACATTTTGATAGCTCATTGAATATTCTTACATATTATTCCAACATTCACTTATTTTGATTCATATAGAGATAAAATATTTAATAAAGTTGTTCTCTATCCCGACATGATCAATGCTCAAATTGGGATATAAGAAAAGCATGAAACGTTCATCAATGAATCACTTAATTCCAAAATACCAAAAAATATTTCACCAGAAAAATAATTTAACATAATTTATATCCGTGGATGAATCATATTTAGTATCTTGAGATTTAAAACACCCACTACTTAATTTTTCTCCCTATAATATTCTCCCTTTATATTTATTAAGAAATTTTCTTTCCTTTGTTGTTTCCTTTTCTCCCCCTTTGTCAGCCAACATAAAGGCTACTTTTTTTTGTATAGAATAGGGTAATGCACACATATCGAAACAGTAGGAAAAAACAAAACATACCAGATTGAGAGGATTTACCACTTATAAACTTGTTCAAGTATGGGGAGTCGACTGAACTCCAATGTATAATCAATGTCTCTTAAATTCCACATTGGGTAAGGCCTTTTTCAAAATTTCTGCAACCTATAGTTATGTCAACACAACACTATAATTAAAATTAGGTTATAAAAGCTATGTTATATTAAATGATAATTTATTTTGATTTAATTTTCCTTGTGTTATGTATGATATTTTGGATAAGTTTTATTGCCTTTAAATTATCACAATATATTCCAATAGGATACTTCACTTTAGCTCCCATCTCATCAAGTTACTACTTTATCAACAATAACTGTGAGAAGGATGGAGTGGCCACAATATAACTATCTTCAATGATTCTTAATTAAAGGATATAATGTTTCTTTCTTTTAAAATAAATACATAATCTTTCATCATAGAACTCACCACATGATTTTGATTTTCTATCATTAATTGTTCTAGCGCAATATGAATCTATATGGCCAAATAATTCTTTTTTTGATTTTTCAGTGTATAGTAAACCAAAATCCACCATGATCAATATATTTAATTTTTTTCTTTTCAGTAACATAAATTGTATTACATTGATATTTAATTAATATCATTTTATATGGTATGTGGAAAAAAATATTTGGTCTTTTCACTGTCAAGTACAACGGACTGTCAATTATTTTCTACTATTCTATGAAATTAACCACATTCCCTTCATCATATCATGATACATTTATCTAGGTAACAAATAGAGTCATCATATCCTTGTAATTATCCATTAAAAATCATCTCAAACCCTCTTTAGAATATTTAGAATATGAAATGAATATGTCATTTCTTCCTTGTATCACATGTAAACCAAGTAAATACATTAGTTCATCTATCATTAAAATTTCAAATTATATTTTCAAGATCTTTTCAAACTCTTTTCACTCTTCTTCATAATCTCCACTAAATTTATGTCATTGACATACACAAGAACCATCATCCTTTTATTACTGTCATTTTTGAAATGTATATTGTAATCAACTCCACCATGCTAAAAAGTGAGATTCTTAAAAAATTGATCTAGTGTGGAATAATATGAACTTGTTCCTTGATTCAACCCATATAACTCCTTATTCAGACTAAAAATTATATTATCATATTTATGAAGTACAAAACCATCCAACTTATCAAAATAAAATTCTTCTTCCTTAACCCCAATTAGAAATGCTGAATTGATGTCAATATATAAATCATTGAACATTATTTTCACTACTATGGACAAGAATGATCTAATTTTACCAATCCTTGGAATATGTGAAATTTTTTCATGAATATATATACCCTCTATCCATGTGTTTTGTTTTGAAACTATTGGTGGTTTGTTTCGAATCACTAAACCATGTTCATTATTAAATTTTCAATAAACCCATTTCATTCAAATGTATATTTATGTGTTGGTCTTGAAATAATCTCAAACTATTGATTCTTATCAATTTGGTTTTTCTCTTCATTAATATCTTGTACCTAATTCTCATCTCCAACAACATCATCAAAACATTCATTCTCTACCTGATATAGTAAGTATTCATTTTGTAATGAATTCACTCTTTGTGCTTGACCTGGGACTTCCTAATCACCAATGATATTATATATATTAATTTCATCTTGACTGTTTAGTTTTCTTATAGATACAAATTCTATATTCTCTTGTTCCTGACCAGTATTGTTTTCTGAATCATTAATTTCCCCTTCAACTCCCCCTTAGTTTCGTCCCTCAATATCACTATCCTTTTAAAACTAATCATGGATTTGTAGAATAATATGTTCTTTTTTCACTATAAATATATCTTGACCTTTAAAAAAATTACAAGACTTATATTGAAAAAAATATATACCTTACTTTTTATGTAATATCCAATAAATATCCCCACTTGTCCACGTGATTAAAGTATCTAGTGTTTCTATTTTTTAAGAATGAAACATTTACTTTCAATGAGTCCAAAGTATTTTAATGTTGGATTCTTCCCACACCACATATCAATTAGAGTATTTTCTTCTTTCATACATAAAAAATATATGTTAGATATGTATATAATTATCAAGATGGATTCCAATTAAGAATTTCTCTAGTAGGTCCTTTTCAATAAGAATTGTTATGTCCATGTTGTTGATGTTATAATTTCTCTGATCTGCCACTCCTTTTTTATGGTGTTCTCTGCACTGAAACGTGATTCATTATACATTTTTTCTTGAGATAATCTTGCACTTGAATATTTTTAAAATCAATACAATTATTAGTATGAATCTTCAAAACCTTCTATCCAAGAATCTTTTCAAATTCCCTCCAATATTATTCTATGAAAATAAACACATCAGAATTGTGGGAAATGAAAAATACCCATTCCATACTATTGATATCATCAATTAAAAAGCATAATACACATTCCAAAAAAAATTCTTTGTGAGATAGGTCCGCCTACATCTGCTTGAACCAACTCAAGAGCTATAGTTGAATTTTTCGCTTTTACCATGTACATATTTCTATTGACATTACTTTGTTGAATAGTGTCACATGTATAAGAACAATTACAAGATATCATATAGAGAACTTAGGTTGAATCACATTTGAAAATATCCTCCAAGGATGGTTGGAAAAGATGGCCAATCTATTTATGCCACAATATGATTTCTTCCTCTTTAGATAAAAAGAACATATCTTTTTCCCACCTTAAAACCTAAATATTACCCATTATTGTTTTTCCATGTATAAAAATGACACTATCTATTCCTTTGATGATAAAAATATTCTTAGTAATGTTTATATCATTCCCTAAGTCACCTAGTAAACTAGAAGTAAGTAATTTGTGCCTAGGACCTTCAAAAACTATGACATCAGCATGTATCATTTCTCTTCCCCCAAATTTGTCTTTTCTTGATCCAATAATTGTCAGGAATTCATCATTTCAAATTTTACAACACCATTCTTTTCATATTTTATTCCTATAAGAATATTCTTATTTTCAGGCACATGGGATGTGCATCCACTATCAAGGATCCAAACACCAAAATGATCTAATGCTTTAAGGGAAGTCTCCATAACCACTACTGGATCAAATATTTTCTTTCTGATCCATGATTTTGACTTCATATCCATCATAGATTGATAATATTGACCTTCTGGAGATTATAAAGGGCCATACTCATCATGAAAATATGAAAACTATATTTTAATTTTCATGTCATTTGATGATACATTGAACTGTTGGTTATTACCGTACTTAGTCTACTTCATCACATTTCATTGCATTCTTGATAAGAAATATCTTACCATGTGCCAAAATCCTCTGCACTTGAAAACGTTTCCATCAAATGATGTCATTGAATATTTATATATGTATGATTTCTTCAATTTTCTATGTTTACATTGATACCACTTGTTTATAAAACAAACATTTTATTGGTGTCCCATATTTCCACAATAATAACATCTCATGAGGGGTGCATTCATGTGGGTCAATACTGCATGACTTATTTTCCCCTGGGTTTTCTAAATATTCTGTTTCTAATTCATACCCAAATAAATATTCACTCCTGGACATGGTTATTGTGTTATAACATAAAGTATTACTGCTTTATGTTTTCGATCAAGCCCCATACTATCCATATCATTTATATTTGAGTATTTCATCTATTCTACTAGGCCACTATGCTCAACTTCAATCTTCTCCATTTCATGAATATTGTTATTTACCAATGTTATATCGAGTGTCATGATTTCTTCGTGATCATTAATATTTCTTCAGAGGATGATGATTTCCTCTTATTGATCATTGATACATTTGAGTAGATTTTTTCCACTATTAGGAAAACTATGAATTTCTCTATTCTATTCTTCAATTTGAGCATGAACTCAATAGCCTTTTCTATGTTATCTAGAATTGAAGACATTATTTTTTTCAATTTATTCACTTAGCATGAACAATATTCTTCCTGCTACTATATATAATTTTTTTCATCATGAACCACTATTTTTTCTTTCTTTGATTTGGGTCTCGAAACATGCTTCTCCTCAATAGAGGATTCCAATACATCCAACATATTTACTCTTCATTCGACATTTTCTTCACCACTATCTCTTTCTTCTCTTTTCTTGGAGATACAGAAAACTCCCGCCATCAAATTTTCTCCATGATATTTTTATTTATCAATCTCATCAAACCATATTCTTCTAAAAATTCATTTTTTTGTGATATAATACAATTATGTTGAAGAAAGTTTTCATTAAAATTTTCTTACCTTTCATATAGGATTAAACCTTCTTAATGGGAATTTAGACTACATCCTCGTAAACTTCTTGATACATCATGGGGTTCCATAATGATTGATTTCCAACTTTTCTACATCAAAATCATGAATGTGGGATTTTCCCTTTGAACTATACTTTTCCTTTTTTTAGATTTGAGGAATGGAATGACATCACCTAATCCATCTATTCTTATTTCTGACCATCTTCAGTTGTGAGATTCTTCATGGATTTCAATTTATCTACTTTAGTCTTCCCTCTTTTAATATTCTAATTATCATTATTTCTCATCTCATGTGCATCATGTGTAATATACAAGATATCCAATGTCACCTCCTTTGGATATTTATCTTCCAATATATAAACATTTGGATTGAATTGAGATGGATGTCTTCTCAATATGAGTTTGAAACTCTTTATATATTCAATAATTTCATTGATACCTTGTATGTATTTGAAAACAACATTAACAATTCAAATGATGTATCAATAGACCCATTAGGGTAAATTATAAGATCCTAATACTAGTTCTATAGAATCATCAACATTTCTTATCTGTTATTTGAGTCACCCTCATAAGTAATTAATAACTATTACCACATATACTGTGATTTCTTACATTGAATAACCTTTATAGATATTTCATTGGATGGGGAACCACCTAAATGTCTAACTACTTTTATGTCAACATCCAATTCCCTTCGTTAAACTTTGGATAAATCACCACTATTGGTACTAGATGAAATTCCATACATAAATGTAACAAAGAAATCCATTCATAATTATTTAATGTTGTTATAAATTTATTTTTTCCATAATTGAAATTTTTTTCACATTAAATATCTGGATAACTTTGTGATTAACAACCTCCATGGAAACCCCTAATAAAGAGACACTAAAATTATCCATTGGATCTGATACCAATAGTAATGCCCCGACCCCAGTTACCCAGAGTCGGTGCTTTATTACATAACATTGGCATGATCACAAATGATCAAGTCTTAGAAGACCGATTTGTTTAGTAGCCTGGGAAACACTAGATACATTCATAAGTCTACATGACATCATAAAATTAAAAACTACAACAACATCTTGTCTACATTGACCACAATCATATCCCCTCATACTATCCCTATGGGTGATTCATAAAATACTTCTTGGAAGCCTAGGAAAAATAAAAAATAGAATGGGGTGAGCTCAGATTCTCAGTAAGGATTACAATACAAGGGAAACTTTATAAATAAGCATAAACATTGAAGGTAATGTATAACTAAAACGAAAGCCTTTTAAACATGAACTTCATCATAATATGGAAAAAATAAAATGAATTAATGCCATTTACTTATTCACATGGATATTCTACTAGTTCAATAATCACTTGCAATATCAATAAACACTTTCATAATGATGGAATGGATAATTCCAGACTATCATAACCACTTAGTCAAGGCCTTGTGCGAAGACTACAAATACGATTTTGTCAATGACTTGTGTTAAGACACTAGTTTGTCTCAGGATACCTACCGATGCATCTATGAGCTATAGTGGGATCCACCCTTTACTTACTAAGTCCAATACATTCCTTATATAAATAGGTTTAAACAAAACATAAACATTCGTATAAAAAATAGCACACGAAATGTCAATACTTTATCCATAAACCATGAATGGTATAAAAATAACACATACACAGTTAAACATATAAAAAAACCTTCATTACTATATGGAATTTTTTTATAATAATAAATCAACTTCAAATAAGCATAAAATCCATTAAAGGATGCTGACATAGATGGAATCAAAACTATTTGAGAGAAAAATATCTCTATTTTAGAAATCATTTAAAAGTCACATAATTATAAAATAATTCATTTTCATTGAAAATATTCTTATAAGGTTTTAAGGGAAGCTTCAGGGATTTTATAACAGTGGAAAATATCTGCACCCACCGCATAAGTTAAAAAAGACATTCTTACCTTGATTTAGTCGAAAAGGTAAAAAATGACCTTGTTTGGAAAATGACGGAAAGATTCCTTTAAAACCATTTTGTAAAAATTAGAACAAGGGTATAAATGAATTTAACTCATATTCTAGTAAATAGTAAATATTATTTGAAATACATTTTTAAGAAACATGGATGTGGATGATTAATAGATCCCAGTAGATAATTATGTATAAACAACCTCGGATAATAAAGAGATCGTGAAATTAACCCTTACCATGAACCTTTCCTTGGTCGAGAGTAGGTTAACCTCCTATATAATTATGAAATAATTTTTATTTAATTATAAAAGAATAATATACATTAATATGATATCATATATGATCTTTTAACACTGCTTTGTTAATAATATCTTAGTATTATCGTCGTTTCGAGTGTTAACTTACTTGTTTTCTTTTATATGTTTTGTTACATAATATGTGTTTTTTATGGATAAGTTGTATACTATTCATATAAATAATGATATCAAGTACTTAAACATTATTTTTAGTCATCAAATTATAATTAGACATGCATGGATATGATGGGGAATTAATCTCATCGGGTTCATGGAGACGGTAGTCCGTACATACACACGAGCGACAATATCATCTTTTGATATTAAAATAATTTATAATTGGATTTTATATCATATCTAAAGAATACTTATCATGTTATATTTATTATTTAAATAAATTACACATCATTATCATACCCATCCAAATAATAATGTTTTGAATAACAATTACACCACAAGGTGGAGACGGTAAGCCATACGTACACATGTGTGGTGACATGTCACTCAAAGGATAGATAGAATACTGAATAAGGTTGTAACATATTTACATTAACATAAAATTATATAGAAGATACTGGAGTTATTATTTTAGAATGGTAAAAACAAAGAAATAAGAAGTTGAAGAAGAGTGGAACTTGAAAGAGGGTGGTGAAAACATTACCTCTTCTTCGGGTTCTTCCTTTTGATTTGACCAAAAGGGATACATAAGTTGGTTTTATGACTAAATGAAGGCCTCTAGAATTAATAAAGTACAGTTGAGAGGGTATTTGGTCAGAGGTTGGCCGATCCAAATGGATTTGAATGTGTGAATTAGTGAGAAGGGGGAGTGCCCTTTTATAAGAGTAGTGAGGGGTACCTTAGGAAATGCTAGAAATATGATTTTTTTAATAAATTCATATTCATTTTCTAATGGATAAAAAGAGTATTATTTAAATTTAAAGGTGTTTATAGGTCAAAAAAAACTCAACCAATAGGTTTTAGATAGGTTTGGGTCACATTATTAACCTTATCGATTAGTTTTAACTCATAGTTAAATAGTTTGATATTTACCATGTCTCTTTGTATTTTTATATTATAAAGTCAATAAACATACTATAAAATTCCAAGAGACCCCCTAGTGGTCCATTAATAATAAAAATATCATTATATAAGTTCTTTGGCTGAACCATAGATTTTTAGAAATAGAATATCAGTTAATAATATAATATTTGTTTTAAAAACTCATTTATGTCAATTTTGACAATATTTAATAATTGAATTTTTTAAGTCATAAAAACATTATTAATTCAAAAATAAATCATTTAAGAAATACAAAAATGTCATATTAACCAATAAAATTCTTGTATGGCATCAAAACATTCAAATTATATTTATTTTAACATTTATAATACTAATTATTTGATTCTTTCATTAATATGGAAAATACTGTATCATTATTGTGTCATAAATAAATTTAATTATTAAATTTCGAAAAATTATAAATAAAATACCATTTTGTATGAAATATTTTTTTATTTCTAATGAATACGTATAGTCGAAAATATAACATCTATAACACTCTGTAATTTTTTTTCTAAAAGATATATGCTTAAGTCATTTTTGTATTTACTTTTTCTAAATTAATATAGTGTCATTATCACTTACAAGTGGATCCAAGGGGTCCCTAAATCGACCCAAAGATGCCCATGGTCGGAAATGTATAAACCAATATGGTTATGACACATTTTAGGGTAATTTAGTATTATTATAATATTATTGTTTCATCCATATTTACCGGATTTACCCTTTAACCATGGCTAATAAAATGTTTACCGAAGTAATTATTCAAAATGTTTAAAAAGGAAATTAACCTATTTTCACAATTTTTACCTCCTGATTCTAAATATGGAATCAATTTTTATAAATTCAAATCACATAAGTTGCTGAAATTAATTTAAAATTAATTCCCACTCTTAAAACAAAAGGCGTGTTTTTAATAAATAACAACTATCAAAATATTGGCAATTGCTTATGTCGTGTTTAAATGTGAAATTATGTCCAATGAAAAAATTGGATTAAATGGTAAAAATATAATCTAATTATACTCTAAAGTCAATTAAATTCATAATTAATCACTATTAATTATTTCCATTAAAAAGTTGATTTTAATTAAAATTTAGTAATTATCACTATTCATCAAAATATGAAAGTTATCTGAAAAGTACCAAAAATTCACCCAAAGCTAATTTTGATATTCAGAATCCAAAAATGAATTCCTTTTTGAATGATAAAATGCATAAAATTTTAAAAAGTTGGTATTACTATTCATAACAGCTAGTATGATTGGTTGTGGTATGTTAGAACTCGAAGTTGTACACAATTCATGCTGTTGCATTATTCAAAGAGAAAAGTACCATGGAAGCTTGGGGTGTTAAACCGATTTTCATCCTAATTGGGTTAAATAACCTAATAATGGGAGGGGACCATGAATCATGGTATATCATTTTAAAACAACTACCCCTTTAGTTATTGTTTCATCTTTAAACAAAGAACTCTTCTCTTCCTTTCACATTTCAATGTATGAACATGAATGTAATCAAGCATGACATACAATAATTTTTTCTTGGTTCACTATCACTAGTCCAATTATAAGGATCATATAATGAAAATGTACTCATGTACTCAATTTACTATGAATCACAACCAAATCAATGTTTGGAGTAGATCACATCTTTTCCTAGGATCACTACCTTTAAAAGGTTTAGATATCTCGTACTACCTTCCAATAGATTACACCCTAAGTCTCTTTCTATGGCTCAATTCTGGTGGAGTGGATCACCTTCTTGCTCTTCATTTACAAATTACCCTTGAAAGGATCCACACACTATTTATGGGAATGTTCATCCATTCATTATCAATAATGAATAAATCCTTAGTCATGGATAGATTCCATTTTGATGTTCTACCAGCCATTATAATGAATCCTTCTTTAGAGAACCTTAAAAACTATCACAAAGCTCACTTAGCCTTCATGGAGGTCCCAAATTTCAGTTGTATTTTTATAGATTTCATGAACATACTTTCATTTAAAAGTATTTTTAAAGAACAAACTTATTGAATATCCTTTACGAATCTGAAGCTTAATAATCGTCGCGAAGTCTTTATCTCTATTTATGATGGGGTATAGGCGTATTTATAGGTGTTTCCTATGATTCTAGATTCCTCCATCCATTTCAACACTATTTTGGTAATCTCCCCATCATTTATTAAGATTATTTCTATTTTTGTGAATCACTAGAGAAATTTAGCCACTTGTGAAGCTTCTCAGTGTCATGGAGAGTATCATCATTCCTTATGATGTTCTTGATGATGATTCACAATGATCCATACCATTGTGATATTCCCTTCACAAATCATAGTCTATGGGAACATTAGGAAGATACCACATTCTTATAATTCCTTTAATGAAATCCATCATTTGGAACAATATACATCCTCCAAATGTTAGATCCCAAAACATTTGAAATAAAATGGGAAACAATTCAACCTTGTGTACACATGTTACTGTTCTACCTCTAGAGAATCCATTCATCTATCATGGATATTTGTCAACATACCTTGTCAAAGACATATTTGGAACTCTAAAAATTACCACAGAAAACTAATTTTTTAAAAAACATAATCAACCCAAAATCACAACAATTTTACCTTGAGGGATTTTTTGCAATAATATCCCCCTTTGTGTTTGTTAAAAACTCCTTACATTTTGATACCTTGTTGAAGCTTATTCCATATTTTACCAACATTTTCTTCTTATGATTCATATAGTGATGAAATATTTACTCAACACATACTATAATCCCAAATAATTTATGATGAGTGTGAGATACCAGAGAAGCCTGAAATGTTTATCAAAGAATAACTTAATTACAAAACCATTCAAGCTCTTTCATCATGATCCTAATCTATCACTCTATATATCCTTTTATTGATCATATTTAGAATTGTTAATTTAAAACTCATCTACTGAGACTCTCCCTCTATTAGATTCTCCCGGAGTATTGATTAAGGCATATTCTTCATTTTATAGAGACATTTCATACCCATTTATCAATATTCCCAAAAGATAATTCGTTGTAGTCTGCAACAAGGTAATGATGTAGCAACCAAGGTAATTATAAAATATTTTTTTTTAATTTTTGTATTAAATAGTTAAAAGTCATTATAAATGTATAATAAAAATGTTTTATTAATAGAAATTAAGTATTCTATACTAATATAATAGTAACCTCTTATATGATATTTGAAAAAACATATGAATCTTATTAGTGGAATGATGGTATATTTATATCATTGAATAATTAAATATTTTTTTAGAAAATTACAAATTATGTGTTGTAATTTTTATAACTCATAAATATTTAAATAAAATAGTATAATAAACCTAATGATCTAAAATAAAATTTATTTTCCTAAAATAAATTCATAAATTATTATTTTGTCATCATATGATTATAAGATAATTTTATTAGACCTTATTTAATTTTTCAATGTCTTATATAACTAGATATAATTTAATTGTTTTTTCAAATAAATAAATATTTTAATTAATTATTTAATTTATCATATTAAGAAAATTATTTTCATAAAAAAAAATTTCTTTTTAAAATTCAACACATTAAAAAATGGTTGGGGTGAATTTTTTGGATTGTTCTAAAATACTTGAATTTTTGGTGAATGGTGAAATATGGTAATTTACGGTATTTAACAAATTCCAAATTATTTGAGTCTTAAATGATAAAAGTAAAATATAAGACAAAAATATTGATATTTACATCACTAGTATAATTTATTTACTAATAACTATCAATCTATCCATAGTCTTGAGCCAAAATAGTAAGCTAATGAAAAAAGGGATAACACCCCTCTGCTCAACTATAAATGCCACTGCTCACCACCTCTTCTACGTAAATTTATATAAATTTTATCTTGTTAAATTTCTCCCCAATTACCTTCCCATAACTCTTACACATGTCCAAAATCTTCTGGTCTTACCAAATTTCCATATCCAATTGTCTAAGAGAGGTTCTCTAGGAGGGGAATTCAAGAGGTAAAATTCTATTTCATTTTCATTGATTTTCTTTTTTTTATTTATCTTCTTTTATTATTATCTCTTAAAATAATATAATAAAAATGAAATTAAAACTCATGATTCCTATATATACATTAATTTAATCATGTTTATGTAAATAATCATCTTCAATCTCCTTCCCCTCTCTCTATTATTCTAATGATGAAAATAACACTAGTGATGTGTCGATTTACTGACATGATGGACAATGTGTTTTCATTTTCATTTACCTTATTAAAAGATGGATGTAAAACCATTATTATTGAAAAATAGGATTTTATTATACATATTATATTTTTTATAATTTTCTATAACTAGTTTTCTTACAAAATATTAATCAATAAAACAAAATAGATTCGTAATGATAAAAATTCACCCAAAAAACTAATGATCATCACTAACGTTTTATCAAATGATTCATCCACATACCATATAAAGAAAATGACACATAATACAATTAAAAAATATTTAACCAAACTAATAATATATAATTTCAATTATGGAATGTTATTCTCATTTAACATTATTTTCCATACATGTATAAATGTACACCGATGAATGATTAAATTGTATCTTATAACTCATAAAAATTTTCAAAATTAAACTTAATAAAATATTAATAAATAAAATACAAGTATAAAATGATATTATTTATTTAAAAAATGTATTTATTTTTATTAACTATGATATTAATTTCATGTGAAGAATACTTTTAGGCATAAGTGAAAGGATTCTTTATGAACCTCTATTTTTCCTTTGAGTTATGCTTTATCAGTCTTTAACCCAATATAATAATTATTTTTTGCTGAATTATTATAAATTATATATATATGATCTCAAATAATATATCTATATCATTTCATAATTATTTTACTAGTATATACATGTTTCAAAGAGGTTCCCTTCTCAATTCTTCCCAATAAACAAGCCCGATTCAAGTGAACTTCCCAATTTTTTACTCATTTTCAAGTGTAGTCCAAAATCTGTTTTAAAACACCATTATTTTTGTAATTAATTAATTTTATCATGAAAATATATATTAGTTAATTTCTATTTTTTTATTCCATTTTACAAGAATATCCATAACGAACCAACCATGGAAACTATGAGAAGAACACACGTGAAACAATGGAAATAAAAAAAATATTATTAATAAATGGGTGGAAAAGTATTATAAAGAGATCATATAAGGTATTATTGATATGAATATAGTTCATTATTATTTTAATTAAACTATTTAAAACATCATATATTTGTTTTTAAAAAATTTAATTAATAATAACTTGAGATTAAGGATGTTATTTTGAAGCCTCTTTTAAATTTCTATTTTTTATAAAATTCAAAAGGAATGTTTTTATGGTTCTAGTATTATTATTTTATGATTATGTTTTAGTTTCCTGGAAAATTTTATTATTATGTGTGGTTACAATATCTCCATCTAATTAATTGGTTATTTCTATTCTATAAGTAAACCGTAATGGTTATTTTAAGTGTAATTGTGATGGTTACATCTTAAGGTAGTCATGAGGGTTATATTTTAAGGTAGCTGTGAGGGATACAAATACTATGGGATCCATAGGGGATATAATATTAAGTAATTAATTCCCCAATATAACAACATGGTTTTTTTTCATGACCTATGTTTTATGGAATCTCATTTCTTCAAAAAGTATGTATATGATACATTATGGTTAAGAAGTATAGCATGTGAAAGTGATGTGAATAAGATTTAATGGATTAAAATTTTACTACTTTTTTTATGTACCTTTTTGACAATCTTATTCTCATCCCACGTTTTTCAATAAAATATTAGGATTTATTTATTGGTATCATAAAATAACAGTCCAAGATAAAAGTTGTAATGAATTCATGTTTTATTAAAAAGTTTTGTATTATGGAAGAAACCGACATTATCACTTTTAATGTATTATACAATGTTTATGTCTGAATTATGACATAACATTCTAATAAACTAAAATTAATATGTATTTGGTAAAGTAATAAGTATATTTTATTTTAATTTACTATAGTTTGTAATTTTTAAGGCTGCATCATTATAATTGGTTTTAGAGAACAATTTTGATATCATTAGGTGTTAGAATGGTGTTAATTGAATACAATAAATAAATTTTAACTTATGGTTGAGTTTAGAAAATATTGAATTTAAATATTATCATGTTGCTTCATCTAATATATGTCTGTTTAGAATTGTTTTCTAGAGAAGAAACTAGAAAGTTGAAGTAGGAAGGCACTGAGAGGATTATATCTTTCTGAATCCACAACCTATAAATGTGGAAATTGTACCTGAGAGGTTTGTGATAGTAATGGATTATTTGATAAAGGCCATAAATGGTGGTAGAATACATAAAAGTGAAAAACTAGAGTTACCATAAAGAAACATGATGATAGTCGAACATTTCATGAGGAAACACCCTCCTAGTTTTAGTGGATCTCTTGTCCCAATTTCGGCTGAATGGTGAAATAAATCACTTTAAAAGATATTTGATGTCATGGGGTTTTTCTGAATTAAATTTTTTTGTCTTTATATTTATCATTATGAAGGTGAAACCATGCCATGGTGGTCAATGATAAATAATATCAGGGATGTCAAGGAGACTAATTCCTTATAATGTGATGAATTTAAGAATACTTTCCTTGAAAAATATTTTCCTAAATTCGTATGACTTTGGACGGAAAAAAAATTTATATAATTAAAAAAAAGGAAGAATATTAATTGGTTTTATATGAAGAAAACATCAATTAATTGGCAAGGTACAGTTCAAATATTATTCAAGATCTTGATGGTAAGATCAATCATTTATACTTTGGATTCATGCCTATATATCGAAGGGAATCAGATTCCCATGATTTCAAAAGTCATTAGAATATTATCTTATGTGCTGAGAGGGTATACATGGAGTTTTACAAAGATCACATGTACATTGAAAACAATCAAAAGAATAGGTCCAAATGGAAATGAATTTGTAACAATCAATAATATATATTTGAATGTAAGAAAATTCAGTTTTCCATTTGAGGGATGTGTGGTAAAATGCATCCAGGGGAATTAATTAACATATCTAGGAAGTGTTTTCGATGTTGTTAGTATAAAAAAATGGATTGGGAATGCCATAAATAAGATATTAATGAAAGTATATTTAATTATGGTATTAAAATTACAAGGTATTTGAAATGTAGTGAGACAGCCTATTATGAAATTACCTTGCCATGGAAAGATTTGAATTATGGAAAGAGGACATATTATAAGTAGAAAGGTGAAGTGAAATCCTTTGCGACTACATCAGAATATGTTGGTATATTTAATGTAGTTGTATATACTATTTTTATTATTTTCTTTTTATTTTTATCATGTCTTGTTTGATATAGAGTCTATACATTTTGTTTTCTCTGAGAAATTTTCTGTTAAATTGGAACTTTCACCTCAATATATGAAATTAGAACTTATTGTTAAAACACCAGTGAGAAATATTATTTAAGCATGGAAGTATAAGAATATTATTTTTTATGCAGAAAGAAATTACCTTCGAACCTTGTTTTTTGAATCTTATTAAAATTTTACATTATTCTAGGTATGGGATAACCTAATTTTTATCCTCAATTGATTGTAGCAGTAGAGAAGTTTTTTTCAGAACTACTTTCAATTTTATAAAATAATGAACCTGTATCATTGATAACATATCATGAATATACGAAACTATTAAAATAATTAAATGAATATTATATTAATCATATTTTTGAAAAAAAAGTAAACTATTCAGGTTAATGATGTTCTAGTGGTAAAGGAATTCCTAGATGTTTTTCTTGATGAGTTTCTTGGTGTAATACCTTTTCAGAATGTTGAATTTTCTATTAACATAGTTATCAATTATAAGCCATTTTCAAAGACCATTTATTGAATGAATCATGTAGAACATCTGGAATTGAAAAATTAGTTGAAGTGTTTTTTTAATAAAGGCTTCATTCTTCACAACACTTCATCATGGGGTGATCCTATTTTGTTTGTTAAAAATAAAGATAGTTCCTTGAGGATCAGAATTGATTATAGAGATTTGAATAACATTAATATTAATAAAAATTATCTATTTACTTGTATTGATGACATGTTTGATCAGCTCGAGAGAGATACATATTTTTACAAGATTGACATGACTTATGGGTACGATCACCTAAAGGTGAAGGAGGATGAAATTCTAAAAACTGTGTTCTAAACTAGATATGATCATTATGAATCTTTTGTTATGAAATTTGGTTTGACAAATTCCCATACTGTATTTATGGATCCTAAGAATAGAATCTTCTGTGAATATTTGGATATGTATTTTTATTGTTTTTTATGATGATAATTTGTGTCATCTAAAAGTTATGAGGATCCTGAAAAATGTCAAAGGATTGTCTTGAAAATTCTCAAAGATAATAAGTTATATGGAAAATTTCGAATGTGTCATATTTGGTTGTAACAAATTAATTTTCCTGTGAAAATTGTAAATAAGGATGTTATAATTGTTGATTCCACCAAAAAAGTTGTTGATGAATGGTCAAGACCATGAAATGATATAGAGATTCATAGTTTTCTGGTATTAGAAGACTATTACTGACAATTTTTTAAATAATTTAAGTGTTTATCTATCCCACTAACTATGTTAACACATAATGTGACTAAATTTATTTGGACAAAAGAAAACAATGTTTTTTTAGGAACAGAAATGAATATTGGTTAATGCCCCCATTTCGTCCTTCACTTCTAGAAATGGTGATTTTTACATCTTTAGGGATACTTAATTGAAGGGACATTGTTCCGTTGTGATTCAGACTGATCAGGTAATTTATCAAACATCAATACCACTGAATCATCATGAGTTTTATTATCCTACACATGATTTGGAATTATAAGATGTAGTTTTTTTACTTCAGATATTTGGAGATATCCTTTATATAGTGCCAAATGTGAAATATAAATTGATCATAAATGTTCGAAGTATATATTTAATAAAATGGAATTTAACATGAGGTAGATAATATGGATTGAAGTGGCAAAGGATTATGATTTCTTTCTCAATTACAACAATGGAAATAAAACAAAGCTATATAGGTTTGAGTAGAAAACATCTTGCTACATTAACTATTTTATATTTGAAACATGACCCCTTACTTAATGATTTGAATAATATTTTGTGGGGATGTTTTTGGTGTAGTAAATGTCAATGTTTTGTTTTAGGTGTCGGTGTAATCATCTCTATCAGACATAATTATGAAAGCATTGAAGAAATATTTTTAGTCATATAAAAATATAGAATTTGTGATGAAATATAAATTTACCAAATTTATTGTTTATAATGATTGTTTCATGAGATTTAGAAAGATATTATGTATCCCTTTTGATTCAAAAGTAAATAAATAATTATTATTTAAATCTCATTGTTCTTAATCTTAAGTTCATCCTGAAAGCACTAAGATTTACCGAGTCCTTTAGAGGTATTACAGGTCAGATGGAATAAAAAGAGATGGTACTGATTTAATAATGAAATGTTTGAGATTTCATTAGGATAAACCATGGAAATATGGAAAAAAACCGTGGCCCAAGCCTATGGACATGGTTTTTCCCAATAGTGGGCACTATCTCCGTGGCAGTAGGGTCTGACCTATGGTCAAGGTTTTAACTGTGGAAAAAGTTGTCTTAGTTCCATGGTTTTGAAAACCATGGCCATATGTGTCTCTATTGTCAACCGTGGAAGTTGACCTTTGGCCATAGTTTTAACCGTGGATATAGCCCTAGAAAACCGTGGAAATTGGTGGCCAATTTCCGCAGTTAAACCCATCACTATAACCATATAAAACCATGGCAATAGCCTAAAACTTATGTGTGTCTAGTAAGATTTGATCTTAGTACCTTCCATTCACATTCCTGCGACCTAACCACTACACCACCATGGATTTTGTGTATATACATATGCAATATGATATATATATTATTAAAAACCATGGTAGTATCCTAAAAATCAACTCTATAGTTCTTCCCACCTTTTTTTGGCGGGACTTTTTTTCTGTCACTCAAGGGTGGGAGACCTATTGCCATGGTTTTGAAAACTATGGCTATAGACCACATAAATGTGGACAAAGGTTTGGGCTATAGCCATGGTTTTGAAAATCATGTCTATAGGCCATGAAAAAAACACCTATAGCCACTGTATTAAAACTGTGTCTATGGACCACATAACCATGGCCATAGCCACCTATTGCCATGATTTTAAAATCGTGGCTATAGGTCTATGGTCGTATCATGTTTTTCTAGTAGTGTATTTTTTTCCAGCTGACTAAATCTAAAAATTTATTTCATATTAAAGATAATATTTCTCTATGTCAGATTTCTTAACTGTATATCAAATAGACGGTTAGGTTACCTTGAATTACTCTCTCTATTGTATCAAACCGCGATCCCAGGTTAACTTCTAGATTTGGGAAAGGCCATCAAAATTCAATAGAAAATGAATTAAATTTCAGCAGAAAACTTCCTACTAAATTGGATACACAAATTGAGATATATATTTAGACATTGTAGGACATGATTTGATCTTTTTTAATGGATACTAAGGATGTTGGGATCAAAATTTTCTATAGTTGATTTTTTAATTACAATCTTCATTCTGGTATAATGATTGAACCTTTGGATCATTTTATGGAAATAGGTGTTGAACTCCAACAGTTTTTGGATTATTTATGGGATTATTAGTTGATGGGACCATAATTTGTAGGTAATGTAGCTAAGAATTTGAAGATGTTCTAGCAACAGATGTAGACATCTCAGAGATGGTAGAAAAGCTATTCAGATAATAGGGGGAAAGAATTTTCTTTTGGAGAAGGTAATCATTTTTCCTTAAAATATCTCCTTGGAAAGGTGTTATGCATTTTGGTAAGAAATTTAATCTATTTCTATGGTTCATTGGATGTTTTAAAATCATGTAGAATTTTGGACTAGTTTCATAACAAGTGGCCTTGCCTCTAATATTATCTCAGGTACACAGTTTTTTTTATGTTCTGATGCTAAGAAGGTATCTTCAAGACTCATCTCTTGTTTTGATCCCATAAGTAGTTCATCTAGAAGATAAACTTTCTTATGAAGAAAATCCTATTCAAATTCATGATCTTAGAGAGCATGTATTTCCATATAAGGTAATTCACCAGGTTAAGGTTTTTTGGAGAAACCACATGGTTAAAGAAGAAATAAGGGTATATAAAAATGCTATGAGGGAAAAGTATCCTCACTTGTATAATAAGTAAATAAAAATTCCAAGGATTCAATTTCAAGAAGGGGGGAAAATTTAACAATGCGGTTACTTATAAAGTAATTTTTTCATTCTAGAATTAAATAGTGAAATGCATTATAAATGTAAAATAAAAATGTGGTATATATTGAAATTAAGGAATCAATAATAATACAATAATAACCTCATGTATGAGAATATAAATAAAACTTATATATCTTATAACTGAAATTGGAAATATTTCTATAAATAGATACGTAAATAATTGTTTTGACATTTATAGATTAACGGTTGGTATATTTGTAGGTAAAAAATATATAATTACAATTATACAATAAATATAATTATATAAAAGTTAATTTATTTTTAATAAAATATAGTTATAAATAATTATTTTATAATCTTATAATTATAAGATAATTTTATGAGACCTTATTTAAATTTTCTCAGTGTTATAAAATCAGTTATTATTTTCATATTGATATTTTTCCTAATAAAATATTAGTTTAATTAAAAATAATATTTATCATATATAGAAAATTAATTTCATAAAATGGAGTTCATTTTTGAAATCTAAATGTTGAAAAAATGGTTTCGGTGAATATTTTGTATTTTTCTAAAATACTTGTATTTCTTTGTGAATAGTCAAATACTGTAATTTACAACATTTACCAAATTATTAAATTGTTGAGACATATACGATGTAAGGATGATGTAGGAAGAAAATTTAGAACTCTACTTCACTATTTTAATATATTTATTGATTATTCTCAACTATTCATAGTCTTTATACAATATAACAAACTAATGAATAAATTATTGAGAAAACACCATTATCTTCCACTATAAATACCACTCATCACCACCTCTTATCCTCGCACATAAAATCTATGTTGTTCTTTAATTCCATTCCAATTATCTTCCCAAGACTTCTAACCATGTCTAATACCTTTGAATCTCACCAAAATGAAAAAACCATGTTTCATAAGTAGCTTCTCAAGAGGAAGAATTTAAGAGGAAAATTCCTCATTCATTTTCATTTATTTTCAAATTTTTGTATTTATTTTTCATATTATATATTTAACTCCAATTATCTAAATAGAATGAAAACTACATCATCTTATATATACTTTATATTTATCTTTTTTATGGAAAAATTCACTCACAAACTCTTTCTCCCCCCGTTTATTCTAAAAATAAAAACATCATCTATGAGGTGTCGGTTTACCGACATCATGGACAATGTGTTTTCAATTTCCATTACGACATGTAAGGGTGTTCCCAAAAATCATTTATATAGTTAAATAAAATTTTATTAAAAATATTATATGTTATATAATGTTTTGAAACAATTATTTACATAATATTAATTAATAAAACTGAAATGGTTTATTGTGATCAAAATTGACCAAAACAAACTAATGTTCATGACTAATGTTTTAACTAACGATTCATCCTCATAACATATAAAAAAATAATATATTTGAAAATTTAATAATCTTGTAGTTCATATAGAAAATATAATTTCAATTTTGGACAATTATTCTCATTTTACATTATTTTGAATAAATGTATACAAGTAAACCAATCATTAAATCCTAGGAAACGAACTCTCCCAAACTATAACATTGTATCTTATAACTCATCAAAAAGTCCGTAAATTAAATTAATAAATTTATAATAATAAAATAAATTTATAAAAGAGTCTTAATTAAATTTTTAATGGATTTACCTTGATTATTTCAGATATTATGTTAAATTGAAGAAAACATTCATACATAAGTTAAGGGATTCTATTCGAAACATTATTTTCCCTTCATATTACTCTTTCTCAATCTTGTACCAAATTTAATTAATAATTCAATTTATTAAATTCCTATAAATTTATTTTATGTGTTCCAAAATCATATATCTATGTTATTTCATCTTACTTTGATGGTTAAGTAGATATTTTAAAATGGTTTCTTTCTCAATTGTTACGGTCAAGAAAAACCCAATTCAATGAAACATCCCAATTTATTACTCATTTTCTATTTCACACCATAATATATTTTAGATACCATTATTTTTCGAAATAAAATTATTTTTGTCGGGATAAAATTTATAGTTTTAGTTCGGTGGGTTTTCATCCATTCGACAAGAAAATCCATAACAACCTGAACATAGAAACAATGAGAAGAACACACCCAAAATAATGGAAATAAAAAATATATTATTATTAAATTGGTGGAATGTTGTTGTAAAAATATAATATAAGGTATGATATATATAAATATAGTTTTTAATATCATATTAAAAGAATTTATACTATTATACTAAAGTTTTGAACATGTTGAAGTAATACAAACCCAATGTAAGTTATTTTTTTTATAAAACCCTCTTTTAGATGTCTATTTTTTAAAAATTAAAAATGAATGATTTTAGGATGCAAGTATTCTTATTATATGATTATTATATAGTTCTTGATAATTTTTCTGATGAATTTTGGGACCTATATATCTATCCAATGTATTGGGTATGTTTATGTTGGATGTCGACCTTAATGGTTATTCCAAATGTAACTGCAATGGTTACATCATAAAGTTTCCTTGACGGTTACATTGTAAGGTACCCATAAGGGTTACATTGTAAGGTATCTATAAGGGTAAAAAATCATATGGTAGATGATATGGTTACAGTCCTAATTAATTAATTCCACAACTTTCCTATATTTTTTTATTTCGGTTTTCTATGATTTATGGAATCTCAGGTTTTCACAAAGTATTCATACGATACAGTAAGTGTGAGAAGTACATCTTCTGAAAGTAATCTCCAATGTGTACTTTAATTTGGGGAATAACATTTTACTTACTTAATTTTATGTCATTTACTAGGATTTTTTGTGATCATTCAATGTTTTTTAAAGAACATTCCCAGGGTTTAAGGATTGGTAAGAGAATATAAGAATCAAAGTTTAACATTGTGATGAATTCATGTTTTATTAACAAGTTTTGTATTATGGAAGAAATGGGAACTATTTTAGAAGTATCCACTTTGAATTTCATTTGGGGTTATTTGTAAGAACCATAATATATTTAGTAATTACATAATTATATTCTAGTTTAATTAACTAGATTATGTAATGGTTAAGGATGTGTTCTTATAGAAGAACACAGGTCAACACATAAGAGAAAACACACATCATGCCACAAGGATAGGGTACCGAATCAACAAATTTTCAACTGTGTAGATTAGACTGAACTACAAGAGCTAGTTTATTCCTCTAAATTCCACTTTTGGTAAGACCTTTTTCAAAATTTCTTAAACCTATAGTTTTTTCTGCACATACTCCATCATCACAATTCCTTGATCAACCTTTTCTTTGATGAAATTCTACTTGATTTAAATATACCTTTTCCTTGAGTAATGGACAGGATTTTGTTGAAAGATCTTTAGAAATTGTATTTTCATAATGTATTCCTGTCACATACTTCATGTAAACTACTATATAATCAATTTACTACTTCATCCAAAATAATTGTGTGCAAGATTGGTGGCCACAATATATTCAACTTATATGGTAATCAATAAAATGAAATCATATTTCTTTCATAGACCAGAAATACACAATCCACTTAGATATAATGAACCACATAAAATTGATTTTCTATTGTCATCTATTTCAGATCAATTTTCATCAGTAAAGCCTAATAAATATTATTGAGATATTCCATTGTACAGAAAACTGAAATCCATTGTGCCCTTTATATACCAAAGTTTTATTTTCATTACAAATAAGTGTATTATTTGGTATTTATTTTATATCAAGATTATTGGAGTGTTTAAAGAGAACAACTCTCCTTTTCTCTATTAGGAATAATATATTACCATTGATTTTCTTATATTATTTAACAGAAAATACATCCCCCTGATCATCTCATAACAATTTCATCCAGGTAACAACTATACTATTCATCTATTTGTAATTACACATTCCAAGTCATCATAAAACTTCATTGTAATATTTTCATTGAGAAATGAATGTTTCGTTCCTTCCTTAGGTCACCTATAATCCAAAAAAACATCATTTAACCGATCATGGACATTTAAAGTTAAATTTTAATCAATTCTGCAAAATTTTTACAATATGATTCATCTTCTAGAGTAAATGTTATGTCATTCACATACCTTGGAACCATCATCATTTTATTAAAATAATTTCTGAAATACAAATTGTAATTAACTCTTCCATGCTAAAAACTGATCTTCTTCAAAAATGGATTTAGTCTAGAATACAATTACGTTGGTACTTTATTCAACCCATATAATGTCTTATTTATCTAAAAAACACTATCCAAATCTTCATAAATGATTAAAAAATCATGATAATTAATATAAACTTCTTCTTCAAGAACCCCATTCACAAACACTAACTTGATTTGCATCCTGAAAATTTTGAATCTTCTTTTCACTATTATATCCAGGAATAATAATATTTTCTCTATCCACACAACAGGTACAAATGTTTCATCAATATCTATTACCTCTTTCTGAGAAAACCATTTTGACAGTAGTTTTTCATTTTTTTTAATAATTGGAGCACATTTGTTCATCATATTGCAAAATGCCTTTTTGGATACAATTATATTTTTATTTTTTGTTTTCAAAACAATATCCAATGTTTTATTCTTCTCAATTTGGTTAGGCTCTTCATTCATAATCTGAACCTAATTATCGTCTACAACTACTTAATCAAAAAATTTATGCTCAAACTATGATATGAATGATTCCCCTAGAAATTAATTCTCTCATCATTTTTTAATTGGAATTTCCTAATCACCAATGATGTTTTGTCAATCATTTTTTGCTCGACACTTCAGTTTTCATGCATATACAGATTTCACTTTATTATATTCATGACATGTATCTTCTTATGAATCATTATTTTCCACTTCAATCTATGAAAATGAAGTGAATTATATGAATATTTTTATTGGTATATATTACTTTTTATTGAAATCAATCTACAATGAATGTGATTCTAAAATGAGAAATGGTGGTTCATGTGTGGGAATCCTTATATATGGTATATTGTCCACCGTATTTTCACTATTTTTAATTAATTTGTGTTATTCATAGTATTTATAGAGAATTAAAAACCAATTTATCTCTCACATATCACTCTCTCAAAAAATATATCAAAATATCCTAACTGGACAATGTAAGATGAATGTTATATGATCAATACATTTACATGAAGTATCTATCTTACCATAAAAATATTTTAAATTTTATAGAAAATTTATGAAATATATAATAACTTAGAGTCATTTAGTAAGTCATGAATATCACACAATCCTTTCTGAAAACATCATATCTACCTTTCCAAAAAAATTAACATAGTTTGGAATAATATAAATTATAGTAAAATTTTGAGAAATGTGATACTATTTATATTATACTTATCATCCACATATATTCTATAAATTTTTCACAAATAATTATGTTTAAATTATTATATTTAAAAATATTATGTACATGGATCCCAAATATTTAACTAATTTTCATGGGGATCTTAGTACAATGATTTCAGTTGAATTATAAAAAAAAATTCCTAGGTTATAATGTACATTTACAATTTTTAACCATTATGATCACTCCAAATAAATATAAGTGTTAACCAACACCAACACTATAAAAAAATACTTGATGTTTTCATCTCATTTTATTTTAGTAGGATAGTGGTAAATTATAAAATAAATTCCATTTGATTTAAAATTAATTTCAATTCTAAGTGTCACAAATCTAATATTTTAACTCATGAGCGTAAATAATCGGATATATTTCATTAATTCATATACATATAATGAATTAAGGTTGACTACATATACCAAAAATCATTTGTAATATTGATGAATTTACTAATACCTAGTTTTAGGCACAAACAACTTATAAAGCATGACCCATTAAAATCCCATCAAAACTTCAATCACGCCTTTTAAATCCATAATAAACCCATTCAAGAATCCAAAATACTTAATATTAAATGATAACTTCAATGCTAGTGGTAACAGATATGAGTGTTTTAATATCCAAACTAGGATCAAATATAAATCACCTTATTTATTATTGAATTTATCTTGTTTTTTAATGAAATAGAGTTTTTTTGATACAATTGATTTAACTAGTATATATTTTTTGGAATAATATTTTTTTTTAAAAATATATAGTCTAGGTTGAATAATTTTAAATTCGTAAAATGATTTTAAAATTTATGGTCTATGGGTCAACATTAGATAACCATACATGGATTAAATCATAAAAAAAAATTGGTTTTAACTATCCAACCCATGTTCCAGTTGACTATCTAGTAGGGGTAGGAATTTTCAAAACAATAGTGGATAAATAACTTTTTCAAAATATTTTTCAATAAAATTTAGTGTTTTTTCATCTATTGTCTCAGAACGCTGCCATAATGGTCCTCTAAACAACTTATTTCTTCCTCCATCCTCCCTTGGTTATTATTTTGTGATCACTAATGTAAATAAATTTTTATAGACTTTAATTTACATATCCTTTTCCGTCATCGTCATATTATTCTATCTTATTACCTTATTATGACCATGGTGTCCAATGGTTTAAATTTGAGCATAAATTGTTTTGGGTTGTTTTGATTTTTATAACATGTAAAAAATAACCTTTAGCACTGATCTACTACTATTTTAAGAAAGTGTGTTTTTTTCATTGCACATATGTTTGAGATTATATAATTTTCCATTTATTTAATATAACCTTAGATTAATTACTTTTAAAATAATGTTTAATTGGTTATTAAATATCTTCTTGATTATATATAATCGATTCAGAGAACATTCATCTCTTATTTTTGACAAATTTTATATGATGCCAAATTTATTCCATGTAATAATTTTTCCTTAAATGATTAATTATAAAATTAATTATTTTTTAATGTGATATTTTATGTGATTATACAAAAATTTTATTTTATAATTAGATATATTATTTTATGTTGATCGATAGAGGAAATATTAAAGATGTTAATTGTTTTGATGAATAAAAAAATATTTTGATTGACATAAATATATTGTTGTTTTTTTACAAACAATAGTAATTCTCCTTGTTTTTATTTTTATTTTTTTGGATTTATTATTAATAAATTATGAAATATATATTCATAATTTAATTTTTCAATAAAAGGTACCCAAATGATTAAAAAATGGATTTATAAATGTTTGTTTTGATCATTGGGTAACCGAATTTAGACAATTTTATATGAAGACATGGTATCTAAGATGAAATTATTATGATGAGTTCAATAATTGTATGATTTTCTAAAATAGTGTACCCAGTGTTAATTTCAATATAGCTAGTGGTAATCCCTCTTGATGATGAAAAGTGATGGTAATTTGAATGTGTACCATTATGATCACTTCGCATGCTAGTGGGATGGTTAAATGAGAGTCTTGTTTCGTATTATATTATCTTGAGAAGGGTATTTATCACATAATTCTATATAATTGTATGTTTTTATAGAAATTATTTATAGTTATTAGTGTTTTTATGGAAATTATTTTTTGTTATTGGGGTTTTTTGATTTGGGTAATCGATATTTATTTTGAAAATAAGAGATAAAGACCCTGATTCATTTTCATTATTCACTCCTATGAATATAAAAGCACATTAATTTTAATTTTTAAATAAGTATGTATTTTTTTAATATAAAATGAAATACATATAATTTATAGAGGTAAGATACTATGTTTATATTCATTAAATATATTTATATATATATTCCGATGTTATTGTAGACCTGTTAATCCATGATTTTATGATAGGAAATGTGTCTACCTCTTTAGACTGTGAAGCATATTTTCTTAGATAGAGCTATTTTGAAAGTGATATATAGAGGTTATTATAATTAATATAGATATTTATTTTCCTTTTTAATAGTTTGGGTATAATTTTGATTCATATATGAAATGTGTATATTCATCTATTTGGGTCATTCCATCTTTCCCTCCTGTTGGTGGCTTGTTTTCTAATGGGTTATTATGTGTAATATTTTTTATATTTTGTCGGTCATGATAGGTTTAGATGATTTAGAATTATTTAAATTTTATAATTTTTTTATCGAGGATTATTTATTTATAATTATTAAAAATTTCATTCTTTTTATAATTGGAAGTATATTCTTAGTTTATCATAGACAGTATAGAATATTGATACATTATGTTATATTTTAATTATAAAATGTATGATTAGTTTTTTTGTTTATAAGCGTAAAACCATTCAAAAAATAAAATGATTGATATCATAAGAACTTTTTCCATCCAATGATAACCATGATTGTTTTTAGTCCTTATGGTACAATGAATTGGGTGTTAGGGTAGGTCAACAAGGGATGGTATGTAAAGAATGGTTTCAGAACCCTCTTTCAATATATTACATGGGAAACATCATAGATATGAGAAAGTATTTCCATAACATAAGGGTTTGTATCTAAAGGTGTATTGGGATAATACACTTAGTAATACTCCTTGAGTTACAATGGGGTTCTGAGAAAGAAAATTTTTCCATGATATTTTTAATCCATTATTTTAGATGTTTTGATTTAAACCTATTTTATCAATATCTATATTCAAATACTATGATAATTCTTGATAAACATAATTATTTAGAATGATAAATGGATGGAATTACATGTTTCATGGTCATAATTGTTGGGTTTGAAATCATGCATTGAGGTCATCCAGCTCACTCTAATAGATAAAGTAGGTCATATTTGGTTGCACAAATTTTCAAAAGAACAAAATCCCTAACAATGATGATTGAAATCCTAAATTATTTTTATAATTTTAGTAATTATGTTTTTTAGAAATTTTTTCTTATAATTGTTACTAATTTGATATTTTTTCATTAGATATTTATTGTTTAAGTTTTTTTTTGTGTTTTAATATTCATTGTGTATTTTAAATTTTGAATTATTTTCAATTCTTGTTTTGTAATCATATTATATTATAGAGTTATAGAACCGATATGATTTTTAGAAAATCTTACGTATAATACAATGAATACTTTTTTATGGGGTAACCATTCTATTTAATTGATTATGGCTGATAAAAACTTCCATATTATTAAAAATATTGGTAGGAAAGTTAAAAGAATATTTAGATATTTCTATTGATTATATTTTATACATAATAAGGTAGAACCAACCATTTCTTCCTGGTGATCAATGAACCCAAGCGGATGAAGATTATTATGATGAGTTCAAGGGGATATCTATTTTTCTACAGATATAAGAAACCATGTAGTTGATTTTATGAAACAAAAAATGTGGAAGTATGATTAGGAAATATGTGGACCTAATAGAGTGGGAAAATCCATATCATTATCTTCTCTAGACATGTTTTAATGGTTTGTTCAATTATTATTTTCATCTAGATACCCTAAAGAAAAAATAATATGGGGAATTTCTAGACATATAGAATGTGTATTTCATTGTGAGAGAGTATGCAACCATATTTTATAGATTTGGTACAGTTTTGATGGGGTTTTTGTTATCATATAATGATCATTGGACATAGAAAACAATACAATAACTTAGGAGATGTATCATCAATAAATGAACATATAAATAATACATAAATTGGATTTCCTAGCATCCAGTAATCGCAAAAACATCCTTTTTCACTTTAAGAAGAGAAATATTGATAAATATCAATGGAGTAGAGAAAAAATGATTCCTACATCCAAGGGATTACACCAAGTGAGGATTCCGAAAAGGTTTTTTATGTTACCCAAAATATGAAGTTATGCATCTTTATTATCAAATGATATAAATAGTGTTTTGGAAAGAATGGATTTTGGAATCATCTTAGACATATCTCACAAACAACTTGGGAATATATCAGGCTATTTTATAGGAAGTTCACAAGGAATCTCCTATTCATAATTAATAATATATGTTACATACATTTTAAATATTAATTATTGATTACACTGAATTAAATAAATGGAAACACAATTAAACCAACCTTTTGTTTAATAGCTAATGAAAGAATTGTGGGAAAATTTGTAGTTCACATGCTACGTCACACGGAGTAGTCATAATATGAATCAAATACAAATCTAATATAATACATAAATATATATTAATTTTATTATACACGAATAATATACATGTATATATATACAAACCTTCCAAAATGTCCCACTTATACTTAAAATATGATATGGACATTATGAAAAACCACACATATTAATTTGTATCCATCCAAACACTTTTTGATTTGGTTTTCCATTAAAATATATTTATTTAAGGAAAACACTATGTTCAAAACTATTTCTATATCCAAGGGCCTAATGGTGTAACCCAACAAGCATTAGAAGAATTGATAACACCTATAAAATGAATATTTTAAAAATGTATGTAAAGAGTAGCCTTTATCAAAGTGTAAGTGCTACTCAAACTACTAAGTTGTCTAAAGTGATCTCTAATAAAAATTGTCAATTACATATACAAAACATGTCCATTGTAAGATTCGTCATACAAACCATATGTGTGCCTATATAATATAATTTACAATAACAATACGTGACCGATAGTTATGAAACACATCATTCAAGTATAGGCTAAAGTATCTTTTTTAATATCCGAATAAGATAGAATAAGTCCATGAATGCATCAAATGTCATTTATATATATCATAATCACATATCATATCACTTATCTATGTTCTAAAAATCATTTTCTATTAAACAAATATGCATGGTTCTGTATTTATTGGGTCTAATTTAAATAAGGTTTATAATTCATTAATCATTATAAAAGTGGATAAATCCTATCTTGGTTTTTCTCCAACTGAGGACACGATTAGAAATATTCCTAACCACCCCCCAAATTATCTATGTCAATGTTTAGGAATCTCTATATAGGGTATCTATGTGTAATTTATCCATGATATTTACTCAACAACCTCAAATAAGAAGGATTACTAATAACCCTACACCCCTTTGATTATTGATTAAAATATAACATTCTATGAGATATACATTAGAGGACCATTCTAAGTAACAAGTCCCTAGTTATTACTTCATTAATTCATTCTCTAAAACTCAAATACAATTCTTTGTTGTGATTATACGACTACATTCTTGCTAAACATAGCACATCATTCCGACCAACAATACAAGATAATGCTCATTAGTTAAGGATAACTCAAAGTCATTCTTTTAGGGGATACTATTATTCATTAATTATAATAAAAGTAACTAAAACTCATGTGATTGAATGAGAATTAGATTTTTCCTTTATTATATTTACATGAAACATTTCAAACCATTACTACAAATATCTCATCTTCCTAACCACCAAAAACTTCAACATTACCCTCATTTTGTTTTTGTGGTAATGTATTCATCAATGGATCTAAAACATTATCCTGAGTAGCCGCCTGACTATTCTTTTCATCTCCCCTTTCAATGATCACACATACGATATATTATTTCAGAAAGATTTCTTTTGTACTTCGGTGAAACTGAGATTCCATATACTATGAACAACAAAAAATTTTCATAATAAAGCTTAATTACCCAAAAAATTATAGGAATAACCCTAAGCATGGAAATTATCTTATGTATAAAAAAACAACCTTCATATCATCTTATATAGTGATTAATTATACCATTATTTTGGAGTATTTTTTGGTGGATTTTTTGGAACTACTTCTACTAATTAGTCCACTATTTAGGAAAAAACATGAATCTATATTGATATTTCACATCATCTTTGTTAGATTGAAAACTAGCATATATGTAAAAAATTTCAAAGAGAAAAAACCTTCTTTTGAAGACTAATAATATATCCTTATTCCTTTTTTACATACCTAAGGATGTTCTATGTATAAATCTAGTCACTCACACAAGGATTGGTTTCATATCTACTAGTCATGAAAAAACCATAAGAGACATTGGGTTAAGTAAATAACATGGAATACATGATAGATCCAATGTTTGACATATAAAGAATCATATCTATTCTTTATAAATCTTTAGAATGATCTAGAATATTCCAATGATTTGTTCTATTTACCAATAGTAAAGACCCCTTATTGGAGTTCTCCATGCCAAAACGCTTTATTAATTTACAAATATATGTGTTTTCACTAATCACAAGTATCCTCTTAGTTATATTTTTATAAACCCACATATTGAGTTACTATGATTCTTCCCCCTTGTCATTAATTAAAAACATTTTCCCATCCATATATTCAAAGAATAAATTGTCAGGATGTTACATCCAATAAGTAGTATGTGTTTATATAGAGTATTAAAAACAATAACTAATCACACTAAAACTATTTTATACACAGGAATCATCCATGTAGATGATGGAACCAAAACCTCCAATCACATCATCAAACTAGATATTCCAATTCCACAATGCTTTCATTAGTCCATAAATGTACTCCTGAAAGTTAAAAGCATTAAGAACCTGACATAGAAAATTAAAACCCTCATGTCGTATCATATATATGTCCTCAGATAAATTTCCACTAATAAATGTTTTTTTAGCATCCATTTGATATATTTTCATATTAATAATGAGATGTTATGTATATAATAGTTTGAGTGGACTTTATCATCACAAAAGGTGAAAATGTTTACTCATAGTTAATTCCATGAAATATTTTGTAACCCTTCTCTACTATTAATGCATTATAGGTAGATAATATACCATTTATATAACTTTCCTTAGGAACGCCCAACATCACACTACGGTTATCAACCCTTCAGGTGCATCATCAATGTTCTGAAGACGGTTATATTACATAGTTTCCATCTTATATTCCACATCATATAGACATTTATCATAATTATAACACTCAATGGACTCTTATTCAGAAGTAGGATCATCTCTTAATAATGTTTCTTAATTATAATTTTACACAATAAATCTATATCTACCAGGTTCTGGATGAATCCTACCTAATATTAAAGGATCTTATGTAACATGATTCAGTTATCATTAAAAGATTTTTTTGTGGAATGACCTTAACCTATTTCTAATGACACAACCTATTGGTTTTTCATGAACTTATAAATTTTCAAAATTACTCTCAATAACTACTCAGAATAGATATTCAATCTCCACAATATACAAATTCAAACCACAAACACTTTGTGTATAGTAGGGTGACATAAATAATATTCCTTGATTTTTTTGGTATAACCAATAAATAATCATTTTTTAATCATATGGTCAATTTTATCATAATCCTAACATATTATATAATATTTATAAACCCAAATATTCAATTAATGAAAACATAGACGTTTTCCAAACTATATATCATATTGTTTCTATGAGATTTCATTAGATGGAATGTTATTTCATAAGAATGACAGAGTCGATATAGTATAACCTAAAAATGAGATTGGAAGGTCACACCGACTCAACATCAATTGAGCTATGTTTGAAAAGGTTTTATTTTTTCATCTAGATACACCATTCCATTATTGTTTTTAGAGAGGAGTGAGTTTTAAAACAATTATTCAATATCTTTTATGCGCTATGAATTCTGGGATAAATTATTCACCACCATGATCTCATCATAGAAATTTAATAATTTTTGTAGTCTATTTTTTACTTATTTTTGACACATATTGAAATTTTAAAAAAATTCATAAATATTATTCAATATGAACACATACTGATGCTAAATATTTCATTAGTAAAAGCAAAGACGTACCTAAAATTGCCATTTTCATTTGTACTCGTTGGTCCACAAACACAACTATGTATGTGGTCAATAATCCACCTACCATATAACACATTCCTGAAAAAGGTGATTTTTTAAATTTCCTAATAAACAACATTATCATGTATAAAATGATTAATAATCGAATGAGTTTAATAATACATACATATGGAGTCTTTAAACATGTTTTTTATATGTAAAATTCAATAAATGTGAAGGTACATGGGATTAAAATATACTCTAATCATTTTATTATGAATTTTATAAATAGTATTTTTGATATAAACAATACATATACCATTCATTATATTACCAATACCATATAATATATCATTATTACATATACAATAACACATTTTCTAAATAATGAATTAAAATATGATCTTCTCCCAAAAAGTTACAAAAATAAAATTCCTATTTATTGTCGGAACATAGTAACTTTTTTTCAATTCTAGGATCAATCCGCTTTGTAATATTATGTAATAGGTTCAAAACAATAATATATAAAATGTTTCTCCATTACTATCATGACGATCCTCTCTGTACTTCAATAATTCGATCCCATTTTTGGATCAATTTTTTTCACACAAATGTCTGAAGCACACAAACTGTGTAATATGAAAGAGTCATAGTTTGGAAAATTTATTTCTATAAAATTCAAAATTTGGTACATTTAATGTTACTCATTGAGAATAATTCTCATTCCTAGATACCCATAATTAACTATTTTATAAGTCATACATTTTGATGATTTGAATATGATTAGTATGAAGTATTCCATAATCCTTAACAAATACATATCCATAATTGAGTATCATGTATTATATTTTTTTATTAAGGTTTTTAAATAAAATTACACTAACCAACAATAATATCCTTATAAATAATATGAATTTAATGATCCAAGATCTATGTTTCACTAATTAACGACTCTTCAATGGAATTTCTCTGATAACATGTTTATTTTTGTAGGGGATCATCCCAATCATAACAATTATCATTCATGGATAGTTGACCAGATAACCCCTTACCCAAATCCATCACATAGATTCACAAATTAGTGATCTAGGTCGTGAGCGTTGTCTCTTCAGAAAGAATATTGTACTTATTATTTAGGGGGTTTTAGTGTCACAAATTTAATATAGACCATTTTAATTTTATTTTTATAAGTATTTTATCATATGTAATCATTATCATTTCATGTTTTATTTCATTTTTTGTATTCATGATACTAATGATATAGTTTTATAAATCCCTATTTTAACCACAAAATTAATGTGTTGACAAGTCATTACATTGTAACTCTTTATAAAGCCCACTAGTATGTGTTACTTACAAAAAAATAAAATCCAATTATATTTATACATTTCCAAATACAGGATATTTATATGGTACATAAATGAATTAAGTAATGGTTTAGAGTTATGTGATTGAAAATATATACAAGTGTATGTGAAGAGAAACAAATAGCCAACCCCATTTAGTTTCCTAGCCATGAAATAAGAATTTATGAAAGTTGGGGGGCCAATCCCAAAGTATGTCTACCTGGTGAGAGTTTACTGAAGAGATAATTAAATTCATGACATCTCTGATTACTAATACGAAAAAACTATGCCCTATTTTTATTCTCATGTTCATAACAATATCTACAAACTGAAGACTGGGTAGATGAAAAAAAAAATATTGTGATATTGAAACTATCATTATATTGAAGGCTCTACAGTAGAATAAATTTAAAATATAACAGAGCCGAAAAATATTCATATTTTATAAATATATTTATGAGTAAGAATATTAATTAATTTTAACAGATAAGTAAAAAATTTATTTATATTCTAAAAAATGATACTTTTATGAATTATTTGTTTATAAATTCTACTTATAACACTTCTATAAATTTTTTAGAATATAAATATTTTGTTTTTATTTCAATATGAACCCCTTGATATTTTATATTATATGGAAGTTCTATGATATTTCATGAATTATAAATATTTTAAATTCCAATTATTTATTATATAAAAAGTTTATATAATGTCAATATCATCAATTTTATATTTTTCAAAACAATTTATAAATAATCCCTTTTAATTTAAACATAATCAATTTATTTATAGAGTAATTGGAATGCAATTTATTTATTAAAATTTATGTTAAAATATTAATCTATAATATTAAGTATAAATTTTAATAAAATTATATTTTATTAACTATAACCAATTTATAATTAGTTAATTAATCATTTAATCCCAATAAAGTAAAATATCACAAACAACCATTTTATTATCATTTATAAAAATTTTATAAACTATACAAATCATTATATAAAAAAAATTAAATCATTTTTTCTTACCTATATATCGAATCCCTATTCTACATAAGGTTATTCTAAATTTACCATTTTGAAAACACATTGTGTAAGGGTATCAAATGTTTCTCTTCATGCAGATTCTTTACAGAAGTATAAATGCTTAAGACCCTTACGTAGTAAAAATATTCATAACATTTAAAAGGAACCTACCCTTATTTGATTCCTCGAGTATCAGTAATACATTTTTATAAAACTCATTTCATACAGGTATTATTTATATTTCCAGTACATGATATTTTAAATTAACAATTGTCTTTACGTGAACCCTTCATGAAATAGTGAGTCTTCTAGTTTCCTTTATGAAGAAGGTAAAGTACTGATTACCTTTGCATTGAACTTTTTTATGTAATGAAATGTCATTGGATACCTTTACAATGACAATATATGTGATGGAAATGCACTGAGGACTTTTAAATATTGAATTTTAATATTGTTAAAAACTTCATATATCCTCCTCACATAAGGATAAATGATATTTATCTAAAATAATTTAACGTTATCTAACATGCATATTTTTTAACATACTATTATAATTAATTTACAGTTATGATTTTCTTGAAAGACTTTGTTCAAAAATGATTAATTCCTGATGAAACATCCTCTAATGCCACATTTTGGTTTCTTATGATCATATAATGATCATTTTAAGTGTATAACAATCCAAAACATAATAGATCTATCTTCATGAAATCAACATATAAATTATACATAAAATATAATATCTGTTATTTTTCCATGGTATCTACTTCCATTGATTCTTCATAAAGAGAATGATAGATAAAGAAAAGTTAAGTATGAGACACACAATTCATTTAAGTTGGAAAATTTGATGAGGGATCCATGAACATTTCATTACAATATCAAAAGTTTAGGTGAGAAAGAACTTTATGAAAAGAGATAAAAATTGTTTCCTAATGAAGAGAGCTTAATAGTGTCTCACACACATATTACCTTAAAAATAGAATATTCCATCCCCTTTTATTGGCAGTTCACATGGAATTTTCAATTCATAATGCATTTTTTTTGTTACTTTCTTTTGGGTAGACAATTCATTTAAAATAAATCAAGGAATAAATTGAATCTCCAATAAACCAACCATTGGTTCATAAACTAATGATATCATTATGGTTAAAGTAGTAGTTAACAGAATACATAAAATTTATCAGTCCAAGTGTGAATCATATACATATTTAATACATTATATATAATATATTTATTTTATATGATTCATAGGCTTGTATTTTAAGATTTAATATCAATAGTTTTGGATTGATCTTATCACTAATTTTTTTTATAGTTTTACAAATTGAAATGTTATTTTACTTAATATTTGATATGGAATTATTATATTCTACCTATCCTCATATTCTAATCCAGTAAAAAAGTTAGCGATGGATGAAACAGACATTGGAGGAAGGAATGGTTTGGGATTATCTTCTGTTATAGCTTTAGAATTCATTAGTACATCCAATTACCAGAACAAGAAGTATATGGAAATTTGGTAGGGAAGTAGTTGAGGTGTTTAGTAGTTATATAACCCCATTATATTATCTTTTTAGGGAATATGTTTCTCACAATTATCTTATTTGGTTTTTTTTCACATTTAAAGTCTACGTTTTAGGATACCTCGAGGATATATCATATGTATGGGTGGATAGTCCATTTGTAGTTCTTTTATATGAATATTCCTCTTTAAAGTAGAATGTTTGTTCTTTTATATCAATAGATTTTCAATTTCGATCTTATTTTTTAAAATTCAAGAAGACTCACTCTCAAATACATGGATAATTGAGTTAGATATTGAGTGAATCCCAACTTTGTAACAAATCATTGCCATAAAATGTGTTGAAATATTATAAGTTTTGTAACATTTATCAATGACATCGAAATATGAACATATAGAATTTAGGTACAATTCTTATTTAATCCTTGATGATTCTATAATTACATTATATTGGATATTATATTCTTTTATATTATAAAATATATTTTACTAATTAAATATGTTAGTTAATATTATGTCTAATACCACAGATATTACTACATTATTAATAAATAATAAGGATGAGTGGTTAAAATTCCTATTATTCTAAATGATGGTAGTTATTATTGAATTTTAATGGGTCATTCCTATCATGGATATAAGTTTTATCAGTATTATACTTATTATTGATAATAAGCACATTTCAAAGGATCATATAGATTTTTATTATTGTAAGCTGGTGTGTCCCACATAAGATAGAGAAAATCATATATTTTAGGGTGAGTAGGATCCAAGAGTAGAAAATATTGGATCCACTATTAAATATATTCGGATACTATTTTGTACATTTATTAGCATACTTCTGTAGGGTATTGTGGAAATTCAAGGAAGTCCACTTCATATAGTGGAAGATAGATATCTAGAAGCTTTCACCGATGAATTATTTATATTTCCAATAGATATGGAGGTTTAGTTCTTAATTAATTAGATTCAAATGAATATTTCTATAACATTATCCTCTTATTGTTGGATACTATAAAATTAAAAGAGTTAAAGATCTAATAGGGAAATCTCAAAGTCAAGGGTTTTATTTTATTGAGGGTTAAACACCAGGAAACTCCATTCCCCCTTGAATATATGATATATGGAATCCATCACCTCTGTATTGACTATTTGTATCTTATCCTGGTGGATATAAATAATCAATAAAATTTTCTGTAGATTAATATATTTTTTTTCGACTCAAAGGTGTGTATTGGTTTTCTAAAATTTTCCATATGCCAAGATATCTATATTAAAGGGTGAATAAGTTATATATTAATAAGATTTATTTTAGAAGAATATATGTGAATTATAAATGTCATATAATACCCTTTGGACTCATAAAATATCCTATATGTTTTATAGATATTGTATATATTATCTTCCATAACAACCCAGACACTATTTCACAGTATTTATAGAGGACGTATTAATTTATTCCATGTATAAAGATGTACTTGAGGATCATATTTATATTTTCTTCAATAATAAAAAGGACTATAAATTTATTTAAAATTATAAAAATATTAATTCTATCATAAAAATTTCAATTTATTAGGATATGTATTTTCAAAGAAAGTCATGTCAGTGGACTTGGAAAAGGATGACTATTTGATGTCTTATGAGAACCCAAATAATGCCTTTAAAATATTAAGTTTTTTAGTTTTTAAAGGATACTAAGAATAATCAAGAACTATTTTTTAAAATTGGATTCTCCCATGATGAAAATTACATGGAAGGGAGTTAGGTTTGGTTTGAGAAACGAACTTCAACAATTAGTTTATGAATCAAATAAAGGGTTAACATCTAATATTAGGATGATTCTTCATGTGATAGTTGAAGGTTTCACAATTAACTATTCCAAATAAGGTATGACTTTTTGATGCATTCTTATGAAAAATGATCACGTTGAATAATATTTTCAAAAAAATTTAACCTGCATGAAAAGATTTTTCCAACAAAAAAACATGATTTGAAAACATTTTTGCAATTATTGATGTGTCAGTGAAATTATTTTTCTAAGGATAATTTCACATGTTTTATATAGATAAAAAAAATTAATTATACATTATATTATAAATAAATAAACCATAGGAATTGAAAATGTGTATAATACATATAGAACCATAACTTTGATTAATTATACACATATGAGATAGTAAATATGGTCACCGATACTCTTAGTTGGGGGATTTGGGTATAGTAACTGAATGAATCTTAAGATAAATGTTAGTTTTTTTGGGTTTTTATTTCATCTCTCATTTATATAATGAAATAAATTAATTAGGAGTTATTTTATATTTTTTAAATCACTATTTATTTTGGTTCTCTAAAGCTAGTAATGTTTTGTTATCTAAGGGACACACAAAATAATGCAATGGGTTTTAATCAAAACACTTTATCATTAACTTCTGTTTTTTTTATAACATGAAAAGTGATATTATAACATCCCCAGGAAGTTATATATAGTAATTTGGTATCCCTAATAAATGGTAATAATATTGACATGTGATGATTTTTATTATCATTATGAGTAGGGTCACTTGTTTAGATATACTGAATATCACTCATGAGGTATATGTTTTGGAAATTTTATATGGATTTATCCACTTAATGTATACCACATGGTTTTTTATATATTTTTTATAAGTTTTATGTAAATTAAAATTTACTATAGATCCTTTGACCAGAGTTTTCAAATAGTTTTCCTATATGTGAAGTCTCATAATTTGATACCTGTCAAAATACATTTGTTAATTTGTCTTAATAAAAGATAAGTGGGTATGAAACTAACAATGTGGAGGGATTTGGTTAACTATGATAGGTATGTGTTACCCATAAGACGGGTTATGGAATCAAAGCCATAAATTGAGTTTTGAATAATTAAGATCATGACTATGCCGGGATAATTACAGGTGATGTAATTTTTAAATATTTTTCCATCATGATAATTGAAAAATAGAAAATCTATATGACAATGACATTATACATGTCTCATTATTAATTCTAATGTTAATGAGAAATTAATTAATTGATATGTGGTGGATTAGATCACACTAAACCTCTTTTTATGTAGGGTATCTATGATGTGTTTCTAGACACCTATCGTATATTGTTGTGATGAATAAAATATGTTATCCTTGAAAACATTACAAAAGGTTCTTGGGGTTTCATGTATGATTACTATAATTGGTTTTTTTATTAATATAATTATTTATTGTGTAAAATTTATTATAAGTATTATAAAAAAAGGTATTTTTTTATATACATGTAAAATATTTAATTACATAGTATTTATTTAATTAAATAATTATTGTGAAATTACAAAATAAATAATGTGTTATTTAATTTTATCAATACATAAATATGTAGAAATTGAAAATACCAAATGATATTTAGGAATGGGATTAATGTAATGGGATACCAATGAAAATTATTTGGGAGAATTCATAATCTCACGTAAAAAGTTATTTTAAGCACCCAATTTTCTAGATTACAAGAACTTGTTGGCTTATTAATGTACCCACATATATTATTTTGGGATTAAGAAACTTTGGCACCCTATTAATCGTTCCAAATTAACATTAGTGTCTACTTATTTCACCTAAATTATTTTTTTAAGAATTTAGCTTCTTGGAGGCTATAAAATGACCATATGTCTCTATATAACATGTTGTATAGGCGTTAGTATTATTTTTGTTAAGTTAAATAAATATGTATTCTTAGTTTTATCTAGTTTTCCTCATCCAAGAAAGTGTTCTCTAGATTTTCAAATCTAATATAGTTCTCCATATTATCTCATTAAATATGATATATAGAGTCTTTCTCTAACCTTATTCAATAATTTTTATTTATGGAGTTGCTATTATCACTTGGGTAGGAAGTGGATCCCACCTCGGAGTTATTTATTAGAATCATCAGTAGACACCAAAGTAGACCAGAATTCATGAATTCATGTTTGATCTAAATATTCAAAATATTTTTAATTAATATGTTTAATTTATAATTATATTATCACGTTTTCTATTTACACGTAATCATCATGGATGGGTTTTATTAATAATAATACTATTTTATTATATTATATATAACTATTAAAACCTTTAAATGTAATGATAACCACACTAGATTATTGAAAAATATATAACCTAAATGTTAGCATATTGTATCATCATATGATATATTCACACTATGTAAAACACATTTATGATTGACATGGAACATTGAGGAAATATTTGATTATGTGATCATTCAGTTTATCATTAATTCTAGGTAGTGGGTTTTTTCTCATCCCCTACGTAAAATGAAAAATTCCCCATGCTCTATTCTATGATACAACATTGGAATTCCATATACTTACATCTTACTACAATTGATAAAGATATATATAATTTTTATTATTTAATGTGATTAAAATATTACCATTTTAAAATATAAAAATTTAAATTAATTATTTAATTATTGTGAATAGGATACTTTATGTATGTATGGGATACATAATATTGAAATATATAGAATATAATTATATCAGATATCTATATAACACAAATAATTTTAATAGTGAGAAGAAAAAAAATTCTTCATTAAATATGCATGTGCTTGATTTCTTCTGATCAGAATCACATTTTTAATATCTTTATCAATCAAGTAGATATTTCATGCTTAACCAAGCATTAATAATCATTCATATGTTAGTATAAAAGGGTAAAAATTAACCGAATATGAATGTTAGTGGAAACATGTGTAGGTAACCCAATCATATTGGTTCCTAGAGGCACTTTGTTGATTATATTACTGATATGAATAAAAAAATATGTTTACCACTCTATAATTCAATATTTTATAAGATACAACTAGCATAATTTATTTTAGTAAATATATATGGATTAAGTGACCAGCATTGTTGAGTTATGATATATAGAAATCTGGATCTTTTCCCACTAAATGTATAATAGTGAACGCTATTATTATATTGTGTATATTAAATTAAATTCCATATTTAATAATAACATATAAAACAATAATAATGGAACTTATATATATATATATATATATTTATTTAAACACAAACTCAAATTTATCAAGGATATCTATTCTTGAGATGGAATATTTTAATATTAATAATTCCCTTGATTAGTATCATAATTTGAAAATTGTTCTAAAAAAGAAGAGATATGTAAGAATTATAGAGAATGTCATACCATATAATTAATTTTATTCCACCATAAATGAGGTAAACATGATTATAAAAAGTTTCATAATAATTTATATTTAATAAGATGTCTTATTACATCAACCGCATTTTCTTAGCAATAGAATCTATACAAAGACATAGAATCATTATAAACAATTCAATGGGATAAGAGGAAATCATAGAATCATAGGTGTGAAGAACTATATTATATAGATCAATTTATTAAACAATGAATAATGATTATAAGACATCATTTTTTTCATTATGTAGTTATGGTATTGTGTAGCATGTCAACAAATACAGCAAATTATTTAATGGAGTAGTGTACATAGAAGTTGGGAATGGAGAAAGGGTTACTACATTATCGCGGGGAAAAATTAATCAACTTATTCTAAGTGTATTGTTATTATATATCAATATTTTTTTTGATATTCCACAAATATATTTTTTAATTTAAATATATTTCAGTTACTTGGACTGATTTTAATTTTTAATAAAGATAAAATATTTTTCTATTCGTAAGAATTAAATGATTTATGTACATATGAACTTGTTTAACAGATTATGTATTCTATAGACTCACAATCATATTTATAATTTAAATAATAAAAATGTAAAAATTAGTAAGTATAATTCAACTGATTTTTATATTTGTCTTCTAGGCTACAAAAATAATAATTACATCCAAAAAATCCATAATGATAGATTACTAAATTCATATGATTATGATTCAGACAATTTTTTTATTTTGTAAAATAACCAAATAAATTTTAAATAGAAAAGGGAAAATAGATAATTAATTATTAAAATTCAAACATATTGATGTAAATGGTCTTATAAGTAATGTAAATAATTTTGGATTTAAGTATTTCATTGCATTTACTGATGGATTCAGTGGGTATTGGTATATATTACCAATGAAACAAATTCATAAAACCAATAAAATATTCAAGGTCATTAAAAACAGTGTATAAAATACACCTTAATTTTTTTTAAAGACTTATATCAGTTCAAGGTAGAGGTTATTTTAATCAATAATTTCATGAGTATCTGGAATATTTTTATACAGTATAACTTACTACTCTACCTAATACATTATAATTAAAAACTGAACCTTAATTAAGAGACAAAACATATATATAAATGGTTTATTCAATGACGAATCAAATATATTTTCCTATATTACTTTGCGGTTAGGATCTAGAAATTTCTTCATTTAAACTAAACTATTTTATATTAAATTCCATTAAAAATAATATACATGATTTTTGGATTGCGAATCATCTGAAATTTTATTTTATAAATATATAGGGGTGTAAGGAATTTGTGAGGCATATTATCAGAAGAGAAATTAAACCGAAATTAAATATATATCTGTTTATTAATTATCAAATATAGAAAATGGTTTATTATTTTTATTATACTTTAGAGAAAAATGTTTTCACATATAAACATATTGTATTTCATGAAACGGAATCTATATCCATAAAAATATGTGGGCGGAAAATTGACCTTAATGAATTTTTAGAACTATCAAATAATTTTATTATTGAGATATATGATCAAGAAAAATGTTTGAATAAAATTAAACAAATTATTAAACATAAAAACAATTATGGTTTGGAATATTTCATCATGAACCCAAAATTTTTTGGTTTTCCATTTCTGGTGAAGTTGATGTAATATTAAAATAATCAACTATCTTGATAATAATATATCATGAGTTATGAATATTTTAAATGATAATAATAAATGAAATATGAAAATAGTATCCATATACACTTTCTGGTTTGGAACCTTTTAGATCTAGTTGAAGGTAAATTCAATTTGGTGAAAGTAGTTCCTTTATAATAAGGTGGACATTAATATTAGTTTATACCAACAAACATCAATTGATTGCTAAGGGGTTTAAATAAATTTATGGTGTTAACTATAAATAAACCATTTATCTCATGGATATGATCATTTTCAATAGAATTATTTTATTCATAATAAAATATTATGATTATAATATATATCAAATTTATATTAAAACATAATTCCGTAATATAAATTTTTTCAATAAATTTTATATAATAAAACCTTATTTCTTTGGATCCATTAAACAAAACAAGAATTTAAAATATATTGATTCATTTGTATATTGAAATATGTTATCATTATTGGAATATTAATTTTTATGAATATATCAATGATTTTTAACATATCAAAAATAATGATTAACCATTGTAAAATTAAAGGAGTAGTGGTTGAATTAATATTTTCTCCTATTGTATGTTGATGATACACTTATAATACGAAATGAATCCCCAATTTTTCAATCAATGATATGTTTTAATATATATTTCATCTCAATATGTGATATTTGTTATGTAATGTACATATTTGGTATGAATATATATTAAAATATATCTAAATAGATTCACTTCCATGGTCAAAATATATAAATTGGGAAACTGTTAAAAGGTTTAAAAAGAAATAACCTAAATGTATCTACAAATAATTAAATAAAACATTATCTCAAACATACATTTTCATTTAATTGTTAATAAATAATAATCTTTGAGTAATATTCCAAAAAAAATTCTATTGGATCTTCAATGTATAATTTTTTTCTACTCATTAAGATGTATCTGTTTTTATTAAGTTTGATGATTTTATAGTAATAAAAGTCCTAGTAATTTTATTGAGTTTTCATTAAGTTTATTTTTAAATAATTTATAAAAACTATTGATGTGTGTTTTGTATTTTATATCGAGGAAGATATTGATTTTATGGATTACAATTATTCTTGTTATGAAAATGAATAAGTTGATTTATATCCAAATAGTACTAGTTTTTTCTTTAATGGTGGAGTGGAAGGTTAAATATATTTATGTAAAGTAATGGTTGTTGATTATATTATAGAAGTTTTACATGATATGACTAAATTATTCAGTTATATAAAAGTGTCCATTACTAAACTACAGGTTTCCCCAACTATCATGTATTTTATTTTAGTCGATTATGCGAACAGAGGATACTCTTCACAAGTTAAGGATCCCTGAACACATAAAATTTCCAAATATATTATACATCAATTTTATATCACTAAATATATTATATTCAGATGAGATATTGAGATGTACAAATTCCATACAATGAATAATATTTCAGATTCCTTAACAAATACTCTTCTATAGAAAGGCATCAACACCACACCAATAGTTTTGTTATTAGATACATCAGTGAATGAATATAGTGTAAGTGACTGATTATCAGTTATTATTCTTGAATGATAATTGTTATTGACGTATGAATATTATTTATCATGTAATTTATATTAATATAAAGACTTTATCATTTATTTATATCTATTTAGTTGAATTTGGGATATAATGTGATAACATTGTTTAATCAAATGATTTTTTTTAATCTCAATACACATTATATTTTATTTTAAAATAACCAGAAAATTTTGTTTGTGTTATTTTTAGAGGCATAATTTCTGATTCCCATAATTGTAGACGAACTAGAGATACTCATTGAATTACCAAAACCTAGTGAATAATTTCCTATATGTGTGGATGGAATTTTATCTTCCTTTTAAGAGTATATTTATATATATAATGGTAGAATGTTTACCTTCTGATGTAATTATAACGTGACATGAGGATATTAAACTTTTACTATGGAGGTATGTTTAAACATTTTCTATATATAAATTCACAAAATTGAAGGGAATGAATTTATTATAATTTTCATAATATTAATTACAAGGAGATTTATACATCATCTCTTTTCTTTAGACTGATTTCATTTTTAATCATTTATCCTTGTATTATTAGAGTTCAAAATTTTGATGAATTTCAATTTAAAAATAAATCTTTGATATTGTAATGTTAATTTGATAATATTTGTGTTTAAAAATATTTTGGTGTGGAATATGATTCTACTAAACATTTTAGATGATGATACTTCGAGGCTTAGAGTCTTTCACTTCCAAGACATGGTGTTCTAAAAAATCCAGTATGCTTAGACTTATATTTGATCATTTATAACGAAATAGGATCATGGGGATAGAGAAACCAACTATCAAATTCATGTCAAAGAAGTCCTAGTATATGCTTATATCTTCTAATCAGGGATATATTGAAGAAGTTTCAGTATTTGGATCTTGTAGATTCCTTGGATCTAGTTTATTGATCCACCTAGACTTTACTTTAAAAGTGAAGATTTCACGTGTTAAAACCATTTTCTATTAATATCCTTTTATGATTTTGAAGATTATTATTGTAATGACCCAGTATTTAGTAAAATATTCCTTCTTAAATACAATCTTTTTTATATCATTCTCCATTACAAAAACCAAAAAATATATACACCATTGTATGTTAGCCGTAGATATGGCATGCATAAATAGCATTAATTTAATTATGGAATAAATATAAATATATATTTAAAATATAATAAAAAATAAAGATAACTTTAAATACCCACTCAAATATTGATGCCAAGAACCAAATAAAAATCTTTTTTTTAATTGAATTTTTTTCAACTATGATATATTTTTTATTAATACAAGACTAATACTAGTCTTATTAATAATTTATTGGAAATGAGAAATAAGAATATATATTATTACAAAAATTTATTTCTGATAAAAAATGTTTTTCCCTTAATTTTATGAATTTATTTAAAAGTAATTTCTCAAAATTTTAGAATGATAATTGAAAAATATTAGGCTCATTTTTATATTTATTAAACCAATATTGAAATAAGATGAAATTTTTAGAGTTTTCTAAAAAAAATGAGTTTTTGGTGAATATCGTAATATACGTTTTTTACTAATACTTCAAATTTTGTAGACTTAGTAGAATATAATATTGAATTAGAAATTTATGAAACTACGTTCTTGAAATAAAAATATTTTTAAAATTGAAATTAGACATTTTAAATTTTTTTATTTTCAAAAACCTATATTTAATATTTCAGAAGTAATGAAATATTTTCTCATAATGTTTTAAACTAATTATTAGTTTATTATATTAAAAAATATTTTTTACTCTCATATAAATTATATCAAGGAAAAAGGATTGAAAATTCTGAATCATTAGGTCTACATTATCTAAAATAGAAAATTCTTATTTTAGTCTTAAATTTTATCATTCCATTGCTAGAAACTAGCAACCACAATAAATGATAAAATTGTAAAAGTAATAATTAAAGGGCTAAGGGGATTGAAAAACGTTTAAAAATGTGTAAAAAACATGATAGAGGGTTTATCAACATTAAATATTCCTGATACCATTTATTATAAAGTTTTTTAGTCGGTAATATTTAAAATGACTTCCCGTTATTGAAACATTTTGGGTACTCCCAAAAATGTTATCATTTTTCACTTATATAGGAGTGTCTCCTATCCTATGTTAAACCCACAAAATATACCCCGAATCAGGGACAAACTTAACCCAAAACTCATCTATTAATTCCTAGCCTCCGTAAATGGGGGTTGGCCTTCTCCAAATATGACCCCTCAATGGCTTAATCCCCTTTATAGAGGAGATAATGAAATAAGTGAGGTATAATTTCCTAACCTCTCATTCTCATTTATATTTATTTTTGTGAAATCCAAATTCTTCAAATTTAGACAAACTATATTTACTTTTTTACAATCATATCCTTATTATATTGATATTTTTTTATAATTATGGTATAATCCTTAACTAGAATTTCCGTTTTCTATTAAGTGAAAACAGAATGTGAATCATACATATGTGTATGCTACCACCTACATGAATAAATATATTTTTTTCTTCACATTATAACCTATTTATTCCAAATATGGATTTCAAAATACAATTATGATCTATTTATTTTATTTTTTATTCTAAAATAATAATCTATATTATTTCATTGAAAAATGAAATTGTAGCGCCCCGACCCCAGATACCCAGAGTCGGTGCATTACTTCGTAACATTGGCATGATCACAAAATATCAAGTCTCGAAAGACCGATTAGTTTAGTAGACTTGGAAACACTAGATACATTCATAAATGTAACATTACATCATAAACTGAAAAACTACAATAACAAAGTCTTCATAGTCCACACTCACATCCTCTTCTGACTATCCCTGCAGGTCATTCATAAAATACTTCTTCACATCCTAGAAAATATTAAAACATTGAAAGGGGTGAGCTCAGATGCTCAGTAAGGATAACAATATTGCGGAAGCTTTCATAAATAAACATAAACATTTAAGGTAATGTATAACTAAAACAAAAGCCTTTTTAAACATGAACATCAACATAATATGGAAAAAGTAAAATGAGATAATGCCATTTACTTATTCACATGGATATTCTACTAGACGAATAATCACATGAAAGATCAATAACCACTTTCATAATGAGGGAATGTATAATGCCGGACATTCTGAAACATTTTGTTGAGGCCTCGTCCAAGACGTCTAAAATGATTAAGGCCTCGGCCAAAACTATAAATCAAATTGGGAAAGGGCCTCGGCCAATTCCACGTCTAGTTGTCTCATGAGACCTACCGATGCAATTTTTTTTAGAAGATAATTACATTCAAAATTGCTCAAATATACTCCAGTGTTTTTCTGAAATCATTATGCAATCTTCTGAAAAAAAAATAACTAATTCTGAGACTGCTCGACTAATTACAGGCCATGATGGGTCCACTCCCAATCCCTTCCTGTCTACCACACTCGAGAGTCGTGTTTTTCAAAAGCATTTTTAAGCTTGCGTTAAATACGTATACATTTGCACTGGATTTTCATATATTAGAGAGAAATATCATTTTTTTGAAACCATTTAAAAATCACATAATTATAAAAGAAAACCTTTTGAATTAATGTAAAAGTCAGAGGGGTTTATACACCATATAAATGAAATTTGTTTATAAAACTAAATATGCCTCAATGAATGGAGATTGAGACGAAGTCACTTACCAATATCGTTTTTTAAATAAAATAGATCTATTATGTGTATTCACTATATGTACACATAAATAAAGTATAAATACAATATAGGACATAATAATATCATGACATAATTTTAATGTTGGATATTAACCCAAAGAATGGAAGTTGGGTTAAGAAGTTCCCTTACCTCATGTCTGAATTCACTCGACCGTTCTTTGAACTCCTGAATAATAAACTAGAGTTAATTACTATTTACTAAAGAAACTTTTTCGTGTTCATTATTCCTTTTATATCCCTTATTACAATGATATGAACATTATGTAATTATTTAAGTTAATAACGGTCGTTTTGTCGATCTTTGGTACTTGAGTCAACAATAAACTTCTTATAATTACAAGTTGTTTATGTGGTAGAATATCCATTATCTCCAGAATTATATTCATGATTTATATGTCATATATATCTTATATATCCAGTATATATATTCATTTATAATATTACGTAACATTTAGAGGTAAGAAATGAAATGCACCGTTCATGGAGACGGTAAGTCGTACGTACGCATGAACGCTACTTTCATTTCAATTTCATATTTAATGGAAATAAATAATAATGATATAAATGTATAATATAATTCCAGTATAATATAGTGTATAATACCATTTACTCCATCCTTTATACATCCCACATATGGCATTAACGATTCCAATCACTTTGAGGGGGCGGTAGTCCGCACTTCCTAAAATGAAATTATCGCGTTTTACCCATAATGGAAATCATAAAGTACGCCATAAATGAGAAATACAGAAGAATAAGTAAAACATAAACATATTATAGATCATATATAAAAATAGTGACATCTTAATGGCCACCTTTGAAGGTGTTATATGAGTGTTGAACAATCATCGTTCTGTGAGGCAGAAATTTGCCATCCACAGAAACAGTATGTTCTTTAACCATTAGACGAAGTTTTGTGTAAGTGTAAACCAAATAATTATCATAAAAACATCCGAGTATATTGTATATACTTGTGTTGTTACAAAATAAAGGAATTAAAAGAGTTTAAGGGGTTGGAGAAGCAAAATAAAACAAAACAACATTAGAGAAGACATTACCTAAAAAATCGGGTAACTGTTTTTGATTTGAGACAAAGGCTTCCTTGGGAAGAATTCTGCCCAAAGTGAGGCTTCTAGAAGTAAGTGAGGGATGGTGGGAGAGTATTTGGGCAGAGGTTGGCCGAGCCAAATGTCTTGAAGGTGTGAATAAGGTGGGAGTGGTGGGGGCCTTTTATAAGAGGAGAGGAGGGGCTCTTTTGGAAAGATTGAAATGTTACATTATTATACAATTATTTTCTGATTCTAAAGGTCCCACACTTATATAATTCATGTATAAGGTGATAAGGGTTCTAAATCTACCCATCCAATAGTCTTTGGACATGTGTAGGCCTTGTATTGTACATTATCTTTTCATTGTATTAAAATCGTTAAATAATGAGGTCATCGCTGCATCATAATGATGTAATAAATAATTTAATTTATTTAATGTCTAAAAATTAAAAAAAAATACTATGATTTAGGAAATCTTTGTATCTTTCTAATTAATATTTATAATCAAAATTTGGACTTGTGTAACGCCACTTAAAAACTATTTTAGTAAAACAACTCATGTTTCTGTCAATTTAATTTTAACATTAAATAAATATATATTAATGTCATTTTCCAACCAATGTGGCTCCATGGGGTCCCCAAGTTTACCCATGGGTTGTCTTGGTCGGACATGACTCATACAATAGGAGTAGGACAAGTTTCAAGCTCATATAATATTATTAAAACATTATTTTTACCTTAAACTACACTAATTATCTCTAATCGCGATTAAGAACTCAAAAGGTACTGTTCACCAAAAAAATTATTTTAATCTCATTGAACCACATTTTGCTTCTTAATGACAACCATGTATGTCGGATTTTTGAAAATAAAATCACAGAAGTGGTAATATTTCATTTTAACGAAAAATCAGTTTTTAACAACCACTTAGTGGTTTCACTATTCATCAAAAATTGATGTTTTTCAGAATAAGGCCAAAATTTCACCCTAAGCTATAATTGATATTTCGAATTCAAAAATGATATCTATTTTACAAAATTCCAAAAATATAAGTTGCATTAATTAATTTTATAATTAATTCCCGCTGTTACAACAAATAGCGTGTTTTTAAGAAACAATTTATATGAAAAGATTGGCAATTGTTTATGTCCAATTTCAATGTTAAATTAATTCTAATGACCACCAGTTGAAAAAATGGTAAAAATATATTATAATTATACTTTAAAACCACTAAATATTATAATTTATCACTATAAATTATTTTGATTAAAAAAGTTTTTTTTAAGTATTTTTCACTATTCATAAAAAATAGAAGTTCTCCGAAAAATACCAAAAATTCAACATAGGCTAATTTCGATATTTCGAATCCAAAAATGAAGTCCATTTTGATAAATAAAATTTATAAAATTTCAAATAGTAGGTATTACTATTCACAATGGCTAGTTTAATTCGTTGTGGTGTGTGTTAGAGCTCGAGGTTGCGTACAACACACGCTATTGCATTATTCGAAGTGAAACGTACCGTGGAAGCTTGGGGTGTTAAATTATCCCCTCCTTCAATAAATTGCGTCCTCGCAATTTGAAATTTTTCTTTGAAAATAAAAGGTTGAAAAGAAAAAATACCTTTGAGGAAAACTCACATCGGAAATAAGTTAATAAATATATAACATTAAAAGAAAGCAAGATAAGTACAAAGGTCACCCGATATAGCCCATTCTAGGATTCTATGAAAATATGGATATGGAGGAGAAACAAACACTCAAGGTCTGATGGAGAGTTATAGAAAACAGGATTAGGAGAAAGTTTAACTACAAGAAAATCACAAACTTGTGATTGGTTAAACGGTCATTGAATCCCCAGTTGGAAAAGTTAACCGACAACATTTTTGTTTTAAGTTACCTTTTATAATGTTGAGGAATTTATTTAGGAGATTTACTAAGAATGTAAGGGAATATACATACTTGTTATGTATACTTTCATTCGTTAATAAATTTTTACCACAAACCCATCTTTTACTCCAAATGGTAACAGAACTCAAAAATATTCTTTTTATCCTAATTGTATAAGGTTCCAAATATTAACACATACAATTTAGATTAGTAAAACTATTTTGTAATAACCAGGTACTTCCTGTAGGCTAGTGGTAGGAAATAAAGGCCTGTCGCACTATGATTGTGGGTTCGATTCCTGCAACTTTGTCCGACGCGACGGGTTATTCCCCACCCTACAGGTTTTCCTTTTCCTACAACTATAGTATTATAATATTCAAAAATAATCTTCATAAATTTTTAACCTTAAACAATACTATCAAAAGATCAACTTAATCCACTCCAACCTTTATAGTTATCCAAAATACCTTTGTCCAGACTTTCTCTAAAAGGTCTCTTAATTCCAAAATCAATTTATCAGATTCCCAAAACAAATTAAAGTTTCTCTTATTGTCACATACTTAAAATATAATTACCTTCATCATATTAAAACCTTACTGAAATCAACAAGTACTGCAGTATAATCCTTATATATATATATTTCACATTATTCTAATAACCAGAATATAATCCATGAGTCGAAAGGCACCAATACATTAATTATATTGCTTCATCTGTAGTAACAGTATATGATTGTCCTTGATCCCTTGGCCTTTTATGAGGTAAGTTTCTTGGACTCTTAGGGCATTCATTTGCATAATGCCCCATTTCCCTAAAATTGTAGCATTCAACATTGATAGCCTCTTTCTTTCCCTTGAAATCAGGCACCTGGGGACCTTTTTCCCCACATTTATAAAAAACTCCCATTCCTTTTAGACAAGTACCAGGGTGATTCTTCCCACAATTATCACATAATGGAAAATCCTTCTTTCCCTTTTTCCCTTTATCTCTCTCTTGTTCCATCGTTCTCTTCTTCTCTTGCTTTACTTTGTTGTCATAGGACTTAGAGAATTCCTTTTCTTTCTTGATAGAACATGAGACAATATCTTTGTATGTTGAAAACGATTGTGATACTAAAGCTCGACGGAGAAATGGTTTTAAGCCATCAAAGAAATGATCAATCTTACCTCTTGGGTTATGTAGATAATCTGCAGCATACCTCTCTAACCTTGTAAAGTTGGCCTCATACTTTGCGACATTCTCATCCTCCTTTTGTTTCAGACTCAGAAATTGCCTTTCCATATCTGCTCTATGGTCATGAGGAAAGTATTTTTCTAAGAAAATATCCTTGAACTCCCTCCATTCCATATTCGATATGTCATCATCTTCCTTTGTGTTTTGAATCAATGACCACCATTGATCAGCATCTCCAGTGAGGCGGTAAACTGCCATGATAAAATTTTCCCTTTCACTACTCCCCAAGGCGTGGAATATTTTCTCTAAAAAGTTTATCCATTGCTCAGCTACTAATGGGTTTGTACCCCCATTAAATGTTGGTGGTTGTTGCCTCATGAAGCGGTCTAACATCGATCCTCCACGTTGCGGATCAGGGTGCTCCATACGAGTAAGGTTATTATTAATAACCTGAGTGATTTGTCCCAGTATGGTAATAAGTTGATCAGCACCAGTTGTATCTCCAGCTCCACAATAATTATCTTGAGCAGGAGGGCAATCCCTACACGGAGTGCATGCATTGATACAGTTTCCATTCCTTCCACTAGGCGCCATTTCTAAACAATGGCATAAACTATATTAGTTTATAAATCAAAATACATAATTCCATACTTGTAAGATACTTAACATAAATTGAACTATTTATGGATATAATACATAAAAATGTTTTCTTTGAGGAAGTATCTACTCATAACCCATCATAGTGGTTTATAAAGAAAATGAGAATTATCCAAAGCATATCCCCTAGGAGTGCCGTAACCAAGAGTGCAGCAAGGCCCGTTGTCGTGCACCAGTTCCCGTTCGAGTCTAGCTCAAAGCGGTGTTTTCATGTTTTACACCTAGGTACATCTGTGCCAGAGCTTCCTCTACCTGCTCGTATCCAGACAGGGATGTATTGCTCGGAAAACTCACAGAATCTCTACAATAACAAAATTCTAGGAAGTTCTTCTGTAATACTCCTCAAAGCCTATCTTTGGGCTATCTTCTCTAATCAGAGTTTATCTAAATCTAGCTTCCAAGGTTAGTACTAAACTGCCTCTGATACCAACTGTAGCGCCCCGACCCCAGATACCCAGAGTTGGTTCATTACTTCGTAACATTGGCATGATCACAAAAGATCAAGTCTCGAAAGACCGATTAGTTTAGTAGCCTTTGAAACACTAGATACATTCATAAATGTTACATTACATCATAAAGTGAAAAACTACAATAACAAAGTCTTCATAGTCCACACTCATATCCTCTTCTGACTATCCCTGTAGGTCATTCATAAAATACTTCTTCACATCCTGGAAAATATTAAAACATTGAAAGGGGTGAGCTCAGATGCTTAGTAATGATAACAATATTGCGGAAGCTTTCATAAATAAACATAAACATTTAAGGCAATGTATAACTAAAACAAAAGCCTTTTTAAAAAACAACATTAACATAATATGGCAAAATTAAAATGAGATAATTCCATTTACTTCTTCACATGGATATTCTACTAGACAAATAATCACATGAAAGATCAATAACCACTTTCATAATGAGGGAATGTATAATGTCGGACATTCTGAAACATTTTGTCAAGGCCTCGACCAAGACGTCTAAAATGATTAAGGCCTCGGCCAAAACCATAAATCAAATTGGGAAAGGGCCTCGGCCAATTCCACGTCTAGTTGTCTCATTAGACCTACCAATGGAATTTTTTTAGAAGATACTTACGTTCAAAATTGCTCAAATATACTCCAGTGTTTTTCTGAAATCATTATGCAATCTTCTGAAAACAAAATAACTAATTCTGAGACTGCTCGACTAATTACAGGACATTATGGGTCCACTCCCAATCCCTTCCTGTCTACCACACTCGAGAGTCGTGTTTTTCGAAAGCATTTTTAAGCTTGCGTTAAATACGTATACATTTGCACTGGATTTTCATATATTAGAGAGAAATATCATTTTTTTTAAACCATTTAAAAATCACATAATTATAAAAGAAAACCTTTTGAATAAATGTAAAAGTCAAAGGGGTTTATACACCGTATAAATGAAATTTGTGTATAAAACAAAATATGCCTCAATGAATGGAGATTGAGACGAAGTCACTTACCAATATCGTTTTTTAAATAAAATAGATATATTATGTGTATTCACTATATGTACACATAAATAAAGTATAAATACAAGATAGTACATAATAATATCATGACATAATTTTAAAGTAGGATATTAACCCAAAGAATGGAAGTTGGGTTAAGAAGTTCCCTTACCTTATGTCCGAATTCACTCGACCGTTCTTTGAACTCCTGAATAATAAACTAAGGTTAATTCCTATTTACTTAAGAACCTTTTTCATGTTCATTATTCCTTTTATATCCCTTATTACAATGATATGAACATTATGTAATTATTTAAGTTAATAACGGTCGTTTTGTCGATCTTTGGTACTTGAGTCAACAATAAACTTCTTATAATTACAAGTTGTTTATGTGGTAGAATATCCATTATCTCCAGAATTATATTCATGATTTAGATGTCATATATATCTTATATATCCAGTATATACATTCATTTATAATATTACGTAACATTTAGAGGTAAGAAATGAAATGCACCGTTCATGGAGACGGTAAGCCGTACGTACGCATGAACGCTACTTTCATTTCAATTTCATATTTAATGGAACGAAATCATAATGATATAAATGTATAATGTAATTCCAGTATAATATAGTGTATAATGACATTTACTTTATCCTTTATACATCCCACATATGGCATTAACGATTCAAATCACTTTGAGGGGGCGGTAGTCCGCACTTCCTAAAATGAAATTATCGCGTTTTACCCATAATGGAAATCATAAAGTATGCCATAAATGAGAAATACAGAAGAATAAGTAAAACATAAACATATTATATATCATATATAAAAATAGTGACATCTTAATGTCCACCTTTGAAGGTGTTATATGAGTGTTGAACAATCATCGTTTCGTGAGGCAGAAATTCTCCATCCACAGAAACAGTATGTTCTTTAACCATTAGACGAAGGTGTGTGTAAGTGTAAACCAAATACTTTTCATAACAACATCCTAGTATATTGTAGATACTGGTGTTGTTACAAAAGAAATGAATGAAAAGAGTTTATGGGGTTGGAGAAGCAAAATAAAACAAAACAACATTAGAGAAGACATTTATTAAAAAATCGGGTAACTCTTTTTGATTTGAGACAAAGGCTTCCTTGGGAAGAATTATGCCCAAAGTGAGGCCTCTAGGAGTAAGTGAGGGATGGTGGGAGAGAATTCGGGCAGAGGTTGGCCGAGCCAAATGGCTTGAAGGTGTGAATACGGTGGGAGTGGTGGGGGCCTTTTATAAGAGGAGAGGAGGGGCTCTTTTGGAAAGATTGAAATGTTACATTATTATACAATGCTTTTCGGATTCTAAAGATCCCACACTTATATAATTCGTGTCTAAGGTGATAAGGGTTCTAAATATACCCATCCAATAGTCTTTGGACAAGTGTAAGCCTTGGATTGTACATTATCTTTTCATTGTATTAAAATCGTTAAATAATGAGGTCATCGCTGCATCATCATGATGTCATAAATAATTTAATTTATATAATGTATAAAAATTATAAAAAAAATACTATGATGTAGTAAATCTTTTTATCTCTCTAATGAATATTTATAATCAAAATTTGGTCTTGTTTATCCCCAATTAAAAACTGTTTTAGTAAAACAACTCATGTTTGTGTCAATTTAATTTTTACATTAAATAAATATATATTAATGTCATTTTCCAACCAAAGTGGCTCCATGGGGTCCCCAAGTTGACCCATGGGTTTTCTTGGTCGTCCATGACTCATCCAATAGGAGTAGGACAAGTTTGTAGCTCATATAATATTATTAAAACATTTTTTTTACCTTAAACTACACTAATTACCTCTAATCGCGATTAAGAACTTAAAAGTTACTATTCACCAAAAAATTATTTTAATCTCATTGAACCACATTTTTCATCTTAATGACAACCATGTATGTCGGATTTTTGAGAATCAAATCACAAAAGTGGTAATATTTCATTTTAACAAAAAATCAGTTTTTAACAACCACTTAGTGGTTTCACTATTCATAAAAAATTGAGGTTTTTAAGAATAAGGCCAAAATTTCACCCTAAGCTATAATTGATATTCCGAATTCAAAAATTATGTCTATTTTAAAAAATTCCAAACATATAAGTTGCATTAATTAATTTTATAATTAATTCCCACTGTTACAACAAATAGCGTGTTTTTAAGAAACAATTTATATCAAAAGATTGGCAATTGTTTATGTCCAATTTCAATGTTAAATTAATTCTAATGACCACCATTTGATAAAATGGTAAAAATATATTATAATTATACTTTAGAACCACTAAATAGTATAATTTATCACTATAAATTATTTTGATTAAAAAAGTTGTTTTTAAGTATTTTTCACTATTCATAAAAAATAGAAGTTCTTAGAAAAATACCAAAACTTCAACATAGGCTAATTTCGATATTCCAAATCCAAAAATTAAGTCCATCTGATAAATAAAATTTATAAAATTTCAAAAAGTAGGTATTACTATTCAAAACGGCTAGTTTAATTCGTTGTGGTGTGTGTTAGAGCTCGAGGTTGCGTACAACACACGCTATTGGATTATTCGAAGTAAAACGTACCATGGAAGCTTGGGGTGTTACAGAAATCATTATTCATGTACATGTGTCGACTACTACCTTTATGTTAGGATGTATTCTATTTTTAAATAATGACATTCATGGATAGATCTATGCAATGTTTTAAAGGAAAAATATTATTTATATTATATGAATAAGGATTTTTTAATAAAAATATTATATTTTATTAATGTTATGTGTGATAAAAAACCATTATAAAATTAATCATAGTAAACAGAAGAAAAAAGAGGGAGAAAACATTTTTCTAAGTATATAATTACTTCATATCCATAAATTCCTATCTTAATTATTTATGATAATGATACATTATAAAAATTAACACTAAATGATATCATTATTCTACTAGTATAATTATATTACAAATAAATTATCTTATAATTATACATTAATCATGGTATGTTCTAGTTTGGGTTAGTTTAACCACCAATTTGAACAATGATATGAAATTATATAATGGATAATAATGAAGATATAATTAAGGGTGTCATATGTTATAAATATGAATGTTAGGATTTTTTATTGGTTATATAAGGGTTATAAATGTTCTTGATTAGTTAACTAGATACACTCTTCATTGGATAAAATCACTAAAACATGATTGTTATTGATTTCATCATCTAGAATAAAGATTAGAGAACTCATGAAAATAAATTTAAAATTAATAAATCATAATAAATATTTTATCAATTTAAATATAATAAATTTTTATGGATAAAAATTTAATGAATAATAAATGATGACATCAACCAATTAAAATTATTATAAATGGTCAAAACATCCTACCATATATGTGAAAAATATATAACTAATATAAATGAAGATATTAATTATAAAAAAAATTCAAATGGAAATAAGTATGAGTATAGTTATAAAATTATTTATTTATAAATTTATCTCTATGATACAAGATGTTAAAGAACTATTTTGGAATACTATAGTCAAGGTAAGGGTTTTAATCTCAAATTACTCTCTTTGAGGCATGTTTTGTATTATAAACCTAATTTAATTTTTTTAATTTATATTCTACATAATTAAGAAATTATTTAATTAAAATATTTTTTTGGTAATTTAGGTCCAATTTAAGGATCTCTTTTTGAAGTGGTTTTAATTGAAATGCTTCTAAACATTAAAGGGTTTTTGTTAAATTAATTATAATTCATTAAGTTATAATAGATCTTCTTAAATATATTCCTTACATGTTAGGAGTATTTTGAGCTATGATTGTATTATGTGTTATTTTATCATTAAATTTTTGAAATTAGATTTTTACGACATAAATACCATTTCAAAAGATTCTTACTTCATGAACTGTGTTGCATGTATGAGACTTTGGTAACTCAAATATCTTTCGTTAATTACATATTTCTTTTGAACATCTCCCATTAATATTCTCACCATTAATTTATTTCCCATTTTATATGAGTACATATTTTAAAGTTCAATGGAAATTGTTTCTTTTATTTCAAATATTTCAACTTCACTTATCTCTCTTCTAAAAGAATAATGTTAAAATGAAAAAACCTCTATATCTAAATTAGATCATTATTTCAATTCCATTTTTTCTTTTACTAATAGATAAAATAATTTTTTATTAAATATATAATTGATATTAAATTACATTAATTTATCACAATTTTTTTAATACGTATATTTATTGAATATTTGAGTTAGATCATTCATTTTAAAATTTGATGAAAATTACATATTCTTGTATTTAAAGTAAATTGTAGTGTTTTTTCTAAAATACTTGTATCTGAATTATTTGACAATTATATTTTTTTAATTTTTTTATATATTTTTTTATAAATTTAATCTAGATCATCCATGTTGAATTGTGTATTTGATTAGATTAAATGGGAATGAAATCAATGTTGGGATGGACTCTATATATTAGATACAACATCACCATTTGAGCAATATATTTTACATACATGATTTGATTAGGACCAAATTTGGACATTATAAAAATGACCCAATTATAAAAAAGTAACCCTTATAAAAGGATATATAGTGAAAGATTGTTGGAGATCACTAATGTAGTACAATTTGGATTACAATATTTGGCTGAAATTCCCCCATTCACAATTGTAACCTTTTATAAACCTAGCTTCCACTAACCTCAACAAATATGTATTTTTATCATTTATAGGGTTCTATACATGAATTTTAGGATTGAGATAATATTAGAGGTGGTGACTTACCATTTCAATACACAATTGTAGGAGTGAACCTCTAAAACATAGATCTGCGCCAAAACGATCTTATTTTTTACTTCTTTGTAGTAACGTTGTTGTTCATGAAAGAAATATATTCATTTATCACAAATTTAATCTATTATATTAAATTTAAAAATTATTTTAATTTTAAACTTATTTTATTAAATCAAGAGTATAAACATGAATCAGTTATACACTTTAAAAACCTTTGAACATGCATAACAATTCCATGATGACTACACTGCCCCTAGAAGAGTAGTGTTTATTTGTAATAGACTAAAATCTTGCCTCATTCATATAATTATTTTGAATCAATGTTATAATTTATTTAACATAATACGATCTCTGTATTGAGTTTTTAACATAAAATACACTTATAAAGAAATTGATCAATTATAAAAAAACACACGAGGCTAAGGATTGAGTGAATTTTAATAGATAAATATTAATCTGTAAAACAAAATAATATATGATTAATATTTAGAGATAAAATATAAACCATTAAATCAATTTAAACTTACTTATATTATTCATATGATCTATAATTCAGCATTGATCATGGGCTCTTTTGGGAATGGAAATCAAAGCAGCGTGCTACGATTGCCTGTTTGGAAGCTTTCGTATGGTTTAATTCATTTCATCTTAGTGGTTAAGATAATTATAATAGGGTTTAAGGGTTAAAAAATTACAGGATCATAATTATGTATATTTTAATATAAAGGATACTGATTAATAATTATGTTAAGAGGTATAGTTAGATCAATTATAACTTTAATTTTGTTTCCTAAAATAAACTTATTTTGTTTGTGTTTCCTAAATCATAATTCAAATAAATACAATATTCTTCATGTATACTTATTCAAATTTTATAAACAGAAATAAATATCCGAACCTTATGAAGTGTTTTTGTCTTTTAATTTTATTTTAAATAAGTAATAAGTTTTTTCATATTGTACATAAGCAATCGAATGAGCAGAAGAGTCAAATAATATATTTGATGGAGTTAAAGAATCAAATGTGATATATTGCAACTTCTCTCCATGAACTGGTAAGTAAGAAATATTAAAATATCCCATATCATACAACACCATATCCCATAGGTTATTTTAGTTCCATCACATTGACGATTCGGAAGAAAACAACATATACATCGACACCTATCATTCCGTTGGGATTCAACTCAACCCATGTGAAGCCACATTCAAGAAAAAATGATGATTAACCTAAGGAGAAAAGGGGTAAGAAACATATCTATGATATTATTCATAAACCCCATCAATATTAAAATATAGTTTAAGAAAATGAAGAAGGTTAAATAGGTTATGAATAAATAGGTCTTAGAAACATTCAATTGCACTAAGATGAACATCCCTATACTTGAATCGATCAAGAAAACTTCAATGTATGCCATGTTTTTTAAGGACATGCATAAAAATTGAAGAGGGATAAAATAAAACGAGAAGAACAATTTTGTGGGGAATATATCTACATACATCCAACCAATAATGGTGATTTCTATATAGTTCATAGACCACATGACATTCACCATTCCATGCACTATATATGATGTACATTTCCTTGATTCTTCATGTTATTTGGGGGACGCCATTAAAGTGAGTCCTCATTATTTTATCTCTTCCATAATGTTTAGTGAGATTAATCCTTTAATGTTGCTGGTTAAACTATTGAATAGGTCCACAACATACATTATGGAAGTCATTGAGGACATTATTGTTTCAAAAGGGATGAGATATTTCCTATAGATTTCTATATATAGAATATGAAGGATTATCACGTATGTTCTCATACTCCCATCATTATTTATAGAAATTTCCCCAAAACATCCAATAAAATAAAAAACTTCTATGAGTGTACACTTTTTTGGGTTCGGAGATGATATCACACAATTTAATATTTTAGACTCCCTAAAGTACCTCTTAGATAACCATTATTATTTCTTAATTTCCCATTATGACACATTTTGTAACAAATACCCAAATTATTATTTTGAATGTTTTATATTTGGGGACCATCCCATGCAAAGATATATCTCGAAGATCGGTTTTGGGTTTATTTCCTAAAATACATTCAGACATAATCCTCATTAACAAATCACCCTCATTTCTCATTTTGAAGTTGATTCTTATTTGGATTATAGGCACATAATTTTTTATTATGAAATGGATTTTTATTTTGTAGATGTATTGGATTAATTATTCACTGGTTTTGGTGATGTATTTTAATACCTCAACATTGATTGTGCACATATATCAGTTCCCATAACATTCCCATCAATACAGATGCCATAAAAAATGGATCTAAACCAATTTCCACCAAAACTAAAATATTAATACCTAATGAATAATGAAAAAATTACTTTAATAATTTATTATTATCTCCTACCAAAATAGTAAACAAAACATTTAAATCATATAAGGGTGAAAATTGTGGAAATTGGGTGGACCTTATCAAATATATTAAGTATTATCCCTTCCATTTTATGCATAGGGTTATTTTGGTGGATTGGTCAAAACTTGTTTGGAAACAATAGTGTAGACATAACCCCACATAATTAAAAGTACTGAAAAAAGTGGTGGAAATGATACTTGAGTCATGTATCATTTACCCCATTTCTAAATCTCAGTGGGTCATCCCTATCTAGGTAGTACACAAGAAAACAAAGTTCACTATTTTAAAGAATGAAAATGAGGATTTGATTTATAGGAGGGTACAAAATAGTTAGAGAGTGTTCATAGATTATATGAAAATAAAAAAAAGTCAGATCTTAAAGATCATTTCACACTTAGATTCATTGAAAATATGATTGGTAAAAATTTAGGTTGGACACACTATTTCTTCTTGAATGGTTTCTTTAGATATTTTCAGGTTCCCATTATTGTATATGACTAGGCAAGAAGACATTCTCCTAACCCTTTAGAAAATTTTCATACTGAAGTATTCCATTTAGACATTGAAACAACCCTATTAAATTCCATAGATATATGTTATATATCTTTATTTATTTACATGATATATTCCTGGAGGTGTTTTTGGATGATTTTTACTACGCATGGTTCTTTTTTTAATAAGGACATCTTTAGTTTGGGTAATGTGTTTCTTCACCACATCCAAACAAATGTGGTTTTGAACACTAAAAAATATCATTTCAAAGTAGAGAATGAAATTTTCCATGTCCATGTTGCGTCATAACATAGAATTGCAGTTGACTGATTTATGGTAGACATTGTTAGTGCCCAAAGTTGGGCTCTAGGAAAATTTAAGTAAGATGCATCTCATTCAGAGAAAATACAATGCAAAAAGATTAAAAATCCTCCTAAGGGTCTACTTTATAAAGATATATATCTTCATGAAGGGACATATCTTAGGGATATCCTAGTCGATAAACCCCCTTCATGAACACATGATGCCAAGACCGTGTTCCTCTATGTGTTCGACCGCTCTTTTTTCATCCATGGAAAGCGATGACATTGTTCCTCAATGATCTGAAAACTCCTTCACAATTGGGAAAGGTAGTGATAAAATTAATTTGTGAGTACTATGGATCCTTCATGACCATAATAAATGATGATGGTTTTCTATATGACTCTGATGCCTCCTTCATAACCGTGTGTAGTGGTGATAATGTTTCTTCATGAGAATGGATTCTCCTTCGTGACCCCACAAAGTGTTGATGTTGTTCATTCATTAGTTTAACAGAAATTCATCCTTTCACAAATCCCTTAATTCATCAAAAAACCCATCTAAATACTCATGAATCCTACATTCCTATAAATACCCCCCCTTCATTTTATATATTGAAGGATAATTACCTCAACCTTTTAGGTTTTGATTTGATTCCAATTTGAGAACATGCTGAGCATATCAATGAATATAAAAAATGGATCATACAAGGTAATTAGGCTTCAAAAAACCTCCTTTTGTGTGTTTTATATACTACATCCTGATTGAGGATTTACTTCATAGATGCATATGCCCTTCATGAAGTAATAAGTCCCTATAAAGAACTTGAGGCTTCGTGAAGCATTATGCCTTAGTGAAGCACTAATTTCTGTTTCCATAACTTCATATTAAGGTAAAGTCACCATTTTCCATGAATCCTCCCCCATCATGAATCCCCTAACCTATTTGAAGAACCTAATCATTGCGAAGAACTACACTAAGAGGCCCTAAGATTCATGAAACCTCTCTCTTGGGCCTCTACATGATGCATCCCTTTTGTTGACACCTTTTCACAATGGTTGAGTTCCCAAAGCCCCCACACCCATCCAAGATCGATTCGCCTATACCTAGAGTCCCTATGTGACCTATTACAGCCATTATTATATCCCAGTCCACATCAAGTGTCTCCTGATACTCCCACATGCATTTTTTATACATAATTGGTATGCTAATGCCTATGATTCTTAGTATAGGCACACTAACACTGTCCTAATGATTAAACACTCATCCCCATTGTTAAAAAATAGAATTTACAAATACATTCCTCTCCCAAAGGTGCATGATAGGTTGTTTTGTAATCCAAAGGGGTATGGAGTGATTACCTCACATCTGATCTATGTAATTTAATAATATCTAGTCTCAATATCCCCGGTGCATGACATTAGACAGTGACCTGACCCTATTCAATAAGAATCAGGTGATCTGTGTGTGTGTGGAATAGGATGGTATCTATATGGCCAACCCTCACTAGGAATGAGATCCTCTTTACCTGGAATGAGGACATCCTAAAATGAAATGGAATGCTCCATGGGATGGTTCCATGCATAATACCCACACCACCAATCATCGACGCATCTTTTGATACACGAGTGTCTTGTCTACTGCATTCTCTTAGTTCTCACAAAAAGCATGAATCACATGGTATTAGAGGTTAATAGATATCATGAAATCATATCACTCACCCTATCGGATGCTTCTATGTGTAGGACCAAACATCCATAACTACATGGGCAATATATACAGATGTAAGCCCCAATATGAAATTCAAATGGGCTGCTTCCTTCTGTAATACCCAACCACATTCCCATTAATAATCCTTATAGGTGTAATCCCCAACCGACCAAACTGTGTTGTATTTATTTCCTGAATAACTAGGATATGTGTGAATCCTCCATAAGGTCCAAACCCAACATCTATTTCTATATATATTTTATCTGGGTAACATCCCTAGAATGATCAGACCTCTAACATGGGGGACAACATCTCTTTCAGGCCCCTCAAGAAGATCAACGTGTAATCCTCACACACAAAAATAGATAGAAACCCTCTTTATAAGGGTATATTCCATTCATAATACCCATACCATACATCCTTGATGCCATATTCATGAAACGTGCATCCGTACCACATGACCCTAAATAGCATGGACTGATCCCGTCACACAACCTTAAACTAATGCATTAATATGTGTGTTATTTTATCCATGTCTTATAATAAGAATACATAAGATTCATCTTTGACATTAAATCCTAAACAATGGTAAACCAAGATTATCCCTCTTAGAGAAATACATCCTTGATCCACCTCTACGTGGGTTCCAATCAACCCCCAAGGTGTGACATATTTCATTTTTGGGACACACCTCCTGGATCCACCTCCAGAGATGTTCTGATCCATCCATTAATTAATCATTCCGGTTGTCCCTCATTGGTATATACCTCCTTGATCCCTCTCCAGGGGTGTTCCAATCAACCATCATGGTGTGAAATCATCACATTATTGGAAACACCTCATGGATCTTCATCCACCATCATTCTAATCCATCCATTGGTAATCCCTTTAGGTTATCCCTCATAGGGATATACCTCCTTAATCCACCTACATGGGTGTTTCGATCAGCTTTCTTGGTGATACATCTTCCCTTTATGGGACACACCTCCTGAATCCTCCTCCACCATCATCTGATCCATCCATCGGTAAACCATCTTTATGGGATACAATTTTTTGATCTTCCTCCATTGGAGAACTGACCGATCCATCTATAAAAATTTTAAGTGTGAAATATTCCCTCCTATATACAACACATCTTGATCCACCTCAATGGGATGTCTTGATTAATCATCTCTACATCTACATGATGTTAAACTTGTGACCCCAAATACATACCTCATTAAAAATGTCATATTTGTGAGGTAAAATTCATGGAAGTTATGCACCAATGAAATCATTTTCCTTATTAAAAATAGGATTCCTGAGGTTAAAACATGGAATATATACATACTTGGTTTTAGAAACAAAATTATTGACACAAGATTCCTTGTGTTCAATTCATAATATTCCCTCTTGGGTGAATGAATACAGGTGACCAGTCGTGCTATAATCCAGACATGTCAGCGATAACCAACGTGACTACTCTCATCACAGATGGTTAATGCCCTGTCGAGACCCACTACAATGCCAAAAAAGAAGCATCGTAATTAAATGGAATCCACAAATAGAACGAAATTTTAATGGGTTCCATATACATGACATAACTCAGTGAGGGAGACTCAGACTAGGTGATGAGTTCCAAGAATTAATCCATTGAAGGAGGAAATGATATACAATAATCCCGTTTTGATCATGGACCAGACATCGCCATAGAATGTGATTAAAGCCGCCCACGTTTTAATAGTTGGAACATGGGGAAACCAGCATGCCAATGAATAATAACGCAAAGGCGGTGGCCCTAGAAAAAGCATCATAAATAGAAATAATTTCATCCTTTCCATATCTTTCATGTGTGACTAATGTTTAATCATTACATAGAAATGTTTGTTTTTATTAAGACTAAATCATAGATTTTAGTTAGATAACTATACCCTTATCTTAGTTGATTCATGAAATATTTAATACTATTTTATTGATTTATATGTGGTATAAATTTATGATCTAAAGAAGTGTCTAACCACTCAACCAATCATATAACCTCCATGATGGGACCTCCAATATGAGATTATATGTAATGATTCAAACATCAACGTTCGTACAGTTCCATCTAAGTGGGTGGATGTGTAGTACCATGTGATTGCTTCATCACTAAGGACTATGGATTTTGCCCAAGAAAATTATACCAAAATAGAAAAGTAGTTTATTTCTATCATATTTTCATTAGAAAAGTTCTGAACTTATTCATCAGACATTAATGTAGTTTTTTCTCAGAACATGTGGCTTTGAGGTACCTCATAAAGAAGACAGATGCAAAGAGATGACTTATTAATAGGATGATCCTTCTTCAAGTTTTTTATATTGATATAATGGATATGAAATGGATAGATAACATGGTGTATGAACACGTGAGTAGTATTAATCACATACTATAGGATTACACCTTACACTAGGTACCATATCGAGACACATTTCCAGATGAGTATCTTAATTCACACATAGGTACACATCCATGGTATCGTGATTTTGATAACTACCTTATCGCCTCTGAAATTCATGAAAATTTAACAAAAAATCAATTTCCTAAATTAAAGAGTGCGTCAATGTTTTATATGTAGGGTTGTCCCATTTTTGGCACATGTCTAGTGACCAATACATTAGGATCTGTATTCCCGATCATGAGTTTGAGTATTCATTTCTTTTCAATGATACACTTTATTATTGTGGACACTTTGGACCCCAATGTATGGCCATCAAGGTCTTCAAATCATGACTATATTGGACAATTTTATTTCAAGATTTGCATGTGTTTTGTAAGTCATGATCTCATTACCAACACATTGTAAACATTTATAATAGATATGATATTCCCTCAAAACCCATTTTATTTTGTGAGATTTTTGATGTATAATGAATCTATTTTATGGATATTTTTCCAAGATAATGTTTTTTATTGTACATTATAATTAACATTTATTACGTTAGTATATTTATGGAATCTAATGACACTAGAAATGATGATTCTTCTATTTTCAATTATTCTTTCAATGATCAATGTTTTTCCAGGTTTGGATAAACAAAGGTTATCATCATTGACTAGGGGACAGTTTTATGCAAGTGAAATTTGGATTCCCATAATTAAATGAATGGTATGATACAAAAATCATAAACCCCATCACACCCCCAAAAAAATGTCTGGACAAATTTTCAAATCACGAGTTGAAGTATATACTAGGTAAAATAGTGCTTCCAAATAGGAAAGATTAGAATAAGTGATTGGATGTTTCAATATAGGATTATATGATAGAATTAAAAACACTTATTGGTATTGTTAGAACCCATTTTTTCACTCAGGTATGGATCCATTCGAATTCATTCTAAATATTTACATTGGACCTAATTTGGATTCCAAATGAGATAGTAAAGGTCTCAGGGGTGTTTGGGGCATGTTCGGAGCCTGGAACCCTTCTTTTTGGGGAAACTGACCATGTCACTTGGTTAACACACGCTTGGTGCATGATCTGACTAACTATGTAGATAGTGTTTTCCAGATAGATCCACCACGCATAGATGGAGCTTTGTAATGTGGCCTAAACATGCAATTTCCCCTTCTAACCATGTAACCATGCACAGTTTGTGCACTGTTTATGAAACCGTGCAGAAGTCATTTTTCTGGGTAATTATACAAATTTTCCTTTATTGATATAATTACCCCTCCTTCTTCCCTAATCCATTTTTATGTTGGATTTAATTCCATGGCTAGTATTTTGGATCCTTTTTAATGCCAATGGTAGGAATCAAGAGATCACCTTCGTCTGAGATTTGATCAAGCTTATGTTTGTCATGTTAGATGTGTTATGGTAAGTACTCAAGTATATTTAAGCCTTTCTCCTTTTCTCTTGTTCTCAACATAGTTATAAAGGTATGATAATTTTTCTCCATTTCATAGATCAACTCTAATCCAGGACAAATAAATGTCCAATACCAGAGGTGGAGAGTGGTAAAATCCTAAGGTGGGTGGTCTATAACTTATCCCAAAAGATTGATGATTTTGGAATTGTCGTGAATGGCCCCCTGATTTCATCAGGTTCCATTTATAGAATTAATATGACCTAATTATACTCATAAGAGCAATATGGTTATGTTCTATAAAAATATGTGATTAATTGTTGGTGGTTAATCCCACAACTCCATCCATCCCATGTAGGATGTTATGCCATAATTGGGTTTTTAGTATTTGATGTTTCTCAGCCACTAGTAGGGTTTTAATTGGTGCGACCTTTATAATGGTATGTTTTCCTATATTAAATGGGTTTATTTAAATTTTTAATTGCATAATGGAAGTTACCACATATGTTTACCACTTTCCTAAACTATGTTAACTTCTTGATGTTAATAATTAAATGTGAAATGGAAATTGGAATGTATACAAAGTATATAACATGAACAGATTAAATGTGAATGATTAATAGGTTTCATGTCTATAGATCCATTTTCTATATTAATATAAGGTAGCAGAATGAACCTATATTATTGAATATGCCTCAAAACATAATAAGGGTTTCACGCTACTTGGACGTGTCACACTAATGAAAGGAAATGATTAAACCAACTTAATTGATTAAAAGGTTGAATGCTAGGAAACTATATAACACTAATTAATGTCAAGGCATGAACCAAACCAAATATTACATGACCTTATACTTAAACAAGAATGGTTGAACTCAAGCTCACCTGGGATTAATATTACAGAAATCCAAGAGCACTCAGGATCCCTATTTCTATTAAAGGATATGGATTGCATAGGTGGATACCCACCTATACATAGACCCCTGTATATTATTTGGATTCATAGTATGACACCATATGATCAATTAAATTTCATCATATTATGCCTTAGATACACTCATTTGATCCAAACTTTACATGTAGCAGCCATGGTTATAGCCCATTGTCCCCTTTCTCTACGTAGCCCCGTTTTACCATGGATGATCACCTTGGATTTATCTGGCATATTAATATGGAATGACATGGAATTTTCTCTATATATTACACTCTTAACCCTAGATAGGATACATTTATTTCAAATTTGGTGACCCGTGAGGTCTACATTTCCGTGGCTGTTGCCCTGGAACATCATCATTAAATATCATTACAGGTTTCATTGTAATAACTTAAAACCTTCAAAAATTTTAACATGTGAATTATATATAAACTACTAATAATCCAGTAATGAATTTTTTACACGTTCATACACCAGCCAATGGATAAAGTAGGTGAATGGGTATTTAGTTACATTTTACTATTTTACTCTTTATATGAATGCTTGAACACTATTACATTTCCATTACACAGGTTGAATGTTATAGAAACTGTTGGCGGTGGTCCAATGAGATTTATCTCACACCCTCCCCGTGCATTATTTACTAGATGGTTTATAATACATGGTTTTAGGTGTTGAAAAAGGGAAGCATATAACTTCAAACACTTTTTTGCTTTCTATTTAGTATGGAAGTTGATAGAAAATGACTGAGTTGGAGCAAGGGATGTATGGGATAATATTTTTATTTATTTATACTTTTGTAAAACATGTTATTTTTGTTGTCTTGTATTCATGTTTTATAGTATTCTAGGGACATGAAATATCATCAGTTGATGAATTCTATTCATGTTTTTTTCCGTTATTGTTATTGTTTTCTTTATTTCCCACAATGAAGTTTGTTTACTTATATTGCTTCTGCTATTTTCCGATTCATAAATTCACCTAATATGCTACACTTTGGTTATGAAGGTATAGACTCTCTACAAAAACACCATAGACCCTCATTGTTATTTGGCAGCCTCTAGCATTCAGGAATATGAACTTGTATTGATGTGGCCCACTGAGCTCAGGCCACACATTAAATGGAATCTGGGTCCGAGATGTCGTGAAGTTGTATCATATAGTTACTTTTCATGATTTACTATTTGGGGATAATAGATTAAATATTAGAAATGGTGGGGACATGGACATAAGTTTTGCTTGGTCATTATGAACCCATGTTTGGGTCAAAAACCATGTTTCCAAAAATTATAATTATTGTTCTATTTTTCCTATTACAGTTTGTATTATTTCACTTATGGGTGATGCACATGTTGTGTGGTGTTGTTTATTATTAATATGATTGAGGATTTTATTTCATCCTTGGCCCACTGATATGATTTCAAGTTTCATTGTTATTTTCATCAATATAGGCACTTAGAAATCTCATTTAATGTATATTACCATGACATATAGGTGCATTTCACTAGATTACATTGATTGACATTCATGTGATTGATGTGTGATGTTGTGATTGTTATACCTATATTACTCAGAGATGTGACTGAGTGACTTTATGTCTCCATTCATGAGGTGAGTGGCCCCTCATGGGTTGGGATATATAATTTTCCTAGTCGATACATTATTCTATAAATAAATGGATCTTGTTTCTAGTGGCATGTGTATGGTATCTAAATCACCAGAAATGGATATCCATTATAAAGTGAACCATTTCATCTAAAATGAATTGGTTGCACATCCTTATCCCACATAGTAATGTTAATGAAATGTAATGGAGCGAACCTAATAATTAAATGATGAACCTTATACTTGATCTTTTAATGATACATGGCCTTCTAGGAGGGTTGTTGGGGTAGTATGCCTTGGGTAGTCGGTTTTCTTTCATTAAACTTATTCTTGTGTTAATATCTTTCTACTTATGTATGTTCTGAGGCATGTGCCTTGAATTTGTAGTCTGATTCTACTACGACATCCTCATGTCATGTGCTAGGAGGGTGCCGATGACTATAATCTAAAAGTGGTTCTCCCTAAGACTACAGTCTTACATCTAGGGGTGCCACTAGAGGAACCACCTACTGTACTATACTTGGGAACTTATGCATATGTTCATGGTAATTTCATACATATGATGTAATCCATGCATTGTTCCCCATAGATTACACCTATGATGGATGATGTGACCCATGAGTTTCAACAGCAGCATCCTCCAACATTCTTAGGGTATGGGGGTCCAGAGACTGCTGAGTCATTGCTAGAACCCACCCTATATATCTTTGAGCATCTGGTGACACAGCTTGATTGGAGGTCTAAGCTTACCACATACAAGCTTCATGATTCGGCCAAGCGTTGGTGGGATGTGATTACCGAGGCTGGTGGTCAACAGGGATTGTTATATGTTGATTTCCAAACTGACCTCTATGATCAGTTAATTTCCCATACACTGAGAGATGAAAAATCCTAAAATATTCAACATTTTTAATAGGGTTCTATGTCAGTCATGGAGTATTCATAACATTTCACAATGTTACAACTCTTTCATCACCCCTAACAGGTGCTGAGCTTTTTCATGATATAAATTTCGAGGATGGGCTCTAGTATGCCATCCACACAAAGGTTAATTTCATTACCTAGTATAACATTTCATCAATAGTAAATAGGGTTATTATCACTAAGCATAACATAAGGTACAAAAATAATTCCTACTATAGAGGATCACTTCCATGGTAGTCCAGCAGTTCCTCTGATATTAGGAAATGTTCGATCATGGTTTCTCATTTGGGAAATGACAAATATAGTCCAAATTTCGATAGTATATATAGTTTAATCATTTTGGGTGATGGGGGGAATTATGAGACCATAGTGTGATAGGGACCCAATGGAATGTCGGGCTTATGGTCGTATGGGAAATCATCAGCATTCTTTTAGGACCATTCTACTATATTCTAGTGGGAAGGTATCGTCAACATCTCTACCAAAAAAGGAGGGTTCTTTGATTCCATGTTCGGTAGAGTGTTTGGAACAACACTGATAGTTTTGGCTAAGGAGGAGATCATGGCCATAGTGGTCATACCCCTAGTCACCAACAGTGCCAGCAGTGCTATTTTGATCATTAAAGTCAATCTTTTGCACACGGTCATGGATATAGCCTATTGCATGCACTATAGTTGACACCTGAGGATCAGGTTGTGAGATAATCAATAGTACGGGTTACAATTCTAGTGGCATCTACAGTAGTATATTTTTTTATTAGATATAGGTTCTTTAAACTCATTAATCACTTTATCTTTTGTGGAAAATCATGGATTAGATATATTGTATAACGATGGTGTAATGACCACAGATATTCTATTAGGGGTTCGAACAAAGCATAAATTCCATTGTAGAGATTGTCCCCTTTAGTTAGGAAGTTACCCACTCTTATGAAACCTCTTAGATCTAGAGATGATTGTCTTCGATGTCATTTTAAGAATAAATTGGTTGGTTCACTATCATGATATTCTAGAATTGTATCATTGTAGGGAATCAATTATATCACAAGGGGGAAATAGTAATTTATATAAGGGTGAGTGGGATTTCATGGCTAGTAGAGCTGGACCGAAGCATCATGGGATAGGTGGAGTGACCACCCAGATTTCTAATCTCTTCATGTAATATCAGGTCATAAATCAAGCTGATTTCCCCCAATGGTGGGTCATTTCAGGGATGTCTTTTTCGATGATTTTTCTTGATTAACTATTGAGAGATAGGTACAATTTTCTATCAATCATGTTACAAGAGTATTTAAAGTCTCTATTACTATATACAAGATGACACCAATATATATTCAAGAACTCAAGTTGTAGTTAGAGTATTTAAAGGATAAATGTTCTATATGGCCCCATAAATCCTCTTAGGGTTCACCTGTGATTTTTCCGAAGAAGGTGGATGGAAACTTACATCTATGAATGGACTATATAGGGTGGAACCAGCTTACAATCAAGAATATATATCCACGTACTCGAATTTATGGTTTATTTGACCAGCTCAGAGGAGCAATGGTCTTTTCCATGATTTACCTAAGTACGTGTTATCATCATATGTGAGTTAGACAATTAGACATACCTCCCACAACATTAAATATAAAGTATGGTTTGTATGAATGCATTGTTATGCCACTATGTCTTATGAACACACCTGCTATTTTCATGGATTTTATGAATATATTCTTCCATCCGTATTTGGATTATTTTATCATAGACTTTGTAGAAGAAATATTGGTATATTCTCACACTTTTAGCGACCATGAAAAACATATTGATATAATTTTGAGTACATTGAGAGAGCATCATCTTTACTACAATCATGTTATGTTCCACTTCTATATTGAAAAGGATCACTTCATGGGTCATATAATATCAAAATCATGGGTATCTATTAAACATGAAAAGGATAGTGATATAGTTTCCAGGGATCATTCCAAAAATATGTTTGATATACAGAGTATCATAGGACTGGCTAGATATTATAGGCATTTCATGTAGAACATCTCACACCCTATTCACCTATGGATGGTCTCACAAATAAGGGGCTCATGTTTATATGGTTAGAATCATGTGAGATATCCTTTCAGAAGCTAAATGGTAGGCTTGTATCAGCACCTATTCAGACTCTTCAACAACAATGTATAGGTTATACTATCTTATGTGACATATCAGGCATCAGCCTTGGAGAAATTCTAATGTTGAAGAAAATTTTTTTGCGTATGAATCTCAAAATTTGAGGCCTAATGAGTGGAGTTATCAGACACAGAACCTTGAGCATGCAGCATTGTTCCATGCCTTATATTGCTGGAGACATTATTTGTTAGGAAAGTGATTTCTGGTGTACATAGACCACAAGAGAATCAAATATATCTTTTCACAGTGTGAATTGAATCTTAGATTGTGAAGATGGGTTGAGTTTCTACTATACACTGATTTAGAGCTTACTTATACTCCTGGGATGCGCTATGTAGTTGGAGATCCATTGATTTGAAAAACTCAAACACATGCCATACAACATTCCACTAGTGAATAGAAGTAAATTGACCTATTATTTGAGATCCAACTAGAGTTTCTAGATAGTGACAAGTAGTTTTACCACTTATCCTTGACAGTTACCCCTAAACTCCATGAGAATATGAAGAGTGGACAATTTTTAGTTTCTAAAGCCTTGGCTCTTTATGAGAGTATATCATGAGATAACCCAACTTTAAATTTTTCTATGAATAGAGATGATGTTTGGGGTCTATGTGGACATATTTGGGTTCCTATAGATATGAGAGAGGAGTTAATGAAAGAGTATCATGCTTCTTAGTTAAGAGTTCCTTCAGGCATCTGTAATATATATTGAGATATATGACAACAGTATTGGTGGCCTGGGACGAAGCTTCAAATAGTTGGATTTATCACTAGGTGTTCCATATATCTGTAGGTGATGGTAGAGAACTCAAGACCTGATAGCTTTCTATATCAACATATAGTCCCATAATTGGAATGGGAATATTTTTCTAGGGATTTCCTAGTTGTCTTACCATGGTCGCCAATGATTAGTTATGCTATCTGGGAAGTCATTGACCGACTAATGAAATCATCCTACATCATCCCTATTCAGGATAATTTCTCAGTTGATGAGATGAAAAGACTATATGTCCATGAGATCATATGACAACAAGGGGTTACTGTTTCGATAATTTTAGATCAATATTCTCATTTCACATCACAATTCTAGAAGGGGGTTTAGAAGGATTTAGAAAAAAGGAGTTTTTAAGCACATCTTTTCACCATCAGACTAATTGACAATCAGAATATAAAATACATGTCCTATAGGTCATGATCCAAGATTTTTTCCTTGACATCGATGGTTCTTGGGAGAAACATATCCCTCTACTTGGGTTTTCCTATAATAACAGCCTCTAGGTGACAATTTAGATGGCTCGTTTGGAGGCCTTATATGGTAGGCCATGTCCTTCACCCATTTTCTATCTAGAGGAAGGTGAGGTGGCCTTATTGAGTTGTTATCTCATTTAAGAGACTTTAAAGAAGGATTAGCTGATCAAAAAGAGTAAGTATACTACCTAGTCTAGGCAAAAATCTTATGCCGATCACCATCGACAACCTCTAGAGTTTGAGGCATGGGATCATGTTTTCAATTTGGGTATCACCCAGGAAAGGGAATAGATGTTACGATAGTTTGGAATGTTGTCGATAGTTTGAGAATCTAGAGTCTGTTGTTCTAGTAGCCTATCAGTTCATATAACCTCCGAGGTACTATGTCATGCATGAAATATTCCACATCTCACAGCTTTACCAGTATCATGTTGATCCATCTCATACTTTTGATCCCGAGGAAGTTGAGTTAGTTATTTATGGAACCTCTAAGGAGTATCCAGTATGCATCATTTACTAGAGCACAAAATCTCTCGAAGGGTACCATGTCCTTCTTGTATGGGTTCTATAGTAGCAGGACCAAGTTCTTGACCGTATATGGGAGAGGGATATTGATGTACATGCTCAGTAGCTAGAATTATTCTCAGGAAGTGTTTCTATACCCTTGGAATGTGAACTCAGGGATGAGTTATTTTAAAGGGGGAAGACTGTAAGAACATGGTTTTTAAATCTGGTGTGGATCCTTTAAAATTATTTCTAAATCAATAATTTGGACCTAATATGTATTCCTAATGAGTCAGTAAAGGGATAAATGGTCTTTGGGGATTGTTCGGAGCTATAAACCCATCTTTTTGGGGAAATTGACCATGTCTCAAGGATAGTGCACAATTGGAACAAGGTTTTCCAACCCATGCAGAAGGTTTTTTTAGGAATATCCACCGTTCATGGTTGTAAAACAATCATGCAGACTGACCATGTAGGTTCCCCTTTTTCCCAGGTAACCATGCATGGTTTGCACATGGTTTTTCAAACCATTCACATGACATTTTTCTGTGTAATTTTACAAAATTTCTCTTATTGATTTAATTATCCTCTCTTTCTTCCCTAATACGAGTTTATGAAGGATTTGCCTTCAGGGATCCCATTTTGGAGCATTTTTAAGGCGAATGATAGAAATCAAGAGATCTAATTTGTTCGAGATCTAATTGAGAATCCATTAGTCATGATGGATGTATAATAATATGTACTCAAGTATATTTAATCCTTTCTACTTATATCATTATCTCGACCTAGTTATCTTGGTATGAGCATTTTTGTCTTTTTTCATAGATCAACTCCAATCCAATCCAAATATAGATCCAATACCGAAGGACTAGAGTCATACAAGCCTAAGATGGATGGTCTACAAATCATCCCTAATGTTCATTGATTTTGGAATTGTTGGGAAACCTAGTGATTTCATTAGGTTCCATTTATATAATTTATTTTCCTTACTTATAATCATTATAACCACAGGTTTATGATTTTCAAAAATATGTGATTAATTTTTTATTGTTACTCCCACAACTCCATCCATCCCATGTAAGATTTTATGCCATAATTGGTTTTTTATTATTTGTTGTGTTTGACCCACTGTTCAGGTGTGACTTGGACTTACCTTCCCAGGGACAATCTTTCATTTGTTATATGGATTTATTTAAAATGTGAATTGACTAATGTAAAGAACCATGTATGTTTACCACGTGACTCACCCAATTTATCTACTTGATATTGATTATTAAATGTGAAAAGGAAATTGGAAAGTATACTAATTATATGACTTGATTATATTAAATGGGAATGATTAATAGGAATAATTTCCATAGAACCACTTTCCACATTAATGGAAGGTAGTGGAATGAACCTTAATTATTGAAAATTCATTAAAATGAATTAATAATTGTTGCATGCAACATAGCCTTGTCACACTAATGAAAGTAAAGTCTTGAAAAAAATGACTTGATTAAAAGGCTTCATTTTACTAGACATTATAACACTAAGAGAAGGCAAGGATTGAACCAAATGAAATATTACATGACTTTATACTTAAAAAGGAATAGACTAACTCGATATTGCCTTGGATTATTATCAGGGAATTACATGAGAGCTCGAGAACCCAATTCTGATTCAAGGATACAATATGAATAGGTTGATATCAACTTAGATCATGATCCTTGTCTCTTCTTTAGATACCTAGTATGACACCATTAGGTCCCTTAGATATCATCATAGGAATCCTCAGATACACTCCATTGATCCTTCATTGGCAAGTAGTGTCCACGGTTATATCCCCTTGGGAAATGCCTTTTATTAGCATTATTTTACCTTGGACAATTAGCTTTGATTCAATAGAAATGTTATTTTGGAATTCCTTGGAATATACCCATTGGATTAAATTGTTACCATTAGTTAGTCTATAGTAACTACTGAGTTTATGAACCTTGAGTTATATGTTTCCTTGGTTATTTCATTGGAACATAATCATTAAATATCCTTACAGGTTTCCATTTCATAACTTAGAACCATAAAATTTGTTAACATGTGACTTATTTATAGACTAGTAATTATCAAATAATGAGTTGCTTACATGTTCAGACACCAAACAAGGGATAAAGCAGGTACTTGGGTATTTAGTTACATTGTACTTATTTACTATATATATGCATGCTTTCAGAGTGGTAGATTTCCATCACACGGGTCAGATGTTATAGAAACCATTGGTGGGGCCCACATAGATTTATCTTAGACCCTCTTTAGGTGCCATTTGGTACTCGAAGTAGATTACATGGTTGTAGATGTTGGAAAAGCGAAGAATATGGCTTCAAGCACTGGATTTCTTGTTGTTCGAAATGAGCTTGATAAAAGATGACAGAGTGAGGGATAAGGGTTATTGGGATAGTATTTTTAATTTTTTACACTTCTGTTAAACATGTTATGTGTGTTACCTTATATACATGTTTTCTTGTTTTCTAGTGACAAGACATATCATTAGTTGTTGAATGCTATTCAGGTTCTTTTTTGTTGTTAATTTTGTCTATATTTTCTGACGTGACAACGGTTTACTTATATTTTTTCCAATATTTACATATTCACACATCTTCCATTGTTCTACACTTTGGTAATGAGGGAATAGTCTCCCCACAGACAACCCTTGGCCCCCTCTACTAGTCGACAACCACTACTGTCTGGGGAGATATGCTTGAGGCCATATGTCCCACCAGTCCCGGGGCACCTATAAAGTGGAATCCTGCTCTAGGATGTCACAGGTATTCCCCCTCCAATATCATTTTGGAGAAAGCATGCCATCTTATTTTGGTTGTCATACATCTGGAATATAGGTATATAATAAAATAAACCATGAATTATTCAAAAAGTGGGGATCCAAGAAAGCTTCACATTCTAGGGTATGGGGAGATTTTATTGTTATCATATGAGAACTCAAGGCTATACATGGAAAGAAAAAAAATAAATCAAGACATAATGCTCAAAAAGGGAGTTTTGTATTGAAGTAAAAGTCATTCTCAATAGTTCATGACTGAAACTGATTCCCAGTATACCGCATTATAGATTATTATGTCCTTATATTGTATTTAATATTATGGCTTATCATGTAGTGAAGATCACACATGATGTTAAAGGAATGATCTTTACTGTAATGACCAAAAACCTTTATAAATGAAATTCCATTATTAAAATATAATCACATTAAGTCATATTAACAACACAATAAAAACATTTTAAATGAAAAATTAAGGAAATAAACAGAATTTTTATAAGTTAAAGAACTTTTACTAAAGGAATAATAACTTGACCTTTGGTATGAATAGTTAACCATACAAATGAATAGTAACCTAACAAATGAATGTATACATAAATTATATCCATTTTACAATTAAAAATATGATATAATTATATCATAATATAAGTAATTATTTTAACAAATTATTAATTATGTGTTGGTATTTTTGTAAGTCATAAAGATTATTTTACTATTTTATGACTCATTTATTAATTTAAAAGAAACATTATTTTCATAAAATGTATTCATAAATTATTATTTTATTGTCTTATGACTATAGGATAATTTTATAAGACCTTGGTTAATTATTCAATATGAAATAAAGGAATTATAATTTTTAATTCTTTATTTTCCTGGTAAATGATGATTTTAATTGAAATAAAAATTTCAAATATTTTTAAAATTATTTTCCTAAAATGGATTCAATTTTAGAAATATAGACATAAAAAACTAGATATGGTTATTTTTTTGTATTTTTCTAAAATGTATTAATTTCTGGTGAATAGTGGAATGCGATAATTTACAATATAAGTAAATTAATGAATTTTTAGTCATGCTTGAGTCATTTTGACAAGAAAGGTCTTGTGGTGACCAAAACTGACACTCGACCTAGTCCTTGTCAAGGAATAAAGGTAATTCCCTATCTCCACGGGCTGGCACAAGTGCGTGGAAATAACAAATAAATATTTGGGAATGATTTTCAAAATTTTAGAATCACAAAACAATCGATAATAATAGATAAATAGAATATGAATATTTCCAATGGAAAACATTGAATAAAATTTAGAATTGAATTACATAGTGTATAAAAAATCCCAATGATCACCATAAGGGAAGAAATACAAAGGAAAATTATGTGGGCCACCTCTTGGGATGGGGGAAAATCCCATAAGCCATCTCCAGGACACTACATCAAGGACCGCTAGTAACCAGAACTACTTATCCTAAGAGCTTTACCCAAACCTGTGACTAACATTAGAAAGTATACTTCCACTCAAAGGGGTGTCTAGGTTGTGAGCCAAATCCCAATAGTATTCCACCGAAAAATATTCCATGTGTTAAATATTTTAAGAGAAAAATATTAAAAGTTTAACAAACAAGAATTCCAGTAACAATTTCAAAGATATGCCACTTTAAAATGAAAAAATATTTTAAATACGACTACCTTAATGAATGTAAACTTTTAAATACATCACACATGTTGTTTAATTTTCCAGAAAAAAACACTATGCCAACATTAAGTAAAATTAATCAAATGATCACTTATCACAGGAACACCGCAAGGTTCTAGCAAGTTTTGGGGCCCTAGGTATGTCATATCTCAGTATAAAAGTAACCCTAACACATATTCTTATCATGCACGATACCCTAGGAGGGTAAAACCCAATGGCCTAGTGGTCCTAAAATTTAATCGTAGTTTAGTTAGTGTTGTCATCATTAATATTTCAATGGGAAATAGGGCCAAAACCACAACTGAATCATTAGCATACGACTCCCAGTCCAACCACCCAGATACTTAGGTTTCCCTCCTTGTTCTCAATCGTGTTCCACATGTTAACAATTACACTTTGAATAAGAAAATTTCTTTTACAAATCAAACACACACCAAATAGCTCACACAAATGTCACATAATACTATTTTTCAAATTAAAATTCATTTTAACATCATGCTTGTGCCAAAAATACCCACAAACATTTCCATGACCATTCATACAATTTAGTAAATCGTTTCAACTATTGATAAAATGTTCTGAAAATATACGACACCAAAAGTCAACAATTATTCTTGCAAAACCCCATTTTATGAACATATTCCCACGAAAATAGTACAGAAACATGTTTTCACCCTTTTTTAATCAATAAATCATTTAATCATTTCATAAAACACTTTCAATAAATATAACTTGGTCATTCACACAAAACCCATTCAAAAAAAATTTCAAGGACAAAATCACATCAAGACCCTTCCAAATCAAAATTTGAATCCCTAAAAACATTTAATATTACACATGTATATGTAATAAAATTTCCTCAAATGATCCCTCGCGAGTTACACATAAAAAAAATTCAAGAAAAATTCAACATTAAAATTCAGTGCTTAACTAATTGAAAAAAATTAGTTTCCACACCACACACAACATACTAAGAACATGATAAATAATTAAATTAAGAAAATATAACTCATCATAGAATCATGACATATGGAATCACCTACCATAGATTTCAAAAACCCAAAATCGTTGTGAAAAACATCTTACGCACCACCGCCCCACCACATTGGAATGAGAACAAACCTAAGCCATAAATATTTTACCCAAATACCCATGGATAAAACTTAAGGAAGAAACATTAAGTTCTGTAAACATAGAAACTCAAGAAAGATTGGGAGAAACCCTGAGGGGAAGAATGAAACTGGGGACAAACTCACTAACTTAAATGATTTTGATGTTTCCCCACCCCATACCCCTTCCAAAATTAGTTCCATGGGAGAATTAGAATTATTGGAGTCCTCTCATGGATGATAGGGTTCAATTGGGGAGAAAGGAGCACATTTATTTTAAAATAAAAAGGGAAAATTGGAATAACATAAAATAATTTAATGTAATGGAAAATGTGCATGTTTTGGCTGCAGGGTTTAGTAAATCGTGTGGCCATACCGTGCAACCTGTTCTATTAACCCAAAACATTCAATTTTTCTCCAAATTCATGGGGAACATATGAGGGAATTCAAAGGGAAATCATGGTGATAAAAGTAGAACCTATGGAGGGAAAGATAAACCAAGAAAATGAGGAAAATATGCACCAAAATTTTTAGTATGTAACAACTATCACCCAATGAAATGAACAAGAATAAGAACATAGTGAAAACTAAAAATATGGGTGTAACAATTCACCCCACCATAAATCATTCCACCCCCTGAAAAACATAGTATGGTCAGATTAAAAAACGAAACCCAATAGTATTACCTAGTTCAATGGGGGGTTCCCAACTAAAAGGAAACAAGGAAACTACTTACAGAAAATGAGGGCTATGAGACAACTCGAGAGGCCTAGAAGGACTCACCCAGTAAGGGTAACCCACCCCCAAAAACCAAAAAAACATTCAATTGATCCAAAAAAGGAATGTATAATTGCAATAACCAAATCATAAACTAATTTCTTTAAATGAGATAACATAATCAAACCAAATCCTAAGACAAAACACCTTTACCACTAACCGAAAAAGATCAAGAAATATACCTGAAATGAACAATGAATTCAAAAGAGGTTACCACAACCTTATCTTAATAAAACTATTGTGAATTCTCCAATCCAAACATTTACCCTAGGATGAAGTAGGTGGTTAGATATCTATGAAAGAAAATACCTATCACCAATCCAATACCAAGGGAAAAAACCAAGTTACTCATACGGGGAGACCCGGATGGACTCCCCACTATAAGAGACAACATAATTTTTCAATACGAAATTAGGACACCAATAAGGGGAGTACAGAATGGAGTCCCCAACATAAAGGAGATAATAACCTTAAACTAATTCCAAATGAACCTACATGAGACCCATGATGGGTATCCCCACTTTAATAACCAACCATATTAACCAATTAGCATGGTATGACAAAGAAATGACACATAACACCCAATCCCCACTACAGGGGGGTCAATCAATGAAACACAAACCAATTGGGACATTATTTGGATCACCACTCGCATGAAAATTACAATCCTCGGATGAGTCCAAGCAAAACTAAGATAAAACAGTTCCTACAAGGTTATTCATACATTAACAACCATACTAGGAGTTTCAACCACAAGGATTCAAGCACTAGGGGTTGAGAAAACAAAACTACCCCACCACCTTATAAACAAGGAGGTAATTTTCCACAAACATGGATTATAACCTTGAGGGAAAATATTCACAGGTCTCTTTCCACCACAATGGACTACTTGTAATGAACCCACCACATCAAAACCTCAAACTATCTCCACATCCCAAAAAAGAGACAGAAGTTAATCCATTATCCCTTAGACCCCTGGTTTTAATGATTACAAACCAAATTCACTATGGGACCTACAACTAGAGTTTAGATGATTGAAGAATCTCCGGCCTCATAGTCCGAAAATAAAACCACAAAAAAACTTCTTCCTCTGGTACCCATGAAACTACACTGTGATCCGAAAACATAAATGAACACAACAAATCCCAAAAACTGCTTACCTTTTCGTAGAATCTTGAACAAGATAGGGACATAGAATATTCACATGCATCACCTATTTCACCCCGAATAAGAAACAGTATACGTAAGAATACATGGAAGACACCATCAATTAGAACAATGAATTTAGAGATTCTCCTAAGAGAGAAAATTTTCATTTAAGAAGATTATCTCGAATGGTTCTGCACACTCCACATGTTCCCTTAAATGTAAACCCAACACAACAAGACCCCACTAAACAAGACCCTTGTAGGTGACAAAGACATTACGAGGACTGGAATCTTGAACAGAGTTCCAAGTAGATTGAGAATACTACCAGAAACCACAATAGCCTCAAACGAACAATTTTTCGACACTCGTGACTAGAATAAACCCTAGTTCGATGTGACTAATGAAATACCCAAAGGTAATTTAGGAAATCCTCCTTCACTAAAAACCCCATAATGCTTTAACCTTCCTTACTAAAATTACTCATAACCAATTATAAAGAAAACCTATAGACCCAATAGTGTCAAAATTCACCTTTGATGTTTTAATCAAATCAAGAAACCACGACTCAATTAAACTCCTTCTGTATCCAGTATTTTGTTATATGAGGATCTATGTAATCTAAAAAATAAGAGAGATAAAATCAATACTCAAACTCAGAAATATAGTCTGTATTTTGATCACATGGAGGACCCACCAATTATAAACCACCAGTGGAGATACAGAAATTATGAATTAGACCATTATGGGGGTACACATTAGCTAAAATGAAATCCCAAGGACATATCCAATATGGTCCTTCAGTCAAAATTCACCATAAACCTTATCGAAACACATGAGTGGAAATACCACCAAGGATTCCCGAAACTATCCTCAAAAGAAACCACCGACCAACACTTCAACCCAAAATACCAACAAAGCACAAACACAAAACATTATTCAAACAAGAGGGGTTGTTGAACTCAAAACATCCAACACAAAAATAAAAAAAACATAAAACACATCAACCAAATACTAGTTTTCAAAACAATATTCCTTAAAAATTATCTCTTTTCAAGTAAATGGGGACGGAGGTTAGGGAATTTATAATTGGTTTCCCATGGGAATTAAACATGCATGTTTCTATAATACACCAGGAACCTTCCTCATATCCATACCATCTCTCAACCAACTATTCCATTAAAACTCCATCATCCCATATAAACCAATGCACGATATCAGTCAAGAAAATACCAATCGTTAAAACAAAAATCCTTTACACTTTTCAAAACCAATAAATTCAACCAACAGATCCCCTTTTTCACATTATTTCTAGACACATATAAAAAAACAATTCAAATAATACAAACCCTTTAAGAAAATCACCAAACATTCAAATAAAAAATCAGTTTCAAGTCATACACATTATGTTCAAAAAAATTTGGACAATTTCAATACAATTCCGATTTTATGAAAAACTCTATTTCATCAACAACCATTTAAATGAGGATTGTATATTTTTATTTTAAAAAAGGTTTTAAGATTCCGAAATAGAGAAAAAAAACAAAATGTGAGAGGAAAATAATGTATGTGGGTGGCTGAGACATATGGTTTCCAGCCATACTCCCATCACTTCACCATTATGGAGAGTAATTTTGGAAAATATTCCTAGTTCCCTATGCTTTGTAGAACCTATGAGCTCACTGAGATAGTTGTCCCAACTATCTTCTCATTACCCCAAACATCAACAAACTATGAGAACAAAAGAACTCAGATAAAAAATAACATCCCTAGCTACCTGAATCCCATCACAAGGTGTGATGGCCAGATTAACTACTTGTAACCAGAATGTCAAGTCTTAACAACCCATGTTCCGTTCTCCCCAAAATCGTCCCCAAAATAACATGACCATAAATATGTAAACCAACATAGATACCATTTTGGCATGAACAATATTTGGTTGTGACCAAAACCGACACCCGAATCAGTCCATGGAAAGGCCCAAAAGGTGTTACCTATCCCCATAGGCTAGAGAAAGTGCCCATGTATGATAAATAATTTTTTGGGAACTATATACCCATTTTAGAAACATAAAACAACCAACAATAATAGATAAACTAAATTTAAAAATTTACAACCAAAAAACATTGAAAAAAGTTAGAATTAGATTAAAAGGTTTATATTAAATCCCAAATACTACCATAGGGAAATAAATCCAACGAAACAACCCTATAACCACATAATTGAAATGGGGAATTTCCCTAAAGCCATCTCCACAAGACCACATCAAGGAACTCTAGTAACACGAACCACTTGTTCTAAGACCTTTACCCAAACATGCGACAAACATTACCAAGTCTACTTACACTAGAAGTTTGATGTAGGGTGTGATCCTAATACCAATCATATTCCACCCAAAAATATTCCATGTGTTAAAACATTTAAGGAAAAAGGCTCGCATGGTTTATAAACAAGGATACTAGTAACAATTTCTAAGAGATGAATCCAAAAAATCAGAAAACTTTTCAAGAGGGAAACATTAAAGAATGTATACATTTAAATAAAAAACACATGATAATGAATTTTCCATCCAAACACACCTTAATAAAATTTTATATACAATAAATACAAAGAAAAATTGTCAAAGGAACTCTCCTTGGCACAAGCTTTTAGTGAGAGCCTAGGTACATCGTATCTCGGTGTAAAAGGAACCATAACACATATTTGTCTTGTGCATGAGACTCTAGGAGTGGAAACCCCATTGTCCTAGTTGTCCCAAAACATCAACATATTTTTGTATGTATTTTCATTTCAATATTTCAATGTAAAACTGGGACAAAACCACTTCCAGATCTATAGCATACTAGTCCTACTCTACCGACCTAGATACTCCGGCTTCCCTTCTTGTTCTCAATCAGTTTAAAAAAATTTTAAAATAAACATTTCACATGAAAACTCAAAATAAAAACCATACAAAAACAAGAAATATATCACACATGTCACATAATATTACTTTTCACATTAAAATTCATTTTAACATCATGCTAGCACCAAAACATCCCACAAACATGTCTCACACTTTTCAAAAAATTTAATAAATCTTTTTACAAATTTATAAAACGTTCTCAAAATGTTTTCCACCACAAATCCTCACTTACTCTCTCAAAATCCGATTTTAGGAACATATCCCCCCCAAAACTGTACACAAACATGTTTTTCACCTTTTTTGTAACTCAATAAATAATTTCAAATTATCAAAAAACTCTTTCAAGAAGTATAACATCATTTTTTTAAAAAAAACCCATTAAAACCCCTCTTTTTAGACCAAAATCACATAAGGACCCTAAAAACCCAAAATTAAAAGCACTAGAAACTTTTAATAAACAACTTATGTATTTTATTAAAGAACCTCAAATGATACCAGAAGAGTTACACATGAAAAATACACAATAGAAAGAAAAAAGAAAATATAAAATTCAATGCTTAACCAATTCTAAAAAATATGGTTTTCACACCACACACAACATATGAGTAACATTATAAATAGTTAAATCAAGCTATTCTAACACATAAAAGAATGCTTATACATGAAATCACATACCAACGATGCTAAAAACCCCAAATTGTTGTGTGAAACGTCAACCACACCACCGCCACACCACAAGGGAATGAAAATGAATCAAATATAAGAAGATATCACCAAAAACCCCAAGGTTTTACCCTATGGATGAATCCTTAGGTGATGGAGACTTACAACATCACAAATGAGTGGGATAAACCCTATGTGGGAAGGAAGAAACAAGGGAGGAACTCGCTTACTTGCATTATTTTGACGTTTCCCCAACAAACCCCCTTCAAAAATGAGTTCCATGGGAGCTTGAGGAAGCATGGAGACCTCCCATGGCTATTAGGGTTGAATGGGTAAAGAAGGGGAACCTTTTGATTATACCTAGAAGGAAAAATTTTAATAACATAAAACAAATAATGTGTTGGAGAATGTTCATGGTTTGGATGCGTGGTTTAGTAAACCGTGCGTCCAGTTCTATCCACCCAAAAACATTCCATTTTCCATCAAATTCAAGAAGGACCTATGGGGGAATTATAGGGGAACTATTTGGGGGATTAAGGAATACCTATATAGGGAACGATATACCAATTATTTTAGGAAAATATGCCCTAAAACATCCAACATGTCACACCCAGTTGCTGAGGAAGAGAATAAGAACCAAAATAAAGTGGAAACTAAAAAACCGAGTGTGAAAATTCTCACAACCATAAATCATTCCTCCCTCAAAAAACCACAGAAAGGTTAGATGAAAAAACAAAACCCAATACTATTTCCATTTTTAATGGGGGTTCCTAATGAAAATGAAACAAGGAAAATACCTGCAGTAAATGAGGGCTATGAGCTAACTCTAGAGGGAAAACACCCCCATTTGATTAAGCAAAAGAAAAGATACTATCACCAACCAAAACATACACCATTTTAATGAAATGGGAAAATATAATCGAACCACATCCCATGAAAAAACACCTTAACCACTACTCAACGAATCCTAAGTAATTTTCCTGAAACGAACAACGAATACGAATAGGGATACCACAACCTTACTTCAATGAAACTGTTGGGAATTCTCTAATCGAAAAATTTACCTAAGTATGAATTTGGTGGTTTGATATCTCTTTACAAGACAACCAAAATCAAATCCAACAATAAGGACAAAATGAATTACAAATATAGGGTGAACTGAATGTAATCCCCACCATAAGAGACAACTTATGTTCCCGAGAGAGAACTGGGACACCAATAGGGGGACCAAAAGGACTCCCCACCTTAAGGGATAGACTAACATCATACTAATTCCAAAAGTACATACATGAGACCCATGTTGTGTGTCCCTACAATAATAACCAACCATCTTAACCAACTAGAATGGGATGAAACAACAATACCCCATAAGACCAAATCCCCACTGCAGGGGGTGGGGGTCAATCAATGAAACCTGAACTGACAGACAAAATATTCAGATTACCACTCACATGAACATTACCATAATAGGAGGATTATAACCAAAACCCAAATAAAAAAGAGCCTACAAGGTTATTCATATGTGTACTACCATATGGAGAGTTTCACCCACAATGGTTCATACAGAAGGGGTTGAGAAAACAAAAACACCCCACCACCTTATAACCAATGAGTGAACATTACACCGACATGGATTATATCCATGAAGGATTGGGTATGTATGTCCCATTCCACCACACCAATACACTTTAAATGAAACCACCAAATAGAAATCAAAAACTGTGTCCAAATCCTATATTGAAGACAGGCATTAAACCCAGATCTATTACACCCCTTCCTTTCCTAACTCTGCACTAGCATTACTCTATGTCTTACGGTTGGAGGTCAGATTATTGAAGCATATCCTACCTCGCATTTAGGATTTAAAACCCAAGAATGTAATTTTTCCTCTACTACCACAAGCGACTACACCATGATCCAACAACATAAATAGAAGAAAACACATCCAAAAAACCTCTTTACTGTTCATGACATCTACATCAAGATAGGGGCTTTGAAGATGCACTTGCATCACCTAATTCATTCCGAATAAGAAACATTAGAGGTTAGAATTCATGGAAGACACCTTTACTTAGAATAAAGAATTAATATATTCTCAGAAGAGAGACAAAAATTAATTTGAGAAGAATCCATATAATTGTTCTGAAACATCCACCTTTTCCCATAACATCAAACACACAAAAAATACACCACAAAACATGAACCATGAACATGAAAGAGACATTAATAGCCGTGGAACATTGAATACAGTTCCATGTTTCAGGAGATTACTACAAGAAAATGTAACATCCTTGAATGAACATATTTTCCACACTCATGAATAATATAAACCCTTGTTTTGACCACACTAACAAAAGACCTAATGGCCCTTTAGGATTTCATCCTATACTAAAAAATACAAAACGGTTTCACCTTCCTCACTGGAATTCCCCTTCACTACATATAAAGAAAACATATAGAGAAAATGATATCAAACATTACCTTTTATGATTATAGGAACTCAAGAAACCATGGATCATTTCGAATCCTTTATAATCCACTCTTCAGACGTGAGAGGATATATGTAATCTAAAAAATAAGAGAGATAATATCAACACTAAAAATGGGTAGAGATTCCATATTTTGATCAACTAGAGGAACAAACAACTATGAACCACAGGTGGCCATGCTTAAATCATGCAATGTCTTTTTATAGGGTTCAACCTAGCCAAAAAGAAAACCCAATGACCTATCTAATCTGTTCATTTTGTCAAAATTCACTGCAAAAAAGACCTGAGAAAATGAGGGGAACCACTATAAATTCTTCGTGTAACACTATTCCTAGGAAACCACAGACCAAAAATTGATCCCAAAATATTGAAGAAACCCAACCCAAAACATAGTTCAAACCCGAGGGGTTCTCGAACTCATAACATCCTACAAAAAAATCCAAAAAAAACACACCAACCAAGCACCAGTTTTCAAAACATCATGTTTTCCTTAAAAATAATTTTTTTTAAATGTAAACGGGGTCGGTGCTTATAGAATTTACCATTGGTACCCCATGGGCATTAAACAGTCTTTTTTCCATGTTGCACTGGGAACCCTCAATATATTCATACCAGCACTCTTCCAGTCACTCCGTTAACCATCCTTCATCCCATGTAAACCCTTGTGTGTGGTCACCCACAGAAATACTGAAGGTTAAAACAAAAAATTATTTCCACTTTTCAAAACCAATACATTCAATAGATACATCACTTTTTTTTCTCAAAACAGCTAGACCCATATCAACAAACAATTCAAATATTACAAACCTATTTAGAAAATCATACACCATTCAAATAAATATTATCTTTCAATTCATACACATTAATTAAAAAACATCTTTCCCCATTTAAAAAACACCTTATTTTATGAAATAATCTATTTAATCAACACCCATTTAATTAATGATCATCACTTCTCATTTGAAACAAGGATCCATGATTCTAAATCAATGAGACATAAGAAAATACAAGAGTAAATTAGTGTTGGTTGGTGGCTCAGACCTATGGTTAGAGGCCATAAGCCAATCACATCAATGTCATGATGATTGTCCTAGGAAAATAAACCCATCTCCACATTGATATCTAGGCCATAAAAGATCACTGAGACCATTGAACATACTCTATTTTGATTCCCCAATAATTGAAAAATTTTGAGAACAAAAGAACTCAGATACTACCCAACATCACCTGGTGACTTTAATAATATCATGTGGTGTGATGGACATGAAATTTTTTCATAATCAGAATTTCATATCCCAAAAATCCATGCTCCTGTATACCCATACTCTTTCCCAAAAGAACATGACCCAAAAAGAGTGAACCTGATATGATACCATTTTGTCACAATGTTGATCTGGTCAAGATCAAAATCAACACCTGACCTGGTCCATAGAAATTCGTAATGGGCATTCTCTATCCCCACAGGCTTCCACAAGTCCATGAGTATGATAAATAACGGTTTGGGAATGATTTACAATATTTTAGAATCACAAAACAACAAACAAAAACAAATAAACAAAATCAAAAAATTTCCAACCAAACAAACTATGAATAAAATTCATAATTGGATAACATCCTTTTTGACAAAGCACAATTACTACCAAAGGAAAGAAATTCAATTGAACAGAAAATGAAACACATCACCAAAAGAGGACAAGGATTTCATGAAATCTATAAGACACATCCTTATGGGCCGCTAGTAACCCAAACCATTAGTTCTAGGAGCTTTACCCAAACCAACGTACAAATTTACCAGGTATAAATAAACCCAAAAGTGTTATAAGTTGTTTTCATATTCCCAATAGGATTCCACCCAAAAATATTCCATGTGGTAAAAAATTTAATACAAAAGTCTTCCATGATTTATAAAAATTAATTCTAGTAATAATTTCCAAAGGAAGAAACCTTAAAATGAAAACCTTTTTCAAAAGGGATACATTAAATAATATTGTCCTTTAAATTAAAAACACATGCTAATGACTTTGATATAAAAACACACCATATTCAACCAGTATGTACAATAAACCCAGTGATCACTAGTCACGATAACTCTTCTAGACACTTTATAGTTTTGGGACCCTAGGTACGTCATATTTCTGTGTAAATATAACTATAACCCATATTTATCTTGTGCACGAGCCACTAGGATGCGAAACCCCAATGGCCAAGTGGTCCCCAAATATTATCACATTTTAGTTAGTGTTTCCATAATTAAAATTAATAAGTGAAATATGAATGAAACCCCTACTATATCACTATCATACTAGTCCTAGTCCACCCACCTAGATTATTGGGTTTCCCTCTATGTGCTCAATCGTGTTCCACATGTTATCAAATACGCATTTCACATGAAAATTTCATTTAAAAAATCATGAACACAACAAACATCCCACAAAAATGTAACATAATACACTCTTTCAAATTTAAATTCATTTTAACATCATGGTCGTACAAAAATAGCCAACGAACATATCTCAATCATTTCCCTCAATTTAATAAATTGTTTCAACAATTTTTAAAAAGTTCTTAAAACCGTTGACACCAAAATTCATCAATTAATTTTTTCAAAACCAAATTTCAACAACATATACCCACCAAAACAGTAGAAAATCATGTTTTTTTACCATTTATGTAATTGAAAAAATTCTTTAAACTTTTCTTAAAAAACTTTCAAGAAGTATAAGTTCGGTTTTCACACAAAACCCATATAAAAACCCTCATTCAAGGAAAAAATCAAATAAGACCCTACCCGAAGAAAATATTAATCCCTATAAACATTGAATAAACCAATTTAATATGTTATAAAATGACCTCAAATTATAACACAATAGTTACACATGAAAAAACAGACAATTTCTAGAAAAATGCACCTTTTAAATTCAATGCTTAACGAATTTCCAAAAAAAGGTTTTCACACCACCAAAAACATATGAAGAACATTATAAGTAATTTAGTCATGAAAATATAACTCATCAATGAATTATTACACATGTAATCACCTACCTGAAATATCAAAAACCCCAAATCATTGTGAGAATCATCAACCACACCACCACTGCCCCGGAATGTAATGAAAATGAACCCAAGCCAATAATATTTCACCCAAAAACCCAAGGATAAAACCTAAGGATGCAAAATTATGTTCTCTAAACTGATAACGTAAATAAATAGAAGGGGAAACCCTAAGGGTAAGGATTAAACTATGGTAAAACTCACATACATTCATGATTTGGATGTTTTCCCACAACCTGCCCCCTTAAAAATAAGTTCCATAAGAGCTTGTGGAAGTTTGGAGACCTCACATGGATGCTAGGGTTGAATGTGGGAGGAAATTTGTACACATTATTTAACACCATAGTGGATAAATTGGAATAACAGAAAATGTTTTAATGTGTTGGACACTGTGCACTGTTTGGCTACATGGTTTAGTAAACTGTGCGGCCAAACCGTGGGGCCTATTCTGTCCACCCAAAAACATACCATTTTTGTCCAAATTCATGGGTATACTGTGGTTGAATTCAAGGGGATCAATGGTGGTTGAAATGGTTTATTATAGGGGGATAGAAATACCTAGTAAATGACTAAAAATATTCCCAACAATTTCAAACGTGTAACACATGGGACCCGAGGAAATGAACAAGAACTTGAACAAAGTGAAAACTATAAACCCGAGTGTGACTAAAATGGATGATGCAAAAGGCCTTTAGTAATAATTAAAATTCACTAATTACTTTATTTAGTCTTAATAATCATCATTATTTCCTATCTTGTGAAGAAAAATAATATATTGAGTAAAATAAAGAGAAAACACCCCTCCCCTCCCCTATAAATACTGCCCCTCACCACCTCTTATCCTCACACCTCTGAAGCCTTGAGCCTTGTCAAAACATTTCTCAAATATCTTCCCATGCCCTGAACCCACATTCATGAGATTTTATTTTAATATAATACAAAAAAAATCCCCTATAATTCTTTTCAAGAAGAAGGAATCAAAATGTTAAACCTTGTTCCTTTTCTTTTAATTTCTTTTTATGTTATTTAATTTTATTTTTCTCTCCCTTCCTCCACTCATCCAAATGGTTTGATGACTCTATTAACGTACATATACTATAAGTTTTTTCTAATGGAATGATTCTTCATCGTTATCCTTCCACCATCTTTTATACCAAAAAATTGAAACATCATCTGTGACGTGTTAATTTTTCACATTCAAGTACAATGAAGTTTTCAATTTTAAATAACATGTACAAATATAGTCATAAAACAATATTAAGTGTTTATAAATATTATAATTTATTTATAATATATTATTTAATGTTATGGAGTCATTTTTTATACATGATATTAACTTATAAAACCAAATGAGTACGTTGGGATCAAAAACAACCAAAATTAACCGTAACGATTATCGTTACCTATTGGTATAATGATTCATCTTCTAGACATAAAACTAAATGATATATAAGACCAATATAACCACATTAACATAACTTATAAGATATAGGTTCAATTCGGTATAATTACCCCCAAATTATATGACCTCTCAGACATGTATACAAGTAAACCAATCAAGGAAACCAAGGAAACCAACACTCACAAACCATGAAATTTAATCTCTTAACCCATAAAAAGTCCATAAATGAATATAAAAATGTTATAATAAATCAAATAAATGTATAAGTAGTTATATAATTATTAATTAATGAATTTATTTTGATTATCCTGGAAAATAAGATCATGTGAAGAACACCATCAAACATAATGTATGTGATTCTACCTGAAGCACCATTATTCATTCGAGTTACTCTTTCCACATTTTAACAAAAGGAAATTATCTTTTATTTTTGTCTACAGCTTCCATATTCTGTTTATATGTTCCAAACATATTTATCAATATCCCTTAATCCATCTTTTCTGGTGATATTGATGTTTTTATTAGGTTATGTACTCAATTCTCCCCACTAAGCATGCATGATTTAAGGAAACATCTCAAATTCTAACACACGTTCATGTGCAAACTATAATTTGTTTTAATCACCCATTTTTTTTATAAAATATATAATTTTATTATGAAAATTTTATTTTTCAAATTATTTTTTATACAAAATATTATTTCAATTTTTACATCAAGTTCTCTTAAATATTACCTTAATCCACATCAAAATTATTTTATTAGGAAGTTTCTAAAATTCTTTTTATAAATTATTTCAATTATGTTTGAAAATAATAATAATGAAATATGACTATATTACATTATGAATACCCATGTATTATTGAATTTCATTATTTCATGGGAACTTTTATTTTTGACCCATTTATTATTCTTTAGGACATGACAATGATACCCAATTCATTCCATGGGAAACCCTTATGATTATGTTTGATTTATTTTGTATGATTATTTATGGGGAAAACATATTCAGGACCATGTTGTTATGGGTGTACCTAGATAGTGACCTAATAGGATTGTGATATTGTTAGCCTCATTATACGTTATGTGTAATGGTCATGGTGGTTAGAGTTGACTTGTGGTCTTTTATGTGAAACGATCTTGGTTATTAGCCTTGACTCATGCTACTCTATATGAAACTGGCCTGGACTCAAGAAAAAGTCATGTTTTATGTTATTTCCACAGTACTAGGAATCTATGATTATATGATTTCATGTTATGATTCCTTTTATTTAATTATCTTCCATGAAATTTTATAACAATATGGTATACATTCTAATCCATGTGATAAGCCTTATTATTATGTTTACTCCTTTATTGGTCTTTTAGATCATCCCTTTGTTCAAGATCTCCCTAGGTTATCCTATGTAGATATAATGGATCAAATAGAGTTAGGAGATCATTGTAAAGATTAAAAAATTTCATATTTCATGATGTTTAATTATGTAATAAATATCCAAGACACATGGATTTGCAATAATTTTCAAGTAATTTGATGGTTAATTATTCTTAAAATCATGTAATGATATAGTTAATAGTCTAGGGTCACTATAGTTGTCATCAGATTAAATGTATAGTAATTTTTTGTGGTCAGTAATAGTTAACTTTATTAATAACCCCATGGATAAGACTAAGTATCAGGAAACATCCCTAAATTTTAGTATGTACATAGTAAAGTGTTTATCAAAAAATAAATCTCTGTCAGGATACTACAAGAGGATTTGGTTCTAGCACATATGTACTAAGGAGTAACAAATCTGACAAGGCGTTCTTTCCTAGACATGGGGTAACCTGGTACATGACAATGGGCCTTACTACGCACCTTATTTGAGTATCCTAAGGGATATGTTTTGGTAAATTTATAATCACTATAAAAACCATTATTAAAGGAATAAATAAACAGAATATAATAATATTTTTTTGGAAACATATCATTGATAACCTAGATTGAAAACTATAAGATAAAAATTTTGGAAATACTTTTCCTTTATGATTTTATCCTTTTATGTTTAATGTTCCCTTTTTATTCCAATTATATATGTATTCCAGCCCATTAATTTCAATTCATATTTCTTATTTAATGGTGTAAAATAGAACAATTCATTTCAATAATCAATGGGATAGGAAATGTGAAAACTTCCTTATTGATATGTCAAATATGATGGGAATGGGTGCATAAAACATTATGAAAATACCTACTCAGTTGGCTCATGTTATGAATTATAACATGATTCATGTGGAACACTATCCTTCTACAATGAAAGTTAAAGTTTTTGTAGAAACATTCATGTGGTAAATGCCTCCAATTTTTACTAGATCTTATGATACCCTCCTTGTAGAATAGTGGATTGACTCCATTGAAAATATATTCTTTATCCTCTAGTAATGAGAAGAATAGAAAGTTGTGTTGGGGGTCTATCATTTTGATGGTGAAGCTGATCAGTGGTGCACACTAATAAAAAATATTAATTCCAATGAGGAAATTGATTCTATGTATTGGGAGGAATTCAAGAAAATATTTTCCAATACATATTTTTCTGAACCCTCCATCTCAAGATGGAAAGAGAGTTACTTAGACTTAAGAAGAAGGAATATGGGTCTATCATGGCTTATGATGAAAACCTTACAAGGCTAACAAGATATGCCTTCGACATTTTCATGAACACTAAAAGCAAGGTGGATCAATTATTTATGAATCTAAATCCATGTTTATGAAAAGAATTGGTGATTTGAGACTTTGATAGTTTTGAGGAGATTGTGTTTTGTACCCTCAAGGTTGAAATAGACATAAGAGACTCCCAATGGTTTCATGGGACCAATGAGAAAAAGAAAAAAAATTGATTCTAATATAGAGGGATAAACAAATAAATACCATGCTGAAAAGAAGAATTAATGAACTACATGTCAAAATTGATGGAATAAGTATCATGGAAACTACATAAAGGGAACCAAGAAATTCTTAAAATGTGAAAAAATGGGGCCCCTATATATTAACTATCAAAGTGAAATGAATAATACAACTAATTTAAAACAATAATGGAAGGTTTAGATCAATACTCAGATTATGGGGTAGTGTTTTAACTATAAGAAAATGGAAATTTTTCAAACCAATTCCCTAAGCCAAAGGTTGTAGGAGGCAATAAACAACAACCTCCAAGGAAACAAGGAATGAAATATTGTATCACTAATGCAGAGGTGGAGCTAGAAAATGATTTGGTGGTAGGTACATTGGTTATTCATTCAAGAATAACAGACATAATATTTTATTCTAGTTCTAAAAATTCTTTCATATCTAGAAAATTTTGTAGAACTATTCAAACACAAGCTAAAAATATTAAGGTTGAGCTATTTATGAGAACAACTAATGGAGAAAGTCTTTAATCCAAATAACATAATTCCTTTTTAATTACAATTTTTGGACTTAACCTCCCAAAAAATATTTTCCTAATTACATTAGTTTTGTTTATGCTATATTGTGAATGTATTTACTATCATTGTACAATGACAACATCAATTGTTAGGAAAGGGATATTAGTCTTCACATACCAAAAAATCCTCAAATTTTATACAACTATAACATGGAATATGAATCTTTTTTTGAATCATCATAACATGTGTGGATACTACTACCTTATGAGAAATCATATATGGCTCAAATGATTAGGAAAACAAAGATAATTATACTCGAATATATTTCCATCATGAGAGATTTCACTAATGTATTCCCCGAAGAGTTTCTTAGTCTTCCTATTTTCCGAGAGGATGAGTTCTTAGTTGAAATTATTCCAGGATATTAAAATATATCAAAGATACTATATAGAATGGACATCATAGTGCGGGAAGAACTGAAGAAACAATTACAAGAGAATATGGACAAGGGTTGTATACACCTGAGTGACTCATCATGGGGTGCACCAATATTATTTTTCCAGAAGAAGGATGTATCAATAATCCTCTATGTTAATTATTATGAGACCAATAAAATCATGATTAAGAACAAGTATCCCCTTCCTCGGATAAATGAGTTATTTGATCAGCTATGTTGGGGGAACTCTTTCTTTAAGGTGTACCTTCAGTTCAGATGTCACTAATTAATGGTGAAGAAGGAATATAATACCAGGAAAACCTTTCGAACAATGTATGGAACCAATGATTACATATTTATCCCTTATGATAGATAATTAACCAGAAATATTCATCCACTTAATTAATAGAGTCTTTAGTGATTCCCTTGACAAATTTTTGGTATTATTAATTGATGATATTATGATATAATCTAAGAGAAAGGGGAAACCTGAGGAGCATTTGATACAATTTCCAAACATTTTGAAGGGATAAAATCTATTAAATGTATATTAAATTAGAGTTTTGGATAAAGGAAGTAACATTTTTTGGGAATATTATCACTAAAATAGAATATTTGTGGACCCATCCAAGTCAAATTCAAACATAGAGTGGCCCAAGACAACATATGTAATGGAGATCCACAACTTTTTTTCTATCTGGGTATTACCGATGAGTTTTGAATAAAATTGCATTACTATGAAACCCAATAACCAAGATGACACTGAAGGGAGAGATGTTTTTATGGACTTAAGTATGTGGGTAAGGCATTAATGATCGCAAAAGGAGGATTATCACTGTGCTAGTACTCACACACCCAAAAAAAGGGAAAAATCATTAGGGTATACAATTATACATAGAAAAGGGTAATAGGATGTATATTGTTGTAAAATGATAAAGTGACAGCGAATGCCTCAAGGCAGTTGAATTTCCACGAGAAAAACTATCCCACACATGATGTGGAGTTAGCAGCTGTGATCTTTGTAATGAAAATCTTGTGTAATTAACTTTATGGGTAGAAGTGTGATATATATACTAACCATAAGGTTCTCAAATACATATTCACATAGAAGGAGCTATTTACACAACAATGAAGATGGTTAGAGCTCATCATTGATAATTACTGGTCAATCCACTACTATCATGTTATGGTAAATAGTGTGGAAGATACTCTAAGTAGAAGGGATACTGTATATATGTCAATGATGATAATTCAAAAGGATCCAATCTTATTAGAATTAAAAAGGATGGTTATGGGAATCATTAAGGGAGGAACATAATCAATCATTTTCCAAATTACTGTTCAACCATCCCTTATGAAGAAAATAAATTATTCATAATGAAATGATATGGAAATTTATAAAAATGTTGAAGCTATCAGGAGTATGAGATCCTCCATGTTAATGACTGGTGAGGTTGGAGATATAATTTTGGGGACATAACTATGCATACAATACAATCTAGAGATAAATAAACAAATTCTGAATAATGTACATAACTCAACCTTCTCTATTCACCTAGGGAGAAGAAAGACGTATCGAGATCTTCGAGAGAACATTTGGCGGGACAATATGGAAAAGGAGATTGATTATATCAAAGTTCCTAGTATTTCATAAAGTGAAATATGAATGAAAAAAGTCTAAAGAGATGATTCAACCATTATTCATACAAACATTGAAATAAGAAATCATCACCATGGAATTTTTCACTAGACCTCTAATGACATCCCAAGGAAACAATGATATATGGGTTATTTTGAATTATCAAACAAAGATAGATCACTTTATTTCAATTCAAGGGGACTTCTTACTAGATCAACATGCATGAATATATTTCAATCAAGTGGTAAGGTTGCATGGAGTACAACTATCTATTGTATCCGATCGAGATCTTAGAAGGAACTTGAAGTTTTTGAAATGTCTCCAATATGCATTGATCACTACGATGAACTTTATTATGACCAATCATCCTAAAACTGAATTTTAATCTAAGTGGAAAATTTAGAAACTGGAAGAAATTTAGGGAGAATATTATTTGGTTAAAAAGGTATATGGGACCAATATCTACCTCTAGTTGAGTTCTCTTACAACAATATTTTCCGTTCGATCATCCAAATGGCTCCATATGAAGCCCATTATGGGAAAACATGTAGATCAAGGGAATGTTGTGATGAACCCTATAAGAAAATGCTACTAGGACCAGAAATGGTTAATGAAATGGTGGAATAGGTGAAAACCATTTATTATTATATCAAGACATCCCAAAGTCAACATAAGAGTTATATAGAAAATTTTCGATTTGACATTGATTTTATGTTTGGAGACAAGGTATTCTTATGCATATCTCTATGGTATAGGATCATGGGATTTGGGATGAAACGAAAGCTAAGTCCTAGGTACATCATCCCCTTCAAGATTAATGATCATGTTAGTGATGTGGACTATTCACTAGCACTTACACCAGTAATATCTCAAGTACATGAGGTATTCCACATATCCTTCTTAAGGAAGTACTTACTAAATCTTTAATATTTACTAATGAATAAGGTGGTATAGTTGGAGAATTATCTTTCTTATAAAGAGAATCCAGGGATGATCTTTAATTGTAGAGATATTGTTCTATGAAATAAGAATACTCACCTAGGGAATGTAAAATGATGGAACCATATGTACGACAAGGAAATATAGGAATCAGAGGAAGAAATTAAGGAAAAGTACCCACACATATTTTTAGCCTAGAATGTAAAAAGGAATCTCAAGGGTGACATTTCATAAGGCAGAAGAATGTAATGACCCAAAAAACAAATCAATGATATTCCATTGTTATAATATAATCACATTATTTCAAATTAATAACACAATAAAAACATTATAAATATACAATTAATGAAATAAAAGTCATTTCTATTAGCTATGAAACTTATACCAATGGAATAGTAACTTGATCTTTTGAATAGTAACATGAACATTATGAATAGTATACCAAACAACTAAATAATAACCTAACCAATTAGAATCACAAATTAGGTTTATATATCTTATAAGGAAAAATACAATATAATTATATCGTAGAATAAGTAAAAAAATATTATAAAAAATATTAATTAATTGTTGGAATTTCTATAAGTCATAAATATTTAATTAATTTTTTTGACTAATTAAATAGTTCCAAAGAAAATTTATTTTCATAAAATTTATCAATAATTCATTATTTGAATTTATTATTATTTTAAGATAAATTTATGACAACTTAGTTATATTTTCAATGTGACATAAAAGCATATATAATTATAAAATCTATTTTTTCCAGATAAAAGATGATTTTAATTGAAATTAAAAAATTTTATATTTAGAATATTATTTTCATAAATTTGAGTCCATTTTTGAATTCTAAAATTCAAAAAATGGTTCGGTTGAAATTTTGATATTTTTCTAAAATACATGCTTTTTTGTTGAATATTGAAATACGGTAATTTAAAATATAATTAAATAAATGAATAATCATGTCATGTTTCAGTCATAGATGATGTAAGTGAAATTTTTAGAAATAAAATGTAGTAACTAATTTATTTATTCAAAATAATCATCACTATTTATTTTACAGAGAAAAATGTAAAGACCTGTAAATTTCAAGGAAAAGTTTTTCATAAATTATTTGGGATTTTACGAGTACGCAGTTCTTGACGGCACCTGATTCCAAGGCCTGGTGTGCCCGGAATCAATTTCCAAATTTTAGCTCGGGTACGTACAGTGAACGAACAAGCTGGTTTTTCTATCTTTTGAACCGGTACTCAGAAATGAAATCAGAGGGCACTGATGAATCCGCAGTGCCGGTAATTTCTTAGGAGGACCTTTACCGAAGAGTCATTTGCTTGGGAGTAGTTGTAAATGAAAGTGTATTAAATAAAAAAGTGAATAAAATTGTGGTACAATTTTATTTCTAACTAATGTGATTTTATCCTACTTGGGGGATTTAGTGTGGGACCCACAAGCATCCTAACTACCCATGTGAGGATAAATGTGAGGTGGGGCCCGAACGAGCCCCAACCCTTCACATTCCCTAAAACCCCCTTAAAACCCCCATTAAAATCCTTGTGATTAATGTTGGAAAACCCTTGAACTTAATTAAGTAAGTCCTCCTCTCCCACTTTAATTCGTGCCAACACATGCTAAATTAATTGATTAATCCACTTCAATTAATTTAACTAATTGTTTGAATTTTATGTTTTTGAAATGCATGGAAAAGTAAAATAATATTAGGAGAAGCTTATTTTATTTTTTGGTTAGAATTGTCGTGTGAGGAGGATTTGGGGAGAACTCTATTTTTTCTTAGAAGAACTTCATCCTCCCACGAAGAACGACTCCTCTTCGACGAAGAACGCCGTCACCACAAAGAGAGACGACGTTTCTTTCCTTCTTCTCTGCACAATTAGTGGGGAGAATCTGTTTCCTCCTTGGACGCACGCCGATGCCATCTTCAAAAACTTACCCCGCAACGCCGTCTTGCATGCTGCCCAGTCAACGACATCGATTGTCGATGTAGGGGTTAATTCTTTTGTTCAAGTTTAATCATCATCCTTCGTTTTTCAATAATTGGCTGAATGTTATCGTCGTAATAGGCGAAGATCGTACCGTACAAACATAACCGATTTTCCTCCCCCTTCTTCTGGTTGTTCTTCATTGATGGTTGAGGCAAAGACGGCGCGGTGCCGTTGTACCACATGGGGATGAAGAGGACAGCGGCCAGAGCGGGCCGCGGCGGTGGTGCGCGGTGCCGTCGTGCCGCACCGGTGAGGCCGAAGGAGGCCGCAGCTATGAGCGGGCCACAGCGGTGGGGTACCCCTCCGTCGCACCGCGCCGGTGAGACATGCCTCTTCCTTAGGCCGCGGCATACGAGGCAGGGGAAGCCAGACAACCGGCTGCCGGAATCTCCAGGAGGCGGGACCCTGAAGTGTCCCGCGACGGCTCAACCACTCGGCCATAAAGGCCGGCCATTTCCAGGAAACTTGGGGGTGTGAAACCCTCCTGACCAACACCTAGAGAAAACCCGACAGGGTCCGTCGTTTCCAGAAATGAGGGGTGCACCCCTTGTGCCCTGCTCGGCCAACGCCGAGCCGCGGACGGCTTCCGAGCCGGGCCGCAGGCCGCCCGGGCTGGGCCGGCCGCACCAGTCGAGCCGGGCCGCACCCCGCCGCGGGCCGGGCCACGCCAGCCAGATTGGGCTGCACCCAATTGGGCCGGACCTGGACCTGGGTCGGGTTGACCATGTTCAGGCAGACCTAGGGGGTATTGGGTCGGGACGGACTGGGCCCATACCCCCTATTTTCATACAAGGTTTGTTCAAATTCCCATATCATGGGATATGGAACACCAATCGATGCACCGTCAGTTTTGTAGGGATCCTAAGAACGAGACGTTCATTTCGGTTTATTACACTCGAGGTTTTTGGAAAAGTTTGTGTACAACCGGGTTAATTCAAACCCAAAACCAACTGGGCCCTTAGAGCAGAACCACATATAACTTAAGGACCGGGCGTCCGATTGATGTGCCGTCAAATACTTTGAATTAATCTTAGTGAGACGGTTATTTTGGATTACTCCACATGAGGTTTGGACACAGCTGGAGTAAAGTCAGGGTGGTTTTAGCTTAAAAAATAACCGGGCCCTTGGGAAGGAAATCCAATATCTCTCAGATCGGATGTCCGATTGACGCGCCGTTTGTCGCATTGAGTTCCTATTGACGAGACAGAACGTTGTGATAGATGAACTTTGGACTTCGTGAAAGTTGATGTATCGACCTTTTTGTCTTGTGGAGAGGACCCTCCCGGAATCGAGCGTGCTGTGTGCAGGAAACCTAGACCTGGCTGCGACTGCGACGACGATGGCGACTGTAATTGGATCCTATATGGGTTCGGCAGCAAGGGCGACTGTACTTGGATCCTCTGTGGATTCGACATCGATGATGACTGTACTGGGATCCAACATGGGTTCGGCAGCGATTGTTACTGTACGTGGATCCTACGTGGGTTCGGCAACGATGACTGTTGAACTTGGATCCAATGCGGGTTCGGCAGAGGAGATGATTCAGAGGCTACATCTAATCATCTCCACCCCTCTTCGTGAGTAGTATACCTATGTGTTATGAGTCTGGACATTTGATCATTATCTTTGATATGATTGACTTGCTCTCTTGTGTAGATTGGCTTGTGCTTTCCTGTATGGACTAGGTTGTTTTGGGCTCTTAAGTTGGAGTCGAACTAGAATTGGTGACTTAGGTATATGTATGGGCATATACCTAAGATACTTCATGTTTGTATCTTTCCATTGTGGTTTTTCCTTTGTGGATTCTGGGAGACCTTCGGGGGTCATGGGGTCCCTACTGAGTATCGTATACTGACTCCTACATGTGCTATGCACGCAGTACGCTGTGTTAGTTGCAGACGAAGGAAAACGTTGACCATGGTTGAGGCTTGTGGAGCGGGACGGTATCCGGTGATGGACTATCAGGTGGTACATATACGGAGTGGACAGAAAAATTCAAGGAGATGGGGAGACCACCAATACCAACCCTTCAGGTGGGGATTCCGGGGGACGTCTTGGTGGTTGTTGTTTACTTTTTAGCTTTTGTACTTTACTTTTCCAAGTTGTACTATACTCTCAATTGGGTCTATATACTGGCCCATTTACTTTCCAGCACATACTTTTGTACTCAGTTTACTTAGTGTTTACTTCAGCTTGTGTACTCCGTCTTGATTGTTTTCTTATATAAAGGAAATTCCTTCCCTTTTAATGGAATTTACGCCTTCAGTGCTAGTCGGCATCCCCTAGCCTATGGAAGGCGGGCTTGGGGTAGTCACGGCACGGGCCCCAAGGAAGGGTCGTGACAAATTGGTATAAGAGGAGTCGGTTCTACTGCCGAACTTATGAATCTGATAATTTCTTCTATGTGAAGAAATAGTGTTAAGGGAATTAAGTGTGGTTATCAGTCCATAGTGTCCAGTGTTGGTGCGACGGCCGACGTATCCATATATCAGGACCCTGACTTCTAATTTCCGACTCAGTGCACGAAAACATTGATTGCATGTGTGATTTAAAAGTTTTCTTTGTGATTAATTTGTGTCAGCTCTCCAGGTATACTGTATTAACTGTGGTGCACCTATTTCTTTTCAGTAAGGCGCCACAATGGAAGCCAGCTAGGGTTATGAGATTTATGCGAGATGGCAGCCCCCTGACCAACAAGGCCTCAGTGCAGGGCCCCATTACAGTGGAGGCCCCAACGGTACCTCTACCCACCGAGACACTGATACCACCAACCCCAGCTACTGAGAGTGCACGTCTCTTGAGTTAATTTCACGAGTTTTAGCATCAGAGTCCACCCAGGTTCCGCGGAGAGATGGACCCTCAGACAGCCGATGATTGGCTGGAGGCTATCATCCGAGTCTTCAGATTATTAGGGACACTATCTGACCTCATGGTGATCCTTGTGGCACGTCTCCCGCACACAGTAGTTGGTAGATGGTAGAGGCTGATGCTCCAGGTGCACGACGAGGCATCTCTACTTTGGATGGAATTCAAGAGCCTCTTTCGCTCAGAGTTCGTTCTAGCCATCCTCCTTGCGGTGGCCATCCATGAGTTACTATAGCTACAACAGGGCATCATGACAGTATCCCAGTACTCAACGAGATTTAATGATCTCTCGCGCTACTTCACAGACTGGGTACGAGACCCATTCTTCAGGGCCCAGACCTTCGAGTAGGGACTGAGGCATGAGATCAGGGCTTCGATGATCTCCCTCAGCATTATGACACATGCAGGAGTAATTGATCGAGCCCTTCTTGTAGAGAGATTTCTTAATGATCCTACACCAGCAGCGAGGCCTACCGCAGGGCGACACGTAGCGGAGTCTTCTGCAGCCGGCAGTAGAAAGATGTCGTATAGGTCCAAGCGGATCAGGCCATCAAGAGGGCGACCTCAGGTTATTGGTTCAGATGTGCGGGGAAAACACAGTAGATCCAGTCATACGAGAGGCAGACATTGCTATGCATGCGGTGGGCAGGGACACATGGCTCGTGACTGCCCGACCCGCCATGCAGAGGAGCAATAGACGGTTTAGGGACCACCCAGGTAGAGGCCGAGGTTCAACCATGGCGGTCCGCAGGGAGAAGGTGGACGAGGTAGAGGAGATGGCTGAGAAACAAGTGGTGGACGCCGCTTCGAGGCTCTACCACCACCACCAGGAGGCCCACCCCGACCACAGGGAACTGGCGGACAGAGGCAGGCTCAGCTTCAGGAAGTGGAGGCTTACAATCACGACACACCTGAGATGATTTCAGGTACTATCTGTGTCTACTCCACCCTTGCTGCAGTTCTTATGGACACAGGGGTGAGTCATTCTTTTATTTTCGTTGCCCTTGTTCGGATCTCGGAGATTCTGACAGAGCCGTTGGCTCGATACTTATAGCTAGAGACTTCTACGGGAGCAGACTCGACGATTACGCACTGGTTCATGCAGTGTGAGCTTACTCTAGGAGACAAGAGCTTCGGCTGCGATCTTATTGTAGCGACGTCGAGGCATTACGACGTCATCTTGGGCATGGATTGGTTATCTACAGTCCATATTCAGATCGACTGTATTAGGCGCAAGGTGTGGTGTGTCTGCACAGATGGGAGCAGGTTCACCTTCACTGGTGAGAATGGAGCCTTTGTAGCGCAGGACAGACTCATGTAGAGGAGACGTCATCCAATCACACATCAGTTGTCTAGTCTCATCCTCAGAGCAATTGATGTGCGGAGTCCGAGTATCACTATTGTGGTGGATCAGTATGCGGACATTTTTCTTGATGACGTTCCAGGATTACCTCCTCGCAATGAGGTAGACTTCTACATTGTCCTATACCCCGGGACAACCCCGATATCTACTCCCGCATATCGGATGTCTCCCGCTGAGCCTCATGAGCTACGGGTACAACTGGAGGACTTGCAGGGAAAGGGATTCATTCGACCTAGTGTTTCACCCTGGGATTCCCCAATTTTGTTTGCCAAGAAGGCGGACAGAATCTTGCGACTGTGTGTCAACTACCATCATTTGATCAGGTGACCATAAATAACAAGTATCCACTTCCTAGGATTCATGAACTCTTTGATTAGCTCAAGGGATCACAATTGTTCTCGAAGATAGACCTCATGTCAGGCTATCATCATCTCAGAGTTCGAGATGAGGATGTGCAGAAGACGACCTTCAGGTGTCGGTATGGCCACTATGATTTCTTGGTTATGACTTTCGGGATAACCAATGATCCAGTAGTATTCATGAGTCTCATGAACAGGATCTTCCAGCCTTACCTCAATCGATTTGTTGTAGTCTTCATTGACGACATATTGATTTACTCGACCACTGAGGAGGAGCACGCTTACCACTTGCGGGTTGTTCTGAACACACTCCGAGAGCACAAGCTTTATCGTAAGCTATTGAAGTGTCAGTTTTGGATTCGAGAGGTTCACTTCTTGGGGCACGTTATCTCTGAGGCGGGAGTTGCAGTGGATCCTACGAAGATGGAGGCAGTACTTTATTGGGAGATACTCAGGAGTGTGATGGAGGTGCGGAGTTTCCTAGGTCTGGCTGGGTACTATCAAAGATTTTTGCCATACTTTTCTGGAGTTGCAACACTGCTTTCATCTTTGACAATAAAGGGGACACCCTTCATGTTGTCCGATAGATGTCAGCAAAGCTTCCAGGAGCTGAGACAGAGATTGACTAGTGCACCCATCTTAAGGCTACTAGAGGAGGGAGTAGGGTAAGTAGTTTACTACGATGCATTAGGGACCAGACTTGGGTGTGTCCTAATGTAGGATCAGGCAGTGATTGCTTATGGTTCACGATAGTTGAGGCAGCACGAGCAGAAATACGCTACCCATGACCTAGAGTTAGCAGTAGTGGTCTTCGCCTTAAAGATTTGGTGGCACTATCTTATGGGTGAGTGTTGTACAGTCTACTCTGACCAACAGAGTCTCAGGTACATATTCTCGCAGAAGGACTTGAACCTGAGATAGTGGTGATGGCTCGAGTTCCTCTAGGACTATGACTTTTAGATAGTCTATACTCTTGGGAAAGGGAACGTAGTAGCTGATGATCTCAGCAGGAGATCGGGCATTCAGCTACTTGGAGAGGCGACAAAGCAGCTAGCCACATTGTAGATATCAATCATGGATAAAGATGGGGCAACCTTCATACAGTCCCTCACAGTCACTCCTCCAGTATTTCAGCGGGTCAGAGAGGCACAACATGGGGATGTTGACTGTGAGACGTGACGTGCTCAGATTTCTGCAGGGCATGCACTTGATGGGGTTTCTATAGGAGGAGAGCACGTCATCTTCTTCAGGGGATGTACCATGGTACCGGTTTCATTAAAGGAGGAGGTGTTGAGGGAGTTTCACACTTCCCCACTGGCGGTGCATCCAGGAGTAGAGAAGATGTACCAAGATCGAAGATGACAACACTGGTGGCTGGGTATGAAGAAGGTTGTGACAGAGTTCATTTCTCAATGCCTCACCTACTAGCACGTGAAGGTAGAGCACGAGTTACAACCAGTCTTGGTTAAACCTTTAGAGGTCCTTGAGTGGAAGTGGGATGGGATATCTATGGATTTCATGATGGGACTTCCACGTATTTACAGAGTACATGAGTCTATCTGGGTGTTCCTCGACTGACTCACCAAGTCGGCCCACATTCAACCTATTAGAGATCAGGGCTCAGTGGAGAGCTTGGGACACCTCTACATTCAAGAGATCATACGGCTTCATGGTGTGCCATCGTCTATCTTCTCCAATCGAGATGCGTGCTTTACTTCCCAGATTTGGAAGGGGTTGTAGGAGGAATTTGGGACATAGCTATGCCTGAGAACCGCCTTTCATCCTCAGAAGGATATCCAGATGGAGAAGACCATTCAGACTCTCAGGGACATGCTCCATGCATGTGTCCTTGACTTTGGTCGCAGCTGGGAGGATCACCTACCTTTGGTGGAGTTTTCGTACAACAACAGATACCACTCCAGCATTGGGATGGCACCATACGAGGCATTGTATGGAAGCCATTTCAGATCACCTCTGTGCTGGACTGACCCTGGGGAGTCAGCACTTGTAGGACTAGAGATGGTCCAGGCCATGACGGAGATAGTGCAGATCATCTAGGAGCAGATGAGGACTGCACAGAGATGATATAAGTCCTATGCTGATTAGAGGCGGAGACCATTGGAGATCGAGGATGGCGACCACATTTTCTTACGAGTCTCACCTCGATGTGGATTAAGGAGTTTTGGCTGGGGTGGCATGTTATCTCCACGCTTCATCGGACCATTCTAGGTTCTCAGCAGGATATGAGAGGTGGATTATTTCCGGGCTCTTCCACCTCAGTTGCACCGGGTGCACAATGTTTTTCACGTATCTCAGCTGAGGAGATACGTGCATGACCCGATGCAAATCATCGACCACGGAGAGCCGGACATCGATGACGGGGCGACATTTGCGGAGGTCCCGGTGGAGATCGATGATCGATAGGAGGAGGTCCTACATGGACGATCTATTCCTCTAGTGCACATCAAGTGGTAGCACGGGAACCTCTAGGAGGGAACATGGGAGCGGGAGGCTCAGATGCGTGCACAGTATCCTTATTTGTTTCAGTAGATTATGATTTAGCTTTAAGAGAACGTAAAGCCCTGATGTGGGCGTAATGTAAAGACCCCTAAATTTCAAGGAAATTTTTTTCTTAAATTATTTGGGATTTTATGAGTACATAGATTTTTACGGAACCAGATTCTAAGGCCCGGTGTGCTCGGAATAAATTTATGAAGTTTATCTCGGGTATGTTCAGTGAACAAAGGAGCGGGTTTTTCTATCTTTTGAACCGGTACTCAGAAGTGAAATCTGAGGGCACCGATGAAACCAGAGTGCTGGTAATTGTGTAGGAGGACCTTTACTGAAGATTCCTTTTCTTGGGAGGAGTTGTAAAAAAAGTGTTTTAAATAAAAAAGTGAATAAAATTGTGGTACAATTTTATTTCTAATTAAGGTGGTTTTTGTAACACCCCAAGCTTCCTTGCTACGCTCATCTTTGAATAATAGAGCAGCGTGTGTTGTACGCAACCTCGAGTACTAACACACCGCGACCAATAAAAGTAGCAGTTATGAATAGTAATACCCAATTTTTTAAATTATATAAATTTTATATTTCAAAATGGACTTCTTTTTTGGATTCAGAATATTGAAATTAGCCTGTCTTGAATTTTTGATATTTTTCTGAGAACTTCCATTTTTTGATAAATAATGAAAAATACATAAAAACAACTTTATAATCAAAATAATTTATAGTGATAAATTATACAATTGAGTGGTTCTAAAGTGTAATTATAATATATTTTTACAATTTTATCCAATGGTGGTCATTAGAATTAATTTCAAATTGAAATTGGAGATAATCAATTGTCAATATTTTGATTGATATTTTTTCTTAAAAACACACTATTTGTTGTGACAGCGAGAATTAATTATTAAATTAATTAATTCAACTTATATGTTTTTAATTTTTTAAAATAGACATCATTTTTTAATTTGGAATATCAAATATAGCTTAGGGTTAATTTTTGGTGTTGTTGTGAAAAACATTGATTTTTGATGAATAGAGAAACCACTAAGTGGTAGTTAAAAACTGATTTTTCATTTAAATGAAATTTTACCACATTTGTGATTTGAATTTCCAAAATCCTACATACATCATTGTCATTAGGAAGTAAAATGTGGTTCAATGGGATTGAAATAATTTTTGGGGAATGGTAACTTTTAAGTTTTATTAATCGCGATTAAAGGTAATTAGTGTAACTTAAGGTAAAAATAATGTTATAATAATATAAAATTACCTTTAAACTTGTCCTACCCTTATTGGGTGAGTCATGTCCTACCAAGAGAACCCATGGGTCAACTTGGGGAGCCCATGGAGCCACCTGGGTAAGAAAATTACAATAATAATTTTTTATTTAAAGTAAAAATAAAATTGTCACAAACATGTATTGTTTTACTATAACAATTATTACATGTGGTTATATAAGTTACCTTTTCGTCTATAAATATTCATTGGAAATATAAAAATATTTCCTACATGATAGTATTTTTTTATAATTTTTAGACATTAAATAAATTAAAATGTTTATGACACCATGATCATGCAGCGATTACCTCATTAATTAACGATTAAAAAAAATGAGAAGATAATGTAAAATATAAGACATAAAATTGTAAAAAAACCTATTGTATGAGTAAATTTCAAACCATTATCACCTTATCCTCTAAATATATCATTTTGGGACCTTTAAAATGCGAAAATCATTTCATAATAATGTAACATTTCATTACTTTCCATGAGTGCCCCTCCTCTCCTCTTATAAAAGGCCCCCACCTCTACCACCTTATTCACACCATAAAAGCCATTTGGCTCGTCCAAACTCTACCCAAATACTCTCTAACAATCCCTATATTACTCATATAAGCCTCAATTTGGGCATAATTCTTCCCAAGGAAGCCTTTGTCTCAAATCAAAAAGAGTTACCCGATTATAAGTTAATGTCTTCTCTTTTGTTATTTTGTTTTATTTTTCTTCTCCAACCCCTAAAACTCTTTTTATTCATTTATTTTGTAACAAAAACAGTATCATAAATATACTAGGATTTTTTTATCAAAATTATTTGATTTAAACTTACACACACCTTCGTCTAATGGTTAAAGAACATACTGTTTCTTTGGTTGGCGAATTTCTACCTCACCAAACGATGATTGTTCAATATTCTTTTAACACCTCTCATGGTGGAAATTATGATGTCACTATATTTATATATGATATATATTATTTTTATGTTTTCCTTATTCTTCTGTATTTCTCATTTATGGCATACCTTTATGATTTACATTATGGGTAAACGTGATAATTTTATTTTAGGAAGTGCAGACTACAGCCCCCTCAAAGTGATATGAATCGTTAATGCCATATGTGGGATGTATAAAGGATAGAGTAAATGATATTATATATTATATTATACTTTAATTATAATATAAATTTATATAATTATTATTTCATTCCATTAAATATGAAATAGAAATGAAAGTAGCGTTCATGCATACGTACAGCTTACCGTCTCCATGAACGGTGCATTTCATTTCTTACCTCTAAATGTTACGTAATATTATGAATTAATGTATATAAAAGATATATATGATATACATGATATCTACATCCTGAATATAATTCTGTAGATAATGGATATTCTACCACATAAACAACTTGTAATTATAAGAAGTTTATTGTTGACTCAAGTACCAATGATCGACAAAACAACCGTTATTAACTTAAATGACAACATAATTTTTGTAACATTGTTATAAGTGATATAAAACGGATAATGAACTTGAAAGAGTTTCTTAAGAAAGTAGAGATTAAATCTAGTTTATTATTCAAGAGATTAAAGCACGGTCGAGTGAAGTCGGACACGAGGTAAGGGAACTTCTTAACCCAATTTCCATTCTTTGGGTTAATCTTCTACTTTCAAATTACGTCATGATATTATTATGTCCTATATTGTATTTGTACTTTCTTTATGTGTAATTATAGTGAATACACATAATAGATCTATTTTGTTAAAAAAATTTCTTTGTATGGAACTTCGTCTCAATCTCCTTTCATTGAAGCATATTTTATTTTATACACAACTTTCTTTTATTTGGTGTATAAACACCTTTGACTTTTATGTTTATTCAAAAAGAATATTTTTATACGATGCATTTTACTAAACAAAAAAGGGAATGTTTTTTTGTCGTACGTATGTGGAGACAACGACTTCTCCATCACCGTGACCATTATTTGGGTTTCAGCTTCCTCTACAAGCCATAACTTTTTTTTAAATGAAAAATAAATACAAAGTTTGATTTTTTTTATTTTGGTATTGAAAATGGTTTTTTAAGTGTTTTTTTATATATCAATATATTGTATTGATATCTTGTGATTGAAATGTGGAAATGTTATGTTTCTTTTATGCATGTTTTATGTGATAAGATTATGTTATGGTTTATGATATGTTGAAACCTGTTCATATGAGGAATGCATTAGACTTAATAAGTGACGGGTGGAGCCCGATATATCTCCTCGATGCATCGGAAGGTATAATGAGACAAAATAGTGTCTTGGCATGAGGCCATGACAAAATCTTATTTGTAGTCTTGGAACGGGGCCTTGGCTACGTGGTTATGAGAGTCTAGTATTATGCATTCCATCATTATGAAAGTGTTTATTGATATTGCATGTGATTATTCGACCAGTAGAATAACCAAGTGAATAAGTAAATGGAATTATTTCATTTTAATTTTTCGGATTATTCTGAAGTTCATGTTTAAATGGATTTTGTTTAGTTATGCATTGCCTTAAATTTTTATGTTTATTTATGAAAGCTTCCTCTATATTGTTATCCTTACTGAGCATCTGAGCTCACCCATTTTAATGTTTTAATTTTTCCAGGATGTAAAGAAGTATTTTATAAATGACCTGAAGGGATAATATGATGGGATATGAGGACAATATGTTGTTGTAATTTTGTATTAATTTATGATGTAATGAAAAACATATGAATGTATCTAGTGTTTCAAGGCTACTAAACTAATCAGTCTTTTGAGACATGATCTTTGTGATCATGCCAATGTTACGCAATAATGCACCGACTCTGGGTAACTGGGGTCGGGGCGTTACAATAGGTATAAGAGGTAGTTTAGTACTAACCTTGGAAGCTAGATTTTGATAATCTCTGACTAGAGCACATAACCCAAAAATAGACATTTAGTATTAGTATAGAAGAACTTCCTAGGATTTTGGTATTATAGGGATTTTGTGAGTTTTTCAAGAAATACATCCCTGTCTGGATACGAGGAGGTAGAGGCGGCTCTGGCACCGATGTACCAAGGGGTAAAACCCGAAAACACCGCATTGAGCTAGACTCGAACGGGAACTGGTGCATGATAACGAGCCTTGTTGCACTCTTCGTTATGACACTCCTGGGGGATATGCTTAGGATAATTCTAATTTTCTTTACAAACCATTATGAAGGGTTTATGAGTATATACATCCTCAAAGAAAACATTTTTATGATTATAGTTCAATTTATGTTAAGTGTTTTACAAGTATGGAATTATGTATTTTGATTCATAAACTAATCTAGTTTATTCCATTGTTTAGAAATGGCGCCTAGTGAGAAGAATCGAAACCGTATCAATGCACGCACTCTGTGTAGGGATTTACCTCCAGCTCAAGATAATAATTGTGGAGCTAGAGATAAAACTAGTGCTGATCAACTTATCACCATACATGGGCAACTCACTCAGGTTATGAATAATAACCTTACTCATATGAAGCACCCTGATCCGAAACGTGGAGGATCATTGTTAGACCAATTCATGAGGAAACAACCGCCAAAATATAATGGGGGTACAAATCCATTAGTAGGTGAGAAATGTATAAACTCCTTAGAGAAAATATTCCACGCCTTGGGGAGTAGCAAAAGGGAGAACGTTGTCATGGCAGTTTACCGCCTCACTGGAGATGTCGATCAATGGTGGTCTCTGATTCAAAACACAAAGGAAGATTAAGAAGTATAAAGTATGGAATGAAGGGAGTTTAAGGAAATTTTATTAGAAAAATACTTTCCACATGACCATCGAGCAGATATGGAAAGGTAATTTCTAAGACTGAGGTAGAAGGAGGATGATAATGTCGCAAAGTATGAGGCTAACTTTACAATGATAGCGAGGCATGTTGCTGATTATATACGTAACCCAAGAAGTAAGATTGATCATTTATATGATGGGTTGAACCCATTTCTCCATAGAGCTATAGTATAACAATCTTTTTCAACATACAAAGATATAGTCTAATGTGCTATCAATACAGAAAACAAATTCTCTAAGTCTTACGACAACAAAGTAAAGAAAGATAAGAAGAGAATGGTGGAACAAGAGATAGATAAAGGGAAAAAGGGAAAGAATGATTTTCCATTATGCGATAATTGTGGGATGAATCACCCCGATACTTTCCTAAAAGAAATGGGAGTTTGTTATAAAGGTGGAGAAAAAGGTCACCAGGCTTGTGATTGAAAGGGAAAGAAAGAGGCTATCAATGTTGAATGCTACAATTTTAGGGAAATGGGGAATTATGCAAATGATTGCCCTAATTGTCCGGGAAACTTACCTCAGAATAGGCCAAGGGATCAAGGAAAATATTATGTTGTTACTATAGTTGAAGTGGAATAATTAATTTATTGGTGCTTTTGGAATCAAGAACTATATTATGGTTATAAAAATAATGTGATATACATAAGGATTGTACTGCAGTACTTGTTGTTTTGATTAATGTTTTAATATGATGAAGGTAATCATATTTTTATGTGTGACAATATGAGAAACTTTACTTTGTTTGAGGAATCTGATGATACAATTGATTTTGGAATTTAGAGATCTTTTAGAGATAGTCTGGACGGAGGTACTTTGGATAACTATAAAGGTTGGAATGGATTAAGTTGAACTTTGGATAGTATTGTTTAAGGTTAAAACATTTATGATGATTATTTTTGAAATATTATAATACTATAGTTTTAGGAAAAGGACAACTTGTAGGTCGGGGGATAACCCGTCGTGTCGGACAAAGATGTAGGAATCAAACTCACAACCATAGTGCGACATGCCTTTATTACCTACCACTAGCCTACAGGAAGTCCCTGGTTATTACAAAAAAGTTTTCCTAATCTAAATGGTATGTGTTAATGTTTGGAACCTTATACAATTATGATAAATAGAATATTTTTGAGTTCTATTATCTTTTGGAGTGAAAGATGGGTTTGTGGTAAAAACTTATTAAAGAATGAAAGTCTACATGACAAGTAAGTATATTTCCTTACGTTCTTAGGAAATCTCCTAAATAAATTCCTCAACATTATAAAAGGTAACTTAAAACAAAAATGTAGTTGGTTAACTTTTCTAATTGGGGAATCATTGACTGTTTAACCAATCACAAGTTTGTGATTTTCTTGTAGTTAACTTTCTCCTAATCCTCTTTTATACAACTCTCCATCAGACCTTGATGGTTTGTTTTTCCTCTATATCCATATTTTCATAGAATCCTAGTATGGGATATCTCGGGTGACCTTTGTACTTATCTTTCATTCTTTTAATGTTATATTTTTATTAACCTTATTTCTGATGTGGGTTTTCCACAAAGGTATTTTCTATTTTCAACCTTTTATTTTCTAAGAAAAATTTTAAATTTGGAGGACAAAATTTATTGAAGGAGGGGAGAATGTAACCCCCCAAGCTTCCATGGTATGCTCCTCATTGAATAATAGAGTAGCGTGTGTTGTACGAAACCTCGAGTTCTAACACACCGAGACCAATAAAAGTAGTAGTTATGAATAGTAATACAACTTTTTGAAATTATATAAATTTTATATTTCAAAATGGACTTCATTTTTGGATTCAGAATATCGAAATTAGCCCCTGTTGAATTTTTGGTATTTTTCTAAGAACTTCCAATTTTTGATGAATAGTGAAAAATACCTAAAATCAACCTTTTAAATAAAATTAATTTATAGTGATAAATTATACAATTTAGTGGTTATAAAGTGTAATTAGAATATATTTTAACTTTTTTATCCAATGGTGGTCATTATAATTAATTTCACTTTGAAATTGGACATAAACAATTGTCAATCTATTGATTGATATTCTTTCTTAAAAACACGCTATTTGTTATGAAAACTTAATTATTAAATTAATTAAATCAACTTATATGTTTTGAAGTTTTTAAAATAGACATCATTTTTGAATTAGGAATATCAAATATAGCTTAGGTTTAATTTTTGGTCTTGTTCTAAAAAACATCAATTTTTGATGAGTAGTGAAACCACTAAGTGGTAGTTAAAAAACTGATTTTTCATTTAAATGAAATTTTACCACCTTTGTGATTTTAATTTCCAAAATCCTACATACATCATTGTCATTAGGAAGTAAAATTTGGTTCAATGGGATTAAATTAATTTTTGTTGAATAGTAACTTTTAAGTTTTATTAATCGCGATTAAAGGTAATTAGTGTAACTTAAGGTAAAAATAATGTTATAATAATATGAAATTACCTTTACACTTGTCATACCCTTATTGGGTGAGTCGTGGCAGACCATGACAATCCATGGGTCATCTTGAGGACCCCATGGTGCCACTTGGGTAAGAAAATGACATTAATAACTTTTTATTTAAAGTAAAAATAAAATTGTCACAAACATGTGTTGTTTTACTAAAACAACTATTAAATGGGGTTATATAAGTTAACTTTTTGACTATAAATTTTCATTTAAAATATAAAAATATATCTTAAATCATAGTAATTTGTTATTATTTTTAGACATTATATAAATTAAAAATTTTATGACACCATGATCATGCATCGATTACCTCATTAATTAACAATTTAAAAAAATGAAAAGATAATGTAAAATCTAAGACTTACATTTGCCAAAAACCTATTGGATGAGTATATTTCGAACCATTATCACCTTATCCTATAAATATATCATTGTGGGACCTTTAAAATAAGAAAATAATTTCATAATAATGTAACATTTCATTACTTTCCAGGAGTACCCCTCCTCCCCTCTTATAAAAGGCCCCCCACCTCTACCACCTTATTCAAAACATCAAAGCCATTTTGCTTGGCCAACCTCTGCCCAAATACTCTCTAAACTTCCCTCTCTTACTTTTAGAAGCCTCAATTTGGGCATAATTCTTTCCAATGAATCCTTTGTCTCAAATCAAAATGAGTTACCTGATTTCAAGGTAATGTCTTCTCTTATGTTATTTTGTTTTATTTTTCTTCTCCAACCCCTTAAACTCTTTTTATTACTTTCTTTTCTAACAAAACCAGTATCATAAATATAATAGGATGTTATTATGAGAAGTATTTGATTTAAACTTACACACAACTTCGTCTAATGGTTAATGAACATACTATTTCGGTGGTTGGCGAATTTCTGCCTCACGGAACAATGATTGTTCAATCTACTTTTAACACCTCTCTTGGTGGCCATTATAATGTCACTATATTTATATATGATATATATTATGATTATGGTTTCCTTATGTTTCTTTATTTCACATTTACGGCATTCCATTATGATTTCCATTCTAGGTAAACGCGATAATTTCATTTTAGGAAGTGCAGACTACCGCCCCCTCAAAGTGATTTGAATCGTTAATGCCATATGTGAGATGTATAAAGGATGGAGTAAATGATATTATATATGATATTATACTGGAATTATAATATACCTTTATATCATTATTATTTCATTCCATTAAATGTGAAATAGAAATGAAATTAGCGTTGATGCGTACGTACGGCTTACCGTCTCCATGAACGGTGCATTTCATTTCTTACCTATAAATGTTACGTAATATTATGAATGAATGAATATACAGGATATATATATGATATATATGATATCTACATCCTGAATATAATTCTGGAGATAATGGATATTCTTCCACATAAACAACTTGTAATTATAAGAAGTTTATTGTTGACTCAAGTACCAAAGATCGAAAAAATGACCGTTATTAACTTAAATGACTACATAATTTCCGTAACATTGTAATAAGTGATATAAAAGGGATAATGAACTTGATAAAGGTTCTTAAGCAAGTATATATTAACTATAGTTTATTATTCAGGATATTAAAGAACGGTCGAGTGAAGTTAGACATGAGGTAATGGAACTTCTTATCCCAATTTCCATTCTTTGGGATAATCTCTTACTTTCAAATTACGTCATGATATTATTATGTCCTAACTTGTATTTGTACTTTCATTATTTGTACATATAGTGAATACACATAATATATCTATTTTATTAAAAAAAAATTCTTTGTAAGGAACTTCGTCTCAATATCCTTTAATTGAGGCATATTTTATTTTATACACAACTTTCTTTTATATGGTGTATAAACACCATTGACTTTTACCTTTATTCAAAAGAAATATTTTTATACGATGAATTTTACTAAAAGACAAAAGGTAATGTTTTTTTGTCGTACGTATCCAGCGACAACGACTTCTCCACCACCGTGACCATTACTTGTGTTTCGGCTTCCTCTACAAGCCATAATTTTTTTTAATTGAAAAATAAATACAATGCTTTAATTTTCTTTTATTTTGGTATTGAAAATGGTTTTGAAAGTGTGTTTTTTATATATCAATATGTTGTATTGATATATTTTGATTTAAATGTGGAAATTGTATGTTTCCTTTATGCGTGTTTTATGTGATACGATTATGTTATGGTTTATGATATGTTGAAACATGTTCATATGAGGAATGAATTGGACTTAAAAAGTGACGGGTGGAGCCCGCTATAGCTCCTCGATGCATCGGTAGGTCTCATAAGACAAACTAGTGTCTTCACATGAGGCCTTGACAAAATATTATTTGTAGTCTTGGCATGAGGCCTTGGCTACATGGTTATGATAGTATGGCATTATCCATTCCATCATTATGAAAGTGGTTATTGATATTGCCTGTGATTATTCGAGCAGTAGAATAACCACGTGAATAAGTAAATGGCATTATTTCATTTTACTTTTGCTATATTATGCTAAAGTTCATGTTTAAAAGTCTTTTGTTTAGTTATACATTGCCTTAAATGTTTATGTTTATTTATGAAAGTTTTCGCTATATTGTTATCCTTACTGAGCATCTGGGCTCACCCGTTTCAATGTTTTAATTTTTCTAGGATGTGAAGAAGTATTTTATGAATGACCTAAAGGGATAATATGAGGGGATATGAGGAAAATATGTTGTTTTGGTTTTGTATTACTTTATGATGTAATACAAAACTTATGAATGTATCTAGTGTTTCAAGGCTACTAAACTAATTGGTCTTTCGAGACTTGATCTTTGTGATCATGCCAATGTTACGCAATAATGCACCGACTCTGGGTAACTGGGGTCTGGGCATTACAGTTTTATCCTACATGGTGGAGTTAGGGTGGGACCCAGAATAATCCTAACTACCCATGTGAGGATACATGTGAGGTGGGGCCCGCACGAGCCCCAACCCTTCAAATTCACAAAACCCACTAAAACCCCCAATTAAACACCTTGTGATTAATGTGGGAAAACCCTTGAACTTAATTTAGTAACTCCTCCTATCCCACTTTAATTCATGCCAACACGTGCTAAATTAATTAATTAAACTTCTTAAATTAATTTAACTAAGTGTTTGAATTTTATGTTTCTGAAATTCATGGCAAATTAAAAGAAAATAAAAAGAAGCTTATTTTATTTTTTGGTTAGAATAGTTGTGTGAGGAGGATTTGGGGAGAACTCTTGTTTTTTATTGAAGAACTTCATCCTCCAGCGAAGAACGTCTCCTCTTCAATGAAGAATGATGTCACCATAAAGAGAGATGATGTGACATTCCTTCTTCTTTCTACAACTATTGTGGAGACTCTGTTTCCTCCTTGGCCGCACGCTGACGCCGTCTTCAAAACATCACCCCGCGATTCTGTCTTCTACGACGCCCGACCAACGACATCGATTGTCGAGGTAGGGGTTAATTATTTTGTTCATGTTTAATCATTGTCCTTCGTTGTAAAATAAATGGCTGAATGTTTTAATCCTAACAGGAAGAGATCTGACCGCACAAACACGGCCGATTTCCCCCCCCCCCCTCTTCTTGTTGTTCTTCGTTGATTGTTGAGGCGAAGGCGGCGCGGTGTCGTTGCACCGTGCGGGTACGAAGAGGACCGCGGCCAGAGCGGGCCATGACGGGGGTGCACAGTGCCAGTGAGGCCGAAGGGGGCCGCGACCAGAAGCGGGTCTCATTGGTGGGGCATGGCGCCATTGCGTCGTGCCGGTGAGACAAACCGTAGCCTTAGGCCGCAACGGACTAAGTAGGGGCAGCCGGACAACCGGCCGCCGGCATCTCCAAGAGGTGGGACCCTAAAGGGTCCCAAAATGACTCAACCGGCCGACCGTTAACAGGAAATCGGGGGGGTGTAACTCCCCCAACCAGCATATAGGGCGGACCCCACAGGGTCCACCGTTTCCAGAAACGAGGGGTGCTCCCCTCGTGCCCCGATTGGGCAGCGCTGAGCCGCTGCCGTCTTCCGAGCCGGGCCGCAGGCTTCACGGGCTGGACCAGCCATGCCACCCGGGATGGGCCACACCACGTCCAATCGGGCCAGACTGGGACCTGAGTCGGGTCAACCCGTTTCGGGCCGACCCAGGTGGTATTGTGCCGGGCCGGACCGGGCCCAAATCCCCTTATTTTAAGACTAGGATCATTCAAATGTTAATATCTTGGGCTATTGACCTCCGATTGATGCACCGTCAGTTGAGTAGGGATCCTTGGATCACGACAGTCAATTTGGTATATTTCAATCAAGGTTTCGGAGAATATTGTGTATGGAGAGGTAGGTTCGAACCAGAAACTAAACGGGACCTTGGAGCGGAAACACTAACAACTTAAGGACCGGACGTCCTATTGATGTGCCGTCAAATACGTTGAATTATTATTAGTGAGAAGATTCTTTTGGCATACTACACTTGAGGTTTGGATGCATCTAGATTACGGTAGGGTTGGTTTTAGCTTAAAAACCAACCGTCCCCCAAGGACGGAAAAGCCAATATCTCTCAGACCAGACGTCCGATTGATGCACCGTCTGTCGTGATGAGTTCTGATTGATGAAATAGAACTATGTGATACATTAACTATGGTCTTCTTGATATTTTATGTATCGACCCTCTTGGCTCGTGGTGTAGACCATCCTAAAATCGAGCGTGCTGTGTGCGGGAACCCTAGAGCTGGTTGCGACTGCGACGACGTTGATGACTGTACTTGGATCCTACGTGGGTTCGGTAGCAAGGACGATTGTACTTGGATCCTCCATGGGTTTCGAAGAGAGGACGACTGTACTTGGATCCTACGTTGGTTTTGCAGTGATGGTTACTGTACTTGGATCCTACGTTGGTTTTGCAGTGATGGTTACTGTACTTGGATCCTACGTGGGTTCGGTATAGGAGATGATTCAGAGGCTACATCTAATCATCTCCACCCCACTTTGTGAGTAGTATACTTGTGTGAGATGAGTCCAGAATTTCAATCATTATCTTCGATATGGTTGACTTGCTTTCCTGTGTGGACTGGGTTGTTCTTGGGCTCTGGAGTGGGAGTCTAACTGGAATTGATTACTTAGGTATATGTATGGTCATATACCTAAGTAGAATTAGTTGATACTTCATGTTTGTTTCTTTTCATTGTGCTTTATCCTTTGTGGATTCTGGGAGACCTTCGGTGGTCTCAGGGGCCCTACTGAGTATCATATACTCACCCCTACACGGGCTATGCTCGCACTAAATTGTGTTGGTTGCAGAAGACGGACAACGCTGACTTGGTTGAGGCTTGTGGAGCGCGACGGTTTCCGGTGGTGGACTATCTGGCGGGACTTACACAGAGTGGACAGATAGATTTGAGGAGTTGAGGAGACCACATGTACCCACAATTAAAGTGGGGATTCCGAAGGACGTCTCGGTGGTTGTTGTTTACTTTTAAGCTTTTTTACATTACATTTCTCAGTTGTACTGTACTTTCAATTGGGTTTGTATACTGGCCCATTTGCTTTCCAACACTTACTTTTGTACTTAGTTGACTTAGTGTTTACTTCAGCTTGCGTACTCTGTAGTGATAGTTTTTTTATATAAAGGTAATGCCTTCCCTTTTAATGGGATTTACGCCTTTGGTACTAGTCTCTAGCCCCTGGCCTATTAAAGGAAGGCTTGGGGTAGTCACGGCACGTGCCCCGAGGACGGGTCATGACAAAAAAAGTATTTATTAAAATAATCACAAAACACCCCTCTCCACCACTATAAATGCCACCCCTCACTAGGTCTTGTCCTCATTGCTATAAATAATTGATCCCTTTTCAAATTATGCTAAAATTTACACCCATTCCCCTAACGCACATCCATGATCTTTTGGTATTAATAAAAGGCCAAAAAAAATTCCCTACAGAGGTTCTCAAGAAGAATGAATTAAGTGGTAAAACCCTATTCATTTTATTTTAATTTCTTTTCATGTTCTTTTCATTTATTTTTCGATCCTTGCCTCTCCTAATCCAAATGTTATGATAAAACATGTAAATTAAATATACTATAATTATTTAATTCTAATTTAATAATTCATCATCATATCTCTTTCCCCCTCCTTTTATAAAAAAATGAAAACATCATCTTTGATGTGTCAATTTATCACATTCAAGGATGATAAAGATTTCAATTTCCATTACCATATTCAAATATCCTTATAAACCCATTTTTCTATCGAATTAGATTATAATATATGTATTATATCTTATTAAATTATCTGGATTCAGTTTTTACAAATGACAATAACTTACAAAACTAAATGTGTTCGTTGTTATTGAAAACCTCTAAACTAAACCCAAATAATTATCATTGAATTTTAATATAATGATTAATCCTCATGAAATAAAACAAAATGATATATTAGACCAATTTAACCTCTATAATATCATTAATAACACATAATTTAAATTCTGGATAATTACCCCCAAATTATATTACCTTTCATACATGTATACAAGTAAATTGAGCATGAAAACCAAAGAAAAAAATGACCCCAAATGATTAAATTGAATCTACTAACCCATGAAAAAGACAATAAATGAATTTAATAAAGTTATAATAAGTAAAATACATGTTTAAATAGTTTTTTAAATAATAATTAATTAGAAAAAATTATTTTCCTAAACAGTAAGATCAAGTGGAGAACATATTCAGACTCTAGGTAAGGGATTATACCCGAACCTCCCTTATTCCTTCTGGTAACTCTTTATCTATTTTTACCAAAATGAAATTATCTTTTTTTTTGTAAATCTTATAAATTATATTTATATGTTCCACAATCATGAATCAATATCCATTAAACCTTCTCTTTTAGGGATATATATGTTTTTAAGAGCTTCCCTACTCAATTTATCACAATAATCATGCACGATTTAAGGGAACTTCCAGAATTGTTACGAAATTTTAAGTGAACACTATAATATGTTTTACAGAACCATTGTTGTTATAAAATAACTAATTTTTTATGAAAACATTCATATCTAACTTTCTATTTTATATTAAGGATTATTATTAATTTTCTTTAAATTCTCTTTAATAATTTAATTAACCATACTAAAATGTATTAATTATAACGTTTCTTAAATGCTCTTTTTTACATGTTATCAAATCAGTTTGACATCATTAATAATGATATAGGTCTATTTTACTTATTTTATTCCCTTTTATTATTTAATTACTTTCTTTCATGGACACTTTTATGATAAATCCATTTATTATGCTTTATGACATGATTATAATACTAAATTCTTAATATGGGTAACCTATCATTATGTTTGATTTCTTATGTATTATTATTTATTTGGAAACCATATACATGAAAGTGTTATCAGGGGTGTGCCGATATAGTAATAAAATGTATTGGGTAATGATTAGTCTCATGAGAGATTATGTTTAATGATCTTGGTTGTTAGCCTTGACTCGTGCTCGTTTTTGTGAAACGGTCTTGGTCGTTAGCCTTGGAAATTGCTCCTCTATATATAAAGAGCATCAACTCAAGATAAATTAATATTTTATGTTTATACCACATTAATATGAATCCATGATTATATGAATCCATGTTATTACTCCTTATATTTAGTTATGTTATATGCCTTTTTATATCATTATGTTGTGCCTTCTAACCCATCTACGAATCATTTATTCTTATTATTATACTCATATTGGGGTTTTATCTAATCACATTTTTCATGTTATCCATAGATAATCAAATGTATATACAAGGGATCAAAGGGAGTTAGGATCTCATTGTGATGATTAAATAAAATTTATTCTTATTTCATGATATTTAGTTATGTAACTAACCTCCATAACACTAGTCTTCGCGACCCTAGGCTTGTAATTTGATGTTTAATTATTCATAAATTCATATAATGATATGTGTCAAAGGATATATTGAATATATTTATAGTCAATAGGAAGGATTTGAATAAATACATTCAGGTGATTCCCTCCCATGTAGTTCATTTCCCCACACTGCTTGACCCCATCTTCCATTGAGAATATCACACATTCCCAAACCCTTTAACTTTTATATTATGTTTCCTATTTAAACATCTATATTTCATGTTATTTTATCATCCCATTTGTTCATATTGATTAAAATTTAATATTTTATTTGTGGGATATGATAAAACATTTTGGGGTAAATTTTTGGGGATTTTCATTTTTCTGTTTTGTGTGTGTTTATTTGTTAAAATAAAAAAATAGAAAAAAGTAAGATACATAATAAAAACACTGTAAAGACCCGTAAAAATTCAAGGGAATTTTTTTCATATTTTTCCTTGGGATTTTACAAGAACGTAGTTTCTAACGACACCTAATTCTGAGGCCTGGTGTGCCCAGAATCTTTTTCCGAAGTTTATCTCGGGTATGTTCAGTGAACGAATGAGTGGGTTTTTATAACTTTTGAGCCGGTGCTTGGAATCGAATTCCGAGGGCACTGATGGAATCACAGCGCCAGTAATTTCTTAGAAACACCTTTTCTGGAGTTTTGTTTTCTCGGGTGTGGTTTTAAAATTTTTGGGTTATGTAATTGAATAAAATAAAATGGTGCGACCAATTATTTTATTTTTCTTAACTTAAGAAAAGTGGATGATGTGGGACCCACAATATCCTATCCACTTGGTAGGATATTTGTGAGGTGGGGCCCACATGATCCCCACCATTTCTTTCCCCTTTTTCAACCCCCTCCTTTAATTATGTAACGCAGCCGCACACCCTTTTTAATGAAGTCAACTCTTGCATTTATTCTGGATAATAAACGCCTCCTTAATTGGGTGGTTTTAAATGCCTTAATTAATTCATTAATTGACTGTTTCTTTTCTTTTTGAATTTCAAATGTTGGTCTATGTGTAAATAAAATAAGACACTAATTATTTTATTTTAGTCTTGCTGTGTTGAGAGGCAAGGTAGAATTCGCCCAGGTTCTTGAAGTTCTTCCTCCTCGATGAAGAACGCGAAGAACATGAAGAACGTGAAGAACCCCGACCTCCGACGAAGGTCGACAAGAACGCCAGATTCTCGGAGATCGATGACACCACGCCGATGAATCCTTTCTCTGCGACTCGACGATCCCCCTTCCACGATGCCTTTTTCTGCGACGAAACCTCGCTCGACAAAACATGAGGTATGGATTTAGTTTAATTGTTCTTCATGAATTCTTACATTGTCTTTCTTCATTTATATTGGAGCCTCCCGATACCGCAATAATGGGAGGGGGTCGGACCGCATGAACATGGCTGACCCTCCTCTCCCCATTGGTTGTTTGATGTTGTTTGCAGCACGAACAAGGCAACGTAGTGCCGAAGCACCGCGCAAAAATATTAAAGAAAGGGGGAGAAGCAGCGCCATCGCGCCGTGCCATTGATGACGAACCAAAGACGCGGCACGGTCGTGCCACGCTATAGAACTACAAAAATGCCGCGGCCAGAGCGGGGCCCCGGTGGATGGGCGCGGCACCATTGCACCACACCAGACGGACTAAGGCCGCGACTCAGGACGGGGTAGAGCAGGGAGACCGGCGGCCAATTCCGGGCCACCAGCGTCGGAGCAGGGGGACCGTCCATCACCGGTCCTGTGGCGGAAGCAGCTGGCCGGCCAGATCGGGCTGGCCGGTCAGGGGAAAACTGGGGGTTCGTAACCCCCGGTCAGCCAGCAGGTGCGCCCCCCCCCCCCCCCACAAGGGGGTCGCGGGTTCTCAACGCGGGGGGGCTGCCCCCCCCCCCCCCCTTCACCACTTGGCCGTTACGACTGAGCTGCTGGGCAGCACCATTCGGGCCGAGCCGCGCCCAAGCGGGCCTGACCCGGTCCCAGTTCGGCCCGACCCTGGGGGTATCGGGCCGGGTCGGACCGGGCCCGAACCCCCTAATACCGGACTTTTTGGTCTATCACCCATAACTTGGGATATAGAACTCCGATGGATGCACCATCAGTTGCTTAGTGATCCTTGGATCAAGACAGTCTTTTCGATATCTTACACTCAAGGTTTAGGAGAACCTTGAGTATAGCCGGGTTGGTTCAGGTACGAAACCAACCGGGCCCTCGGAGCGGAAACACTTATATCTCGAGCTCCGGAGAGCTGATTGATGTGTCGTCGACTTTTTTGGTTTCTCTTAATGATATGGAACCTTTGGAAAGCTTCGCCTGAGTTTTGGATGCAGTTGGATAATGGCCGGGTTGGATTGTACACGAAATCCAACCAGGCCCCTAGGACGGAAAGGATGATAACTTTCAGACCGTACGTTCATTTGATGAACCTTCAGTGGTGTTAGTGATCACGTTGAGAAAAATACCCTATGAGCATACCCTATGAGAGTTTGGGGTACTATAGAGATACAGCTGGGTTGGTTCGCGCACGAAAGCAACCAGGCCCCTAGGACAAAAAGGATAGTAACTCACAGACCGGGTGTCCGACTGACGCGCCGTCTGTTGCGTTGATACCCCCCATGATGAGCCAGTACTTTGAGATACTTCTTCGTGGAACTTTGTGATATTTGGAGTATAGAACAATAGTCCGTGGAGCATACCCTCCCGGTGATGAGCTAGCAGAGTGTAGACACCTAGTAGCTGGCTGAGACTTGGCGACTGCTGATCTATCGACTCGGTGTGTTTCAGATAGCCCAGTTGGTAGAGCATGGTTGTAGTAGCAGACCCACAGTTAAGGAGAGCTTGGTAGTAGCGGCAGACCCACAGTACTCAATAGAAGGAGTACCTCTGGAGGCTATGAGGGGGAACGCTTGGTTGTAGCGGTAGACCCACGTCAGAGGAGCGCTTGGTTGTAGCGGCCGACCTGTGGTACTCAACAGAAAGAGAACCTCTGGAACCTATGAGGGGGAGCACTTGGTTGTAGTGGCAGACCCATGGTTGGAAGAGCTTGGTTGTAGTAGCAGGACCACAGTACTCGACATGTGGAGTAATACAGTAGTCCGAGGAGTCTGGCGCGCTTGGTTGTAGCGGAAGGCCCTCTATACTCGACAGAGGAGGAGTTTGGCACATTTAGTGGTAGCGGTAGGCCCACTGTACTCGACGGAGGAGGAGTTCTCCAGCAGCCGTGGTTTTGATGTGATGAATAAAATCCTAGTTGATATGAGTCTATAATCTTTATGGTTTCTCATGATTGAGGTGGGTTACTTGAAACTTAGGTATATGTATGGGCATATACCTGGGTAGAGGTTATCTGTTTATTTCATAATCCCTGTGTTTCCTCATGATTGAGATGGGTTACATGATAACTTGGGTATATGTATGGGCATGTACCTAAGTAGATGTTATCTTTTGAGATATTCTTTGTGGTTATCCTAGTTGGATTTAGTGAGACCTTGAGGGTCTCGGGGTCCCTACTAAGTATCGTTATACTCACCCATGCACGGGCTATGCCCGTACCTCGTTGTGTTGGTTGCAGATGACGGGAAGCACAGACAGAGGCCGAGTGTACGAGGACTGGATGGTACCCGGAGGTGGACCTCACAACGAGACAGTATCCAGTGGTGGAATTCATGACAAGGTGACACTCAGAGGTGGCTGACGGGTGAGAGCGTTGTGGAGGCTATCTGTACCTACCCTTCAGGTAGGTTCCGTGGTGGATGATTCAGGAGCTGCGCTATCTGTACTTACCCTTCAGGTAGGATCTCAGGAGGACGAACCATGAGATTGTTCTATCTTCTTCCAGATGCTTGTCCTTGTTGTACTTTATTTCATTTGTATCTTTACTTTCGATTGGGTTTGTATTATGGCCCATTTACTTATCATCACCTTTTTTTATACTTAGTGTTTCACTTCCGCTTGTACTCTATGGTGTTTTGATACTTTTATGATGGCAATGCCTTCCCAGTTATCAGGATTTAGGCCTTTGGTGCTAGTCACCAACCCCTGGCATATGGAAGGCGGGCTTGGGGTAGTCACGACACGGGCCCCGAGGACGGGTTGTGACAAATTGGTATCAGAGGAGTTCAGTTCTACCAAAGAACACATGACTCTGATCATTTTCTATGTGAAGAAATAGTGTTGAGAGTATTGAGTGTGGTTATCAGTCCAGGGAGTCAAGTGTTGGTGCGGCGGCCGACGTATCCATACACCAAGACCCTGACTTCTGATTTCTGACTTAATGCACGAAAACATTGATTTCATGTGTGTCTCAAGTTTTCTCTATGATTACATTGTGTCAGCTCACCAGGTATAATTTTTGACCATGGTGCACCTTTATCTTTTCAGGATGGCCCCACTACAGCATCCAGCTAGGGTTCCGAGCGCTATGTGTGACGACAACCCACCGAGCGACGAGGCCTCGGTACAGGGCCCTTTGACAGCAGAGGCAATGACGGTTCCTTTACCCGCCGAGCCACCGATACTACCAGCCTCAGCTGCTGATGGTGCACATCGACTTAGTACACTGCCCGAGTTTCAGCGTCAGCGACCGCACAGGTTCCGTTGGGAGACGAACCCTCAGGAATCCGAGGATTGGATGGAGGATATTGTACGAGTGTTCCGTTTGGTAGGGACACAAGCTGACCTTACGGTGGTCCTTGCAGCGAGCCTCCTGCACGCGGCAGCAGGCAGATGGTGGAGCTTGATGCTCCAGGTGCACGACGAGGCATCTCTCCTTTGGACAGACTTTGAGAGCCTTTTCCACTCAGATTTCTTCCCATCCACCCTCCGTGCGGTGCGCATCTAGGAGCTACTACAGCTGTGGAAGGAAAGCATGACAGTAGCTCAGTACACGGCGAGGTTTACCGATCTCTCGCAGTATTCCACATACATTGTACGTGACCCATTATTCAGGTCCCGAACCTTCGAGTAGGGGCTCAGGCGAGAGATCATAGTTTCAGTTGTTTCGCACAGCATTACGACACAGACAGGGGTGTTGGAGCGTGCCCTCTTAGTGGAGAGTTTCCTTGCTGAGCAGTCTCCAGCAGTAGGACCCACCACTAGCCGGCATGCAGTAGTGTCTTCTGCAGCAGGAAGCAGACAGATGACGCAGAGGTCCAAGAGGAATAGACCTACAAGTGGTCGACCGCATGACACAAGATCATTTGTGCGAGGCACCCAGGGTGGAGAACGACTTACCATGCACAGACAATGTTACTCCTGCTGCAGGGTTGGTCACATGGCTCGTGACTGTCCGACCCTCCATATAGATGACGAGCAGATGAACGAAGGACCTCCCGGGTAGAGGCAGAGGTTTGATCGAGGCAGACCGCATGGAGTAGGAGACGGTGGCAGGGGAGCTGTCCGTGCAGTTGGAGGTGGACGACGCTTCGAGGTGTTGCCACCACCACCACCACCAGGAGGTCCACCCCGTCCTCAGGGAACAAGTGGACTTGGGAGAGCTCAGATACAGGAAGTTGTGGCCTACAATCATGGAGCTCCAGGAGAAGATGGACAAGAGTGGGACTAGCTCCAGACCTGGAGACATTTTTTCATATTGCTTCTAGCTCTGTTGATGTTTGTTTGTTGATGCTTTGTGTTTTTGTACTTTGATCTGCAGTAATAAAAGACACCTTTCTTGTGGTGTTTACCTTCATGTCCTCTCCCTTTTTTGTTACTAAGAGGTCCCGGTTTAAAAACCATTGACTTGACCCTCACGTTGAGATACCTATTGGAGGAGACCGAGTGACCACACACTGATGAAGACAGTGTGGCTCAACCCTTGGAGGCGAGAGTAACGGTTGGATCACATGGTAGTAGAGTCGAGGCCTTATGACGTCATCTTTGGTATGGTTTAGTATCATCCATGTTGGTATTGACTGTATTAGGTGACGAACGTGGTTCATCCAGGGGATGAGACCAGATTTCTCTTATTGGCAAAGAAGAAATCACAGCAGCTCTTATATGACTAGAAAGGTCCTTGTCATCCAAGAGCGGATGAGGACAGCTCAGAGCCAGCAAAAGTCTTGTGCTGACAGGGGGTAGAGACCACTAGAGTTTGAGGTTGGAGACCACGTTTCCCTATGGGTCTCACCTCGATGTGAGTTACAGAGATGTGGCCGAGGCAACAATTTATCTCCGAGGTTCAACAGACCATTCTAGGTCCGTAGCAGGGTAGGCGTGGTGGTTTACCACTTGGCCCACCAACCCCAGTTGCACCAGGTGCACGACGAATTCCATGTATCTCAACTGAGGAGATACGAGCTCGACCCTTTTCTTTTCGTCGACCATGAGGAGATGGACTTAGGCGATGGGGTGACCCTCACGGAGGTTCCAGTGGGGATCGAGGAACGACAGGAGCAGATCCTATGAGGATGGTCGATTCCTCGGGTGCACTTTCACTGGCAGTACGAGAACCTTCAAGTGAGCACATGTGAGCGAAAGGCTCAGATGCAAGCTCAGTACCACTTTTGTATCCCTAGTTTGTGTTAAAGCTTTACAGAGACGTAAATCCCTGAGGTGGAATTAATGTAAAGACCCATAAAAATTCAAAATAAATTTTTTCTTAATTTTCTTTGGGATTTTACAAGAATGAAGTTTCTGAAGGCACCTAATTTTGAGGCCCGGTGTGCCCGGAATATTTTTCCGAAGATTAGCTCAGGTACGTTCCGTGAACGAACAAGCCAGTTTTTCTAACATTTGAGCTGGTGCTCGGAATCGAATTCTGAGGGCACTGATGGAATCGCATCGCCGGTAATTGCTTAGAAACACCTTTTCTAGAGTTGCGTTTTCTCGGGTGTGGTTTTAAAATTTTTAGGTTAAGTAATTGAATAAAATAAAATGGTGCAACCAATTATTTTATTTTTCTTAACTTAAGTTAAGTGGATGATGTGGGAACCATAATATCCTACCCACTTGGTAGGATATTTGTGAGGTGGGGCCCACACGGGCCCCAATATTTCATTCACCCTTTTCAACCCCCTCCTTTAATTAAGTAACACACCCGCACCCCCTTTTTTAATGAAGTCAAATCTTGCGTTTATTCTGGATAATAAATTCCTTGTTAATTGGGCAGTTTTAAACGCCTCAATTAATTCATTAATTGACTGTTTCTGTTGTTTTTTAATTTCAAACGTTGGTTTGTGTGTATATAAAATAAGACACCACTTATTTTATTTTAGTCTAGTTGTGTTGAGAGGCGAGGGAGAATTCGCCCAGGTTCTTGAAGTTCTTTCTCCTCGACGAAGAACGCGAAGAACGTGAAAATTGCGAAGAACGCCGACCTCCGACGAAGGTCGACAAGAACGCCGGATCCTCGGAGATCGACAACGTGACACCGATGAATCCTTTCTCCGCGACGTGATGATCCCCCTTCTGCAATGCCTTTTTCCGCGACGAACCCTCGCTCGACGATGCTTGAGGTAAGGATTTATTTTAATTGTTGTTCGTGAATTCTTCCATTTCCTTTCTTCATTTCTATTTGAGCCACATGATACCAAAATAACGGGAGGGGGTCGGACCACATGAACACGGACGACCCTCTTCTCCACACTAGTTGTTTGATGTTGTTTGCGGCACGAACAAGGAAACTCGGTACCGGAGCACCGCACAGAAATGTTAAAGGAGGAGAAGAGGCGCCGTCGCACCTCACTGTTGATGACGAACCAAAGGTGCGGCATGGTCGCGCCACGCCGGAGAACTACAAAAGCACCACGGCGGGAGCGGGGTCGCGGCGGAGGGGCGCGGCGTCGTCGCGCTGCGACGGATGGACCAACGCAGCAGCCTAGGCCGCGGCAGAGCGGGGAGACCGACGGCCGGTTCCGGGCCTCCAGCGTCAGAGCAGGGGGACCGGCCAATGCCGGTCCCGTGGCGGCAGCAGCCGGCCGGCCAGAGTGGGCCCGCCGGTCAGGGGAAAACCGGGGGTTCGTAACCCCCGGTCGGCCAGCAGGTGCGGCCCCCCACATGGGGGCCGCGGGTTCTCAATGCGGGTCGGGCCACACCCAAGTGGGCCGAAACTGGACCCGGTTCGGGTCCCCCGGTTCGGGCCGACCCTCGGGGTATCGGGTCGGGTCGGACCGGGCTCGAACCCCCTAATACCCTACTTTTTCGGTTTGTCGCCCATAACATCGGCTAAGGACCTCCGATCGATGCGCTATCTGTTGCGTAGAAATCCGTGGATCAAGACAGCAGATTCAGTATCTTACACTCAAGGTTTCAGAGAACCTTGAGGATGGCCGGGTTGGATCGGATACGAAACCAACCGGGACCTCAGAGAGGAAATGCTTATATCTCGAGCTCCGGACCTCCGATTGACATGCCGTCGACTTTATTGGTTTTCTCTTGATGAGAAAGAACTTTTTTCATTTTTTGCTTGATTTTTGGATGCAGTTGGATAATGGCCGATTTGGATTGTACCCGAAATCCAACTGGGCCCCTAGGATGGAAAGGCTGATAACTTTCAGACCCGACATCCGCTTGACGAACCGCCAGCGGTGTTGGTGATCACGTTGAGAAATGGACCCTATGAGAATACCCTATGAGAGTTCGTGTTACAGTCGAGATATGGACAGGTTGGTTCGCGCATGAAACCAATCGGGCCCCTGGGACGAAAAGGCTAGTAACTCACAGACTGGGCATCCGACTGACCTGCCGTCTGTTGCGCTGAGACCCCCCATGATGAGGTGGTACATTGAGATACTTCTTCATGGAACTTTGTGATACTTAGTGTATCTACCAGTAGCTCATGGAGCGGAACCTCCCGGTGGCGAGCTAGTAAAGTGTAGAGACCTAGTAGCTGGTTGAGACTTGGCGACTGCAGATCTATCAAGTCGGTGTGTTTCGGATAGCCCAGTGGGGAGCGCTTGGTTGTAGCAGCAGACCCACGGCAGATGAGCGCTTGGTAGTAGCAGTAGACCTGCGGTACTCAACAGAAAGAGTACCTATGAAGGCTATGATGGGGAGCGCTTGCTTGTAGCAGCAGACCCGAGGCGGAGGAGCACTTGGTTGTAGCGGCAGACCCACAGTACTCAACAGAAGGAGTATCTCTGGAACCTATGAGCGAGAGTGCTTTGTTATAGCGGCAGACCCATGGTGGGAAGCACTTGGTTGTAGCACCAGGCCCACAATACTCGACAGGTTGAGTACTACAGCAGTCCAAGGACTCCGGCGCGCTTTGTTATACCGGTAGACCCTCTGTACTCGACAAAGAAGGAGTTCGGCGCGCTTGGTTGTAGCGGAAGGCCCACTGTACTCGATGGAGGAGGAGTTCTCCAGTATCCGTGGTTTCGACATCATGAATAAAATCCAGGTTGATCTGAGTCTGTAATCTTTGTGTTTCCTCATGATTGAGGTGGGTTACTTGATAACTTAGGTATATGTATGGGCATATACCTGGGTAGAGGTTATCCGTTGACTTCATAATCGTTGTGTTTCATCATGATTGAGATGGGTTACTTGATAACTTCGGTATAGGTATGGGCATGTACCTAAGTAGTGGTTATCTGTTGAGATATTTTTTTGTGGTTATCCTTGTTGGATTTAGTGAGACCTTGAGGGTCTCAGGGTCCCTACTGAGTATCGTTAGACTCACCCCTACAAGGGCTATGCCCGCACCTCGTTGTGTTGGTTGCAGACGACGGGCAGTGCAGACAGAGGCCGAGTGTTCGAGGACTGGATGGTACCTGGAGGTGGACCTCACGATGAGACAGTATCCAGTGGTGAACTTCACGACGAGGTGAAACTCGGAGGTGGTTGACGAGCGAGAACGTTGTGGAGGCTATCTGTACCTACCCTTCAAGTAGGTTCCGTGGTGGACGATTCAAGAGCTGCGCTATCTGTACCTACCCTTCAGGTAGGATCTGAGGAGGACGACCCAGAAGATGCTTCTATCTTCTTACAGCTGCTTTTCCATTTTGTAATTTCTTTCAGTTGAAACTGTACTTTCGATTGGGTTTTTATTCTGGCCCATTTACATTTCAACACCTTTTTTTTGTACTTAGTGTTTTACATCCACTTGTACTCTGTGGTGTTTTGTTTCTTTTATAAAGGCAATGCCTTCCCAGTTATCGAGATTTAGGCCTTTGGTGCTAGTCTCCAGCCCCTGGCCTATGGAAGGTGGGCTTGGGGTAGTCACGACACGGGCCCCGAGGATGGGTTGTGATAAAAACATAATTTTTATTTCCATGAAGAATATATAGAAAATTAATGTTTTCAAAACTCATTGGTATCATGATAATTAGGATAAATATTTCATCATCAATGGTTTTTTTTATAAATGTAAATCATTTATTATACGATTGGATATATCATTATAAAATATTTTAGATATTCACACCATTATTTGTGATATTTATTCATGATAATTTTTTTGATATATCCCTATAACTTTTCAAACAACTGTGCATTTTGAAATTTTTCCTACTTAATTGGTGGTGAATCATGAGTTAGGTAAAAAATCATCTAACATTAATGGTTGATCCATATGTTTATTTCACTCCTGATCAATTTCATTACATTACAAAAAAAATTTCTATGAATGAATACTAGATATATGACAGTTATAAAGCATAGAAAAAGAATATAAAAAATATAAAATAAACCTGAAATAATTAAAAAACAATAAAATAAATTATCATCAAAATGAGGGGAGTTCAGAAATGTATATCACATGAGGATATCATTGTCAAGAGATTATGTTATGATTTTTATAAATGATTAAGTGAGTATGTATTGAAAAGTTTTGGTAAATAAATATATAATAGGTTATTTGGAATTAAAATAATTAGAATTATTTTTTTACATGACCCAAATATTCTAAATAATTTATCGAGATATGAGCTTGAAATGCTTGGCACAAGGACACATGTGAGGTGTATTAGTGAAATAGTAGACCCATGACTTGTTAGTGTCATCAATCACCAAAAATTATGTTTTATTTAAATTTATGGGACATGAGTTTCAAATTTATTGATATTAACTCTTTATGAGATTATTAATTTGTCAATATTACAAATGTGGATTGGTAAATTTGAACATGTATATCTTGTAAAAATTTTCTAGAATAAAAGGCATGTGAATTTTCCCAAGAGTGAAATATTGTAAGTGGGGGGGGGGAGTAGATTAAACATGTAATTATTGAATATTTTATTGATAATAAATGTCATAATTTCCCCAAATCGTGATAAATATTTTTATTTATGAAATATTTTTTATTAGAAATTACATTCGAAAATTTAATGAAAATTCAATTTTTCATCATTAATGTACAATGTAATATTTTTTACAATCCTATTTTGTATAAAATCTATTAACATAAAAATTATAACATAATTCCTCACATAATTTTATAAAACATTTAGTCAGATTAACCAAATAGGGTCATGCATTTTATTGGAGTGAATGGTCACTGAAATCAAAGTGGGAATGGACTAGCAAGACTGGCCACCACTTTACTATATGGGCCATATATTCTACATCTAGGATTGTATTCTTATAAAATTTGGATATTGTTTTGTGAAACTTATGTTTCACAAATAATAATTCTATAATTATAGTCGGTTCGTATTTTTTGGAGGTCAACAATGCAATTCAAGTGGGATTAAAATATTTATCCAAATTTCCCCATTCCCCCTTGTAAACTCTCATAACCCTAGCGTACCCTCTATAAATATGTATTTTTATCATGTTTATGGGGATGTAACTTCATTATATGAGTGGTAGGATAGGATAAGTGACTATATTCTATTTCAATACTCCATTAGAATATGGAATATCTCAAGCTACGATCTCATCCAAAATGTTCTTCTTTTCCTCTTCATTGTTGTAACAATGTTGTTCTTGAAATAAAATATCTATTTCTATCCTATTTATTCTAGTATTTTATATTTAATTTTTAGTTTAAATAATTTTTTGGTTAGGAAATCATGAGTAGGAATTTGATTGGTTTATACCATTTATAGACCTCTGTACATGCTGAATGTTTCTACGATGACTACACTACCAATGAAAGAGTAGTTTTACTCAATAAATGATCTATCTATAACATTATGCATTTATTTATTTATTACAAATTAAAAATTTTAATTCATATAATATGTTCTGTTAACTATGTTTTTAACTTAATATAAACTAATAATTCAATTGAAAAATTAATAAAAAACATTTGTGTTCACGAATTGTGTGAATTGTGAAAGAATAATTGCAAATATTAAAATAAAACAATAATGGATAAATTTGAAGAGTTCAAATATAATACCTAAAATCAATTAAAAATAACATATCATATTTATAGGATCTTCAATTAGATTCTAACCACATGTTATATGTAATAAAAATGAGATAAGGGAGCTACAATTTCATGTTACCATGATAGGCTTGGGTTTAATTTATTTTCTGTTTTAGGTTAAGTTAATTTCTATTAGTTTAAGTGGTAAAATTTAATAAGTATAATAATTATGTGGAGGATAATTTAAATTATAATTATCAATAATTAAATGGATATGTAACGTAAGATCGATTACACATTTTAAAAATATTTTCAAAAATAAACTTCTTCTCATTTCTTCTTTTAAATAAAATTTCAAAAAGAAATACGATGTTCTTCGAACAAAATTATTATTATTTTGTAAACATAAAAAAAGAATATATTTATTAATAGTTTCTTTTTCTTATTTTTCTAAAAATACCTTTAATATATTTTTGTAAATATTTCATCTTTAGAGAATGAACTTTTCCAGTTGCTCTATTACATCGATGTACATTAAATTTACAAATTTTTTGAGAGAACTGATGCAAGCTCCATTCAGTACCAATGTTTCCATTAAATGTATTGAAATAAATTTATAAATTTATTTTATCAACATACAATCATTTTCTTCTTTTAAAATATATATTAGATTATATTCCTTTTTTGGTGGGCTTCCAACAATGGTATTTTAAAATATCAAAATTATAGTATCATTCAAATTCAAATTTCTTCACTTTCGATCCTATTTTCTTCGTATCTCAAGGAAAATATTTTACATTAATTTGTACTTTATGAACCTCCCTTTAAAATATTTTATGAATTTTATCTTTTCGGTTATTTAATTTAGTATCGATTGATATGGTATATGTGATTATTTATGTGATATATTTTAAAATTTAACATGAAATCCATTATTATTCCTGGGTTTTAGCAATGTGATGATTTGATGATTTCTCATGAAGTGCAAGTGTATAGTTAATTATTAAGTGATCAGTGGATACTCTATATAATTCCAATTCATTGGGAAAAGCAGTAAATCTCCTGAGAGAATGGTGAAATGTGTAGTTGTATAGGATACAAAATAAGAAACATGTTGTGATTCCCGATACAATATTGGATAAATTTTCTCATCTAATATATATTAAGGAAAACAGGTGAGGATACCAAATATAATTTTTTTTGTTTCTATGCTTATGTAGGTTCCACAATATTTTGAAATGTGACTATAATATGCCCATGTATCATGATTAATATCCCAGGTTTCCCTAGTCTTTGAACCATGTTATATGATTGATCATATGGGATTAAATATTCACCTATTAAGAATTATTAATAGTATTTTATGAATCCATTTTCTTTTAACAAAATATTTTCTTCTCCCTTATATTTTCCCATATTCATATTAGTTCAGTATTGAAACATGTTGATATGTTAATTATTGGTAAAGGCATTTGTCTTACCCCTTTCTTATATTTCCATTTCCTAGGACATAATGGTGAGTTTAACTTGATCGATATCTACAAGTTCTCGTACGATGAAATAATGGAGAAATATCACAAAAATTGTAAAATATGTATATTTTTAGCTAGACACCAATTTTTGAGAACCTATCAATTCTCATGATGTTGAGATTATTATGTAATGTAATGTTTCAATTATGGAAATAATTTAAAATAAATGCATTCTTATCTCGGTTCAGCTCAATTGTCCTTAACTTTGGGATTTTTTATATACCATGTTTTAATTTTTGATTTATTTTATTCATGATATTATAATTTAAGTGTGTATATTATGTTATATTATTTTCTATTATGTATAAAATTTTATCATTTATAGTTATTTTCACATTGTGTTACTTTACACTTCATTTTATCTTTTATAAAATTGTGAATTTAGTATGATATTAAAATTATAGATCAAAAACTGATTGTACTGATATGTTTTTGATTCATGTAAAATAAACATTTTATCTAGATTTGTGACTACTATTCACCATCCCTCATATAGATCCCATATTTTGTACCTATTGGGATAAAAAATTCTTAAAATTGGAATGAAACTCATCTTTATAATACATTATAGTTAAAACATGATGTTGTTTGATGATAAGATGTTGTATTATTATCTCAAATTTTCTAGGGAATCAATAAAAATTACATCATTCATTTTTGACTATTCCATGGTTTTAACTGAATAATGAACTTTCTAAATAATACTACAACATCCGAATAAGATATAGGAAACCACTATGAAGGTGGAGTGAATGAGTGAGAGAATTCTAATTCCCAAATTTTCTCTCTTTATACATATTACCAAAGACCATCATATTTATTTATTTTAGGGAATATACCACCTTTTATATCTTAATGCTGGTGATGTGGATTATTATAGATATAAAGAGTTTGAAATTATAGAACATAACATTAGGGACTATAAGGTTCACCCACTGTTGTTATAGAGTGGTCACATCCTTGGTATTATTCTATTATTACCCCAATGTAAATTTTGATATCTAGTTATGAATATAAACATATTATAAAATGTAGAAAATATATGGAGATGAAATCTTATATGTATATAAAAGATGATAACATATAAAATGAACACCAGTGGGCATAAAAATCATCTTGCTTCCTTAAATTCGTATATGTCAATAGATATTTTATGGATTTTTTCTATCATATAAACGAACTGATATTGTATAGATCGTCTCCTATAATCTAATTGACTACTTTGTATTCTATCACTCTTTTAACAAGAACTATATGATTCATTTATATATATTTTTGATATCCCTTTATCATTATCAATGATCTTGATTGATCCAAGAAACATAGATTGTCTCATTTTCCTTCACATTCCAATACCACTAAATTTAAATGTAATGTTATTTGGTAAGATTATATAAGTACTCATTAAAAGTCCATAAATACAATCTAAACTAATAGATCATTTATATCTATATATTTGGAATTTGAGTAAATCATATTTTATTTGGTTTTAACTAGATATAATTTATGATAAAACTCAGATCCTATAATCTAATACTAATATTATTTCATTACTCCTCAAATCCCAAATTTTATCTTTTAAATATATATAATGCTTATAAAAAATATAGTGTTTTGTTTATTATCAAAGAATTATAATTTCAACTTGTTATTTGAGAAGTAATCCTAATGAGTATTCCCATTGTATTTCATGGGTTTACATCTTTTTATCATTAAGTAATCGTCAATTTTACTTCATTCCTATGATAAATTTATTTGAATATTCTCATTCTTGTGAGTTTTCCACTAGAATCATACCAATTCCCCCTTTTTAGGCAATTTGCTCCACCATTTTCTCCGTCCCTATTTATAACTAAAGTTAGTAGATCTTCCTAGTGATGAATTCTCCGTCATTATAACCCATTATCCAGTCGAATTATTCTAACAATATGTGTCTAAATTTAAAAACTTTTACTCTTATTAGTATTATTTTTCTTTATTTTTAATCCTTAAAGGATACTTATATATCTATCTTTAATATATACTTTTATTTTTTTTCTTCCAAAGTTCATTATATTATTAACAAAAAATGAAAACATTTATTCTTATTTTTAATGAAATTTCAATAAGGTATTGTTTTAATATAATGGTAAAAAGATCATGATCCATAAAAACAATAAATTTTGAATTAATACCTCTGATATCTACTGTAATGAGATATATTGGTGGATATTGGTGGAGCAATAGAAATGTCAATTTACAACAAGCATTGAATAAGGTTTGATTTAAATTTTCTAATACATATTCATAATTAGAATATCTAGACACATTTTTACTATTTACAAATTAGGATTTAGAGGATTTATTTCTAGAATAGGTGAACCAAAATTAATTTCTTGGGTTTGGGGAATGAAATATGAAGGGTGGTGGATATAAATTTCCACTAGGTAGTCAATATGGGTGTATTAGTTACCAAATGGATGTTCCTTGTGTGAAGATACCCTAGTTGGGGGAACTAGGTGGCTGGTGTTGGAGGGATGTGAACATGATGTTTCGAAAAAGTATTATTTTAAGCTATGAGAGAGTAAAAGTTTCTCCATTATTAAATTAGGAACCCACTCATGGTTTCCTAATTTGGGATGACTTAAAAGTAGGGGAGCCACTATTTTTTATCTCTTATTCCCCTTTTTTCATGAATCCACGGATTTCAGAGTTTCTTTCTTCGTTAAATTATGTGTGACCCTCTATACTATCATTTATTTAATTTCCAATATTATTCACCTCATATTTCTCAATCCTTGGTTTAAAGGATTGATATAAATCCCAATATAGTATTATAAAATTATACCGATATGATAGCGATTTTGTTTTCAGAATATACAGGTGGCACTAGAATTGTGATTACATATTATTTGATATATTTTATCTATTGGTATGTTCATTCCATATTCTATTTTTGGTTTTCATTAACTTATGGGTGAATTAAAATATGAACCCATGTCTTTTTATGGGTTTTTTTTGATGGGAATGTTCTCAAGAATGCATTATAAGTTGACTTCACCCCATTGATAGAGGTATGAATATCCCATCTAGTAAATTATCCCTTAATCAAACCTAATTTAATTAATATATATTACTTATTCTTATAAAAAATTATTATTTTTCACTAATTTATGTAGGTTTTTTTTATTTTGGGCCATAGGGATATAGTTGATGGCCAATATGATCTTAGTTAATCTTGGATAAGGAGTGAGAAAGATTTATTATGTTGTTAATATTGACTCATAGAATCACATTATCCTTTTTTTTATGACCACATAACACTCATGTTATTAATTTATCATAATTTTACTAATTTGTTTTCAAAATTATTTTTTGTAAACAATGCATATATAGAAAAATGGATTCTTGAAGAATTTAGTATGAAACTATAGTGGCTTGGGTTCTCTATCATGTTTTGATCCATCATATTTTTTATTACCACAATATTGGAGATCTAACTTCATCAAGAGATGAGAATTGTTTCTTAGATCATTATACAATGGTGAAAATGCATCCAAACTATTTACAATAGGTTCCGATGAATGAAAAATATTAAAATTAGAAAAATCCTATAAATAGGAACATATCATATAAGAATGTAAGATAATAAAAGATGAGATACACATTTTAGGTGGATTTTTCCAAAATTTAACAACAACTAGTTTTCATTAGTGTTATTTTGATTTTATTTTCATTATAAGTGTCTCTACTAGTAGTTGATTGAGATATTGTCATTATACCACTATTATAACATTTTTTAATTATCAATGTTCCAATAATATTATATCGAGTTATTCAAATGAGGAAGGTAGAGCCTTATTTGATCCTTTATGAATGAGATATAATGTTTTTTAGGAGAAGAGATTCTATATATAATTATGATTGAGGGATTACCCTCAGTATGAATGAGTTTAGAATTTCGTTTTTTTATGATACTGTTATGTTCTGACAGGTTATGTTAGGGAATTATTAGGATTTAGAATACACACCTTTCAAAATTTTAATGTTGTGGAAAACCTGAATTAGGATTATGTTACACTTTATTCTTCTTTTGAAGATAGTAATTTATACTATACTGTTAACGGGATTCTGATTTGTTAATCAATACTCAGTTATATTAGTATTTCTATTATTACAACTATATTAAAATGCTTTTTTATATCCACATATTAATTATTTATTTTAGATGTCATTAAACTTTTTATAGACGTAATTTTTATCATGTATATATATAATATTACATTGATATATTGTGGTTTTATAATTTTTGGGTCTCATAAATTTCATGTTTCAATTATTTTCATTACTTGAGGTGGAAAAAAATTATTCAGGCTTTAGACAATAATTACCTTTATTTATAGTTAACCTACATTGGAAATTTTAGAAGAAAAATTTGATATCATATAATGTCATTACATTTTAGTATAAATATGAAATTACTTTTTATATTCCATTAGTTTATCCAAATTTTATATTTCAGATTCATCACAGCCAAGTGTGTAGTGTATAAAAGTTTTACTTATAGAAATAATTCAAATTGGTGGTTTTGATATTCTCAATCTAAATAAACCTATTATATTTTATGTAAATTATTATTAATACATGAAATATAATATCATAATATTCATTATGAATACATTTGTGGGAAAAAATTATATTGATTGAATATATAAAATTATAGAGAAATAAATAACTACATTTTTAGAGTGGATAAAGGTATATTTAATTTAAATAATGATTTTCAAAACAACATTCCATTCTCAATCCAATGGAATATATATAACCAATATTCTTTTTATAGAACCACAGGTGTGCATTTGGGAAATGTTAGAAGTTACAAATTTTGAAACATTAAAAGATATTGAGTCAAAGTCAGCTATGATTAAGAATTTTTATCAAGAATTTTATTTTATATTTGGTGAAACTCTTTTTAAAAAAGAATAAACGTTTAATGATTATTTTAAATTGTTTGCAATATTTTGGAGAGAAATAATTAGAACATGATCAACTCATTTAATAGTTTATTGATATTTTACACATGATGTGGGAATATATGGGGACTATTTTTGTGGTAAAAATCATATTATCAGTTTAATTTTTAATTATCTGATCATAACATTAATTTAGTATGAGATCCAAATTAAGAGAGATATAGATAAATTGATAAAAATGAGTTTCATTAAAAGAAACATATAGACTTTTAAATTATATTAAAAATATTTTTTTGAAGAGGCTCTAAAAAATCATATGATTATAGAAATAATGATTCCAATTTAGGTGAACATACTAATTTGGGATAGATAACGTTCAATAATCATATTTTTTTACTATATTATAGATAAAATGTAAAATATAGAAAATAGAAACCCAATAAGAAATATTCCACTAAGGATATTTGTTATGAGTTTCGACAACAAAGTCATAGTATAATGGACTATCCAAACCGAACTAAAATGTATAGAATGTTTTATAATAAATACTAAAATAGGAATGATATGAATAGTTTGAAAGAAATGAACATTTTTTGTACTAGTTAAGAAGAAACTATTTTCAATAGATCGTCAGAAGAATGTTATGAAAACGTAATAATTATTATAATGGCCCAAACTGTTTTAACATAGAGGCCGAGACTACTTAATTACATTTTTAAAAGATAGAAAAGATATCACCAAGAAATATGAATCATTTTTGTAGTATTGAGATACAAGAAACATATATTATTTCAATATTACTTTGTAAAAAATAAAACATAACATGAAATAAACTGTTTCATCCTTGAAGACCATTTAAATATTCCTTTTTAATATCTTATGGTAAGGAGAACATAATGAACAAAGTGATCATATGATCTGTAAAAGAATTTATACCATTGAACCTACCATGAGTATATAAAGAAGAATGATATGTAATAGTTAATAATCAAAAAAAAATCCATTTTATCAATAGTATGAGCATGAAATAAATACATTTATAGATGTAGTCATATTGATAATGATAACTAAAATCTCACTAAAGGCAGTTTATAATTCCATATAATAATGATCGTAACACCAATTTGATTTCCAATACACAATGAATCGTATTAGAAAGTCCTAGTTCTATGACAGTTTTGATAATTGGGTGGACATACACATCTTACCCAACTAATAGGTCATGTAAAGTGGTTTGTATCATGAGACTTATCAATGCATTAGCGGTATATCCATAACTAGTATCAATCAAGAACCTACATATATCTAATGAATTCCTTATATATATAATGAAAAATATATAACATAATCAACATTCTTTATAAATCAATAACAATTATATTGTATAAAAAAAATCGACATTTCCTTAATAAAATAATTAACATTCATAATAATTTTCTATCCACTAATATATTATATTGAAATCATAAAATTTGTTGAAAACATAATTGTAGAATAAATTATTCAGAGCAATCCCAAGATTGTGAAAATATTGAAATATATGAGAAAAAAATGTCTAATGAATAATGAAGAGTTATATAGAACAATACCACAGGAAATTTAATGATCAATGAATAAGTGTTAATCAATAAATTAGTATAGGATGATACAAAACTATAAATTCATTATAAATAATGGATTGAAAAAATGAAATTATTTTGAGTATTTGAGAGGATAGTGGTGGGTATACTTTAAAAATAACTTTACCTGATCAATTTGGAACTTTGTTGTGAAAAAACTAAGTTATAAAACATTTCATATGTTTTATCATTTGAGAAAATAATTCCATTTTTATTTTAATACAAAAAATAAAACAAATTTAATAACATAAAAATGATTTTTTTTGAAAACCATGTAAACTTTTCCAACATTATTGACAATAAATAATAGATATGGTGGTGGTAAAATCCATTCATGATGTATATGTCAAAAAATAACATTCTTATGCACTTTTTAAGGGAATTTAAAAATCAAACCACCCAAAAAGAATCAATAATATAACTTTACAAACCATTGAAAAAATGAAAATATAGTGGAAAATGACCTCTAAACAATAATTGGAGTATAGAATATAATATTATTGAAACAATTTACAAATTATTTACATATATGAAAAGTATTCCAGGCCCTAAAGAAAGAAATAATGTTATTTTTCAGGAAACATTTTCGTTTAGTCATTGATAATCAAAGAGAAGAAAATTTTGATGAAAACATGAAAACTCTAGAAGTAACTAGAGGAGAAGAAAATAGATTAGATTTAATAAGATAAAGTAAATATAACTCATCCATCAAAAATTTTAATGTTAACAATTCAAAATATTACTAGGATTTTAAAATAACAATTTACACCTTTAATAACTTTATAGTGAAAACACCATAAAGGAGAAATATAGAATTTAAAATTTAAATACCAATAATAAAGTATAATTTATTATAGATAGTATTTCAAAGGTTTATTATATATGTAATTCACCATTTGGTCCCCACTGGATAGTTGAATCGACCAAACCTTGAGACATAGTAGTCCCATGGGCTCCATCCACAAAACTCATGGCACAATCTATCACCTCCTCTATAGTTTTTTAAATCCGCCTCCATTTTTACTTTAAATAAGTACCCAAGTGATAAAATCCCACAAGGAAGAGTTACTAGTACCTTTGAGATTTGACATATTGTTAACTGTTACACTTCATGGTGGGATATTATCCCGTAGGGCCATGGTTTGAGTTGTGGGGAGGGTAAACTAAAAACCCCATATAGGAGGGTATAGTTCCTGCCACATGTTATCTTGGTGGGGGACTGAGGAAAATATATATATTATGGCATGGTTTATTACTATATTTATTGGGTCCCACTCGGTAGGTGGGATTCTTACATAAAATGATAATATCCCAAATCGAGTTTGCTAAGATCATTAACCAGACAGGGTTGTCTGGTAAACTCAATCATGCATCCTGGTAAACCAAATGAATCCTATTAGTAACATGGGTAAAAGGTGATACCATGGAGACATTAATCCCTTATATCATAGTTCACACAAATATAAAAAAACCAATGATCATTCATAGTAATAAATATCCATTAGAATAAATAGTTACATATTAACAAAAACCCTTAATAATTGATGAATACAGTCATACAGACTCTCGATCATACATTAGTACTTGGAAACCTCTAGTATAATCCCATATTTTTAATAAAAAATCGTATAATAAGATTTTATACAATCATAATACATGAAATTATCCAAATATCTAATCCTGTTAGAGTTTTCCCTCTCGATGAATCAACATAGAGCCTCCTCATAACTGGTATATGTAATAGTGTGAACTTGTCTATTACCCAAGTGTCATGGATTACCTAGCATGGTGTGAGTATAATATATTAGGGATCCACCAATATGTCCCTTATATTACTAGTAAATATAGTGTATGTGCATGTGACATGCTCAGCTGAATTAATAACGCAATATGGAAGTATTAATAAATGTCCATTATAGATACTTAGGTCCTATATAAAACCTACGATCATACCAAAACATTCATTGGTCAGTGATGGGGAGTTACAATTGATTTCCTATAATCATTCCCACCAATATCATACCCATGGTTGATTTCATGTATCTATTCCTAGGAAATCAAAAACAATAGTGACCAGAATCACAGGAGCATATGCAAGGGATTCTAACTCAAACATCCAAGGGTTGTATCTAAGGAGCATGTCCCTTGAATTCTAACTATAATCACCGCACCTCAAATCCAACAATAATTTTAAATTCATTTTACCTGGAGTCCTCATGAAAAATAGATGATTTATAGGATCTTGTTACAGGTTATTCATATAGTGACCCAATATTTTCATACATGCATGTTATATTTTTTAAATGAATATTTGTTACATTAAAGAAACATACTCATGGGGGCCATAATACTTCAGTTCTTTTCAAAACATGGAACACAATATTCATAATTTAGTGACAGAACTTCAATTTCTACCACATAGATATTCCACATTAGTATTATTCAAAAATATACCATACATAAAATTTTCTTTTATAACATGGGGAAATGAAACATAAGAAAGGGTGAGCTCATATGATCAATACGAGTAAAAATTGGATATATGTAAAATTAAAATAACAATAATGTTATTAAATCTTTAGTATATCATTTGGAATCCACAAAAATAATATCATTGATCATAATATTGAGTCATGGGATAATGATTATAAGTTCCTAAGACATGAATCATAAGAGAATCCAAGAACATGATCAATGAGAGAATATGAATTTCATAAGACATAGATTATTGGAATACACATAACCTAATAACATTGTGAACATGTGTAAATAGAAATATTTTCTCTCATTATGTAAAGGACATGAAATCGAGCACTCACATAAACTTATAAACATACACTGTGGTTGATGCATAATATTATAGAAATGGATAAAAGATCCATGTATATCATTATGTATTGAAAATAATGGTCCACAAATAACATTATGATAGGAAACGAATTTCCACATATTATATTGTGAACATGTATTCATGTTCATGAATAATATTAAGAACATATACTCATGTTCACACATAACATTGAAAACCTGTAATAAGGTTCATTCATAGTGATGGGAACATGTAATCAGGTTCACATAGTTACTTATATTTACCTAATGCACTGGAGGGAGACTTTGGTCCCACCAATATTTGGTTATAACATAACCACCTTCACATAATTCAAATTAGAGATATGATTGACAAAGGATCATGAAACATTCCACATATCATAAAACATGACATGAATTGTGTTTCATAGAAATTTCATCAACACATAACCTTTTTAAAAGAAATAGGTTTCATAATAATTTCATCAAATTATAATCTGTAGAAAAAGAAGAAGGTTTAAAAATAATTTTACCATTTTATATCTCGTGGAATAGAAATGGGTTCTATTAACATTTTGTTATAATAAACCATTTAGATATATAATACTCATGGTATGCATGATTTATATCCCAAGTAAATAATACAATACATAAAAGCATATCATCATAGATAAAGAATTATTTTGAAATAATAGCTAGAACATTTCTTAAGGAAAATATCCTCTCTTTGCAAATAACTTCTCAAAACCTACAAAACATTAAAAAAAATACAAAATAACATTGAAAACTTATACATGAATCCTTATAAATAATTTAAATCATTTCCTGGAGAAAATATCCTTTCTTTCTTGAAAAACAGATTTAAAAGAATTAATCATTTTGAAAATATTATTCTGTAAAAATATCCATGAAAACATACGATATATGATTCAAATAAGTGATTGGGGATGATGATAGGAAGTTTCATTCATTTCATATATGTTAAAATAATTATTTCATTAAAAATTTCATTAAAATCCAATTGAGTATTTATTTTAATGATACATGAAGATTTATTTCAAATAATTTTTGTAGAATGTAGAACATAGGTAATAATTTCATTAATAAATCATTTTAATAATTTTAAAAACAATAGTGAACATATTTCTTAAAAATTGGTTTCATATGAAATATGGTTTTTTGATTTAAAAGACCATTTTTTGTAAAATAGTATTTTTGAAATCTTGTGTAAATATAGGTAGGAAAATGAACAGTAAAATTTATTCTCATGACATACCCATATGAGAATAAAATTCATTAGATTATTTTGAGATGGATAATAATATTCTATAAAATTAAACATAATCATAAACTATCTCGAAAATGATGGGATTGTAATTTACAATATTTACCACTTAGTAACTTTGAAAAAAAATACCCATTAAATAATAAAATTTAATTAAAATTATAATACCATGGGAATAAATAAATTCATGGTATTATATTCCAAAAGGGATATATATACTCTATATAAAGAATACTTGTGTACAATATGACATATGTCTCTATGAAGGTAAATTGTGACAAAAACTCTTATCGCTTTGGTTATATTTTGATATTTAAGAACCAAGAAATATTATCACTAAATAAAACATAAAATATCATGATAATAAGGTTTTAATGTCATAAAATGTCAATATTTTAGTATATACATCACACAATGCAAACAAGTGGTAAATTTGCATATGTTTCCAAGAAATAATAGAGATACTTGAAATCACATACATTTAGTCTCAAATTCCATTATACCGATTCAAACCTAATGTATAATAAATATATTTTTATTGTAAATAAATTAATGAACAATGATTTTATATATCATAAAATAAATGATTTTTTATGGACATTTATTAACCACTTATTAACAACTCCTTGTTAAAATCTTATTTATGGTAATAACAACTTTATTTTCATATATGTTTTCATTTTCTCTTTTCTGTATTCTTACATTGATCATCATTATATCATCTACATGGATATAATAATAATATAATGATAATATTAATAAATCAATTATAATTTTAAGACCAATCATGAATGATGGTTTTGAGAAGTGATGTATGTTATAATCATGATGATGGCAGGTTGTACGTACTCATTAGTAATGTTTCCATTTTTCAATGATCATTATAGAAAGAAGGAAAGTAATATATTATCCATAAATTATTATAATAATATCATAAAGAAGATATTATTTCATTATATATACTAATATATATAATCCATTTTTAGAGCTAATGAAAACAGAGAGTCACATTTCACTGTGGAGTCGATAATAAACTTGTACACGAATGATGTTATCATCTTTTAGAGTGTCAAAATCTAATAAATAAAATGATATATTAACGTATAACAATTATAAATTATTCATTAATATCCAAAAATTTTAATTTATATCACATATATATATACTTGTTTTATTACATGTAATGTGTTAGTGGAAAATTATTCACAACATTTCGAGAGTAGTAGTTCAACAAACACATGATCAACATTATCATATCCTATATGGATAGAATAAAAAAATGTTATATATGATATAATGACTCAAAATGTAAAATTATTTAATAAATATCATATATATAATTTTAATCCATCAAAATACACTATATTAATAGGTAGTAATGGAAAAACGAATGACATCCGTTATCTTGGAAGTATTCTGATGTACACAAGAATGGTGATTTTATAGTCCATTTGATGGAAGTGGGTGTGGGTTTAGGCGATTAACATCAAATAAAAACATATAATGTTATTTAATATATTTATATTATTACGTAATCATTGTATAATAATAATTTATGAATTCGGAGGAAGAAAAAAAACAATTCTCACTGATGAATGTTACCTCTTCTTTGAGTATCCTGTTTATGTTTGCACTAAATGACAACATTAGTTAGATTTCAATCTAGAATAAGATTCCATGATGAGATTATGTATGTTGGTAACTTATTTGTTTAATTTATTTATTTATCTAAAAGGATTTTAATGTGTTAAGGGTAGATGATAATGAGGGACATTTTATAAGTGAGGTGAGTAACACACTTGTAATTTTATAAAGAGAGAATTCTACCCATATTTTATTCATGTCACATGGATAAAATCATGAAACACTCCTTATAATATATGGTATATGGTCTAAATATTTTTGTAATTTATTATTTTAAATTATTTAGTATATTTTCAACCATTATCATTTTAGTTTAACCCCCCGGTCAACCAATGTTTACCTTAACCGTAATAATTTTTTTTTACTTTTTCACTATTAAATCTTGTAAAACAAATATGTTGGAATTATTATATAAGATAAATTTTTATTCCAATAAATATATAATATAATTTTCCAATTTAAAATCATATAAGTTTAATGTTTAATTTAAAATTAATCATGTAGGCAGGATAAGAAAGTGCAGTTTTAAAACGAAAATGTTTAGATGTTAACAAAATTTTTATATCACAATTATATATGAAAAGGATAAAAATTACCCACATTGGATTACTATATGTATAATTTAACTAATATAACTTTTAAAAAAACTTAAAATATATTTTAAATTTATTAATAAATTAAAAAAAATGTGGTCTTCAATTAAAATTCAATATTTTTCACTATTAATGAAAAAATGAAGCTTCTAACAAAAAATCCCAAAAATTAACCATATGGTAATTTTTATATTTTTATTTTAAAAAGAAATATTATTTTTTCAAATAAATTATATAAAAATGGTAAAAGTTAATTTTAAAATATTGTCACTAAATTTTCCCGAACTATTATTTAAAAAATATAGTCTTATGCATAAAATTAGGTTTATTATTGTATCTTTTTTAGAGAAAACATATCTAAGAAGTTAAAAATAATCTTGAATATATCATATATGAATTTAATTTATTTCATTCCACAAAAGTGATTGTTTAAATTTATTTAGGTAAAACACATTTAAGTGCATAAAAGTATTTTTTCAGAAAATGATTTCCAAAATTTTCAAAAACAAATAATGTTCATTTCATTTTTAATTGGTCCCAATTGAATTTATAATGTTTACAAGTGAAATAGATATATTTTTGTAATTTAGTTAATCATACTCATACCCACCATTCCATTGTATAGATGATGATTATCAAATTAAATAATAAAGTTTTAGTAGTTTTCCATGTTTCCTTTAATCTCGGTGTTGTGTGTAATAAATGAAAAACTCATTATTATCTATGAAAATATACATACATATTATTGTGTGTAAGACAATCCAAACTCAATGTTTTATCTGACTGAAAATTTATAAAATATTACATTTATTTTATTTGTTTAAACTATCAACATGTTAAATTATACCCCCCATTATATTGAATTTCACCATTGAAATTTATAAAACCCCATTATTTCATAGTACATTATTTTTCTTCAAAGTAATTCAATAACTTGCACTACATGCAACACAAAGTTCAAGAACACCACGACTTATCAAATTAGCCATTCAGAAGCAGTTATGAATAATATTAACAATAATTTTGATCTTTATATAATCCTTATAATTTTAGAATCCATATTATGAGTTTCTTATACCTAATTTAAGAATAAATTCAATTTTTCCATATAAAAGAAGTATTTTTTTAAAAATGACATTTTACAGCCTTTTAATGGATAACCCTTTTTAAATTGATTATTTGAAGCTTTTATATTTTAAATTTGACATAACAAAAATTCTTCTTTATAACCGGGACATAATAATTTATTTTCAATAATGTTTTTGTGTTTTTCTAAAAACATTCATATTTGGTTGAATAGTGAAAAATACAATATTTTAACTGAAAACAAATTTTTTAATCAAAATAATTTATAGTGTTCAATTATAAATTTTAATGGTGTGTAAGTATAAATAGATTATACTTTTACCATTTAATCCAATGTTATTCACTGGAAATAATTTCACTTTGAAATTGAACATAAACAAATATAAGTCTTTTGTTAGTTATTATTTCTTAAAAACACCCTTTTTGGTTTTAACAATGGGAATTAATTTTAAATTAATAAATGAAATTTCTATGTTTTTAATGTGGTAAAATAGACTTCATTTTTGAATTAGGAATATAAAAATTTTCTTTGGGTGAATTTTTTGTATGTTTATGAAAACATTCAAATTTTGATGAATAGTGAAAAACACTGCGTTATTTGCTGAAACCTACATTTAATTTAAATTTATTTTAGGTAAAAATTGATACATAATACCTATATATGTTCAATTTAATTAATTTTAGTCATTTTATAATAATTTTATATATATATACATTTTATTGAAATTTTACCGTCTTTTACCCACCTCTTAGGAGCATTTGAAAATTTTCATAAAACATAATTTTACTGCTTCTGTGAATTTAATTTCAAAAATCAAAGAGAAATGGTTGATATGAGTAAGTAAATTGTTGTTCAATAAGATAAAAATAATATTTGTTGAATAGTAACTTTTGACACTTATTTACCACGGTTAAAAGTAAATTTGGTAATTAGAGGTAAAAATGATATTATTATTTCCCTAGAAAAATCCTAATTCTATTAAATAAGTGTAATTAGACCAAAAAAGCCTTAGGAATAAAATATGATCCTTTAGGTCCACTTGGATTATATTAGGACATTTATTATTATTAAAAACAAAGAAGAGTTAAATGTTCTAAATTCAGAGTTTAATAACTAAATTTTTTTTAATATCGGATTACACATAGGATAAATTTGAATATAAATATTAATTATAAATATAAAAGGATTTCCTAAATAATGGTATTTTATTTATCATTTTTAGACATTAAATAATTTAATTTATTTATGAATGAATGATGATGAAATAATTACTTTATTAAGGAAATGTTAAAATAATTTATATTATAAACAACCAAATAAATGTATTTTGTATCTTTTTATAAAATAAACTAAATTTATATGTTAATATGGTATATAAGGTCTGATTAAATTAATTTTTTTCTAAGTAATAACTCTGTTATGAATTAAGAAAAATCGAAATACCAAATAGTGTAAAAATTGACATAAAAGAGTTTTTAAAACAAATATTATATAATTAATTGGTATTGTATTCCTAAAAATCCATGTTTTGGCCAAAGGGCTTAAATACAATTATATTTTTCATTAATTAACCACTTGGGGTCCTCTTGGAAGCTTATAGTGTAAAGACCTGTAAATTTTAAGAAAATGTTTTTCTTTATTTTCTCTAGGATTTTACAAGAATGCAGTTTCTGACGGCACCTGATTCCGAGGCCCGGTGTGCCCGAAATCAATTTTCGAAGTTTAGCTCGGCTACGTTCAGTGAACGAACAAGTGTGTTTTCCTAACTTTTGAACCAGTGCTTGGAATCGAAATCCGAGGGCACCAATGAAACCGCATCGCCGATATTTTCTTAGGAACACCTTTTCTGGAGTTGCGTTTGCTCGGGTGAGGTTATTAAAAAAATGGGTTAAGTAAGGAATGAAATAAAGATTTGAGCTACTATTTTTATTTTCTATTCTAAGTAGTTTTAACCTATGCATAGATGTTGGAGTGGGTTACACTAAATCCAAACTCCATTTGGTAGGATAATAGTTACGTGGGGCCCACACGAGCCCCACCCCTTCAAATTCTTTATAACCTCCCTCGTGCATTTAATTGAGTAACACACCCGCACCCCCCTTTTTAATTGACAAGTCAACTCTCCCAATTAAATGGACTGTTAAAGGCTCATCATTTAATTAAATTAATTGAATGGGATCTTTTTAAATTTCAAATTTAATAATGGTATGTGTGTGTGTGAATAAAATAAGACAATGTCTTATTTTATTGGGGGTTGATTCATTGTGCGGAAACAAGGAGAGAACTCTTGCGCTCTGAAGAACAACTTCTTCCTCGTCGAAGAACGCGAAGAACGCCGAGTCTACGATGAAGAACTCCGACACCGCAAGGGAATCGCCATGTCGTCTCCACTTCTCTCCACAGCCAGTGAAAGACGCCTTCTTCTGAGAACAACGACGCGCCACATCCTTTTCCAGGTAAACGCCGACGACGTATACAACACCGTCTTCTGCGACGTCCTTTTCTCGCAACGATCCTCGTTTGACGACTTCATCGAGGTAGGGGTTAATTTTTTTGGTGAATATTCTTTGTCGTTCATCATATTTTATTTTGGGCCGACTGTTATCGTTAAAACGGGAGGAGGTTGGACCACACGAACACAGCCGACCCTACTCCCCCTTTGATGTTGTACTTGTTGGGGAAAGAACAAAGGCAGTGTGGTGCAACGACACAATGCGGAATCAAAAAGGAACACGGTAAAGAAAAGCGGCGCCATCGCGCCGTGCCGTTGAGGCCGAAAGAAGCCACGACCAGAGTCGGGCCACGGTGAAGGGTCGCGGCACCGTCACGCCATGCCGGAGAACCATGAGGAGGCCACGGCCGGAGAGGGATATGGCGGAGGGGCACGGCGCCGTCGCACCGTGCCGGTCGGACCAAGGACGGGGACTTTGGCTGCGGCGGACCAGGAGAGGGCGGCCGGTGCCGCCGACCGCCGGTGCACAGGGTGCGGGACCAACTGCTCCGGCAGGACACACTGGTCGGCCATTACGGATGGCCAGATCGCAAAATCGAGTGATTAATCCCCCATTCATTGAAGCAAGCGGACCCCCCCCCCTCCCCGTGGTTCCCCCGTCCGTTCGAAGGGGGTGGCGGCTCCCCCCCTTCCGCGCTCATGCGGAGCGCGACGCCCGAACCGGGCCAACCGACCACGCCTATGGATCCGGCCATGTTGGGCTGGCCTGCGCCCTAAGGGGCCGGACTCAGACCCAGTTCGAGTCGACTTGGTTCGGGCCGACCCATGGGGTCTTGGGCCAGGTTGGTCCGGGCCCAAAACCCCCTAAAACCGGAGAGGTTCGTTTAAATGCCCGTAACATGGGCTACGAACCTCCAATCGACGCACCATCAGTTGAGATGTGATCCATAGATCGAGGCGATCATATCGGTTTATTACACTCAAGGTTTCAGTGAACTTTGGGTACGGCCGGGTTGGTTCGAACACGAAACCAACCGGGCCCTCGGAGCGTAAATTCCTATAACTTGAGCTCCGGACGTCCGATTGACATGCCGTCGACATTGTTGGATTCTTCTTAGTGAGACGGACCTTTTGGCTTACTCCGCTCGAGATCTGGACACAGTTGGAGTGCAGTCGGGTTGATTTTGACTTAAAAACAAACCCGGACCCTGGAACGAAAAACCCAATAACTCTCAGACCGAGCGTCCGATTGACGCGCCGTTTGTCACGTTGAGTTCCTTCTGTCGAGATGGAACTTTGGGATACATCAACTCTAGAATACATGTAAGTTGATGTATCGACCCCCTTGGCTCGTGGAGCGGACCCTGCCGGAATCAAGCATGTTGTGTGTGGGAACCCTAGAGCTGGCTGTGACTTCGACGACGATGACAACCTTATTGGAATCCTCTGTGGGTTCGATGTTGAAGACATTCGTACTAGAATCTTCTGTGGGTTCGACGACGATTACAACTGTATTGGAATCCTCCGTGGGTTCGACGGTGAAGACTTTCGTACTGGAATCCTCAGTGGGATCGATGATGATGAAAACCGTATTGGAATCCTTCGTGGGTTCGATGGTGAAGACATTCGTACTGGAATCCTCCGTGTGTTAGACTACAATGAAAACCGTATTGGAATCCTCCGTGGGTTCGATGGTGAATACTTTCGTACTAGAATCCTCTGTGGGTTTGACGATGATGACAACTGTATAGGAATCCTCTATGGGTTCGACAATGAAGACTTTCGTACTGGAATCCTCCATGGGTTCGACGACGAAGACAATCGTACGTGAATCCTCTGTGGGTTCGGCGGTGACGACTACTGTACTTATATCCTTCATGGGTCCGACAGTATTGACCTCTTTTTTAGAATCCTACGTGGGTCCATGAAAGAGCACTGTCGTGGGTTCCCTCAAATGATTAGTGTAATTTGGGGTACTTAGGTGCAGCAGAGTGGCTGACCAAGGTCGTCTCTCAAAGGAGGAAGTGAATTTAACAACTTATTAGAGGTATTGTAAAAAATAAAATAAAATAGAATAGAATAAAAACACTACTTTAATGTATTGGGGTTTTTTGTAGTTTATGAATCTAGAAGAAGTTTGCTGGAAGAATATTGTATAATTTTATGTTGTTTTTAGTTTTGAAATGAATTTCGATTAAAATGACACAGCAAGAAGATGTTTTTTTAGAAATATATTTAAAAGGCGTAATCGATATTACTCTACCTCTTCACTTTATTATTAATCATTATCATTTAAATTAACATTCACTTAATTATGATCCCTTAATTTGTTAAATCCCGAACCCTACGAGAATTAACTTTACCACGAAGATGATGTGAATTTAACCCTAGGCTAACTTCGGAACATGCAATCGCAGCTCCCTGCTTTGATTGATGTTCTAAGATTAGCTTATGTTCAGTGGTAAATTAAGGCTCATATCCATTCTGGAAATGAGGATGAATTGTGTTTAGAGATTATATTTGACCTCTACAAATTTATCCTGTGTGGTCTTGTATTACTGATTATGATCGCGCTCTTACAATTTACACAAAATCCCGACCTCATGTGTTTTTGTGTTAATTGTTCAATTTCTTGCTTAGTTTCTTATAATTTAAAAACAGAATTCACGGATCATATTAAATTAATTATAGTAGCTCAATGATTCAAAATAATTAAATTAAGAGGGTAGAAGATAGATCAATTACTAAAAGACTACTCTTCCATTGGTGGCATAATCATCGTTGAAGCGTTTTGTATGTGGAAAGTTTTATAATTGGTATAAACCAACAACACTCCTACTCAAGAATTCCAACCCAAAGAGTAAGATTAAGAGAAGAAGAAATTTAAACAAAACAGAAGAAAAGAGAATAAATAAAAGAATAACAAAGAAGTTTATTACACAAATTAAAACATTCCAAAATGAAGAAGAGAAGGAGGCTTCGATGAGGGGATCCTTGATTCAAGAGATACCCCTCTTACAATGGTTGGAGAATTTAGGTGAAACAAATTCTACTCTGCCTACAATCTCCTAATTCACGTCCCAACCCCTCCAAATGAGAAAAACTCCAATTTATAGAGGGGAGGGGAGGAGAGGTTACAAGTGGTTTCAACTGTGAATGTGGAAATTCGGACAAATATTATAATGCAAATTTAACCGCCCATTTGACCACCAAAACTCGTTAATTGTCCGGCCTTCCAGAAGGATAAAATGTGAGTATATGGGTCGTCTATCTCTGCTCAAAATTTGGGCTCAATAAAATTCCATATGTAGGAGTTATTGAGGCAATACAGAATCTTATCCATTCTGTAGAGTCCAACCCATCTTTGACTGTATGGCCCAATTAATCCATTAAAATGCATTCGTTTGATCTAGTGTCCCGAATAAAAGTTGTGTATCATTAAGTTAGAAACACTGTTACAAAATTTCAAATTCAAATAATAAATATAAAAATATATATATTCGAAATACTACAGTGCACTGTTAAGGGTAAAACTGGAATTTTCACCAAATTTTCAAATGAATGATCAAATCCCAAATATTTTATAAATAAACATATTTAACACAATTTGAGGAAATTATATCATTTATTAACAATAAAATATTCAATAAAATAGTGTTTTATCAACTCCCCCACACTTACCTTTTGCACACCTGGGCAAACCCTCATATCAAGTAAACATCAATATCAAATCAAAACCAATTTTAAAACACATATCCTTAAGATCAATCAATATCACACCAAGAATCAAAAGATATCATTCCTCATAAAAAATCTTATTTCAAGTTCTCCATTTATATCATTCAATATATTTCCACTTGATTTATCCTCCCATGCACAAAACACTTACCTCACTTGAATTTTCTCTCATCACTCAAATATCAATTTTTATTGCAATGTCTTTCTCATCCCCACTCATACAAGGGTCACCATAGGCTTGATAGATTCCTACATCACTACCCGATGTGAGTCAAGGACATATGTTTATCATGAGGACTTTTCAGGGTTGTTCTGTGGCTTTCGGTTGGTAGGATTAAGATGTGAAAAACTATAAGGCTGAATGAGGAGGGCTTGACTCTTTTGAAGCAAAATTACATTAATCTAATTTTCACTTAAATATGTTCTTCTCTTCAATCCCCATAGTATCAATTCAGCTCCATCATCATGAAAAGACATGAATGGTTTACACCATTCATCATTTCAGCATAAAAAATCTCAATCTTCTCAAACCTGATTATCTTGAAAGCTCTAGATGGGCACAGCTTTCCACCTCAATTAGAAGCTCCAGAAAAGGCACAACTTCACTTGTCATGAAAGCCCCAGAAAAGGCACAACATTCAATATAATGAATTTCTTTAGCAGCAAACACATCTCTTCAAAATTTAATTTTCCACCCAAAGTATCACATAATGTGGTGGAAAAACACAAGACAACTTCCCCCACACTTAAGCTCAACTAGATTATGCAATTTCACTTCAAGAGTTGGTTGGATAGGGAAAATTGGCTGGTAATGTGGCTAACCTAACAGGCTTTGCATGGATTCTAAGGTCTAAAAGGATTAAATATTCAAGGTAGGCCATTATAAAAAAGGATTCTTTGAAATAGGGGCTTTAATACCAAACAAATGCCTCAATCATTTAAACATAAGTACCTCAAACCCTCAAGTTTTGACAGGAATAGATCAAATTCTGGTTAAATCAAGTATGGTTTGGTTCTCTCAAGAAGTGAGGTGAATGTAAAGAATATGAAAATAATGGTTTAGAAACCTCACAGGAAAGTGATTTCAAATATAAAGACAGTGAGATTGGAATGGGATTCAAAATTCAGCGTACTTTTCATGAAATTACTAAATATTTAAACTTGAAACAAAGTCATTTCAGCATTCATTTAAGCTTATTTTTAAGGGGTAAATTGTTTCACTTATTGATATGGATTTAAAAATGGTGATGAGAATCATTTCAGCCCAAAAGTTTCAAAAACACACAGAAAATTGTAAAATAAACACACAAAATTTGAAAAACACACAACAATTTTTTTTTGTTTTTTTTTGAACAGGAATGAAATTGAAATTACTAAACTAAAAGGTTCCCTCTCCCACACTTAAAATATTTCATTGTCCTCAATGTGAACCTATGAGATGCTATATGCACATGAAAAGCAGAATTTTAAAATAGGAAAAATAATATAAAAGTGAAAGGGTTAGGAACAACCTGATGTGCTCAAGTGATGATGGGGTCATGCAGTGTGATAAAATCCACTGCATCAGTAGGATATCCCTCAATGTATCTCTTAAAACATTTCCCATTGACTATGAAGCTCCTTCCAATTTCCTCTTGTGTGATCTCCACTGCACCATAAGGAAAAACATTAGTCACAACATAAGGACCTAACCATCTGGAATACAACTTACCAGGCATCAGCTTCAGTCGTGAACTGTAGATAAGGACTTTCTCTCCAACATGAAACTCCCTTTGTTGGATCATTTTGTCATGAGATTATTTTGATCTTTCCTTGTAGAGCCTAGAGTTCTCATATGATGATAATCAAATCTTCTCAAGCTCTTGAATTTGCAGCTTCCTTTGGATTCTAGCTTGGGCCAAATCCATGTTGCATTTCTTTATAGCCTAATAAGCTCGATGCTCGACTTCCACTGGGAGATGACATGCTTTCCCAAAAACAATCCTAAACGGGGACATACCAATGGGGGTCTTGTATGTTGTTCTATAATCCCACAATGCATCATCCAAGAGCTTGCTCCAATCCTTCCTCTTTGGCTGCACAGTTTTCTCCAAGATTTGTTTCAACTCATGATTTGAAACCTCATTCTGGCCATTTTTTTCGGGGTGGAATGGTGTTGATGTTTTGTGTGTCACCCCATACTTTCGAAGGAGGGAAGAAAAATTCCTATTGCAAATGTGTGTCCTTTGGTCACTGATGATGGCCTTTGGTACTCTAAACCTGCAGAAAATTTGAGCCTCGACAAAATCCACTACAACATGAGGATTGTCAGTCCTGGTGGCCTTGGCCTCCACCCATTTACTCACATAATCAATAGAAACCAAAATATACAAAAATCCAAATGAACAAGTAAAAGGACCCATAAAATCAATGCCCCATACATCAAAAATATCACAGAATAGTATGGCTTGTTGGGGCATCTCATGTCTCTTAGAAATGTTCCCAGTGTGTTGGCAATGAGAGCATGACTTAAAAAACACATGGGCATCATGGAATAATCTAGGCCAATATAATCCAGAGTCCAAAACTTTCCTAGCTGTCCGTTGGGGTGAAAAGTATCCACCACAGGCAAGTGTATGACAGAAATGCAAAACAGACTCAAACTCATGATCGGGAACACACCTCCTAATCACTTGGTCACTACACATGCGCTAGATGTAAGGATCATCCCACATATAAAACCTAGAATCACTTTTTAATTTTTGGACTTGATGTTTCTTTAAATTTTCAGGGATTTCAGTGGCAACAATGTAGTTCACTAAATCAGCATACCTAGGATGCATACCTGAGATGGAATAAAGATGCTCATCGGGAAAAGTGTCCCGAAGTGGTACCTGGTCCAAGGTGTCATCCTCTAGTGTGTGATTAATCCTACTCATGTGGTCCACCACCAAATTCTCCGACCCCTTCTTGTCCTTTATATCAAGGTCAAACTCTTGAAGAAGGAGCATCCAATGGATAAGTGATGGCTTTGCATCTGGCTTCTTCAGGAGGTACCTCAAAGCTGCATGGTCAGAAAAAACAACTACTTTAGAGCCCAATCAATATGAACAAAATTTATCTAAAGCAAATATGACAGTAAGAAACTCCTTTTATGTGGTTATGTAGTTTGATTGGGATTAATCCAATATCCTTGATGCATAGGAAATCACATGCGAACGTCCTTCCACCCTCTGAGATAAGACATCTCCAACCGCGATGTTGGAGGCGTCACACATAATCTCAAATGGAAGGTCCCACCGTGGGGGCTGTATGATAGGTGGAGTGGTCAGACACTTTTTTATCTCATCAAAGGAAGTCCTACAAGAATCATCAAACACAAAATCAGAATATTTTTGAAGTAATCGTGACAAAGGAAGAGCGATCTTACTAAAATCTTTGACGAAGCGCCGATAAAATCCTGCATGCCCTAAGAAAGATCTAACATCACGCACACATGAAGGATAGGGTAAGGATGAAATAATGTCTACCTTAGATCTATCAACCTCTATCCCATGTTTTGACACTACGTGCCCTAAAAAAATACCATGATCTACCATAAAATGACACTTTTCAAAGTTCAGGACCAGATTCTTTTCAATACAACGATTCAACACCTTTCCAAGACTACATACACATTAATCAAATGAAGAACCATACACTATAAAATCATCCATAAATACCTCCATGCAGGTCTCAATAAAATCAGAAAAAATACTCACCATACATCTTTGGAAGGTACCTGGTGCGTTGCAAAGTCCAAATGGCATCCTCCGGTAGGAAAATGTGCCAAAGGGACAGGTGAATGTAGTCTTTTCCTGATCCTCTGGAGCTATAGGAACATGAAAGTATCCAGAAAATCCATCCAAGAAACAATAGTGTGTTTTCCCAGCTAGTCTCTCGAGCATTTGATCAATAAATGGGAGGGGGAAATGGTCCTTGCGAGTGGTCTGATTTAGTTTCCTATAATCAATATAGACAAGCCAACTATTTTGCACCCTCATTTGAACTAAATCATCTTTCTCATTTTTAACAATAGTAAAACCAGTTTTCTTAGGCACAACCTGAATTGGACATACCCACTGTGAGTCAGAAATAGGGTAAATTATACCTGCCTCGAGCAATTTTTCATCTTCTTTTTTAACAACTTCCAGGAGGGTGGGATTAAGTCTCCTTTGTGGCTGTCTCATCGGTTTAGCCCCATCCTCCAAGAGAATCCTATGCATGCAAATGGAGGGGATAATACCTGATATGTCATCCAAAGTCCACCCAATCGCCCTGACGTTCTCCCTCAAAATATTCAAAATCTTTTCATCATGTTCAAAAGGGAGATTGTTGGCAATGATAACATGTAATCTCTCACCACTCAACAAGTATGAGTATTTCTGATTTGGTGGCAATGGATTGAGTTCTAATGAAGGAGGGTGTAGTATGGATGGAGAAATTGATGCAACAAACATATCTGCACAATGAACATCAGTATCAGAATAAAAATAATCACAATCAGAGAATAAAGCACCAAATCCATCAGCATACTCAATAGCCATGTCATAATCAGAGTTCACATGATCAAAATAAGAATATTATTCCATTTCAAAATCGAATCATAGAGAGTGTTGTTTCTTAAAAATTGGTGTAGAAGTACTCTTAGACATCAAACTAGAACCAATACTCATAATCTCCCTAAGTATAGGACAATCCAATTCCATGATGTTTTTACTTGGTGGTTAAAAATGAGAGATAACAAAAGCAGAATGGTCCTCTGAGGGGTACTTCATGGAATCCATAACATTAAATATCACAACTTCATCTCCAAACTCCATGGAAAGTGTACCCTCATTGACATTTATGATAGTTTATGCAGTTTTGAGGAAGGGCCTACATAAGATAACGGGGGAATGAGAACTTACCTGATCATCCTCCATGTTAAGCACATAGAAGTCTGCTGGAAAGATCATGTCTCTTACCCGAACAAGTACATCCTCAAGAACTCCTGCTGGATATGCCGTATCTCTATTCGCCAATTGCACCACTACTCTTTTTGGCTTTTACTCACCAACCTGCAAGGAAGAGAATACAGAGTGAGGCATCACATTTATTGAAGCTCCTAAATCACAAAGAGCATCAGAGAAGTGCAACTCCCATATGGTACATGGGATAGTGAATGTCCCGAGATCCTTGCGCTTTGTTGGCATTTCTAGAGTTATTGTAATGAGTGTCGATACATTCCTTCCAAGGTTGATCCTCTCATTTCTCTTGAGACCTCTTCAATTGGTACAAAGTTATTTTAAGAATTTTGCATACCTTGTAATTTTCTTAATGGCTTCAAGTAGAGGAATGTTGATCTCCACACGCTTGAATGTGTCCAAAACCTCCTTTTTCATTGCTTCTTCAGCCATCTTCTTGGTTTGAACAACCCTGTTTGGAAAAGGAAGGGGTTTAGGAGGTACATCATCAATCTTTTTCTTACCTTTATCTTTCTCCTTGGATTTCTCATCAGTTGGTATGAAATGCGGCTTCTCTAGAGTAGAGGTGAATCCCGGTGGAATGGTAGGTCCAGATGTATCATTCATTTGCTTCCCAGTTCTCAATGTGATGGCACTAACATTCCCCTTTGGATTTGGAGTGGGTTGGGAAGGTATATTTTCAGAATTCTTACTCACAATTTCATGGAGGGCATTGGAAATCTGACTCATTTGAGTCTTCAACTCTCTCAACTCCGAACCTTGACTCTTCAGCTTATTATGTTGATTAAGAACAATTTGTTTCAAAATATCATCAGTGTTAGAGTATACCTTGTTTTGGATATTCCCTTGTTTCTTAATCATTGATGTTTGAGCTTCGAATCTCCTTTGGGGTTGTTGGAAACCCTGTTGGTAAGGTGGAGGCTGCTGGAAGTTTGGTTGAAAAGGGGGCCTTTGATGTTGTCCAGAGCCATACCTCATGTCTGACTAATCTTTCCACCCTTGGTTGTATACTGTATCGAACTTCTTTTAGGGATATGGTTGTTGTTGTTGCTGCTAAAATGGTCTCCCAAGGAACACTACTGCACAATCTTCTGTCTCTTGTAGTTGTGGGAATAGTCAGTTGGGTGGATTGTCTCAGTAAAAATGCTGCATGGCCTTGAAGGAGGGGGTTGGGATGTCTTTTGAGCCAATGCAATCTGCCTCACCATAGTTGTCAATTCTTCTAACTTAGTATCAATCAAATTACTTTCAAGAGAAGAAGGACTTAATTGATGTACTCCTCGAACATACGATGTACCTCTATCACTAAATTGTTGAGAGTTTTGGTCCATTTTGTCGATCAATGCTCGTGCACCTACTGGTGTCTTGTCCACCACTGCTCCTCCAGCTGCAGCATCCACCATGCTCCTCTCCATGGGTGTGAGTCCTTCATAGAAGTACTGGATGAGTAGTTGCTCACTGATTTGGTGATGTGGGCAGCTTGCACACAACTTCTTGAATCGCTCCCAGTACTCATACATTGACTCCCCTTGTGCTTGCTTGATCCCCGATATCTCCTTTCGAATGGATGTGGTCCTTGATGCTGGAAAAAATCTTTTCAATAAAAGACGTTTCAAATCATTCAAACATGTTACATCTGCAGGTTGAAAATAATACATCCAATCTTTTGCAGCTCCATCAAGTGAGAATGGGAATGCTCTTAATTTGATTTGATCTTCAGAAACATTTATTGGTTTTAAAGTTGATCAAAACACATTAAATTATTTAAGGTGTTTGTTGGGATCCTCACCAGAGAGGCCATGAAACATTGGAAGTAAGTGAATTAACCCAGATTTCAGTTCAAATTCTGATTCGAGATTTGGGTATGCAATACAATTTGGTTGATAGTTAACATCAGGTGCATCCAATTCTCGAATGGTTCTATTAAGTTCATTTCTATTGTTTCCAGCCATTGGTTCCTCTTTTATGTTTTAATTTGAATTTATTCCAATTTAAATGTTTCCAAAAGAGAGGAATTCACCAACTGGTTGAATATTGAAACTTCACGTAGACTGAGAATTTCTTATTCGATCCCTAAGGCTACGTTCAATATCAGGGTCAAGATCTAAGAGATCTTCGGGATTAGTTCGTGCCATAGATCAAATAAAAATGAAAAGAAATAAAGTGTACCATAGTAAAATAAAAATGAGAAGTTTGATTTGATGGTCCAAAAAGAAGGAGAAGAAAATAAAAGAAGAGGAAGAAAAATCAGATTGGGTGAAGAAGGAAGAAATAAGAGAGGAAGAGAATAAAATGTAAAATAAAATAAATACCTCTAATTGGTTGAAATAATTACTTGCCTCCCCGGCAAAAGTGCCAATTTTAAAGAGCGCTGTCGTGGGCACCCTCAAATGATTAGTGTAATTTGGGGTACTTAGGTGCAGCAGAGTGGATGACCAAGGTCGTCTCTCAAATGAGGAAGTGAATTTAACAACTTATTAGAGGTATTCTAAAAAATAAAATAAAATAGAATAGAATAAAAACAATACTTTAAAGAATTGGGGTTTGTTTTAGTTTATTAATCTAGAAGATGTTTTTTGGAAGAATATTGTATAATTTTTTGTTGTTTTTAGTTTTGAAATGAATTTCGATTAAAATGACACAATAAGAAGATGTTTTTTTAGAAATATTTTTAAAAGGTGTAATCGTTCTAACTCTACCTATTCAATTTATTATTAAACATTAGCATTTAAATTATCATTCACTTAATTACGATCCCTTAATGTGTTAAATCCCGAACCCTATGAGAATTAACTTTACCACGAAGATGATGTGAATTTAACCCTAGGCTAACTTCGGAACATGCAATCGCAACACCCTGCTTTGATTGATGTTCTAATATTAGCTTATGGTCAGTGGTAAATTAAGGCTCATATACATTCTGGAAATGAGGATGAATTGTGCTTAGGGATTATATTTGAACTCTACAAATTTATCCCGTGTGGTCTTGTATTACTGATTAAGATCGCTCTCTTACAATTTACACAAAATCCCGACCTCACGTGTTTTTGTGTTAATTGTTCAATTTCTTGCTTAGTTTCTTATAATTTAAAAACAGAATTCATGGATCATATTAAATTAATTACAGTAGCTCAATGATTCAAAATTATTAAATGAAGAGGGTAGAAGATAGATCGATTACTAAAAGAATACTCTTCCATGGGTGTCGTAATCATCGCAGAAGTGTTTTGCACGTGAAAAGGATTATAATGGGTATAAACCAATAAAGCTCTACTCAAGAATTCCAACCCAAATAGGAAGATTAAGAGAAGATGAAATTTAAACAAAATATAAGAAAAGAGAAAAAATAAAAGAAGAACAAAGAAGTTTATTACACAAATGAAAACATTACAAAATGAAGAAGAGAAGTAGGCTTTGATGAGGGGATCCTTGCTTCAAGAGATACCCCTCTTACAATGGATGGAGAATTTAGGTGAAACAAATTCTCCTCTTCCTACAATCTCATAATGCACGTCCCAACCCCTCCAAATGAGAAAAACATCAATTTATAGAGGGGAGGGGAGGAGAGGTTTCAAGTGGTTCCAAGCGTGAATGGGGAAATTCGGCCAAATATTTTAATGCAAATTTAACCGCCCATTTGACCACCAAAACACGTGCATTGTCCAGCCTTCTAGAATGATCAAATGTGAGGATATGGGTACTCTATCCTCTCTCTAAATTTGGGCTCAATAAAATCCCATATGTAGGATTTATGGCCGCAATAAAGAAGCTTATCCATTTTGGCGAGTCCAGCCCAGCTTTGACTGTATGGCCCAATTACTCCATTAAAATGCATTCTTTTGATCTAGTGTCCTGAATACAAGTTTTAGATTATTAAGTTAGGAACACAGTTACAATATTTCAAATTCAAATAATAAATATAAAAATATATATATTCAAAATACTACAGTGCACTATTAAGGGTAAAACTAGAATTTTCACCATATTTTCAAATGAATGATCAAATCCCAAATATTTTATAAATAAACATATTTAACACAATTTGAGTAAATTATATCATTTATTATCAATAAAATATTCAATAAAATAGTGTTTTATCAGTCCGACAGCTTAGCTGGTCTAGTATCCTATATGGGTCCCAGGTAGATGAATCAGTAACTAAATCTGATCATCTCATTTTTCTTTACAAACGATGTATACCTGTGTGATCTGAGTCTTGAATTTGAATCATTATCTTCGATATGAATGACATGCTTTCCTATATGTATTGGGTTGTTCTTTCCTGTGTGGATTGGGTTGTACCTTTCTGTGTGGATGCGATCAAACTTGGTCTCAGATGTTGGAGCCGAATTGGAATTGATGACATCGGTATAGGTATGGGCATATACCTATGTAGTGTTGGATGTTATTTTGTGATTGTATCCTTCCTTTGTGGATTATCCTTTGTGGATTCTGGGAGACATTAGGGGGTCATAGGGTCCCTAATGAGTAGCATATACTCACCCCTGCAGAAGCTATACCCGCACTACGTTGTGTTGGATGTAGATGACGGACAGCACTGATCGTGGTTGAGGCTGGCGGAGCAAGTCTGTACCTGGAGGTGGACCACTAGGCGAGACATACACAGAGCGGACGGCTGGACCCGAGGAGCTGAGGATGCTATCTATACCCACCCTTCAGGTGGGACATCTAGTGGATGGCTCGACATTGCTACTTTACTTTCAGTTGTTGTACTATCTTTCCAGTTGTAATTTACTTTCAGTTTGGGTTCGTATTCTTTCCCATTTACATTCCGCACTTACTATTGCACCCAGTTTACTTAGTTTTTACTTCTTCTGGCTTAATATGTGGTGTTTGTTTACTTTATAAGGAAATTCCTTCCTCTTTTATCAGGGTTTACGCCTTTGGTGCTAGTCGCCAGCCCCTGGCCTATGGAAGGCGGGCTTGGGGTAGTCACGACATAGGTCCCGATGAAGGTTCGAGACAAATTGGAATCAGAGGAGTTTGGTTCTACCGAAGAACTCAGAACTCTGATCTTTCTTCTGTGTGAAGCAATAGTGTTAAGGGTATTGAGTGTGGTTATCGGTCCAGAGGGTCCAGTGTTGGTGGGGCAGCCGACGTATTCATAAACCAGGACCCTGACTTCTGATTTCCGACTCAGTGCATGAAAACATTGATTGCATGTGTGTTTCAAAAGTTTCCATTGTGATTACTTTGTGTCAGCTCACCAGGTATACTGTTTTGACCCTGGCGCACCTGTTCATTTTCAGGATGGCCCCACGACGGAAGCCAGCTAGGGTTCTGAGCTTTATGCGAGACGATGACCCACCGAGTGATGAGGCCTCAGTGTAGGGACCTTTTTTAGTGGAGGCACCGGTGGTACTTCTACCCGTCGATCCACCGATGCCGCCAACCCCAGCCGCTGAGAGTGCACTTCTCCTTAGTGCCCTGCACAAGTTCCAGTGTCAGAGACGGCCCAGGTTCCGCAGGGAGATAGACCCTCAGGAAACCGAGGATTGGATGGAGGCTATTTTTCGAGTTTTTAGTTTAGTGGGCACCCCAGCGGACCTCATGGTGATCCTTGCAGCAAGTCTCCTGCACGCGGCAGCAGGAAGATGGTGGAGCCTGATGCCCCAGGTGCACGACGAGGTAACAGTCCTTTGGGATGACTTTTAGAGCCTCATACGCTCGGAGTTCATCCCAGGAACCCTCTGTGTGGTGAACATTCAAGAGTTACTATAGCTACAGCAAGGCATCATGACCATGGACCATTACTCGGTGAGGTTTACTGATCTCTCGCACTACTCCACAGATATGGTACGAGACCCGTTCTTCAGGGCCTGGACCTTCGAGTAGGGACTAATACATGATACCAGGGCTTCGATGATCTCCCTAAACATTCCGACATAGGCAAGGGTGTTGGAGAGAGACCTTCTAGTGGAGAGTTTTCTCACCGAGCAGTCACCAGCGGCGGGACACTCCGTAGGACAACCCGTAGCGACGTATTTTGAAGCTGATAGTAGATTGATGACAGAGTGGTCCAAATTGGATAGACCATCAGTCGAGAAATCTCTGGATGTAGTTTTGGTTGTGCGGGGCACACGAAGGAGAGCCAGCTACATGAGGAGAAAGCTGTGCTACACATGCGGCGGGCAGGGTCACATGGCTCGAGACTTCCCAAATCGTCCTGCTGATGAGCAGCAGGCAGTAGAGGGACCTCCCAGGCAGAGGTTCGACAATGACGGTCCGCAGGGAGTAGGCGGAAGAGGCAGAGGAGCTAGCCAAGCAGTGGGTGGTGGGCGATGCTTTGAGGCCCTACCACCACCACCACCAGGAAGACCACCCTGACCACTGGGAACGGGTGGACAGGGGAGAGCTCTGCTTCAGGCAGCTGAGGCTTACGACCATGGAGCTCTGGGAGCTGATGGACAAGAGCAGGACTAGCTCAAGACATGGGTACTTTTGTTCATGTTGCTTCTAGCTTTGTTGATGTTATGTGTCTTTGTACCGTGAGCTGCAGTAATAAAAAACAGTTGTTCTTGTGACATTTTGTTCCATATCCTTTTTTATGTAGTTGATACTAAGAGGTTCCTGTTTAAAACTGTTGACTTGACCCTCACTTTTGAGATAACTACTAGATGAGACCCAATGACCACACACTGATGCCGAAAGTGTGACTCAACCCTTGGCGGTGAGAGTAATAGTTGGATCTCTTGGTAGTAGCATCGAGGTCTTACGACGTCATCCTTGGTATGGATTAGTATCATCCATGTCGGGAATTACTGTATTTGGAAATGAATGTGGTTCATCTAGGGGATGAGACTGGATTTCTCTTATCGGCAAAGAAGAAATATTAGTATCTCTTGTAGGACCAGAGAAGGTACAATTCATCCAGGAGCGGAAGAGGACAACTCAGATCCGACATAAGTCTTTTTCTAACAGGTGGCAGATACCACTAGAGTTGGAGGATGGGGACTCTGTTTTCTTGTGGGTCTCACCTGGACGTGGATTACAGAGATTTGGCCGGGGCGGCAGGTTATCTCCACGCTTCATCGGACCATTCCAGGTTCTCTGTTGGATAGGTGAGGTGGCTTATTGCCTGGCTTTTCCACCTTAATTTCATCGGGTGCACGACGTCTTCCACGTATCTCAGTTGAGGAGATACGTGCATGACCTGACACATATCATCGACTATGGGGAGTTGGACATCGACGATGTGGTGAATTTGGCAGAGGTCCTGGTGGAGATCGAGGATCGACCGGAGCGGGTCCTACGTGGGTGGTCTATTCCTCTAGTGCGCATCAAATGGTATCACGAGAACCACCAGAAGAGCCCTTGGAAGAGGGAGGCTCAGATGCGTGCTCAGTACCCTCATTTGTTCCCCTAGTTTGTGATGTATCTTTATGGGTTCGTAAAGCCCTGAGGTGGGAGTAATGTAATGACCCGTAAATTTCATGGGATATTTTTTCTTAATTTTCTTTGGGATTTACGAGAATGCAGTTTTTGATGGTACCTGATTCCGAGGCCCGGTATGCCCGAAATCAATTTCTGAAGTTTAGCTCGGGTACATTTAGTGATCAAATGAGCAGGTTTTCCTAACTTTTGAACTGGTGCTCGTAATCAAAATCTGAGGGCACCGATGAAACCGTAGCGCCGATATTTTCTTAGGAACACCTTTTCTGGAGTTTCATTTGCTCGAGTGAGCTTATTAAAAAAATGTGTTAACTAAGGAATGAAATAAAAATTTGTGCTACAATTTTTATTTTCTATTCTATGTTGTTTTAAACTATGCAGGGATGTTGGAGTGGGGCACACTAAAACCAAACTCCATTTGGTAGGATAATAGTGAGGTGGGCCCACATGAGCCCCACCCCTTTAAATTCCTTATAACCTGCCTCATGCATTTAATTTTGTAACACACCCGCACCCACCTTTTTAATTGACAAGTCAACTCTCCCAATTAAATGAAATGTTAAAGGCTCATCAATTAATTTAATTCATTGAATGGGGTATTTTTAAATTTCAAATTTAATAATGGAACTTGTGTGTGTGAATAAAATAAGACAATGTATTATTTTATTGGGGGTTGATTCGTTGTGCGGAAACAAGGAGAGAACTCTTGCGCTATGAAGAACCTCTTCTTCCTCGTCGAAGAACGCGAAGAACGCTGAGTCTACGACGAAGAACTCTGACACCGCAATGGAATTGTTGTGTCGTCTCCTCTCCTCTTTGCAGCCGGTGAGAGAAGCCTTTTTCAGAGAATGACGACGTGCCACATCCTTCTTCGGGCGAACACCGAAAAATTATACGACGCTATCTTCCGCGACGTCCTTTTCCCACAACGATCCTCAATCGACGACTTCATCTAGGTTGGGGTTAATTTTGTTGGTGAATATTCTTTTCCGTTCATTGTAATTTATTTTGGGTTGACTGTTATCGTTTAAATGGGAGGAGGTCGGACCACAAGAACACAACCATCCCTCATCCCACTTTGATGTTGTACTTATTGCGGCATGAACAAAGGCGGCGCGGTGAAACGACACCGCGCAGAATCAAGAAGGAGCATGGCGAAGAAGTGCGGCGCCATCGCGCAGCGCCGTTGAGGCTGAATGAAGCCGCGATCGGAGTCGGTCCACGTCAAAGGGACGCGGCGCCGTAGTGTCGCACTGGTCAGATCAAGGCCGCGGCGAAGCAGGAGAGGGCGGCCGGAGCCGCCGGCCGCCGGTGCACAGGTGGCGGGACCGGCTGGTCCCGCGCGACACACTGGTCGGCCGTAACGGCTGGCCAGATCCAAAAACCAGGGGATTAAACCCCTGGTCAATAATGTAGGTGGACCCCCATGGGTCCGCCATCCGTTCGGTGGGGGAGGCGGCTCCCCCCCTTCCGCGCTCATGCGGCGCACGACGCCCGCACCGGGCCAACCGGCAGCGCCGGCTGGACCTGCCGCGCCGGGTCGGGCCACCCGCACCGGGCCACACCCTAATGGGCCGAACCCAGACCCGGGTCGGGTCGACCCGGTTCGGGCTGACCTAGGGGGTCTTGAGCTTTGTCGGTTCGGTCCCAAAACCCCCAAAAACTGGACAGGTTCGTTTAAATGCCCGTAACATGGGCTACGGACCTCCGATCGACACACCGTCAGTTGTGATGAGATCCTTGGATTGAGGAGGTAATTTCGGTAAGTTACCCTCAAGGTTTTTAATAACTTTGGGTATGGCCGGGTTGGTTCGAACATGAAACCTACCGGGACCTCGGAGCGGAAATGCCTATAACTTGAGCTCCGGACGTCCGATTGACGTGCCATCAACTTTGTTGGATTCCTCTTAGTGAGACAGAACTTTTGGATTACTTCGCTTGAGATTTGGACGCAGTTGGAGTGTGTTCGAGTTGTTTTTGACTTAAAAACCAACCGGGCCCCTGGAACAAAAAATCCAATAACTTTCAGACCGGGCGTCCGATTGACGCACCATCTATCACATTGAGTTCCTTTTTTTGAGACAGAACATTGGGATACATCAACTCCGGACTACATTTCATTTGATGTATTGACCCACTTGGCTCGTGGAGAGGACCCTCTCGGAATCGAGCATGCTGTGTGCGGGAACCCTAGAGCTGGCTGTGACTTCGACGATGATGACAACCTTATTGGAATCCTCCGTGGGTTCGACGGTGAATACTTTCGTACTGGAATCCTATGTGGGTTCGTCGATGATGACAACCGTATTGGAATCCTCCGTGAGTTTGACGGTGAAGTCTTTCGTACTGGAATCCTTCATGGGTTTGACGACGATGGTAACCGTATTGGAATCCTCCATGGGTTCGACGGTGAAGACTTTCATAATGGAATCCTCTGTGGGTTCGACGAAGATGAAAACCATTTTGGAATCCTCTATGGGTTCGACGGTGAAGACTTTCATACTGGAATCCTCCATGGGTTCGGTGATGATGACAACTGTATTGGAACCCTCTGTGGGTTCGGCGGTGAAGACTTTCGTACTGGAATACTCTATGGGTTTGATGACGACGACAACCGTACAGGAATCCTCCGTGGGTTCGACGGTGACGAGAACTATACTTATATCCTTCGTGGGTCCCGCAGTATTGACCTCTGTTGTAGTATCCTACATGGGTCTGACAACATAGCTGGTCTAGCATCCTACATGGGTCCCTTCTAGATGAATCAGTAACTATATATGATCATGTCTTTTTGCATTACAAATGATGTATACCTATGTGAGCTGAGTCTTGACTTTCAATTATTATCTTTGATATGATTGACTTGCTTTCCTATATGGATTGGGTTGTGCTTTCCTATGTGGATTGGGTTGTACTTTCCTTTGTGGATGTGATCAAACTTGGGCTCAGATGTTGGAGCCGAATTGGGATTGATGACTTAGGTATATGTATGGGAATATACCTAAGTAGTTTTGAATGTTACTTCATGATTGTATCCTTCCTTTGTGGATTATCCTTTGTGGATTCTGGGAGACCTTTGGGGGTGTCGGGGTCCCTACTGAGTAGCGTATACTCACCCCTACATGGGATATGCCCGCACTATGTTGTGTTGGATGCAGATGATGGACAATGCTAATCATGGATGGGGCTTGTGGAGAAAGTCGGTTCCTGGAGGGGGACCACTGGGTGGGACGTACATGGAGTGAATGGCTGGACCCGGGGAGATGAGGAGGCTATCTGTACCCACCCTTCAGGTGGTACTTCCAGTGGACGACTCGACGTTGCTACTTTACTTTTAGTTACTGTACTATCTATCCAGTTGTAATTTACTTTCAGTTTGAGTTTTTATTCTGGCCCATTTACTTTCCACACTTACTATTTCACCCATTTTACTAAGTGTTTACTTCTGCTGGATTACTTTGTGCTGTTTGTTTACTTTTTAAGGCAATCCCTTCCCCTTTTATCGTGATTTACGCCTTTGGTGCTAGTCTCCAGCCCCTTGCCTATGGAAGGTGGGCTTGGGGTAGTCACGGCATGAGTCCTGAGGGCGGGTCGTGAAATATAGTAAGTTTATTAACCATATAATATAAAAATACTAAGAGACATGATAAATTTCAAACTATATAACTAAGAGTTAAATCTAAATGATAAGGTTCAGATAGTGACCCAAACCTTTATAAAACCTATTGTTTGAGTGGTTTTCCACACATCCCCACATTATGATTTAAATAATTCATTTTTGATCCATTATAAATAGAAAATGAATTTATTATAAAATTATATTTTATGTGTTTCCTAAGGTGCCCCTCACCCCTCTTATAAATGGGAACTTCCCCTTATCTCAAATTCACACCTCCAAATCCATTTTTATCGGTCAAAACCTGACCAAATATCCTCCCAACTACTGTAAATTCATCTTAGAGGCCTTCCTTTTGTCATAATGGCATCCTAAGGAGCCTTTTTGATCAAATAAAAAGGAAGAACCTGAAGAAGTGGTAATGATTTCACCACCGTCTTTCAAGTTATTTTATTCTTACACTTAATATTTATTTGTTATTACCATACCAAAATAACAACTCCAGTACATTATATATACAATGATGTAATTATAAATATGTCATAACCATATTCAATATTAAATCTATTCTATGAATGATAATTTCACCATGCGTGCGTACGTACGACTTACCGTCTCCACGTCGTGGTGTAATTTGTTTTTCAACACAATGTTATTTGGATGGATATAATGATGAGTAATATGTATATTGATAATGAAAATAACATGATAATTTCTCTGTAAAATTAATATACTATCCAATTCCATGCCTTTAAGGAAATTATATTGTCGCTCGTGCGTACGTACGGATTACCGTCTCCACGACGCGATGAGATTCATTTCCACGTTCACCATTCATCGAAAATTATAAAAATATATATTAATAATAAGTATTTAATATATGAACTAATAATGCTACTGGATATATATATATGTATGTATTTATGGACATACATACATCTTATTCACTTTCTTCTATTCAATACAATATGAAAACAGAAACAACATTTATGCGTATGTTCGGTCTACCATATCCATAAACAGTGTTTTCCATTTCATATATATATCTATTATAAATATATATATTATAAATATATGTGATATATGAATCATGTTTTGAATTCTAGAGGTATTTAAATCATTATCTAAATGATTCGGTCAAGAATAACAAGTGTAAATACGTACGATAAAGAAAGCGATTATTACCCAAAATGTTAATTTAACATGAAAATATATTAAATGGGTAGTATAAAGTCGTAAATGAATCATGTATGATATAATAAATATTAATATGGTTTTGGTATAATCTAATAACATACAATTTTCATTATACAAGAGGTTAAATGTACCCTCGACCCAAGGAAAGTGCAAGGTAAATGTTAATTTCACAATCACTTTATTATTCAAGGTGTGGATTACGTTAGTATCTACTGGGACATATTTATTATCCATGTCCATGTTTCATGAAATAGTTTTCAAAGGGATTCTTTTAAATTAATTTTTACAAAAACATCATTTTAAATGTTTTATATATTTATTCTTCTAAATCATTCTCATTAATGTACATGTTTCTAAAATGGTTTTTAAGGATTTATCAATATGGACATGAATGTTTTTAAAATGTTAATTCCTTTCGAATGTTTTAAAGTAGTATGTGACACTTTGAATAAAAAATGTCTCTAAATTTATTCTTTTCTAAATTGTATGATATTTAAATGTTTTCATGAAAAAGGGATATTTCTCTCAAAGTGTTTTACAAATCAATTTCATTTATGTCAACATCCTTTGTTGGATTTTAAACTTGTTTGATGTTTATTGTTATGATAAAAGACATCGATATTGTATTGAAGGAGTTGTTATATGTTTTACTGTGTATGTGTTATTTTTTCACCATTTGTGGTTACTGCATAAAGTATTGACATTTCGTATTCTTGTTTTAGTACGAATATTTATGTTATGTTTAAACTTTTCATATGAGGAATGAATTGGACGTAGTAAGTGATGGATGGAGCTCGCTATAGCTCTTCGATGCATCAGTAGCTCTCATGAGAAAAACTAGTGTCTTGGCACAAGGCCTTGATAAATTCTTATTTGTAGTCTAGGCACAAGGCCTTGACATTGTGGTAATGAGAGTATTGAATTATGCATTCCATCAATATGAAAGTGGATATTCATATTTCATGTGATTCTTCGACTAGTACAATATCAATGTGAGTAAGTAAATGGAATTATTTTGATTTATATTTTCCATATTATGATGAATTTTATATAGAAATGGATTTTGTTTTAGTTTTATACATTTTCATAAATGTTTATGATTATTTATGAAAGTTTCTGCCTTATTATTTTCCTTACTGAGCATCTATGCTCACCCCTTTCTATGTTTTAATTTTCCCTAGATTCCAAGAAGTTTGTTGTGATTGATATGCAGGGTTAAGTTATGGGAATAATGGAGTTCTCAAATGATCATTTATGTTGTGTTTTATTTTCTAATGTGTAATGTATCATTCATGTATGTAATCTATTTTCTAAGACTACTAAACAGATCGGTCCTTCGGGAATTGATTCCTTGTAATCATGCCTATGTTATATTATAATGCACTGACTCTGGTGGGTAACTAGGTTTGGGGTGCTACATTTGGTATCAGAGGGAGTTTAGCAATAACCTTGGAAACTAGATTTATAAAATATCTGATTAGATCACATTACCCTAAGATACACTTTGAGGATTAGTATAGAAGAATTCCTAGAAGTTTTGTAATGTATATATTTTGTGAGTATTCCAAGAAAATACATCCCTATTCAGATAGGAGAAGGTAACGGTTGCTCTGGAACATATGTACCTTGGGATAAAACCCAAAAACACCTCTTTGAGCTGGACTCGAACAGGAACTGGTGCACGACAATGGGCCTTGCTACACTATAGGTTACGACACTCCTGGGGGATATTCTTAGGATAGTTCTCAATTTCTGTATAAATCATTATGATGGATTTATGAGTATATTCATTCTCAAAGAAAATATTTTTATGATTATGGATTATATCCATAAACTGTTCAATTTATGTTTGGTATTTTACAAGTTTGAAAATATACATTGCAATTCGTAAACTGACCTAGTGTATTCCATTGTATAGAAATGATTCCCATTAGAACGAATGTGAACTCCAGAAATAGATATGATAAAAAGAGTAATAAGGATAATTTATTTCATGGTATTAAGCCAAAATATAGATTGGAAATTGTCTACCATGTATTCTCAACATATGAAGAAATATTATCATGAGTTAATAAGATAAGTAAATAATTCTCTGAGTCCTATGGCTTTAAAGGGAAGCAAGAGAAGAAAAGGATGGAAGAGAGAAAGATGGATAAAGGGAAGAGGGAAAAGAATGATTTTCCCATATGTGATAAATGTGGAAAGAATCACCTTGGTAAATATTTGAAGGGAATGAGAGTTTGTTATAAGTGTAGTGAAAAAGGACACCAAGTACATGGTTGTAAGGGTAAGAATTTTTTTTCAAATGTATATTGCTTCATCTGCAAGGCGTTGGGACAATATGCGAATCAATATCCTAGTAATCAGAGTATACCATAAATGATGATATTGGATAATAATCATGTTATGATACTACCTCAGATGAAAAGGATTGACTAGTGTTATTATTTTGTTAATACATAATTATTTAATTTGAGTGTTGTATAAACAATATAATAGTTATATGAATTATGGAGATAAATAAGGATTATACCGCAATACTATTTTATTGAGAATTTGAGATTATATAAATCTATGATATGTTACTTAACAGTAAGCTACACTTTTTGAAAAAATACATGGTTGATGGAAATATAATCCTAAATATGGTCTTGATAATGAGGTAGTGATTTTGGAATAAGATATCGTTTATTTGGATAAATTATATTGGATTTTCTTGACTTCCTTGGAATTGGTTAATAGTTTATTTATTTCATAATTGTTGGAATATTGAATATTTTTGGATATAAGAAATATATCCAGTATTATATAAAGGATATTCGAATATGAATGTAATCAACAGGTGTTTATAGTCATTCAGGGTGTTACCATGTTTTAAAATAATACATAATGAAGGTGTTGACATGTTATTATGTGGAAAAAAGGTTCTTCACTATGTTTAACGTCCTTATAAAATTTTGATTGTGAATTTGGATAGAAGTATTTTGGATAATTCTAAAGGTTGGAATGGATTACGTTTGAAATTGGATACTATTGCTAAGGTTATTTTGGGATTTTTATAAAGGACAACACACGAACCATTTGACAACCCGTCACATCAAACAAAGCTTTAGGAATCGAACCCATAACCATAATACAATTGGGATTTATTTCCTACCACATGACTACGTGATGTACCTGGATTGTAGAATGTGGTTTTTCTAAAGGGTCTGATAGGTGAATTATAAATTCATTTTTTGAACCCTATACAAATAGGATAAATTTAATATCTTTTTAAGTTCTATCTTTTAGTGTGAAATATGAGTTTGTGGTAGAAATTAGTTAAAGGATGGGACTCTACTTGTCATGTATATATTTTTTTCTTCTTCTATTCTATGAAGAAACTAATTATGAAACTTTAGGTAAGGGATATTAAAAATAAAAATGAGTTATCCTAATATGTTATGTTTTGTTGAACTGATGATATTTTAAATCATCATAGATTGATGGATTTAATACCCTCAATTTTACACTTGTTTGTGGTTGATGATGTCAACCACTCCCTATAAATATTTACATTTTTCCTCTAATTATGTGTCTCTAATTTTTACCAATGTTCCCCTAATCGAGATAATAATTTTTTGGTGACCCTTTCATTTCCCTTTTCCTCTTATTAAGACTAATTTTTATTAACCCTATTTCCGATGTGCGTTTTTCACAAAGGTATTTTTCTATTTTTAACCATTTTTTTCAAAAAACAATTTAAAATTGCAATGAAAAAATTTATTGAATAAGGGAAGAATTTAACACCCCAAGATTTCATAGTATGATATTTCTTCAATGTAATTCAATAACATGAACTACACGCAACACCGAGTACAAGCGCACCACGACTAACCGAACTAGCCGTTCAAAAGTGGTTACGGATAGTATTAATAGAATTTAGAACATTATATAATCCTTATAATTTTAGAATACGAATTATAAGTTTCTTAGACATAATTTAAAAATGAATTCATTTTTTTCAGATAAAAGAAGTATTTTTCAAAAAATGCAATTTTACCGCCTTTTAATTGAAAAACATTTTTAAATACAATATTTGATACTTTTATATATTCAATTTGAAAAAAAAACTTCTTCTTTTGAATCAGGACATAATAATTTAGTTTCAATAAATTTTTGGTTTTTTTCTAAAAACTTTTTATATTTGGGTGAATAGTGAAAAATACAATATTTTAACTGAAAAAAACTTTTTTAATCAAAATAATTTATAGTGTTCAATTATAAATTTTAATGGTTTGGAAGTATAAATAGATTATATTTTAAAATTTTAATCCAATTATATTCACTGGAAATAATTTCAATTTGAAATTGAACATAAACAAGTATCAATCTTTTGTTAGTTATTATTTCATAAAAACACGTTTTTTGATTTTGACAACGAGAATTAATTAAAATTAATAAATGAAATTTCTATGTTTTTAATTTGTTAAAATAGACTTCATTTTTGAATTTGGAATATCCAAATTAGCTTAGGGTGAATTTTTGGTATGTTTCTGAAAACATTCAAATTTTGATGAATAGTGAAAAACACTCCGTTATTGGTTCAAATAGACATTTAATTTAAATAATTATTTATTTCATTTAAATTTATTTTAGGTCAAAATAAATATATAATACCTATATATGTTCAATTTAATTCATTGCAATCATTTTATAATAAGTTTAGATTTACATAAATTTTATTGAAATTTTACCGTCTTTTACCCACCTCTTAGGAGAATTTGAAAATTTGCATAATACATAATTTTACCACTTATGTTAATTGAATTTAATAAATCCAAGAGAAACTGTTGATATCATTAAGTAAAATGTGGATCAGTGGGATAAAAATTATTTAAGTGAATAGTAACTTTTGACTTATATTTACCACGGTTAAAAGTAAATTGGGTAATTAAAGGTAAATTGATATTATTATTACCATAACACATGTACTAATTATATTTAATTAGTTTAATTCAACCAAAAAAACCATAGGAATAAAATATGATCCTTTAGGTCCACTTCGATTAGATTATGACTTTTATTATTATTTAATTCAAAGAAGAGTTAAAAGTGGTAAATTCAAAGTTTAATAACTAAACCCAGTTTTAATATAGAGTTGAACATAGTATAAATTAGACTATAAATATTTATTATAAATATAAAATTATTTCCTATATAATGGTATTTTATTTATAATTTTTATACATTTAATAAATTAATTAATTTATGACACAATGATGATGCAGTAGTTACCTTATTAATGAAATACTAAAATAATTGATATTATAAATACCCAAAAAAATACAATTTGAGAATTTTTATGAATTCCACTAATTTTATAGGTTAATATGACTTATTAGTAATGATTAAATGAATTTTTTTCGAAGTAATAACTATTTTATTAATTTAAAAAAACAAAACACCAAATAGTGTCAAAATTGACATAAAATAGTTTTTAAACAAATATTATATTATTAATTGGTATTCTATTCCTAAAAATATAAGCTTAGGCCAAATGGATTAAATACTAGTATTTATGTCATTAATTAACCACTTGGGGTTCTCTATAATGTTTATTGTAAGTTTATTAACCATATAATATAAAACTAAAAAGAGGAATGGTAAATGTCAAACTATTTAACTAAGACTTAAATTTAAAAGATAAGGTTAATATGGTGATCAAAACCTATATAAAACCAATATTTGAGTGATTTTTGACCCATACACACCTTAGGATTTAAATAATTCATTTTTGAGCCATTAGAAACCGAAAATGTATTTATTATAAAATAATATTTTAAGTTTTTCCTAAGGTGCCCCCACCCCTCTTATAAAAGGGCACTTCCCCTTCTCTCAAATTCACAACTTCAATACCATTTGGATCAGACAACCCCTACCCAAATATCCTCCCAACTATCATACATTAAACCTAGAGGCCTTCCTCTGGTCAGAAATCCAACCTATGGAACACTTTTGATCAAATCAAAAGGAAGAACTCGAAGAAGAGGTTATGATTTCACAACCCTCTTTCATGTTCTTTTATTCTTCCACTTACACTTTCTTTGTTATTAACACATCAAAATAATAACTCACATACCATATATATACTGTGATGTTATTATACTTATGTAATAACCATATTAATTTTTCAATCCATCCTATGAATGATAATGTCACCATGTGTGTGTGTGTATGGCTTACTATCTCCACGTTGTGGCGTAATTTTTTATTCAAAACTATGTTATTTGGATAGATATAATGATGAGTAATGTCACACCCATCATCTTTAAATAAATTATTTTATTAAATTTCAGGGCATCGGGTACACCAGCTTGAAGTCCAACATTCAAATTTCAGAGTTCTTATTTTAAAACACACTTTTGGGCTTTTCGGCTTTTAGTGTGCCGCTGTCAAAGCCACGTGACCTTGTTTGGGTCATCGCATGACCTTGCTTGGTTCTTTGCACGCCTGCTTGACATGCAACCAATTAAGTAAAGGAGATATTAATAAATAAATGAAATTTAAAAGAGGGATAAAATGAGAAGAAAATTAAATAAGAAATGTTATAAAAATTTAATGGTTTGTTTTAATATTGGGGGATGTTATTATCATTATTATTGTTAGTTTTAAAGATAATGATTTATTTAGGTTATTATTATTATTCCAATTATTATTATTATTATTATTACAAACATAAATTATTATTAATTATCATCAATAATCTTTTCTCATTAAAATTGTTGACATTTTTATTAATATTATCATCTTGAAGATATAACTTTTATTACATTATTATTGTTATTCTCAATCTTATTTTTATTGTTAAGGTTTTATTTTATAAATACCATTATTATTAATATTAATGTTTTTTTATTAGTTTTGTTTATTTTAGTTTTATTTTTTATTTTATTTCTTTTTTTCTCATTTATTTCTCATTTAGGGTTTCACCCTTTTTTTCGTTGCCTTTCTACCCAGCCGTCAGAACCCATTTCTTCTTTCCTTTTTTTGTCTTCTTTTGTTCACGCTGCAGCACCTCCTTCCTCATTCTTCTTCTCTTTTCCACAAACCGCCGCACCCCTGCTCCAGGCTCACGCCGCTACACGAACCCCCGCCGGAGACCTCCCTCGTCAGCTTCTCCTTCCCGTCGCACCACTGCATTTTCCCCAGACTCCCCTCCCCCATTTAATTTTCCCCCAGTCGAAGGCCTCCCCCTACCTTGGTGCTGCTCTCGCCACTCCCCTCCTGGGAAAAAACTTCACCTATGGCGCCTTGCACCCCTTTCCGGTGACCATGCTCCACCGCTCGACTCTACCCACCTTCCCTCCCTTTGCGCGCTTTTCTGCCAAGTCTCCTAACCCCTGCCAACACCACCTTTTCCGGCAACCTCATCGACCGACCAGCCCACACTGGCTGCGCCGCACCCCCCCTTTTCCTCCAGCATCTAGTTCGGAACATCACCGAACCCCCCCTCCTACTTCTGGTTCCCTTTAGTGACCGACCCTCTTGTTAAGCCTCCCCTTAGTTTTATTATTTTTATCATTCTGCATTTATTATTATTTTTCTTTCTTTAATTGAGTTTTGTTGTTTTGGTTTTTTTTCCAGCGGATATGATGTCCGATTTTTTGGTTTTAACATGATTTTTTTAATTCGAATTCATCACTATGAGTTTGCGTGAGGCTCCTTGCGGTGCAAAAGGCGCACGATTGATGTTTTGCACTAGAATTTGAAGGTTTTACATAAATTCTCGGGGTTCGACGTCGAGGTAGGTGGTTCCACTCTTAATTATTATTTGATTAAATTAATTTTCAATTGATTAATTGAGAATGTTATTTATTTAATCTGCATTTTGCAAAATTGTTCTTCTTTGATGTTTGATTTCGTCTTAATTATCTGGTAGCATTTTTATATTTTATGTTTTTGTTTTCTACTGAGAGTTAATATCAAATTGTTCGCAATTTTTTTTTTAAATTCTGCGATTAGCTTATTATGTTGTGCTATAGTGTGATTTTCTGGAAACCCATGTCAAGCTGGTTTAGTGCTTTATAGAATGTTAAATTTTTAACTAAATGATATTTCTGTGAAAATAATGTTTCGATAATATTACGTCGTGTGTTTGGTTTTAAAGAGGCATTTTAAACAAAACCAAATTTATTGTTAGTGAAAACATTATTGCATCGTTTGTTAACACTTGTGTTAAACAACTCAAACAGTTTCTTTTTTTAATTGGTGTAAGTGGTGTGGATTGAAATCTTGATGTGTCGTCGTGTGTGTTTGGTTATAAAAGAAGGTTTGGTTGGATTTGTGTGTAAATTCATGATCTAATATTCAAAATTTGGTTGTTAAAAAGCATAAATGTTTTATTAAATAGCTATCAAGGATGCAAGTTGTTTTAATTGGTCGTGTGGGAAATGCAGATTGAGTTTTGGGACATTTTAGTGTGTGTATTATTTCAAATGGATTTCTGTGTGTGCGAATGGTGGTTTTTGGTGTGCGTTATGTCATGTTTGGTTTGAGTGTATGATTATGAAATGTGGCATGAACTTTGTATTACTTGAGAACAAATGGGAATACTGGGTACTAGGTAGGGGAACTGGACTAGTGTGCTAGTGATACGGGAGTGGCCTCAGTGTAGTTTCACTTATCAGGATTGACGCTTACAACACTAACTAAACATTGGATGGTGACTGGGGACCACTATGGTAGGAGGTGTTTCCCTACCAGTGGCTCATGCACAGAAATTTGTGATACGGTTCACCGAGATGTGAGGTTCTAGGGTCCCACTTCTCGCTAGTATCTTTAGGGTCTCCCATGTATTATGCTCTTCCTTTGCTTTCTGCTCACCGTCGACACATGGTGTGACGTTGGGGTTACCAAGAAAAGTGTGTGTGCGTGTGTATGTGTGTGCGTTCATTTGTGTGTGTGCGTGCATGTGTGGGTGTGTGTGCGCGTGTGTAAGTTAATTTAAGTTGTTTTCCTTTTAGAGAAGTTTTTCATTAAATCCGTTTTCATTAAAAGTCTTTAAACACTTATTTATCTTTATTCTGTTAAATTGAAAATGTTTTTTTGGTTTAATAATTATTCTTGGAATCTTTTCTCGGTGGCATCCTATCGGGATTTTAGCTCACACCCTACATACACCCTTGGGTGTATGTAGATTTTGTTTCTTCTGCTTTCCAGGTTGTGACATTGTGCTCAGCGATGGTGGTTCAGGTTGCAGTTGGTCTTTTCATGCAGAGTGGTGCTGATGTGGCCTCCCTTTTGCTGGGAGGTTTGAGTATGAGTTTTAATTTCTGCTGTTGTATTTTCTTTTTAGTTCATGGTTTGAGTTGTAGACTTAAAAAAATGTTCATAGTTTAAAGACGTGTTTGGTGGTCTTTTTCCAGTTTCAGTTTATTTACCTGGCTAGTTATTTTTCCATATTTTATTTCGGGTAAAAATCATTCACACTTGTTACTTACGATACCCAGGAACTTGTGCCAGCCCGTGGGGATCGTGAACGCCATTCGGGCCATGTCGTGGACCGGGTATGGCGCCGAGTCGGATGGCGACCCGGCCTGATTCGTGAAAAAATCGTATCAGAGGCAGTTTTGCTCTCTTAGGTCGTGTTCTTTTGAGATAGAGTCAGTGTAGAGAAAAGTTAAGGTTGTCGGGACTCGATGTCCTGGCTATGAGTAAGGTTCATGGACATCACACCTCGTGGCGAGACTCATGTTACCAAAGTATGTTGAGGTTTGTCCGAGGCTTTGGTTCTAGAAGTTAATCGTGTCTAAGGGAAATGAAAAGGGAGTACGGCCAGTGGTCCTAGTGAGCTCGTAGGGTCTGGAAAGCCATGTGGATTTGGTGATGCTATCCTATAATATCGTCTGTGGCGGTGGTGTGACTGGCGTATGGCCGCCAACCATACGTTTTAGTCACCTGTTGACACTAGTTTTTTCTTGTGTCGTTTCATGTCTCTTTGTTTCAGATTTGTGGAAACTTGGTTTTTTAAGTAAAAATGATTTGGTCTTGGAAATTGTTTTGGAAAATGTTTTGAAATAAATCAATTTAAAAAAAATGGGGAATGCGGTTCGAAAACTGTGGGTTGGATGTTTTGGTTTTGAAAAAAAATGGAAAGCTTTGGTTTTTATCCTTGGTGTTCTCGTGGGCAACAACACGCATGAGTGTATATGGAAATAAAAAGGGTTAATGGCACGAGCAGATGAGTGCCTGGATGGACATGAGGTGGGTGCCGGTGCGGCACGAGAACATGCATGTGCAGGGCTCATGGGATGCCATTGGTGTTTGTGCAACCCACTTGGTATGTTTATTTTTAAAATTTTTTGTTAAAGGAAAAATTTGGTGTTTTAGTAAATGCTATTTGTGTGGCGTTTCCTTGTGTTTTGGAAATGTTGGATGTGAGGCATTTTGAGACGAGGATCCTTTCTAAATGATTTCTATCCCAGGTTTGAATTCTTATTTGTAAATTGTTAGGCAAGTGTGTGGTTAGTTAATTCTTTTGAAAAAGTACATCGGGGAGCCCTTGTAGTGGTTTCCCCTGCACGTTTGGTGTTCGCTTGTGGTATGTCTCGACCATTGGACCAGTTTAGTTGGGTCCATGGTTTTTTTTCATGACTAGTGTATGCCATCCCATAGAGTGTTAACATGTTATTGAAGTGTGGCCATAGGCAATTTGTCATTGGTCAACTCTCCATTTGATCTAAATAAGAACTCTCCTTTTTATGAGATGGTGATAAGTCTATCCCATGACTTTTTCGGTTAATCAGATCCTCTCGTTGCAGGATGACAGACACGAGAAGGGTTGAAGGGGACCTTGGTCTCCTTGAGTTATCTTAGTTGTCAGGTATGATGGTTGACATCGTTGTGTCTGAATGTTCCCCTAGAAGCGGTGAAAGTAATTCCAGCAGGGAAGGGTGAAGGCGGTTCGGAATTTTATTGTGGATTAGTGTCTTGAAGGGATTTGTAGTATTTACATCATCTGCAAGGGTAATGTTTGGTGACGTCTTGCATTGTGAGGTACCTTTGATAGTCAACAATGGTTTGGAAGAGGTAAAAGAGACTCCAGTGGGAAAAAGGTGGAAGCAACCCTAAGTTGTTGCTGCGGTCTATCGTTCTAAATGACCTCTGGTATTTGGTTTGTTTCCTTTAAGGAAAGGTTTGTGTTAGGCTACTAGTTTGGCAGACCTAGTCGTATGAGGTTTCTATGGTTTTTTATAAGAATCACGTGTTGTTCAAGACACGATTTAAATTCTTCCTCAGTGTAATGTTCCTCTCAACAACATCGGTCATGTTCGTTGACAATTTGTGATGTCATGTTCTCATTCAGTGTGACCAAGGGTGATGCACATGCACCATTTCAACTCTTGTGATTGTAAATGTTCCATGTATGATAAGTGAGATGTTGTAATGTGTTGTGTTTTCTGGTGTTGTCTCAGTTGCAGTGAGGTTGTGTGTGACACCAAAAAGAGAAGCTTCGCACGGGAGTCCTCAATACCTGACTGCGAGGAAGAAGATGATTCAAATATCAGGGCTCCAACCATAGGCCTCAGAGTGAAGCTAGCGCGTGGTCAGGAACCCCGGGAGTGTATGGGACCCCAACTTTATTTCTGTCACTAATGTTAAAAGTAGATGCAGTTTAAATTGTTTCCAAGGTTGTTCCGCTCCGAATGAGTCGTCTGGATTCATAAGGTTTTTGCGACCATCTGGAGGCGTGTTCGTCTCGTTTCCTTAAGGTCTTGGGGGATTGCATCCCATTTTATGCAGTCGTTATAGTGGCCCTTATAGGAGTTTGTTGAGTAAATCTGTCTCAAATCTGAATAATGATCATCCAAGAATTTGGAAATGCTGGTTTGTCTTGGGTCATACTTTTGATTCCTGGTAGTTGGGCCCCTCCCTCCCCGCCCCTTGTGGTGGGGTGTTTGGTCACCATCGGGGATTTTTCCAAGTTCTGTATCCTCTGCAGTTCTAGTGGCGGCAAGACCCACGAAGGGTCTCGTAAAAAGGTCTCTGGAATAAATCGATGTTGGCCTTTCATGAATTGTGGGGAGTCTTCTTGGACCTCCCCATGTTGGTTTTCTAGTCTCGCCCTGGGGCGTTGGAAAGTTATTAATGTTGGTGAGCCCCTTGGGCCTCCCCGTTTTGATCATTTACTTCTGTTTTTAAATGTATTTTTGTGATAGGTGATAAGAGAGTGTTCCTTGGACGTGGTTTGACTTTTTTTGCTCATTCTAGACAAATGGTGTGGTTTTCGTTTAATAGTTCTTGAGTAATTTCGGCATGTAAGGTTGATTTCCATGGGTGCAAGGGATCATCTTATTAAACAATCAACTGGAGGATTTTTTTCATCTCTTTGGGGCAAGCGACGCATATTAGAAAGTCTTTTATGCATTTATTGATGTTGTCTTTGAGTCACTTTCTCTGAGAACAATGTTTCTCTTTTTCTTTTCTTGATGCTTGTGGGGATTATATTTGAACCTTAAAGGGGTGTCATTTCATACATTCGGTTTCAATCATAGTTGTGGCTTTCCGGGGACAGAAATCGTTATGGTGTGGATAATTGTCACACCCATCATCTTTAAATAAATTGTTTTATTAAATTTCGGGGCATCGGTTAGACCAGCTTGAAGTCTAACAATAAAATTTCAGAGTTCTTATTTGAAAACACACTTTTGGCCTTTTCGGCTATCAGTGCTCCGCTGTCGAAGCCGCGTGACCTTGTTTGGGTCACCGCAATACCTTGCTCGGTTCTCTGCATGCCTACTTGACATGCAACCAATTAAGTAAAGGAGATATTAATAAAGAAAAAAAATAAAAGAGGGATAAAATGAGAATAAAAATATATAAGAAACATGATAAAAATATAATGGTTTGTTTTATTATTGGGGGATGTTATTATCATTATTATTGTTAGTTTTAAAGATAATGATTTATTTAGGTTATTATTATTATTCCAATTATTATTATTATTATTATTATTACCAACATAAATTATTGTTAATTATCATCAATAATCTTTTCTCATTAAAATTTTTGACATCTTGATTAATATTATCATCTTAAAGATATAACGTTTATTACATTATTATTTTTATTCTCAATCTTATTTTTATTGTTATGGTTTTAATTTATAAATATAATTATTATTAATATTAATGTTTTTAATTAGTTTTGTTTATTTTAGTTGTATTTTTTATTTTATTTCTTTTTTTTCTCATTTATTTCTCATTTAGGGTTTCACCCTTTTTTTCGGTGCATTTCTACCCAGCCACCAGAACCCATTTCTTCATCCCTTTTTTCTCTTCTTTTTTTCACGCAGCAACACCTCCATCCTCATTTTTCTTATCCTTTGCACAAAACGCCACACCCCTGCTCCAGGCTCGCGCCGCTGCACAAACCCCCACCGGAGACCTCCCTTTCCAGCTTCTCCTTCCCTTCGCACCACTGCATTTTCCCCAGACTCCCCTCCCCCATTTCATTTTCCCCCCGTCGAAGGCTTCCCCTTACCTCGGTGCTGCTCACGCCACTCCCCTCCCAGGCCAAAACTTCACCTCTGGCACCCTGTACCCCCCCTCCGGTGACCAAGCTCCAACGCCCGACTCCACCCGCCTTCCCTCCCTTTGCGTTCTTTTCCACCATGTCTCCCGACCCCTGCCAACACCACCTTTTCCAGAAACCTCGTCGACTGACCAGCCCGCACCGACCGTGCCACACCCCCCTTTTCCTCCGGCATCCAGTTCAGAACGTCGCCGGACCCCCCCCCCTCCTACTTTCATTTCCCTCTAGCAGCTGACCCTCCAGTAAAGCCTCCCCTTAGTTTTATTATTTTTATCATTCTGCATTTATTATTATTTTTTTTCTTTCCTTGAGTTTTTTTGTTTTGGTTTTTATTCCAGTGGATATGATGTCCGATTTTGTGGTTTTAACTTGATGTTTTTAATTCGAATTCATGACTATGAGTTCGCACGAGGATCGTTGCGGTGAAAACATCATGATTTTGATGTTTCATGCTAGAATTTGAAGGTTTCACATCAATTCTCAGGGTTCGACGTCGAGGTAGGTGGTTCCACTCTTAATTATTATCTGATTAAATTAATTTTCAATTAATTAATTTAGAATGTTATTTATTTAATTTGAATTGTGCGAAATTGTTCTTCTTTGAGGTTTGATTTCATATTAATTATCTGGTAGAATTTTTATATTTTATGTGTGTGTTTTCTGCTGAGAATTCATATCAAATTGTTAGTGATTTTTTTAAATTCTGTGATTAGCTTATTATGTTGTGCTTTAGTGTGATTTTCTGGAAACCCATGTCAAGCTGGTTTAGTGCTTCATAAATTGTTAAATTTTTAACTAAATGATATTTATGTGCAAATCATGTTTCGATAATATTAAGTCGTGTGTTTGGTTTTAAAGTGGCATTTTAAATAAAACCAAATTTATTTTTAGTGATAACATTATTGCATCGTTTTTTAGCACTTTTGTTAAACCACTCAAATGGTTTATTTTTTTAATTGGTGTAAGAGGTGTGGATTTAACTCATGATGTGGCATCATGTGTGTTTGGTGATGAAAGAAGGTTTAGTGGGATTTGTGTGTAAATTCTTGCTCTGCTCTTCAAATTTGGTTGTTAAAAAGCTTAAATGTTTTATTAAATAGATATCAAGGATGAAAGTTGTTTTAATTGGTCGTGTGGGAAATGCAGTTTGAGATTTGGGACATTTTAGTGTGTGTATTATTTTAAATGGCTTCTGTGTGTGCTAATGGTGGTTTTTGGTGTGTGTGATGTCATGCTTGGTTTGACTGTATGATTATGAAATGTGTCGCGAGCTTTGTATTACTTGACCACAAACAGGAAGCCTGGGTACTAGGTGGGCGGACTAGACTAGCGTGCTAGTGATACGGGAGTGGCCTCGGCCCAATTTCACTTAGCAATATTGACGCTTACAACACTAACTAAACATTGGATGATGACTGGAGACCACTATTGTAGGAGTTGTTTCCCTACCAGTGGCTCGTGCACGGGAATGTGTGATACGGTTCACTGAGACGTGAGGTTCTAGGGTCCCACTACTCACTAGTATCTTTAGGGTATCCCATGTATTGTGCTCTTCCTCTGCTTTCTGCTCACCGTCGGCACACGGTGTGACTTTGGGGTTACCATGAAAAGAGTTTGTGCATGTGTACGTGTGTGTGTACGTTTGTGTGTGTGCGTGCATGTGTGGGTGTGTGTGCATGTGTGTAAGTTAATTTACGTTGTTTTCCTTTTAGAGAACTTTCCCCTTAAAAACCAATTTCATTAAAAGTATTTAAACACTTATTTATATTTATTCTGTTAAATTGAAAATGTTTTTTTCTTTTAATAATTATGTGTGGAACCTTTTCTCAGTGGCATCCTACTGAGCTTTTAGCTCACACCCTACATACACCCTTGGGTGTATGTATATTTTGTTTCTTCTGCATTTCAGGTTGTGACATTGTGCTCAGCGATGGTGGTTCATGTTGCAGTTGGTCTTTTCATGCAGAGTAGTGCTGATGTGGCATCTCTTTTGCTGGGAGGTTTGTGTATGAGTTTTAGTTTCCGCTGACGTCTTTTCTTTTTAGTTCTTGGTTCGAGTTGTAGACATAAAAAATGTTCATAATTTAAAGATGTGTTTGGTGGTCTTTTTCCAGTTTCAATTTATTTACCTGGCTAGTTATTTTTCCGTCTTTTATATTGGGTAAAAATTGTTCCCACTTGTTACTTACAATACCCAGGCACTTGTGCCAGCCCGTGGGGATCGGGAACGCCCTTCGGGCCATGTCGCGGACCGGGTCGGGCGCCGGGTCGGATGGCGACCCGTCCTGGATCGTGATAAGTAATATGTATATAAATATTGAAAATAACATGCTAATGTCTCTGTCAAATTAATATACCATCAAATTCCACACTTTTATGGAAATTATATAGTTACACATGCGTATGTATGGATTACCGTTTCTATGATGCGAAGAGATTCATTTCCATGTTCACCATTCATTAACGATTATAAAAATATATATTACTAATAATTATGTAATATATGAAATAATATTGCTAATGGAGATATATATATATATGTGTATTTATGTACATACATATATCTTATCCACCTACTTCCGTTCAATATGATATGAAAACAGAAAAAACCTTTATGCGTACATACGGCCTACTGTCTCCATAAACGGTGCTTTCCATTTCATATATCTATCTATTATAAATATTGATATTATAAATAAATATGATATATGAATCATGTTTTGAATTTTGGAAGTATTTAAATCATGATCTAAATGATACGGTCAAGAATAACAAGTTAAAATACGTACGATAAAGAAAGCGATTATTACCCGAAAGGTTAATTTAACATGAAAATTATTATTAAATGGGAAAAATAAAGTCATAACTGAAACATGTATGATATAATAAATATGAATACGGTTCTTTTATAATAAAATAACATACAATGGTCATTATACCGGAGGTTAAACGTTCCCTCGAACAAAGGAATGTGCAAGGTAATGGTTAATTCACAATCTCTTTATTATCGGATGTTGTTTTTACGTAAGTATCTATTGGGACATATTTATTATCCATGTCCAAGTTTCATGAATGAGTTTTCAAATGGATTATTTTAAGATAATTTTTACTAAAACATCATTTTAAATGTTTTAAATATTTTTTCTTCCAAATCATTCTCATTAATGTCCATGTTTTCAAAATGGTTTTAAGGATTTATCAATATGGACATGAATGTTCTGAAAATGATAATTCTTTCCAAAAGATTCAAAGTGTTATGAGAGAATTTGATTCAAAAATTTCTTTAAATTTATTCCTTTCTTGCATTTTGTGACTTTTAAATGCATTCATGAAAAAGGGATATTTCTCTCAAAGAGTTTTACAAATAATTTTTATCCATGTCAACATCTTTTGATGGATTTAAAACATGTTTGTAGTTAATTTATTATGATACAAAAAGTCCATATTTTATTGAAAGTGTTTTGATATTTTTGACTGTAGATGTGTTATTTTTAAACCATTCATGGTTTATGGATAAATTATTGACATTTTTTATTCTAGTTTTAATACGAATGTTTATTTTATGTTTAAACTCTGTCATATGAGGAATGTATTGGACATAGTAAGTGATAGGTGGAGCCTGCTATAGCTTTCCGATGCATCGGTAGGTCTCATGAGACAAACTAGTATCTTGGAACAATGCCTTGAAAAAATATTAATAGTAGTATTATAACAAGGCCCTGATTACGTGGTTATGAAACTATGGCATTATTCATTCCATCATTATGAAAGTGGCTATTGGTATTTCATGTGATTATTTTACTAGTGGAATATCCATGTGAGTAAGTAAATGGCATAATTTTGATTTATATCTTCCATATTATGATGAAGTTTATGTTGAGAAGGATTTTGTTTTAGTTTTATACATTGCAAAAAAAATTTATGCTTATATATTAATGTTTCTGCTATATTGTTATCCTTACTGAGCAACTCATCTCACCCCTTTCTATGTTTTATTTTTCCTAAGATTCGATGAAGTGTATAATGATTGATATGAAGGGTTAAGCTAAAAGAATAATAGCACTATCAAAGGATCATTTATGTTCTGTTTTATTTTCTAACATGTAATGTAACATTCATGTATGTCATCTATTTTCCAAGACTTCTAAACTGATCGGTCCTTCGGTACTTGATTCCTTATAATCATGCACATGTTACGTAATAATGCAACGACTCTGGGAAACTGGGGTCGGGGCGATACTAAATTCATCACATTGGTACTAAAAATATAAGATACTTGTGCCTCATTATATCTTTAGTTTCCTACATAACCTCCTTAAGATGGTGGTTTCACCACAAAATTTGACCATATGAGAGTTCGCAGTTTGGAAAAAAATTTCTATTTGATCTAGAATCTCTACCAGTCATTCCTCATAAGAAATATCATGCTATAGCTATATGAACTCTAAGTTCATTACATATGAAGGACCAGTTATGTACATAATTGGGATTTATATATGGAATACATCATAAAAGTAAGAGTTATTTGGTTAAACCACCAATCAATATGATACTGCCCTAATAGAATAAAAAAATATAAAGGGGTTATATACTAAGGGATGATATTTTATTTCTATTATATGAAAAATTTAATTCCGTTGTTAATCTTCATTAAATTTAGACATCATATCTTACTCAAAAAATGGAAATTAATTTTTTATAAACAAAGAAATAATGTATAAAAATATCTAATATATAATGAAAAGTCATTTATTTAATATCTAAGAAAATTGATACAACTAGTTATCCAATGTGAATAAATAATACCATTGTGAAGTAATAAGTTAATCTCAAAAAAATCATAAAATCTTAAACATAAACCAATCCATAAATGGTTAAAATTATAACCCTACTAAAATTCAATAATTATAAATAAGTTCACTAAATTCCTAAAAAACAACTTAATATTAAATCTCCAAATATCATTAATCATATCGTAATGGTCACAAGAAAAATATGTGAATACCTTTCTCATATATTCCCAGGAAGCATCGTAATAACTATAATTTCCATAAAACAACAATAAAAAATGCATTATACCTCATTAAATGAATAAAACCATATATTATTTAACATATTCGTTAAAATTAGTAATGTTTTAGTCTATATACAAGAAAATATAAATAAATTGTTCAAAAAATCCTCTATTAGTTCTAATGTCATCAATACTATCCAATTTACATTATCCATATGAATAATCTCTTTATCCAAATAATAACCATTTTATCATCCCTAGAAACATATTAAGGGTTATCTTCCCTTAATAAATATATAACCTTTCCATTAAATCACTCTCTTAGTCCATTTTACCATTGAAAATATTTTCCAAAATGGTTATCAAAAAACATATACCGAAAAATTCTTATATATTTCCAAATTCACATAATATAATCCTTTAATTCCAAAAAATAAATACATCAATCATTACCCTTCCATCTCAAAAAATTTACAAGGCTTCATTATCACATTATTAATAATTTATTTCCATTCATATATCCTTTTTATTCTCATCATTATCAACAATATTATTATTTCTCATACCACCATATTGATCATCTTTATGAGATTTCCCCTAAGGGCATCAATTTTCATAATTCCCATATATTCCACATTTAAATAATTCATATATTGAAAATACCTTAGGGGTACCAATATTCCCATCCATTTCCTTAACAAAACTATTCATTTTTTTACTGTTACTTTCTTTGTGTACTTTATTTCCATACCCAAAACATCTTCTAATCCCTATGAGATATTCCATTGAGTGATTATTTCCACATTCTCGACATATATGGAAGTAAATATTATTTCCTCCACTATATCCAAGACCCAACCTCCGAGTAAACTATATCCTTCTCTTATTCTGGGTGTCTGATAGTTGTTTGAGGAGAACATTGTTAATCATGTTCCATGACAATTGATTACACATAATCATGTTATCCTCTAATCAAGTAAATATTCCATATTTATTATCATCTATAAATTTTCCTTCAGGTTTTGTGTAAGACCAGTTCCTTGTGGTTACCAAATTTTAAAAAAAATTATACTTTAAGGAAAATTAATTATAATAGGAAACCAAATATTCATGAAAATCAATTATAGGAGGTAAAAATCATGATGCATTCTTCATAATCAATTATATATTATTTTTATCCATGTTCATTAATATTCATCATCTATTTAAATCCATCACTAAGGTTTATAATTAGTTCTTTAATTTTCAAATCATTTCTCTTGGGATTGTTATTCTAGTTGTGAAAAAAGTGTGGTGATTATGCACTAGGTCATGATTTAGTGTAGCTCATCTCATCTTTTTTATATTTATAACCCCAATGTAACTATATAATATAGGAAAATCTAATTTTCTATATAGGCAAGAATGTAATTTCATGGACCCCTCTTGCAATATCATTTACCAAAATTATAGGACATTTTCCTAAACACTGACTCAACCTTACACTTACCTTTAGATACATCCCTATACATATCCTTAGAAATATCCCTAGGATATCCCTAACGAATTCACAAAATTTTCTTCCAATGGATAACTAAACCTTTTCGAGGATTCCAACTATTGAGACCCAATATTTTTAAAAATTGATATTACATTTTTCAGATGTGTATTCATTAAAAGACAAAAAAACATGGCCATGTAAAATAATATTTTATAGCATTTGGAAAATTAGAACACAATACTATTAATTTGGGGAAAATATTAAATTTCTCCCATAAAAATACTCCCCTTAGTAATATACCCTAATTAAACCAATATTTATAACATTGGGGAAGGAAACATGAATATTGGTGTGCTCAAATGCCTAGTGAGTATTAAAAAGTCATATTTAATCATAAAAAAGAAAAATGTGTTTCAGAACATGATAATAAGATTATAAAAAATGTCATGATAATCCAAGATCAAAATATTAAATCTTGGAATAAATATTACGAGTTCATAAGACATAAGTCATAATATAATCAACGAACGTGATCCCTTAGAGTATTTAATTTTCATAATAAATATATTTGTGGTATACACATCATCTTATAACATTGTGAACATGTGTAAATTGAAATAGATTCACTCATTAACTTATGTAAAACAAATCTAGACCTCACAAAAAATTATGGATGTGAAACCTGATCCATGCATAATATTATGGATATGAAAAACATTTCTACACAAAACATTATGGAAATGAAAGTTATTTCCACACATAATAGTATATACATGATAGGAATGTCCTCACATAACATTGTGAACATGTAACCAGGATCACACAATTCATTGTGAACATGTAATTAGGTTCTTTAATAACATTGGGATCATGTAATTTGTTTCATGAATAACATTTTGAACATGTAAGAAGGTCATAACATATCATATTTACTAGTGAGTTATCCATCATTACCCAAATAATTGGAGGGAGATATAGGTGCCAACCATATTTAATTATAACATAACCACCATAACATAATTTAAATCAGATATATGTGTCACAGAAGACCATACAACATTCATCAAATCATAAAACATGAAAGGAAATGGGTTTCAAAAAAAATTCCTAATACAAAAACATATGGAAAAGAAATAGGTTTCATAATCCCTTCCTCAATTCATTATAGAATAACTCGTCAAAAAAGAATAGGATTTCATAATAAATTTCTCCTGATGTAACCCATCAAGGATAAAAGGGTTTCATAAACATCATTTTCTGATAAAATTTTTTGAAAAAGAATAATATTGGTATCACTGGTTAATAACCATAGAAAACAATAATTCACATCTATGGAATCATCTTAGATGGAATTTTTTTTGGAAGATAACATGGAACATTTATTAAGGAATACAATCTTTTATGGTAAATGAAATTTTAAAAAATGAAACATTTTAAAAACTCTTTTCTTCGAAATAACATTGAAAAATTATAAAGGATTGTTTAAAAATAATTTGAGACATTTCTTGAGAAAAATATCATTTCCCCTTTGAAAAACACTTTTGTAATAAAATGTTTTCTCTAAAAATATATTTGATACCATCTAATGTATTCTCTGATGAAATGATTTATAGCATCCCGTTTTTTTATAACATAACTTTTATTCCATTACACGAAACTGAGGATCTTTAAGGTTTAGTGTCTTGGAAACAAGGAACATAAAACATGAAACAAAAAAAAAATTCTTCTTAAACACTTGAAAGGCTTCTCCTCATGTTCACCCAAGGATCATTACTGCATCTCATAACCTGGGAACATACATCAAATGGAAGGGTGAGCAGAAGGCCCAGCAAGGGAAACAAGTGAAACATTTTACATATGAACTTGAGATACATCAATAAAGTCATGAAAAGAACGTTAAGGCATGAAAATGAAATCATGAGGCATATCATAATAAAAATAAAACTTTTTCATAACATGAAGATGTGGCTACATCATTTAATATAGAAAATCATGAACATATCACCAAGGTCCATCCCCAAGGTGTCATTTTAAAATTACCATGGTTATTCACCAAGGTATCGTGAAAATTGTAATCTCTAGTGGTTACATCATTACCCAATGCATTGGAGCGCTATCAGGTCGCAACCTTAAATTTGCCTTTATTATCATGTGAGCCACATATATCATCATCAAACATTTCATAAATAACCCATATAGAATAAAGTAAATGGGTTTCATTTCATAATCATAACTTTTTAAAAACTGCTTTAAAGACATGATCTTTATATCACTTTAAAACCCACAAAAAAAGAAGGTGGGTCTCATGTATGTAAATCCCAGAATTTAAAATAGAACATTTTGGTATATATGTGAATACCCTTTTAGAATAAAGAGCTTTGAGTATTCACTTAATAAAATAAAAGAACTTTAGAAAAAGAGATAGACATTTTGAGATAGAAATTCTGCAGCATAACGGCAATGTTCCGAGGTCTTAGAAGACATTAAAAGAGAGGTAAAATGGGTCAAACATTCATAAATGACCCATAAAATAGTACATGGACAGAATAAGAAGGATAAATGATCATGGTAATAAAATTTCAAGACATACCATTTGAAATGAAAAACATGGAAGGAAGAAAAAAATTAGATTTCTCTTATGAATGTTCGGCAGCCTAACGACGTTACTTAAACATCAACAAAAATGATTTGAAATGATCAAATAGGGTCTCTCATCATGTGAACATAAGAGTTCAGTATGATAGATATAGAGATAATTCCCCAACATAACAAAAAGTAACTTGAAAGAATTGACATGAAAGTAGAACTTCAAAACGAGAAGCGTGAAGAACCACTTAAAAATTCGGCAGCCTAACGGCGCCACTTAAAACATCAAAATACTGAATTGAAGAGATCAAATGGGGTCTCTCATCATATGAACATAAGAATCCAGTATGATATATATAGAGATCATACCCCAATATAAAAAAAAGGAACTTGAAATAATTGACATGAAAGTAGAACTTCAAAACGAGAAGGGTGAAGAACCACTTAAAAATTCGGCAGCCTAACGGCGCCACTTAAAACTTCAAAATACTGAATTGAAGCGATCAAATGGGGTATCTCATCATATGATCATAAAAGATCAGTATGATAATTTATAGATCATACCCTAACATAATAAAAAGGAACATGAAAGACTTGAATGAAAATAGAACTTGAAAACGAGGAAGGTGAAAGAATCCCTTAAAAATTCGGCAGCCTAACGGCGCCACTTAAACATTCTTAAAACGAATTGATGAGAGAAAGGGGGGTATATCATCATATGAACATGAAATAGGCAGTAGGTTGAATATAAACGAACATCCTCCAACATAAGAACAAGGAGTATAAAAGAAATGACATAAAAGAGATTACTTGAAAAGAAAGAGAGAGGTCGGATCCCTTACCTTAAAATGTAACTCTTAAACCTCAAAGGTTGGGACCTTGAGGGATTGTGGGCACCTTGGGAGGACACCTTGGGAGGTAATGAGACCATAAATTCGTTGGGAATGAGTGGGGAGTCGAATGGATGAGAGGAGGGATTGGTATTTATAGGGAAAGTGAGGGGACAAGGCATTAATGGCCAAGGGACACCTCACATGTGCTTTTCTCAAACCCATGTGCTCTCCCTTGGAATTTATCATGGAGTTAGGCCACATGGGGCCCCCAAAACAATAATTCATCACCCTTGGCCGGCCAACCCTTAAAAGATCTCATGACATCATCATGACACAATTATGATGTCATTAAACATACTGAAACCCTAAAACTGCATTTTTACTATTCACTGAAAAATTCACCTTTCTCAGAAAAATCCCAAACTTTCACCTTAACTAAATATCAACGCTCTGATTTCAAAAATGAACTCCATTTTATAAAAATAATTTTCTAAATATTTTTAATTTTATTTTTAAATAAATACACTATTCACCGAAAATTCTTTTTTTTCAGAAAAATCCCCAAAAATTACCATAACATAATATCGATGCTCTGAGTTCAAAAATAGTCATTTTTATAAAAATAGTTTTCTAATTATTTTTAATTAAATTTTTAATTAAAAACACTATTCATCCAAAAAAACTAATCTTTGAATAATAATTTATGAAACCGTTATTTAACCATTTTATTGAATCACATTACTTAATCAAAGTGCCTAGCTTATTTTAATACTTTCTTTAAGTGAGATTACTAATCCATTTAGACACATTATTAATCCTAATCATAAAATCACTATTCATAATTTACTATTCATCAAAAATCAAGTTGATCTTATTAGACTCTAAATTTAGTACTGAACATAATTGCAGAAGACCATTTTTTGAAAATCATTACACATTTTTAATTATTTAGGGTTTACATAAACATATTTAAAATATTCTTTTTCTAAAATTCATCAAAATTTGCATACTATATTTATCCGGTCATTTGAAAATTCATAAAAGAAATCGAAATTTTATTTAAAACAAAGGATTACACAAGACAATTACGGTCTCCTTACATAGCCCCTTATCACACCAGCATAGGACCTAAGTGTAAGGTGTGCTAAGGTGAGAGAATCTGGGGGAGGCTCGGCCAACATCGCACGAGTAGTAATTTCTATCAGTTTGAACTTCTCGCGAAGGCGATCCCGTTCTAGCTTTATACGATGAAGTTCAGCTTGGGTTTGGTCCAGATCAAAGCCCAGTGGTGCTACCTCCTTCCCAAGTTCTGTTAGATGGGCTTCGATCGGTCCAAGACTACTGGGTGAGGCCATCGAATCTTCTTTCTATATTAATTAACCAAGATTGCTTGAATTTAGAGACAATAGTCAAAATGTTTAGTTTCCAGCGGTCATATTGACCAATGGTCAAATAACAGTCAAAACCCAACAGTCTCATTTTAATTATACTCATGTTACCAAATGAAACATTTTTGTTGAGTATAACAATAACACATAAAATTAGGAAACAAAATTTATTCAAAAAATTTCAGGTCGTTACAATCTTCCCCCCTTAAGAAATTGCGTCCTCGCAATTTTAAAATTGGGTTTTGAAATTTCATTGAAAGTCCCACATCGGAAAAGGAGTCAGTAAAACTATTACTTTAAAATAAAGAAAGGGAAGTACAAAGGTAACCCGAGTTAACCCACACTAGGGTTCCATGTAGGAAAACATGGACATGGAGGAGAAAACAAAGAGTCATGTTCTGAGGGAGAGTGATAGAGAACATGATTAGAAGAAAGTTAACCATGAGAAAATCCCAAACTTATGATGTGTGTAAACGGTCTTTGATTACCTAGTAGGAAACGTAAACCAACAACATTTTTGTTTAACGTTTCTTTTCATAATTTTGAGGATTTCATTTACTATATAGAACAAAAACATAAGAAAATATACCTACCTTCAAGTAGATTTTCATCCTATAACAAGTCCCTACCAACACTAATCCTTTCTCCAAATGATGAGAATTCAAAAACACTTGGTCTCATAAAAGCACAAGAATAAACTTCTATAGAATCACATAATCTACAAAAGATTAACTATCTATTTCTTCTATCTTTAAACATTATCCCAAAAATAGAAAGGTTAAGGTAAAACAACTCTTCAAAAAGAGATAATCCCATAGGAATGGAAACTACTTTTAAATCATCAAAGTTCCATGGTACTAACCAAAGTTCATCAAAGACCATTCCATAAATAACGGTCCTTAAAATTCCTCAAAACAAACCAAACAAAGATTGAAACCCAAATACAAGAAGGATTTGATAACGTAGTCTTCCAAAACAACTTCATTGTTCATCTCCAGACAACATCAACCACTCCTAACATCTTATAAAAAAGTAGCTAACCTAAACATATTTTACCCAAGATAGGTTAGTCATTCCCAAAAGTAACCTAAATTACTATAAGTTCACCTTAAATTCATCTATTCTTCAAAATATAAGTCAACCTTACTCCTCAATGAAAATACCATAGTAATCTATTTACCTCGATCAAATATGGTTCCCAAAATAATGAACGTCTTCCAAAATAATAATCATATTTTAATCCCCTAATCATCCCTGTCATATTAATACGAAAATCATCGCATTTCCTATCACATTGGTTGTCAGAACATGTTCTTCCATTTCCCACCATTAACTAAGAAGAGAAAGCATAATTAGGGGCTTAAGTACTTAGCTAATAATCATGAAAAGGAACTGAAAGCATATAAGGATAACTTGTATATGAAAGGTATACCCTAACTTGTGATCTCCTAGGTCCAATTCTAGGTTATGAATGATCATATATTCTTATGTGAAACTTTATTTTATTTTATCTTTGTTCCTTTAACAATGGTTCATACCAAGCTTATGAATTTACCAAAGAATATCCCCCGGGAGTGTCGTAACCAAGAGTGCAGCAAGGCCCGTTGTCCTGTACCAGTTTCCGTTCGAGTCTAGCTCAAAGCGGTGTTTTCGGGTTTTACCCCTATGTACATCTGTGCCAGAGCCACCTCTACCTGCTCGTATCCAGACAGGGATGTATTTGCTTGGCAACCCCTTACTCAATACTCACCAAAATACCAGGAAGATTTCCTATATTAAACTTTTCTATAGGGTTCTTCTTAGAGTGTTCATATCCTAATTTCCAAAAATAACTAAACAATCCTTTGATACCAACGATAGCATCCCGTTTTTTTATAACATAACTTTCATTCCATTACACAGAACTGAGGATCTTTACGGTTTAGTGTCTTGGAAACAAGGAACATAAAACATGAAACAAAAAAAAAACATTCTTCTTAAACACTTGAAAGGATTCTACTCATGTTCACCCTAGGATCATTACTTCATCTCATAACCTGGGTACATACATCAAAATGAAGGGTGAGCAGAAGGCCCAGCAAGGGAAACAAGTGAAACATTTTACATATGAACTTGAGATACATCAATAAAGTCATGAAAAGAACTTTAAGGAATGAAAATGAAATCATGAGGCATATCATAATAAAAATAAAACTTTTTCATAACTTGAAGATGTGGCTACATCATTTAACATAGATAATCATGAACATATCACCAAGGTCCATCCCCAAGGTGTCATTTTAAAATTACCAAGGTTATTCACCAAGGTATCGTGAAAATTGTAACCCAGTGCATTGGAGAGCTATCAGGGAGCACCCTTAAATTTGACTTTATTATCATGTGAGCCACATATATCATCATCAAACATTTCATAAATAACCCATATAGCATAAAGGAAATGGGTTTCATTTCATAATCATAACTTTTTAAAAACTGCTTTAAAGACATGATCTTTATATCACTTTAAAACCCACAGAAAAGGAAGGTGGGTCTCATGTATGTAAATCCCAGAATTTAAAATAGTACATTTTGGTATATATGTGAATACCCCTTTAGAATAAAGAGCTTTGAGTATTCACTTAATAATATAAAAGAACTTTAGAAAAAGAGATAGACATTTTGAGACAGAAATTCTTCAGCATAACGGCAATGTTCCGAGGCCTTAGAAGACATTAAAAGAGAGGTAAAATGGGTTAAACATTCATAAATGACCCATAAAATAGTACATGGACAGAATAATAAGGATACATGATCATGGTAATAATATTTCAAGGACATACCATTTGAAATGAAAAACATGGAAGGAAGAAAAAAAATAGATTTCTCTTATGAAAGTTCGGCAGCCTAACGACGTTACTTAAACATAAAAAAAAATGATTTGAAAAGATCAAATAGGGTCTCTCATCATGTTAAAATAAGAGTTCAATATGATAGATATAGAGATAATTCCCCAACATAACAAAAAGTAACTTGAAAGAATTGACATGAATGTAGAACTTCAAAACGAGAAGGGTGAAGAACCACTTAAAAATTCGGCAGCCTAACAGCGCCACTTAAAACATCAAAATACTGAATTGAAGAGATCAAATGGGGTCTCTCATCATATGAACATAAGAATCCAGTATGATATATATAGAGATCATACCCCAATATAACAAAAAGGAACTTGAAATAATTGACATGAAAGTAGAACTTCAAAACGAGAAGGGTGAAGAACCACTTAAAAATTCGGCAGCCTAACGGCGCCACTTAAAACTTCAAAATACTGAATTGAAGCGATCAAATGGGGTATCTCATCATATGATCATAAAATATCAGTATGATAATTTAGAGATCATACCCCAACATAATAAAAAGGAACATGAAATACTTGAATGAAAATAGAACTTGAAAACGAGGAAGGTGAAAGAATCCCTTAAAAATTCGGCAGCCTAACGGCGCCACTTAAACATTCTTAAAACGAATTGATGAGAGCAAGGGGGGTCTCTCATCATATGAACATGAAATAGGCATTAGGATGAATATAAAAGAACATCCTCCAACATAAGAACAAGGATTATAAAAGAAATGACATAAAAGAGATTACTTGAAAAGAAAGAGAGAGGTCGGATCCCTTACCTTAAAATGTAACTCTTAAACCTCAAAGGTTGGGACCTTGAGGGCTTGGGGGCACCTTGGGAGGACTCTTTGGGAGGTAATGAGACCAGAAATTCGTTGGGAATGAGTGGGGAGTCGAATGGATGAGAGGATGGCTTGGTATTTATAAGGAAAGTGAGGGGACAAGGCATTAATGGCCAAGGGACACCTCACATGTGCTTTTCTCAAACCCATGTGCTCTCCCTTGGAATTTATCATGGAGTTAGGCCACATGGGGCCCCCAAAACAATAATTCATCACCCTTGGCCGGCCAACCCTTAAAAGCTCTCATGACATCATCATGACACAATTATGATGTCATTAAACATACCGAAACCCTAAAACTGCATTTTTACTATTCACTGAAAAATTCATCTTTCTCAGAAAAATCCCAAACATTCACCTTTACTAAATATCAATGCTCCGATTTCAAAAATGAACTCCATTTTATAAAAATAATTTTCCAAATTTTTTTAATTTTATTTTTAAATAAATACACTATTCACCGAAAATTCTTTTTTTTTTCAGAAAAATCCCCAAAAATTACCATAACATAATATCGATGCTCTGAGTTGAAAAATAAAGTCATTTTTATAAAAATAATTTTCTAATTATTTTTAATTAAATTTTTAATTAAAAACACTATTCATCCGAAAAAACTAATACTTGAATAATAATTTATGAAACCGTTATTTAACCATTTTATTGAATCACATTACTTAATCAAAGTGCCTAGCTTATTTTAATACTTTATTTAATTGAGATTACTAATCCATTTGGACACATTATTAATCCTAATCATAAAATCACTATTCATAATTTACTATTCATCAAAAATCAAGTTGATCTTATTAGACTCTAAATTTAGTACTGAACATAATTGCAGAAGACTATTTTTTGAAAATCATTACACATTTTTAATTATTTAGGGTTTACATAAACATATTTAAAATATCCTTTTTCTAAAATTCATCAAAATTTGCATACTATATTTATCCGGTCATTTGAAAATTCATAAAAGAAATAGAAATTTTATTTAAAACAAAGGATTACACAAGACAGTTACGGTCTCCTTACATAGCCTCTTATCACACCAGCATAGGACCTAAGTGTAAGGTGTGCTAAGGTGAGAGAATCCGGGGGAGGCTCGGCCAACATCGCACGAGTAGAAATTTCTATCAGTTTGAACTTCTCGCGAAGGCGATCCCGTTCTAGCTTTATAAGATGAAGTTCAGCTTGGGTTTGGTCCAGAGCAAAGCCCAGTGGTGCTACCTCCTTCCCATGTTCTGTTAGATGGGCTTCGATCGGTCCAAGACTACTGGGTGAGGCCATCGAGTCTTCTTTCTATATTAATTAACCAAGATTGCTTGTATTTAGAGACAATAGTCAAAATGTTTAGTTTCCAGCGGTCATATTGACCAATGGTCAAATAACAGTCAAAACCCAACAGTCTCATTTTATTTATACTCATGTTACCAAATGAAACATTTTTGTTGAGTATAACAATAACACATAAAATTAGGAAACAAAATTTATTTAAAAAATTTCGGGTCGTTACATGATTGGTCATGATGATAGGAAGTTTCATTGATGTTTTACATGTTAAAATAGATATATCTTTTACAATTTCAAAAAAAAGGAAAATATGGTTTTTAAGATACATGAATATTCCATTATTTGTTTTTAAAAAAGTAAAATTTTCTTAAAAAATAATAAAATAAATAATTTAATTAATTTTAAAAACAATTTTAGAAAACATCATTTTAGAATAAATATAGATTTTGACTGAAATGAAATTATTTCATAAAAAATTTCAATTTGAACTCTTTAGTACATAATGATAAGAAAATTGAGGGAATGTATTTTATATAATTACATAACAATATCAGAAAAAAATTCAAGAGATTCATGACATATGGATCATTGGAAAATAATCCTAAACAATCTTGATAAATTATGATACTATAACATAAAATCTTTACCACCATAGTAAATAAAAAACACAATCCCCATGAAAGAATAAAATTAAATGAAACCTATAATATCATGAAATTAAATAAATTCATGAAATTAAATTATTTATCGGATTTATGTACACCTCATAATTATGACAGGTGTACATCATAATTGATTTCTCAATGAATGAAATTTACGACAAAAAATTGTTACCACTTTGGTAATAATTGGAATCATAATAACCAATACATAGTTTCATATAATTTAAATTTATTATCATTAAAATAAGTATACCAATGTTATATAATGTCAACGGGGTATTATATACATCAAATAAAAGGATGTAGTGGTAAATTTTCACATATCTTCCAAAAATAAAAGGGAGACTAATAATCCCTTACCTTAAGTGTCGAATTCCATTGTACAAGTTCGAAACTCTTATATAATAAATATAAGATTATTGTAAATAATATATATAACCATATATATACATATATATACATATATACATATATATATATATCACTGCATTTATGATTTACTTATGGAAATTTCTTACCCGTTCCTTAACAATTTGTTTTTCAAATCACATTTCGGCTAATTACCACTATTTCTCTTATATGTTTTGATTTTTTATTTGTTGTACTCTTATATTGATAATTGTTACATAATATCCATAATAATAATAATAAAATAATTATCATATTTATATTTCAATTATATGTTTAATACCAATCATGAATACTTTTTTTGATAAATGAAGTATGTTAAGATCAAGGAGACAGTTGGACGTACGTAGGCATGAATAATGGTTCCATTTTTAAATTATCATTATGTAAAGGACTCAAGTAATATAATATATTAAAATAAATATAATAATATAATAAATACCATATTACTTCATTAAATATAATTATACATATCCTCAATGTGGTGTGATGATGAAATAAGGGAGTCAGATCCCCTCATGAAGGCAATAGTCCGCACATACATATAAGATGTTATCATCATTCATTGACAGAAAAGGTATTAAATAAAATTTTATGTTATAATTTAATAATTATAAATATTTCATTTATTTCATTAATATTTCATATATACCACATATATTTATCCCTATTTTATTCAATGTAATGCCTTAGTGAAAAACTAGTTAAATCGTGTCTCGAGGAAGTTGCCCGTCGTACAAAAAAGCGATATTATTGTATCCCATATGGAATGGAAGGAAAAAAATAATAAATTATATAATGAATCATAATGTATAAATATATTATAAATATAATTTGAATAATTTATATTCATAATAATAACTGATTGTGGGTGGTTATAATGGAAAAATGAATGACATTTGGTTGCAAGGTAGTACTTCACCGTACACATGAATGGTGATTTCATTACCCATTTAATGGATGTGGTGATTTTTATAGTTCATGACCTTAACATAAAAACAAATAATTATATTCTAGATAACATTTTTATTATATCATCATGGTACAACCAGATCTTAAGGAGGTGGAGGAAGAAACAATAAAAAGAATTAGTTGAAGATATTTACCTCTTTTTTTGGTGTCCTCTATAATATTACACTAAAACACTTACTTGGATGAATTTATATTCAATATAATTAATCTAGGATTGGATTATTGGATTTGTTTAGTGATTTTGGTAGTTCATGGCTGATCCATAATGGATTTATTTTTGAATAGAAGAGGATAACAAATGTCCTTTTATAAGTGAGGTGAGTGATACACTTGTAATAGTTAGATGTAATAATTCCATCCTCATGTTTTAATAAAACATGGATATATAAACATATATTTAATTATAATGCAGGGGATCTTTTTAAAAATTTTCCAACCAATTGGTAATGTAAATGTTTTGGATTATTTTTAACCCTGATCTTTTTAGTTTAACCCCCCCCCCCAACAAAACATTTTTACCTTAACCGCGAGAATTATACTTTACTTTCTTCACTATTAATTTCGGTTATTAATTGTAAATTATTAGATATATATATATATATAATTATGATTAATAATATATAATCCTTATTTCCATAATCAATTCACATAAGTGGAAAATTTTAATTTAAAATTAACCCTGCAACCATGATTAGAAAAGTAGGTTTGTAAAGAGAAAATGGTCAAAAGTTTACAAAGTTTTTATATAAAAATTTAATACATAAATTATAAAAATGACCTAAATTATATTATTTTATTTACAATTTAACAAATTTTACATTAAAATTGATTTAATATATAGTTTATCTTTATCTATAAATTAATTAAAAATGTAGTTTTCAATTAATATTAAGTATTTTTCACTATACAAAAATAATTAAAATTTTAGAAGAAAAAATCTAAAAATATAGAATAACCTAATTTTGAAATTTTATATTAAAAGTGATGTTTATTTTTTCAAATAAATTTTAAAAAATTGTCATAATGTAATTTTAAAATATGTATCCCAAAGGAAAAAATTTATATTTTTTAAAAAATAGCGTTTAAGTGTGAATTTGGGTATATTACTATATATTATATAGAAAACCCAAAAAATAATGTTAAATTTTTTATTGAATAAATAATATACACATTTCATTAAAATATTTCACTAAAACTGATTCTCTTGATTTATTGAGGTAACACTTGTTTGTGTGATTATAAAATGTTTTTCTGAAAACAGTTTCCTTTATTTACAAAAGGTTATTATATTCATTTATAATCAATTGTTTGGAAAATATATAATTATATATTGATTTGTAAACGCTATATTTTTTTAATCATGCTAATCCTATTCATAACCACCATTCCAATTTTTAGTTTATAACTATCAAATTAGAAAATAATATTTTAACAGGATGTTATTTTTTGTTTATACACAGTGTTTCATGTAACACAAGATAAATTATATATTTTTTGTTACACAAGACAAACATAGTGTCACATGTAACAGAAGATAAAATTGGTGTTTTATGTAAAAAATATAACTGATTAAATTTATTTTACAAATATAATTTCAAAAAATAAGGGGTGTTACAATAAAAATCACCCCTATAGGCCACATGGGAGGGTCACATGACCAGTAAAAAATTATAAGGTAAAACTCTAAGTAAATCAGAATTAGTTTTATAAAAAATTCCATTGAGTGTTTCCTAGGAAATCCCAAAAACATGAAAGTACTATGATAAATAACTGTATCCTAGGAGTGTGTCTTATATATCCCATGTATCTCAGTACGTGATGAATGTTGTACATCCCAGCCACAATATCTCATAAAACATATCTCGATGGGGAAAACCTACTACCTAAACCCATGAAAAAAACATATGTTAATCCACACATGTTCATGGAATTTCCATATTATAATATCCATAAAAGTCTCAAATAACTTTTTTAGGGTCTAAGGTGACCCTCATAATCATCACTGCACATATCCTGCGTGCATCATCGCTAGGGTATATATTAATGGGGAACCCTCCCAAGTCCTTTGAATTTCATTATAACCAAAAACACCATTCATAGATCCTTTTATCTCAGCCAAATATCTCAATTCTAGAACCACAACTCAGAGTGAAGGATTTCCCTCAACAATTATATGTTGTATCAATGCCTCACTAACCCCATAAAAATGTTCCACAAGAGAAATGGCATCAACCCCATTCCAATTCCTGTTAATCACTAGGTTGATCCATGGAACCAACAGATCTAGTTATCTCCATATGTTTGAACCCCCTAGGTAGTCATGTATCAATGGTGGAGAATATCTCACCACACAATTATACCACAAGTGCAAAGGCTCTATGACATCTTAAGGGCCCACATGGATACCTCCTTGGCTATCCCTCTCAATTCCTCACATGCCTCAACCTTGTGGTCACTAAGGGAACCTATTAGCATGGTTAGTACAATCACTAAATTAATTCTCACACACCCATACGGTTTAAAATTTCATAGGAAAATAATTTATAAATAATTCCTCAACCACTAGTAGTTGAAGAAATACAACTATTGTAACATGGTTTAACATATCCTTTATCAATTTATTCAATCCAAGAACAAAATTAAATTTTAATTTAATGATGTTATCTAATATACAATTCAATAACTCCTGGTGGAGATACTATATACATCACATGAATATAAATGATATTCATAACAAGAATGGATATTTATGAGGACAAGACACCACAATACAAAGCCAATTCCATATTTAGAACGATGGATGGAAGCTCCTGCCTATGCTTGTCCATCCTTAAATGGTCACGATCAATTCATATATGGCCCAAACATATGAAAACTTATCTAATTTAATTATTTATAAAACAATTATATATAATTAAGAAATATTGATTAATTTTATAATATAAATGATATGTCCTAAACACGGAATATCTCACTAGTCAACCTCATCAAACTAAAACAAGACCATAAGCATGAAGATGGTATGCATATCTATACCAAAACAATCAAGTGAAATATTCCTAACAATAAAAAATTATAAAATCACAATTTGATATGAATTTAATAAAAATCATGAAATTAATTCGTATGATAACATACCTTAATAGTAATTGTGTCCAATAGCACGAGGTAATTGATACATGATATCATCTATCCCTCACAAGAGTATTCCCATCATATCAGGGTGATTCCATAATTCTCGGGTGGAGTCATTAACAAAATCCTATCCAATATCATTTAAACTTATGGATAATGAATGATTAGGATGAATAAAGCAGAAAATTCAAGAAACTGACCCCTAATTGTTGATGAAATACCTTGAAATCTACCTCACTTAAATGGGGGATGATAGTAGGGAGAGTCCTCAAATGGATCAATAATGCATTATAAAGAAAGAAGAGGTTCCACATACCCTAAAATCATCATTCATAAGATGTGGGATTCCCACAATATTTTCTAAATGTTGAGGGAGAAGTGACTTTGACCTCGCATTATCCACCTTACTAATTGGTGTTTCTTAATGTGACTACTACAATATGAACAACTAGTGAATGAGATCCACAACATAACATATTTTTATTTTCCTATGTTCTAGGATGAAAAAAATATATATGACAATGATGTCATGCATTTTTTGTTTCCATTTTCCATGTACTACTCCCAATGAAATAGACTTTTTACTATCAAAAAATTCTCATAGGTTCTTTCTCGAAGCCCCACACCCTACCCACGGCTACAAGGCCTGAAATTAGGCATTTTGTCTTCCACCATGGGATCCACCATGTAGTGGTCCTCCCCATGGCACTGTGCGGAAAATGAGTTTCACTTCAGGTTCTCGTGACTCCTCCCAATGATCTACTTGAGAACGTAAACTCTTATCCAAGACTCATTTTATATCTAAAAGCATTCCTTAAGATGTAAAAAGACCCAAAAATAAAATACGATCATTGGTTATAAAAATGAACTTATCTCCAATGTAAAAAAACCACGTTCTTGCTAATATTCCAAACCCTCCCGAACAAATGGTATTACAAACTCCCCACCATAAACCTTGTTTCCCATAATATAAATTAATCACCAATCCACCTCTAATACTGACATATAAAAACCATAAATTAAAATCTATCATGGCCTATTCTACTCCATAATTCCAAAACAATTTACACTTTTAAACTCTAAATATGAAGATATCTTCTCATTATAAACCAATCCACCACTCACCCCCATATCCAAATCACTATGACAATGATTAACAAATAATTTCCATCATGAGACTATATAATAGAAATTATTAAACTCATAATATAGATTATGGAATTTCATATAATAATTATCTACTATTAAATGATGTTTCTCAGCCAAAATTATCCTCTACATCAAAATCACCTACAAAAAATTCATCTTTAGTTGTTTAATAATTCACTTGGGGAAGTTTTTATCACAAAACTCCCCATTATACATGAAAACAATGTCAATACTATTATGACCGACCATTCTGCAAAATGATCATCCACATATACAAGCATTATACCCCATCACATGGTATCGATACCTCTACTCCTAATAGAATCTCGAGGCCTTCGAAGCACCCATACTAATTTTTGATCTTTACTTATGATTTAAAATCATTATTGAATCCCTAACCAACAAAACCCTTCATCCTACAGTCACTTAGGTACCAACGTATCACTAATCTGAATCACCCATGGAATACATAAAAATCAACATGATCCTAATTCCAATGGATATTATTCATCCAATACCGCACTCGTTTCATAGATATATTATTCTCTATGAAATGGGATGCAGTTAGATTCTTATACAAACTATAATCTAAATTCTAGAACAAATTTCCACTAATTGTTCTCTCATCATCATGAACCTACCAATACGTGTTCATTCCTCCATGACCCATACTCCATACATTACCACACAAAATGATTGGACATGGTTTTCCTAATCATACATCAACACAAACATAAATCACTAAATACTCTCACTTCATAACACAATAGAAATTTATCGAATAAATACAATTTAATTCACTTATATTGAGGATCACAACCTTAAATGGTCAATGGTGAACTCCCCACCATATTCCTTCCATCCAAACTCTCTTAAAGCATAACCTTAATCGGTTTAAATGTCACACATGTGTCACTATTTCATATTATACACATCTCATCCTAGGAAACACCTATTAAGGATAAATATATGGATTGATCATTCCACCACACCCTGATCAAATTCTGATTCCTTATTTAATACATAAGAGAATTTACCTTTTTATCAATCCCATAGGCCACAGAGCCAATAGAATCTCATATAAACCATTAGTCCTCAATCATAATGTGGTCGCCCATGGATCACTACTTAATGAAACATTTTATACTTAGTTTATGTGTTCTCATATTATTAAAAAATGACAGTTGTACACTCCCGTACCACCAATTTATACAACTAAACTCATGATCCCATGAGTTTCATGTCATACAAACAAGGCTCACATGTCTAATAATTAACCATTCCCTGGGGAATTGTAATCTTATTAAAAAAATCACCAATGTTCTCATTTCAAAGAAACATGACATACATCACATGTTGAGAAAATTCAAACAATCACCCACTAACTCAACATAATTATGAAACCTATAGAATACTTAAACACTCAAGTACTAAACTGCATGTAAATGCATCCAAAATTAGTTGGTCCATGCATCCTACTGATCCATCCCTAAAAAACTAAAATTTGTACCAAAATAACTCATGGTTCTTCCCATTATCAATACACAATGAATATATGTACCCATACCATATAATAATTATCATTTCCATGCACCGATATCATAATATTAAGTATATACTCATACTTCCAAACTCTATAGAGGTCAAAAGCCTTATCTAACAACTCACTTAGGATACCCTTGTATAGAAATACTCATCTCATCCATAAAATGTTTCTTACCTACCCTAATTCATACTTCAATGTTCTATACTCTCCCACCTAACCATTTATCCATATATCACAGGATCATAGCTCAAGGGAAATACCTCTCCTCCCATATCAAATGTAAAACCCCCAACTCTCATGACCATATACCCACATTTGGGTCTTATTTTTATGTATCTATAGAAAGAAAAATAATTTAACTCATCCACCTTATGATTGAATTTTTCTCACATAGAGTCTACATATGGAACAACCCAACGAGAATGTAAAATCTCATAATGATCCTCACTGCTCCCTTACACAAAAGGGAGTCACCCCCGCAAAGACCACATTTTCATCTGGAAATATATAATGTCATCACCCAACATGATTTTTTAATCATCCCATAGTAATATTGTCCATTTATGTATAATTTCATCAAGAATGTATCTGTGAAAACATTATAGAGGTTTTTCCCAACATGTAAAATAACCAAATGTATTTTATCTCAAAACCATTAAAAAAAACCCCCAATGGGTATATTAATTATGAATATAAAGAATGAAACAAACTATCAGAGCCATTACACATCCCTTGCGCTGAGGGAAGGAATAATCATCAACATGAAACATATAATAAAAAATGCACATGAAAATTCACCACAAAAAAATATATTATCGTCCACTTGAGTAGAATGACACCACAAAGTCATATAGGAAATAATAAATATGTTTTTAAAGAAAGATTATACAACTAAAAACTATCTTCATTGGTATTAAAAACACACAATCATGAATATTTAATTTGAATCCTATGTTATAAATATCATTCATTTACATGGGCCCCTTTCCAACTATCCATGATCCAAAACCATAACAAACCATAAATCACAAAATCCAAACCACTTGTGAGCCACACAAGGTTGAAATCATATAACTATGAAACTAAAATATATTAACAATAATCTAATTCCATTGGTAACCTATACTTCATACGATAATAGGGTTTCATGACATGCCACTCTGATATGAATCACTAATCGTACACAACCCTATGTCACATGTCTATCATCTCCCCAAATTTTAAGATAAAATGAAACATTAATAAATTTGATGATATCATTTTCATAAATCATTGATATCACATTGTATTATTCCCACCCTGATCCACTATGAATAGATATTGGATCGGGTCACCACATGACCTCATGCATGTATCCCTGTATGGAAGAGGCTACCAACATGAATCAAGGGTCTAGGTAGATACTATGGAGAGACTATACTCCCATATCATAGTGCACAACAACACACATTGTAAAATAATATTCTTTCAAAGAAACAATTATACATCATATTATATAAGAACAAAAAATTTGAAACCATCAATAACGAATTTGTGTAGACGTACAAACACCCAGGAATACATCAAGACTGATCATCCACTGAGCTGATCAAATATATGTTATAAATAAATTAAAAAGATACAATAGGCTCCACTAAATCCCTTTGAATTTATTAAAAGATAATATCTAATCCAATTTTATCTACATTACTCCGTAAAGTAACTTCTAACCCATTCCAAACGTAAACCTGTTTACATTGAGATCTTCTCAGATTCCCAATTGTGTTGGATTCCCAAGGAGAGTGTCATTAAAACCTAGTAGGGAACCACTAATGTGGTCCCATATATAAATATTTTATGAAATTTATGTGTATATACCATTATTAGATTAATATATAAATTTACATAAAATTATAAATAAATAACCATCATCGATCCTCTTGATCTATGTAACACCAAAGATCGATCCCAAACCTACTCAATCCATTTACATGGTGTCTCTGATCATTTCACATAATCATTCCAAATTATATTTTAACTGTATATGTTTCCATGGTGAAATTATTAAGAAATAAAAACAAAAAGTGAGATAAATCCGAGGAATGTGTCCAAGGCATTTCAACTTAGATATCAAGGAGCTGAATCAGTTTAGTGTGTCCAATGCATTCGAAATTGAAAAATCATGATCTGAATCCAAGGATCATGCCCAATAAATCCCAACTCGAATCATAATTTCCATTATAATGTTCATATAAGAATGAAATTGGAAATCCAAATCATGCCTATAAACTACATAAGAGGGTTGAATATATTATCCCGGACTGTAAGAAGAAACTCCATGGAAATACAAATTATTATCTTAAACAATTCCAATGAGTCAATCTTAGGAAATCAAAACCACATGTCATTATCATTATCAATAGATATATTAGATGATCATTTCATAGTAATCCTATTTACGTTATCAAATATCGATGGTTGTGCATCCAACTTATAGAAACTCATGCAACATATACCAAAAGTGCCAACCTCCATCCTTAACAAATCCCAAAATTGGAGTTTTTCCACTCTTTCTTGGGACCATTCCTCATCAAAATATTCATAAAAGGATAAAATCATATGTTTATGTTTTTTTAATCCCTTATTCATTAATAAACACATCCCATGATACACCTATCTAGGGTCAACATATTACTAGGGAAGCTACTGGGGCCCTTTTTGGTTCTTTATAATCATGAAACCCTTTATAGGTCCCCAAATATCAACCACACTACATAGGATAACACCCATCACTCAGACTGAATAACATACCTCATAAATATTAAATCTCAATAAGATATCACTAGACTCCTAGGAAAGTTTCACAAAATAAATATTATCATACACATTCCATTTACAAGTCATCATTATGTTAGTCCATACACATAACCTATCCATCAATATTTTTTGGGTTTACCCACCTAGGTAGTCACATCTCAATGTGGGAGGATATATCTCTATGTTCATAGAACCAACCAGATGGAGTTATGTAATTTGATGGGTTTACATGCACACTTTCTTAGCCATCCATTTCTATTCATCACTCACCCCAACAAGAGGCCATTAAGAGAACTAATATGTTATGCTTTTATAATCAGTAAAATAATTTTCATGAACCACTTTTCATTCAAGTGGTATAGGGAATTCATTTATAAGTTAGGCCTTGATCATCGACAACTGAGGCAATTGAGATACTGAATAATATTACAATACAACCCTATAATCAAGGTTCATTCCTAGAATGGAATCAAATTTAACCTTCAACAATTCATAAAATTTAATAGTTGATATCCCATGTTGGTGATACCTAACATATCATGGGAATATAAATAAAATTGATAATATAAAGTGGTATATATGGGGATCACCTACATTAATCTAAATCCAATTCCATTTTTGAAATCCTACATGGAAGATACCTTTCAAGCTCATCTAAGTTCATATAGCCAAATTCAATCCAAAATTTTCCCTAACTCAAACCAAAATATCAAATTTAATTAACTATATTGAAATTATAATTAATTAAGTAATTATAATTAATTGATTTGTCCTAAAATTCCAATGACTCACCAATTGAACTTTTAACACTGGAAATACGTGTAAAAGAACACATATGGTTTAAAAAACACTCCCAACACCATCAAAAGAAGAGTAACTAAACATAAAAATAAATAATTTTGAAATTTTAATTAATTTAATAAATAAAACTTAAATAAATTCATAAGGTGATGTACCTTAATCAGAACAAAATGCAAATAAATGGGATATTCTCTAAGCGATGTCCTTAGCCCATGAAACACAAATAACCCATCATATCAGGATAATTCAACAATTATTTTTTGGAATCATAAAAAAAGAAAATTTCTAATGGAAACTGGAGGAATAATATAGAGGAAATTGGTGGAAATTCAAGTCTAATCGATGAAGAATGACCATAAAATATACAAAACATCATAGTGGGTTGAGAGTAAAAGAAGGGAGAGTCCTCCATTGGATCTAGAAAATGTTAGAAGGATGGAAGGGGAAATAATACAAAAAATAATTATAGGAAAAATTGAAAGAATATGTTTTTTTAAAAAAAAATCATATAGTGAAATAACATACAATATGTTGTATCCACTCTATGATAATTGTTACTTATAACATCTCATCCCAGCTAAAATAACTAGTGAATGTGGTCCATGGTGTAACAATTTCTACTTTTACCTAGATTGTAGGTTGATTAAAATTGGAACCAACATGATATAGTTTTACCCATATCCATTTTATATGTATCATTCCAAGAGAAACATGACTTTTTTCATGCTCATTTCTCACATGTGATTCCCCCCAAGAACTACACCGAGTCCAAGTCTCCACGACATGGACCTAAGAATTTAAACCTCTTCTATAAGTTCCATAATATCATGGTCCTCTTTAAAGTGATATACCAATTGAAAATTTCAATTTGGGTTCACCTGAATTCACCTGACCCTCTGTATAAGCACATTAACTCATATCCTGATCTTATTCTATGTCCATCAATATTTACAGAGCAGTCTAGACACCCGAAACTCTAATGCAATCACCTGTAAAATATAATCCAAATTATATTTTAAAAAATTCAAATTCCTCATTAAATTCATAACTCATTCATTCATAGGGTATTAATATATACACCATGTAAAATAAATTAGGTTCCTAATAAAAAAAATATGTTTCAATAGAGTTAAATTTAGATGAAAAACCCTAATATTTGATTCTCTCTTAGTTGAAAAATTATATACTTTTAAATAATAAATTATTTTTGTTAAATAATTTCTTATGATATTTTTTCATCTATAATTATTTTTTTAGGTCCTTTTGTAATAATTTTTGATCCATTAATCAAATTGTTCTTTATTATATTGACCACATAAGGTTCCTCGGTCAATTTCATTAATCTAATTTCAGTATGTTGCCCATGCTCAAAAGTGTTATGGAGTGGATCCATCATATACAGAACATTAATAATGTCAAGAATATAAATTCTCATAATTACATAAATTTTTTTAATAGTCTATGCATGGTGGTAATAGAAAAATGAATCACATCACTCTATGGAGGTGGTTATCCAGACATATGCATGAGCTATGAAATCATTCTCCAACAAATTAAAGGGTAAGAGTATAGAATATATAAATATTTATATATTTATAATTATTTAATAAAAATAATATATATTGATTAATTAATAATTTATTACTATCCACATGAAGCAGTGATGAAAAACTAATTACACAACTACACAGAGATGGAAGTCCATACAAACATATAAGCGATGGTTTAAATTTTTATAGGATGGAAATGATATATGAAATGGATTTAACCTCCACATAAAAAATCTAATTATATTAAATATACTAATATAATTATGTTAATATGTTTATTAAATAATTTCAATAGGTTTAAGAATAATTTAATTTAGAAAATATTAGTAAGAATATATACCTCTCGCTTTGGTAATCTCCTTTTTCTTATACATTTATCATTATTTAAGTGGTATATTTCTAATTCCATGACCTATAGGGTGAGTAAAATAACGTTATAACAGTATTTGGGTAGGTTATGGATGATATATGTTGATCGAGTAGTGTGTATAAGAGAGGAGATAGAGTTCCCTTTTATATGTGAAGTGGGTGGGAAACTTTACAATACATGAAACTATATTATGTAATACATGTATTACTCAATTAATGTGGATCCAAATTATTATAGATTCAATTATGATAGGGATAAGGTATAAATTCTACCAACCAATGAGATCCAAGGATCTAGTTTATGTTATCATGAAGCCTTACCCCTATATATTTTTACCCTTTTAACACATTTTAAACATAAAGGAGTGATTAATATTTATGATGTCTACTATCCATTATGATTTTTTTATAATTCTTACTAAAAAATTGAAATGATAATTAACAATATAGAAAAAATATACATTATTTAATTTATACAAGTAGATCAAATTAATTTTATTATATGTTCACAAAACATAATAGAAACTGTATTAAGAGAAATTATATTTTAAGCATAAAAATGGGTTAATAATAAATTTAGGTATAATTATGATTCAAATTGAATTAAGTGTATCATGTTAAATAAAATGATACTTATTTTAATTTGAAAAAATACATGTAACCTTAGGAATATTTATTAAAATGATGAACAAAAAATAGTTTTTATTTTGTCAAATGGAATAACTTATATTTTTAAAATGGTAAACTTAACTTTCCAAGTTCTGTATTATAGTTTTAAATTAATTAGATAACTAATTATATATATGAGTGTTTTATATTAAATTTTTTTAGTAAATATTAAATTCAATATTGTATCTTAAAAATTTTATTACAGTGACATTATTTTTAAATAAGTATTTTACACTACTCGCCTCAAAAATCAATTATTTCTTATAAATACCAAACCTTCAACCTAAGATAATTTTTTACATGATGAATTTTAAAAAGAAATTAATTTCATGAAATTTAAATTATGATTTTTTAATTTATTTTTTGAGAAAATGATCAAATAAAGCTATGCTTATTTTGTTATAGTTTCTTTAGAAAGGAAATTCTACTTATTATAATTGATGCTTGGGTTCGGCATTCATCCCCACTTAAAAAAAAATTTCATTGAAATTTCCAAAATTTCAAAACATGAATAGATGTGGGTAGTTCTTCATTATAAATTAATCATGTCTCAAATATCCTCATCAATATTATGATTCTCCAAAGTACCTTTACTTTATAATTCATTTGATTCCTCTACACTTATTCCCCTCTGTAAATAATATAAATAATCCGTTCATGATCATATTGATAATGAATAAGTTTTATTACTATAGAGGTGAGTACATGAGTTTATTTCTTTTATAGTTCTCCAATAATGTTCCATGGAACACATTACTTACTATATATAGGTTGTGTGGCCTTTCCAAATGGTAAATCCAAACTCCAATTGATTCCAATATCTTAGAATGAAGGATGTATTGAGGACAATGTTTATGATTCATTCCTAACCATACAAATCCCTTACATGGATATACATTAAATAAAACATTATATAAAGTGACACAATATGAAAAATATTAAGTATTACAAAAATCTTATTTTATGGATAATACATCTCACAAACACTTTCAAGAACCAAGGACTGAAAACTTTAGTGTCTTATTGATTAGATATATAAATAACATATTGAGAAAAAACATACAAAATGTAATCCATAATCATGATCCTCTTGAACCTTTCTAAAATATCACATGATATAATCATCTACATATCTCTGGGTGTCAAAGGAGAAGAAAAGGGCAAGCTTCAAATATCAGTAATGGAAAAAACACGTCATAATGGTTTATCTCATAAACATGAAGTGAAGGATGAGGAATACACAAATAAACTAATAATTGATCAATATACAATATATGATAATTTTAAAATATGATACATTAAATTGATATTATAAAAACCCATTCTAGAATCACAAACATCACGATGTGGCTCAAAATACATTTCAATAATCAAAAAATGTTACTATGATATAAAAGTGAATAATACCTTAAAAATATAGAATAATCATGAAAATATGACATATCATGAAAATGATTAGTATCTTGGAAATATTCCAAAATTTGATAAAAATAATTCAAATTTGGCCCAATCATAATCATATAAAAACTAATGTGTGTAAAACTATTTTGATATATCATATGGTAAAGAAACATATTATATCCATGGTTGAAAATGTGAGAAAACACATTATGCCCATGATAATGTGAAAAAACACAATAATTCTCCTTTTGACTATCTAATGAGATATAAACATAAAAAAATAAATTAGAGGGAAATATAGGACCCAACCCATCATCATCCATACATATATGTTGCACCTAAAATCAACCCTAATCAGGGATTAATGTACCCATGTAAGTGAATGGTTTTTTAAAAAAAAATTTAAATAAAAAATATAAAATCATCAAAATAAAATAAAGGATATCAAAAATAACATCTTCCAAATGATATAAAATCATAAATAAATATAGATGTTAGTTATTAAATAACTTCATGATATATAATCCGTGTAGGGAAAATAGATTTTAAATTACAAAAGTTTTTAGAAAACATTTTTAACATTGTAATAAAATATGAATTGAAAATTAATTTCAGAAATATATTGAAAAGGAAAAGTGAATAATTAAAAAAAAATCATATTAATAGTGAAAAATAAATGATCCATGATAAATCATGATTAAAAATCATATGTGGTAAATAAAAAAATTATTTACTAATTTTCAGGATGTTTTAAAGAAAACCCCTATATTAAAATAATTTTTATTTCTGATAGATTTTTTCATCCTCACAAACTTTTGTTAAGGGGGAACAATAATAAAAAGTCATGTAGTCAGTTGGAATGTATAAACAACTTACTAAAAATTAAATTGGTCTATATAATGGAATGTTAGGCTCATCAAAGACAATTTAGGGGCATTATTTCATATTCCAAGTCTCTCTTATAGGTTTATGATGCATTTGTGAAACCCACCCTATAATGTTAGTAACACAACTGGTTACTCTCTTTAATAATAGTAGTTTAAATATAGAATGAAATTTTGGTATTATGCCTCGTTATTGGGGAACTCTAAATTTTTTTCCATATAGGAAGGTATTTGGCACATAATATTGGGATTAAACCTATTACATAGGTTTCATATATAGACTTGTAAATGGAGTTAGAGTGCCCATTGTTCAGTTTCACTTAACATGACATGATTTACCTTTTAAGGTCATGTGATGAGGTCCAATCATTGTAGTATAATGTCATACAACAATGATGTCTATGTGAATGGTTCCTAGGAATGGGTTGTGTGGGACTTGTCCACAAGCTGACCTTTATGGCATTATTGATGGGAGATAGGGGATAATGAGGATATATGGGGTTAATCAATATGGGTATGTCCTATCTAGAAGATGTATAATCTCATTAGATATATATCCTAGTGATGGAAATAAGATATCACCAATAGGAGTTATGCCTCTCCAAATGGGTGAATAATTTCATTGGTGATATATCATGACATAGAAATATGATTGTGGTAGGAATATGAAATAGTTGGAGAACTTATGTAGTGATTAATATTTGGGGATATTGGGTATGAGACATAATAAGGAATCTTACGTATCCTATTATAGAGAAGAATCAGAGCTCATGTAGTTCATATAACACAGTTTAATGGTAATATAATTGTATAATAACATATATTTTAATTATAAGTTGTATTGATTAAGGACACACTATTTATTTTCATGTTTTAATGACATGATATGGGTCATTAATTGTACAAAAATAATAGAGAGATTTGGGATTATGCAATTAATTTTTTTGTAGAAGTTAGGTTGGTACATACGCATGGTAGAGGTCCTGGTAAGATGAATTTTGGATTATTCCAGTACAATTATCATTAGCTATCTCTAATACCCATTGAGTTTTTATCAGGGTGAGAAATAAGATATGGAAGACGATCCACAACAACGCATAGTCTTGATTATATGGGACTTACACCTGAACTAGAATCTTGATTTCAAACTTACTTCGTTATCTACTGATGGATGATGGATAGTATATGGAATGCATGAGGGATATGAAATCTAATTATAATGTATAAGGGATTACTCTAGGAGGGATTCTCATTTTGGAATTTACTTTTTTCCCACTATTGGATGAGGGAGGGGCCACAGAGGGCTATATAGAATGAATGACTAGGGTATAAATCCATGAGAGATTCACATTCCCATATTTAGGGCTATTTTAAACCTTAGAATGGGGATTCCACACAAATTTATTGGAAAATAAAACATATGAATGTCTCTTGATTCACTTCATGTTATTACAAGCATGCATGAGGTAACCATAAATTCAAAACATGTGAAGATTCCTGATGTACCTCAATGATTATGGCCCTTATCACCGAGGGGATGCATGATTATAAATATCTAAAGGACCCCATTATTGGGGAGGCTAATTGGGGAATATCCTTCAAAATGGTAATTATTTGTTGAAAGGGGGCACACTTGTGTTTCCTATATAATGATCATTCATAGACGGTGGCATAGGTGTGGCCTTGTATTTGATTGTTCAAGGTTTTTACCTTAGGGAATAAAGGCCATGGGTTTATAGAATACCAATGGATGGGTAAGATGCATCATGCGAAGAGAGGATCCCATAAATGGAATCCAAAAATTGGGGAATTATGAAGGATGTCCACAAAAATGTGTGGGGGTAATTCGATCATGTGAAGCATCTGTGTATCATCCATTGAATAACAATCAATATAAATAGGATGATTTTCATGGATATGTATCATGGAAATTGATTTTTTTTAAGATTTCTTATTAGATAATATGTGATTATTTATTTCTTTTATATAATTGATTTATTTTACCTATGGAATCCTCCTTTTTTGTTGTTTTATACTATTACATTATTCATTACACTACATTATCCGTAGTTGGATGTTGATATTTATATTAAAACACTGATAAAATTAATGTTCAGAAACATGGTAGTTTCCTAGATAATTTGGGAGGGTCAGATTATATAGACATTTAATTGAGATAACATACGTGGGTTCAATGTCCTAATCAACCATTAACAAAGCACATCATTGATCTAAAAAAATACAATGAAATATCATTATTGTTTGATTCTCTCACAAACTATAGCATCATATATTGGTCATGTGATGAAACCACCTTTGTGATGTGAAAAATGAGAATTTTGGATAACATGTTTGGGTGCCTACCAATGATTGGCTAGGATTAGAGACATATAAAAGACTAGGTTTAATGTAATCATTTAATTTTTCCATAGAACCAATATTATTCCATATTGATGGTTAACTTATTGATGTGGATTATTTCATTTAAGTATTTCTGTGGATCCTTTACTCCAAACTCCAAACCCTATCTTGTTGGAAGTCATTTTCTGAGAAATAAAGGGTCAAAAAATACCCCCTATAAATTGGGTATGATCCACCTGAGATGAATCCATTTCAGAGGTGTTTGAATCCCATAAAGAGTAATTTTTGTCCAAGGGAATAAAATTCTTATTAATATACTAATGGGGGCCCTCATAGTCTACTATGAAAATTAAATGAATTCTTTTAATTTTATGTGTTATTAAATAAGATAAACCATGTACAGAGTTTATTTTATTGAGATGTATGAATTTATCTGTGCGATATTATCTACATGGAGAGGACTGTGTAACTACAACGGTGTAATGTGTGTTATATAATATAAAAGTAAAATAGGTAAATCATGCAATATATTTATTTTTGAATAATTTTTTTCACATTAAAGTAAAGTAGAAAACATAAGGATCACATGATATCATTCATTTAAATGACTTTACATTCCAAATTGAATATTTTACTTTATTTTTTTGATGGATTCAAATCATGGTGGTCTAGAAGAGGTGGTTATGGAAGATGGAGATGGTTATCTATTTATTAATGAGTCATCATGAACATTTTCAACTAGCACAAAACCTTATTTTCACACTCTTTGGGATGAAACATGAGATTATCTTCTACCAGACACATTTTCTCCATATAGATTTAGACTTTTGGATGAAACAAATATCCCAATTCCTGATAAATGGAATTTGTAACCCCTTTGGATCATCAAGAATTAATAAGTGATCCATGACAATATATATCTTCTTGGATGTTTCATCAAGGAGTATGAGTTCATAGAGTTATTTTTAATGGTGTATAATCCACTAAACCATAATGAAGATCTCTATCTACCTAAGATTGTCGTTCATGTCTCTTGATCTATCATGAGGAAATCATCCAACAATATAAAATTCATGTTGTCACCAAACATGTATTTTTTGTTGGAAGGATCTTTTTTCATGGATTGGGGATGAATTTTCTAACTTTAGTAGACCATCTATGAATTTTAGGCACAAATGATGGGAATGGACCCATATAAATCCATTTTGTATTTATATGTTCTTTTTTAATGAAAACCATTACATGTCTTGTACAATTGTAGAAGTTGGATTCCAAAAAATACATTCCATCTCATTCCTGAAGAGGTCAGGGTGAGCCATTGAGGCATGCGCATGATTCATGGAGCATCAATATTTTTTGAAATGTAGGATGGATTTTTCCCTTTTTGATGTCAGTGGGTGAACGTTTTGAGGACCCCTCCAATGTCCAAGGAGCTACTCAAGCAAGAATGTGAGCTCCTCGTAAGATATTTACACCTACAGGTTGATATACCTTTTGGAACATGGGCAAATATGTTCATTAAGAATAATAAATATGAGATATGGGTGAGGAGGCCCAAATATTTTCCTACTCAAAAGTCTTATTCAGCTAATGATTCCTACTGCCCAATTGTCAAAGAAAGTCATTAAAATCATTTGGGATGCATGGTCCCTTCCAATGATAGTTTTTTGGTCCACATGATGGATTTTATGGAATTATTTTGTAGAGTATATTGACTCTTGGATTGATAATAAAAGACTATATTGAGAATCAACACATTTTAATGGAAGAACATCTGGAAATTTATAGGATGATCAATTTGGATGTCCCATGTCACATCAATTTATGTCATTAGTTGGGACATATTTGCAATGAAAGTCACTCATATGGGATTATATAGACCTACCATGTTCTGTGGGGATGGATGAAATCACATATGGGTGGGTAAAAATTATTTAATATTTAAGAGATTCGTGGTGCTCGGCTTAGGACATTTATTTGGGGTATCTATTCAGTAAAATTGAGTACCATATGTGACTTTGAAAAGAATAGAAAGTTGGACCTCAATGATCTGTTTATCTTAACAGATTATGGATTCTCAAATGAAATAATTTTTTATGTCATAATGTGTGATCAATAAGTGTATTCATACATGACATATCATTGAGAATGTTTCTTGGATAATAGGATAGATGTGAAGGTTATATATGCGGGGTTATGTTCCCTATATATTTAGGAGACTATTCAGGTGTTTCCATAAGAAATTCCATGTTCCTTTAATAAGTGTACATATAAAGTGAAAACTAATTATAAAACATCAGTTCTGGATGACAATGATAAGGGAGGATGTGTTTATTCTATTGATATTCCCTCCATAAGGTGTTAGCATTGTCATAGAATTACATTATGTATATATATAGATTTTTTCAAATCCTAGTGGGAAACCGAAATAATTGGTAACATAAGAAAATGAATGCTCAGTATCAGGGACCTCTATAGAGGTTGTGATACACCAAAAGATAATACTTTTAATGAATATTCTTATCTCATTGATATTGAGATAGAAGTTAATATGTTTATACTTGACCCCTTCATCTACTCCAATGATTTTATCTCTACCTATTCCCATCATAATACATATTCCATGTTATAGGAAGTAGTGGGATTATATAAGGAGAATCAATTATGTTGAATAATCATTGAAGATACTCTAAGAAGAGGAAATTTAATTTCTAGGATTTGGGCATTTAACCACTCCTCAACATATCCCCTTAAAGAAGAATCCCATTACTTTTGGAATTATCTAGGGGATATTTTAAAATAAAATCATTTTTATAATAGGATTGTGTATTCCTCACACTAGTTGATAAATACATTGAGTTTTAGGGTTGATTATATGGACTATAATGAATAAGTATCAATGATTCTTATTTTAAATCATATTCTCACTACTAATATGTTTCTATCTTTTTTACACTGATAAAAGAGAACGAGGAAGAATAAATAACAATTACCTCCCTGAAAAATGATGACGGGGGAACAATAGTCAATGTGGATTCCCCTGATGAGGGAAATTTGGATTGAGGTTCCCCTGATGTAGTAGATTAAACACATATGTTGATGGAAAATCCTTCAAGATCATTCCTAACTCCTCTACTAAAAGTTATTCCTTATAAATAATTATCCACATGGGAGGATACATATAAATTGAAAGAGATGAAGCTCATGATTTTCCACTATTTAGGGGATAAATTTCAATATTATACATAAACAATCATCACTTGGATAACTCCAACAATTTCTTATTGACTCAGTAATCATTGCAGATACGGGATTGAGTATTATGCATTCTGAAGAAAGTGACTCTAGAATTATTATCAGGGGTGTCTATAGTTACTTGGTGGTTAGGGCTAGTAGAATATCTATATTTCTCTAGGTATCATCACCAGAAATAAGTATTATATGGAATAGAGAGAAGGTGAAAATTTGGGGAGGCCAATCCTAACCTTACCAACCACCAGCCAACATGGGCCATCATTCGAGAGTAAGACTTTAGTGACTCTCAAATTCAGATTTCTAACCCATAAAACTAACTATATTATGTATTTATAGAGTTGGGGTCCATAAAAATATCATAGGATGAACAATCGATGAAAAAAAGAGTATTTTTGGCCTCTAATTCCAATTCTGAGTACATTATCCCCTTTTACCGAGGTCTGATGTACCATTGCATTATAGTTAAATACTAAAATAATTATCTAATCACTATCCCTTATATGGATATATTTTTTCATCAAGATTGATTATATCCCACAAAAATTAGAGTTTCCCTTTTTTGATATTATTTCATGTGTAAATTACCTAAATCATCTCAAATGACTTATAAATCTTTTGGTAGTTATGGGCCTCCAAAACCTGGATGAAAGATTCATATTGAAACTATTAATTTAATAAAGGATGTTGGTACATTTAGGATAGTGGAAGATTTATCACACTTCATGAAAATGGATGTGTCCTAGGTATCAATATAAGAATTATCGAAAGGTTATCTACCCATTAGGTCAACTGTTAAGGAATCACATGTTTCAATTGATAAGAGTATGTATTCATATTTTTTACTTCCACTCCCCTCTAGTTTCTATAAACAAACACTGGATGATTATTTCAGAAATTCCATCATAAATTCTCAAATTTGATGAAGTGGATCCCCCAACATCTGAATTGGGAATGGTTTGTGAGACATCAATGGGCACATGGAATGTTTCATTAAATGATTTAGTTCCTAAGTATTTCCTTATTATCATTATAGTTTCTGAATTATATGTTTAGGAACATATTTCATTCTATGTCACCCATTATTTCATCTAAAGAGTCATGAATATTTTAGTTTTAGGGACCCCTATGGAAGAATATCCTTTAAAAATAAAAAAAATTCATAGAATATTCACAACAATGGACTATACTAGATTAGATTAGCATTTAATTAATTTCTTTATAATGTAATTTATTCTGTGATGAGAATAAGATAATAAATCCCATTAATTTCTCATCACGGTGAGTCAATTAGAGGAAATTTCTATCATTGAGGCTATTATATCTTAGGTAGAGACCCATTATATTGATGAGGACAGATAACTTCAATTCCAAGTCAACAATGCATCACTATGGGTGGATCTTATTCAATAATGTTTTTATTTAAATGATGATAATATTGTCACCCGCTATCAATTCCTTTTGTAAAACCATAAACAAGGGAAGATTGTTATTTCTATAATGAAGTAGAATCCTCTCATTTCTAAGGGGGTTGATGCTATGAATAAATTCATGCTTTGAAATTAAATTGATAATACCTGAAATTTAATTCATCACATTCAAATGTATATTGAATATATTTTTTAGAGTGTTATCCATTACATAGAAGCACTCCGTCATGTAGAGATTTCACTAATATTGAGTACAATGAATGATTTTTTGTGTGCCACTATTTTTCCCCTTTGATTCATGTTCCAATATGACCAATATTTCATGATAACGTATGAAATCATCTGAATGTAATCGATATAAAATAAATTCATTTAGATAAGAAAATAACATATGATATTTGAGACTAATTTTGATAGATTAATATTTGGGACTCCATGAGTTCATTGAGGAAATTTTTTTATTCTTTCATAATGAATTTTACATAGGCTTCATGTAGGTTCTTTCCAACAAACATGAACTTGACTTTTTCCTAGGATTCTGTTTCTGTGTTTCTAGCCTAACAAGTCTTATGACAATTTCACTAATTGATTAAGGTCTTGTAATTTTGAAAAAATTATTACGTGGTGACATATAATGAATTGGAGATACAAATATTGAATAATTAATGTTCATATTCTTGTCAAAATATTATTATGGTGGGAAGAGATATAATTTTCATGACACGAAATCCACTTGTACAATTCGATTTCAGGATGTAAAGATCATGTACAATGGAGTTTAAGATAATGATAGAGAAATAGGACAAGTATATGATGTAATAACACAAGTAATATTAGGATAATGGATTTTGTTGTAATGATTTCAAGGAATATGGGGGATGGTGGTCCTACCCATTAAAATGAGATACTTTTTGGAAAAAATATGGAATGAGGGCACATATATAGGGTTGTATGGAGAATAAATATACAGTCAAAGAAAATTGCCTCTAAAATATGTAGATATCTTCTATAAAAATTAATTAAAGATTATTAAGACTCAAAAAAGTTTTAAAACGAAAATTTTATGGAAGGAGGATAGTCAATGTAACACCCCAAGATTCAACAGTATGTTTCTCCATGAATAATACAATAACATGTGAAGTACACAACCACAAGATCAAGCGCACCACGACCTATCAAACTTTCCGTTTAAATAGCGGGTACAAATATTAAAAACCAAATTTTAAATTTTATATACTTTGTAATATTTAATCATCCATATTAGGTGTTTTTTAGGAATAATATAAGGAAAAAATCTTTTTTTCATATAAAAGAAATATTTTAAAAAAAATGCAATTTTACTGCGTTTTAATAGAGAACCCTTTTTAAATACAATATTTGACACTTTTGAATATTTAATTTGACACAATACACTTCTTCTTTAGATGTAGGACATAGAAATTTAGTTTGGAAAAATTTTGGTGTTTTTCTGATAACTTTCATATTTTGATGAATAGTATAAAATAATAATTTTTTATTGAAATTTATTTTTAATCAAATCAATTTATAGTGTTAAAATAACCATTTGAATGGTTTGGAGAAATAATTATATTATAATTTTATCATTTAATCCAATTTTGTTCATAGAAGTAATCTTACATTTAAATTGAACATAAACACATATCAATCTTTAGAATGTTTTTACTTCTTAAAAACTCGTTTTCATGTTTTCACAACAGGAATATTTTTTAAAATTATTTAATTCATCTAATATTTTTTGAATTTGGTATAATAAACATCATTTTTGAATTTGGAATATCAACTTTGGGTGAATTTTTTGTATTTTTCTAAAAACATTCAATTTTTGATGAATAGTGAAAACACTACATTATTGTTTAAAGATGACATTTTATTTAAATAATTATTTTTAATTGAAATTTATTTTAATGTAAAAATAGATAAATAATAACTATATTAGTCCAATGTATTTCATTGAAGTCATTTTATAATAATATTAGTTATATAAAATTTATTGAACTTTTTACAGTCTTTTACTCACCTTCTAGGCATATTTTCAAATTTCCATAAAACATAATTTTACCGCTTTTGTGAATAGAATTTAAAAAATAAAAGGGACATAATTGATATCAGTATGTAAAATGTTTTCCAATAGGATGAAAACATTTTTTAGTGAGTAGTGACATTTTAATTTTATTTACCACGATTAAAAGTAAATAGAATAATTAAAGGTAAAAATGATATTATAATTACTCTAACACATGTCCTAATTTTATTATTGCAGTTTATTAAGACCACTATAAACCTTAGGAATAAAATATGATTATTTTGGTCCACTTTTATTATATTAGGACATTTATTAATATTTTATATAAAGAGATGTTAAACATGTTAAATTAAATGTTTAATAACTAAACCATTTTTAATATAGGGTTATATATAATATAAATTCGACTATAAGTATTAATTACAAAGCTAAAACGATTTATTATATAATGGTATTTTATGTATAATTTTTTGGCATTAAATAATTAAATTTATTTATGAAACAATGATGACACAATAATTACCTTATTATTGATTGATTAAAATAATTGATACTATAAATTATAATATAATTGTAAATTTAGACTTTTGATGTATTAAAGAAATTATCAAGGTTAATATTAAATTTTATAGTTGATTAAATAATTTTGTTTTGATGTGATAATGTTTGTATGACTTAAAAAAAACACAATGAAAAATAGTGTGGAAATTGACATAAATGAGTTTTAAAACAAATACTATATTACTAATTGATATAATATTCAAAAAATTCAAAGGTTTGGCCAAAGGAATTAAATAAGGTTAGATATATCAATAATTAACCACTTTGGGTTCTCTTGTATTTTTATTATATTCATATTAACCATTTATTATAATAATATAAGAATACATGGTAAAAGTTAAACTATTTAACTAAGAGTTAAATCTACTAGATAAAGCTAATATGGTGACGTAAAACTATCTAAAACCGATTGGTTGAGAGTTTTTGGACCCATAAAAACTTTATTCACGAAATAAATCATTTTTGAGCAATTATAAACTGAATATTATTGTATAATAAATTAAAATTTCCTGATTTTTATAATGTGACCCTCACCTCTCTTATAAAACGGTTCTTCCCCATCTCTCAAAAAAAAAAATCCAAACAAATTTGGATCGGCCAAAAACAGCTCAAATATCCTCCCATATACACTAACTTAACCCTAGAGGCCTTACATTGATAAGAATCCGACCTAAGGATCCCATTTGATCAAAATCAAATGGAATCACCCGAAAAAGATGTAATAATTTCATCACCTCTTTCAAAGTTCGTTTCTTCTTCAACTTCCTCTTTATATGTTATTTTCATACCAAAATAATATATCCAGTACATTATGAAAAATATTATGTTATTTTAAATATTTTATAGATCTATTCATTATTCTATCAAAACTATGAATGACAATGTCACTATACGTGCATATGTATGGCTTACTGTCTCCACGTCGTGGGGTAATTTTTTATTCAACACTTCATCATTTTGATGGGTATTACAATGAGTTTAATTGATTTAAATAATAAATATAAAATGTTAATTTTTCTGTATATATGATATTATATCCAATTACATACGATTTCACCATCAATAGAATGGTATTGGCGCTCATTCGTACGTTCGGATTACCGTCTCCACGAACACGATGAGATTCATTCCCCATTGTAACTATTGAAGAATAATTTTAATTTTATGATTAAAAATATTTTTTAATAACTTAATATCATTCTAGATATTAATCCAATACATCTAATCAATATCAAACAAGACTTATGTAACAAAACATATAAAAGAAAATGAATCAATTTACACCCGAAACAATGATACTACTGAAATATTATTAACAAAGAAGTATTAGAAGATCATATATGATATGATATTTATGTATGTGGATAATTTATAATTTATTAAAAATTATTTCAACATTATACAGGAGGTTAACCTACCCTCTACTAAAGAAAATTACAATGTAAGGGGTTTTCATCTCGCTTTTTATTCTCATGAGATTCTTGCTATATTTGCACAATTTCTTTTTGAGTGGTGTATATACTTACCAATATTGTATTATTGGTGTAATATAAATTAATTTATGGTAATTTAAATTTTTATTGTATGATCCTTCTTTCATGGGGGGTATGTTTCGTAAGTTACCAAATTGGAAAGGGAATTTTAACTTTCTATTTCCACTAATTGGGCTTTAAGAATACTTCATTGATTCTTTCACTCCCAGATTATGTGTGGAATCAATATATATCCTTTATGTATAAATTTACACTCCCCTTTGTCTGGATATAATTTTTATCTATATAATTACTCCATTGATAAATTCTCATGACATTGATATGAACTTGTTAAGGGTAATATTAACTCAATTTCGATTCATTGAGTTAAACATCCAAGTCTTTGTTATTGCTTTTACATGAATATGTGTGAGTGTCCTATGATTTATTTACAATTAATATCCAATTATAATGAGTGTATTTATATTTCTCACACATAATTATTTCATTGATTTATCTTTAATCTAATGATATGGACATTATAAGAAATTTCATCTAAATTTACATTCCATTAAGACCTCCTTGTCATTATGCACCAATTAACATTTATATGGGGTATATACTATCCTGTGACATATTATATCATGAATCCCTTTATTCTCCTGATATTATAATTCTCTGATTAAATTTATTCTCCAATTACATGTATTCAAGCGTCTCTCTTTTGGTTGATAACTCTTTAACTAAAATATTGTTTTAAATGTTTTAAATATTTATTCTTATAAATCCTTCTCATTAATGTAAATTTTTTAAAAGTGGTTTTAAATATTCATTTATTTGGATTAAAATTTTTTGAAATTAAAATTCATTTCAAAAGTTTCAAAGTTGCATGAGACACTTTGGTTCCAAAATAACTTTTAAATGACTTCTTTGATAAATAATGCGACTTTTAAATGTTTTCAAGAAAAGGGGAATATTTTTCTCAAATAGTTTTAATGTCTATTTTCATCTATGTCAATATCATAAATTATATTTTATTCTTTATTGACGTTTATTTATTATAATACAATATTTCATATTGTATTGAATGAGTTATGTTTGACTATGGATGTGCTATTTTTATGAAATTAATTGTTTGTGGTTAAAGTATTTAAATTCCATTTGCTAGTTTTAATATGAATGTTTAAATTAGCTTCACCCATTTCATATGAGGAATTAATTGGACATAGTAAGTGACAGGTGGATCCCTCTATAGCACCTCGATTCTTCAGTTGGTCTCATAAGAAAACTAGTGCTTGGAATAAGGCCTTGACAAAATATTATTTGTAGTCTTGGTACAAGGCCGTGAATTTGTGGTTATGATGTCCGACAATATGCATTCCGTCATTATGAAATTATCTATTGATATTACATGTGATTACTCGACTTGTAGAATATCCATGTGAATAAGAAAATGTCACAATTTGATTTATCTTTTTCCATATTATGCTAAACTTTATGATTTAAATTATTTTCTTTTAGTCTTATACATTGCCTTAAATGTTTATGCATATTTATAATGGTTTCCTCTATATACTTATCCTTACTGAGCATCTGAGCTCACTGCATTCTTATGTTTTCCTTTTCCCATGATACAAAAATGTATATTATGCTTTACCTGTAGGGATAGGTTAAGGGATATAAGTTTGTTCAAATGGGAAACATTATTGTTGTTGTTTTTTATGATGTAATGTAAAACTTATGTATGTCTCTAGTACTTCCAAGGCTACTAAATTAATTAAAAATTCAACACATAATCTACTATGATCATGCCAATGTAATGTTATAATAAATCGACTCTAGGTAACTGGGGTCAGGGCATTACAGTCAATATAAGCATAGATTGACTAAAAGTTAAATCACTTTACACTGCTCACATCATTAAGGAAAATGTGATATAAAAATCATTGTTCAAAATTTATCGTGAATAAGTGTGACTAGAGAATAAAATAAACATTTTATAGGGTAATATAGTAGACCATATAAAATTTGTATCTTTTTTTATTTTCACTCTATCTTTTTCTTAAGCCCATGAGATGAGAGGCTTGGAATGTGGAGACATTAATTTTTCTTAGGTTTACATTGTTCAGATTCTCAACCTGAATTTTTTTCTAATTTCACTAATAGTTTGAGGTCATTAAATTTAGATCCTTAGAGGATATTGTTTATGGTCATGTAGATTTAAGTAAAATGTTCATACCTAAGGGTTTTTAAAATATAGATCATTATATTGGAGTTGTGCAGCCTCACCATCTTGATGGGGGGGGATTGAAGATAACCCAGTATATCAATAATTATGGATGATAATGAAAATATAAGTAACCAAATGAGGTTCTTCTGTTGGAGATGATGAAATGGGATAGGTAAAAAATAGTGATTGAAAGTAATATTGGGATGTGGGGTCATGTTGATATTTTGTCACAAAAAAAGTGGTTGGAGGTCCCTCCCCTCTAGATGTTATACATTGGAATGGTAAACCAAAATGGGATGCCCATATAATGTTATGTATTTTTGGAATATAGTAACTTTTATAGAAAATTTACCCATGTATTTGGGTATAACTATTACCAAAATCCATATTAGTTTGTGGAAAATCCTAAAACTCAAAAATATTCAAAATATATATGGTTACTGACTTTATGAATCAAACATAAAATATCAATATTATAACAACCTAGTGGTAAAGGGTGGAAATAAATGATGTTATGTGGATAGGGTTAGACTATATGATCAATAAATCACTATATATGTTCAATCAATCATGAATCAATCCATATGATGATATTAGAGAGGTCTCATACATATATCCAGATCATATTCATATGAAACTAAATCTTTAATTGATAGTAATTATGGTTGGGACTACTTTAAAAAGTCCAGTTGAATCTTTGTGTCTTACATGAATAAGTATCAAGCTGCAAATAGTTATTATATATTATCACACTACAAATATATCTCTTATATGCTGGGGAAGGTGCATTTATGCATTGAGGCAAAGGTGGATTATGTATTAGAGACTTTCACATGGACTGATCTATACTCTAGAGGAGAAAAGGTTCATATGTGATGGGTCAGTAAAATCCATTTAGACTCATGTAGAATGGACTTATACTTTTTAGTTTATCATTAAGAGTTAAGTACATAACTACTTATTTATAGAACACCTTAGCTATACCAACTACGGTGATTCATCATGAACACTAAGATCACTTGAATCATGCATAGTATGAAAAATAATATATGATTAGAAAAGAAACCTTGTTGGTTGAGTATGAATAGCATGTGAGAAATGAAAATATAGGGGGATATTTTCACTATTCAATATTATGTAAGATTGGTTCATCAATATCTTTTTCCTGAATAAAATGGTTTGTTATTAAATAAAACTAGTGTATTTGTACATGATAAGTGATTCTAGATGTCAATATATATTCTGTATTAACTAGAATCAATCAACAAAAAGTTCTTTATATAGAGCCTCAATATAGATATATCTCCTATATAGAGAGAGGGAATTAATAATCATTTCCAGATTGAGTCTTGGAATTATAGTCAGCTAAGGGACCCCCCATATAGATTGTGCTAATAAATAGTGGGGAAAATCTATATTCACTTCTTATATAGTTTTGAAACATTCAACTCAATCATATATTCAAGGAAATGGGAGAATATTCCATATACCCTTACTTGGATCTAACTCTAATATATGTGATAGGTCCAATAGGATGGCACATTCTAATTAATTTATGGAATTTTAACTATGAACCATATATCATGAAGTTTATCATCATGCGATATGCACTATGAATATGTAGTTTAATATAATTTTGTAAGGATGATGGTGTTGTATAGTTTAGTTTCATGTATATTGTAATAAGTTAGTTTTATTCATCATACAAGGTATTAATTTCTGAACTTCCCATTGGAGGTCATTGTTACATGCTTACCATCCATTGTAATTATGGTATTGAACGGATTAGGGTAAAAATTTTGTAGGATATAAGTAACTTCCCATTTTAGATCCAATTTTAGTGGCTTATACCCCAGTAACATTGGGGTCTATATAGATAACACAATATATACTTGTATAAATTAATCAAGGTTGAATTTCATATTAAGTCCCTTACAACATGGCTCAGATAAATTTTGAGTATGTGTGGGGTATGAATTTTCTTATGTTCAATTTGATCCAATTCAACCAATTGCTTCTTTGACTTTTCATCTCCAATCATCTAGTTTTATACATTGGTACCCAGTGAAGGTAGATGGACCTTGATGGGAAAGACTACCAATTTCCCCTATACTAGTGATTATAAGTTCTTTTGCCTGACAGTGAAATTTAGGGTGTGACATGACCAAAAATAACACAGAATGATATCTTTATAGAAATTCTTCTTTTTATCCCCCTTATCCTGAAGAATGCTGCATAATGTTTTTTTGAATGATTGTACATATATATTTTTTCATGAATTGTATCATGATTAAGAGTTAGTCCCAATGTTATATTATTGTTATAATCTATTAAACATGTAAGAAAATAAATTTTTGCCATTTTCCATTAATATCATGGGAGGGACAACAACTCTTGTGATAATATTTGGATTTATAGAGCAGATGATATAATTTTTTGGGCCTCTTAGAGGGGAATATACTTAGCCTATATTAAAAAAACCCGAATGGTTGTAAGTATGAATTATTATTTTTGAGATGTAGCTTGGGGTATAGACCATTGCAAATTATTAACCATGTGAAAAATGTTCAATAATATCTGCTAATGGGAAAAAATTAAGTGGATTTGTTGAAAAAGATGGAGTAATGGGCATGACCTGTGTTGATATTATTCTCTTTCCATATGGGAAGCATTTATGAATTTTTGATTTATTTGAGGATAAATCCTTCAAAGACTCGTTTATAGAGGACTTTTTACATATGTGGGGCATATTGTGGGATAAAATTAATCACCTAATACTGTATCTTTTCTTTCATATAGTAATCTAGAAGTTATATGCCACTTCTAATGTAGTACTCAATGGGTGAATTCAATCAAACGACATAATCTCTTAATGTGGACAATGAGTACTTGGAATCAAAAACACTGCTAATATCATTCATATCCTACATTTTTTTAGTGATTGGAGATTCCACCCTATGATGTTCATTATTAATACTTGGGTCTTCCTAGATAGTATCTTCCATGACAAAAACAATAAATTATAAGTAATCGAAATGACCATTTTATCATCATCAGACATGTGTTAGGGTCCTATCCAAGAGGAATTACACATTTAAAACATGAACATTATTGAACATAGTGATAAAATACCAATTTTAATGGAATATTTGACCATATATTTCTTGATCACATCTTTTAATCACCTCAATTGTGTAATTTACATATTTAAAATTAAAGTGTTATATCTAAACTGATGATTATGTCCTAATACTTTTCCTCCTTATTATTCCCTCCTATTAGAATAATAAATGAATTTGGTTGTACTGCCTTAGTTTTGGAAATAAAACCCACACCAAAACATATTTTCTTTTCTTTTGGGTCATCAAATATTCCCCAAGTAGGGCTCCTGGATGGTCTATAAAAATATATCTCCAAAATTTATAGTGTATTCTAAATGAGAAAGGCTTATTCATTAGGGATCTTGATGTCTATAATAATATCCATAGGGAGTGGATGTGTTTTGAGAAAATATACCAATGATTATACCTTGAATACATTTTGAGATATAAATTCTATATCAAACAATTTCTTTATGGAAGCCCAGTGAGCTATTAGTCCCATTAGCATTGGATGACAGATGAAATATTTGGGTGGGTCAATGCAGGACACCATGTGGACTTCATGGTGTTAATAATAATACCTGATCTTTTCACTACATATATGAACCCAAATAAATTCTTATCATTTTCATAATATCATATCTATACATTGATCATTGTACTGCTAATATAGTAAATGATATTTTTATTTCATTTGATGTTCGTTTGGGAAATGAGCACACTGAATGATTGATTTTATGGTACCACGTATAGGATAAGTGGCTTCGCTTCAATGTGTAGAATTAGGACTAGTGGATGAATAAAGAACAAATTTTATATGTCGAATTCCTATTGAAAACCTTCGTATGAAGACTCTTACCCCAGTAGCCCGAAGTTGGTTTCTAAAACTTTGGTAATATATTCTTGTGATTTGACCCCAAAGAACTAAATAGTTTAATATTCTCCGTATAGTAGATACAAATATTCATTCTCATATTACAGTGGTAATAAAATATAAAATTATATTGAATGTACATATATTTCATCCTCAAAATAATTAAAATATTCCTTCTTGACAACCTTTGGAAAAAAAAATGGGTAGATCTAATGCTAAGTAAGGGTTATAGACAAAGAAAGGTATCATGGGTAAATAATGTCTAATTAAAAAAAATTAAATAACTAAAAATAGTTTCAAATTAAAAAATAACATAAACATGGATAATAATATGGTTGGAATTAATGATGATCAAATAATTCCATATAAATAATCACATAAGCTTGAAACTTATCCATGAATATCATAATAATTCAAATAATCACATGGAAATAAATAATTGATTCTATAATGATATAATGTATAATGATAGACATCTCAAACATACCATGAAGGCCTTGTGTTATGACATGATAAATAAATGTGAAAGGCCTCATCCAAATAACCAAACTAGTTTCTCTAGTTGTATCTACTAATGCATCGAGGAGCTATGCCATGCCTTTATCACCACTTACTAAGTCAAAGGAATTATTCTTATATTTAATGATCAATTTAATTCATAAAAATAATCCTGATCAATAAATATTTACATTATGTAAATAATATAGAATATTTGGATTTCCCTTGTCAATTAAATGAGAAAAAACCACATATAGAAATGGTACAATGTTTTGGAAATAAGAAACTCTAAGATACAAATAATATAGATATGTTAGATGAAAAATGATGACAATAAATGGAATGTTTATAGATAAATTTATTATGTATAAAATTAATAAATATATTGGAGATGACCATTAATTTTTTTGAAAATAATATTTTGTAATAAAATAAAGTCATCTAAATGGTAATAGAAAATGAAAATTAAATATTTAAAATAAATTTTCATTAAATAATTTTCCATATAAAACCATTGAAAACACATATAATAACATTAATAATATAAACTTATTATGGGGGATATAAAATCAATTAATCCTATATACTTTTAAAATAAAATACCTTTTTATTTTTTTAAAATAATTCTAAAAATTTCCATTTAGAAAGAAAAAATATCATTATTCATTTCAAACATTGAAAAATTTCAAGGATAAAATTAAAATCCCCTAATAAATAAATTGATTAAAAAAATTAATTTCACAAAACAATTTTGAAAATATTGGACATGTTAAAAAATATACCTGATCAAAAATAGAAATAAGACGGTATTTTCGGTTAAAAATTTCATCCATCGATTAAATTTACAATGAGAATAATAAATAGAATAAAATAGGAAAATTTTTAAATATCTATAGGTAAATAAAATATATTATGTTAATTAAGGATTTATTATTATATTTCTTCAATAAAAAATATAATAAATCATTGAATATTTCAATGTAAAAGAAGCTCATACCAAATTCTTAAATTTTAAAATTTAATCCCATGAAAGAGTAAAATTGAATTGGAATTTTATTCATTATTTATAAAAAGATATTATTTTTTAAAAAATCAATGATACAATTTATACACCTCAAATAAGAATATAGGTATATAATACCAAATATGTCTCAATAGAGTGGAAATTAAGACGAAATCCATTACATAGATCATATAATTGATTTAAGGATTAATCATTGAAATTATGATACAGAAAAATTAAAATACATAATTAAAATGTTTTAATGAATCATAATTCAATAATAAGTCATTTCATGAATAATCATGTAATATCACAGTCAATGAAGTATAAGTGTAATCTAATGATTGAAAATTGAGTTAAGAAGCCCCTTACCTCAAGGAAAACTATGTTTAAAAACACTATGTACTCTTGTATAATATATTTTGATTTAATATAATTATACATTATAACCATATAAATACTTATAATATCATTTATGATCAACAATTAACATTTAAACACCTATTTATTAATGATTCATTTAAAATCTTCATTTTGAGGTGTTAATTGTTTTTTCATAGATGTATTGGTTAAGTAGTTTGGGTACTTGAATTTTGATGATGTTTCATTCCTTTAAAAAAATTTAATCATGATATAAATATCATATTTATTCATTATATTTTTTTAATCATCCATGAAAGGTGGAGATTTATAAATTAACTATATTGTTCATAGAGATGGTTGAAGGTATGTACACTTGAACAATATTTTCATTTATCAGTAGACGATATAAAATAGTTGTAAATAATAATTAACCATAAACAATCATTATAATATCATATATATATATATAATATAATCATTAAATATATCCTTATTTATCTTCACGTAAAGTGTAAATGAAAAATTAATAACATCACATTGTGGAGGTGGTTGTCTGCATGTACGCATGAGAGACCTTATCATTTTCCATGCGATGGAAGGGTTAGAAGGTAAATGATTATTATTATTAAAGAACCATTATTACATTATAATGTTCATATATAGTAATTACTTCATCTTTATAACCATTAATTTAAAATGGTTAAGAAAAAATTAATTACACAGCTACATGGAGTTGGTAAGCTATAAGTACGCACGAGTGATTTTTTTTTTCTTTCCATAGGAAGGAATAAATGCGTAAAATGGTTGTACTATAATCATAATAACATAAAATTATATTAATTATACTATATTTATTATTTTAAGATGGGTAAAATTTATTTAGAGTATGTAAAATACACTTATTAGAAAATTATATTTAATTTCTTTTTTTAATGTCGGTTCTTCAAGATTGAAGTTAAAAGTGTTCCCTAAGGACTTATAACATGGATTCAAAATAGAAAAAAATTAAAATTAATTAGGAATTATTTTCATATTTTTAATTTAGTAACTGATGTTAAAATACTTATTTTAAATTAAGTTCATGAAAAAAACGTTAAAATTCCTCATAGAAGACTTATAACATCAGTTTTTCAGGAACTGATGTCAAAAATCCATTTTAATGTTATTTATTAAAAAAAATATATTTCTAAAATTTTAGTATATTGCCCAATATTCTATTTTGCTAGTCATGGAGCAAAAACAAGCTTATAGATAAAAAGTTATGGACATTAGAAGTTGAATATATGTGAGTAAAGACATGGAAAAGTGAAACTTTAAACACCCATAAAATTTGATATGTAACTCTATTTGATGCCCATGAACTGTAAAATTGAATACTATAAAATTGAATAAATCTATTTCAACATTACAAACACTTATTTTTTTTGAAAACTATTATAAAAATATATTTCAACATTGGATTTGGTAAAAAAATAAATATTAAAAAGCTAGTTTTTTACACTAATTACCGTAAAATGATAATTAAATATTTCATTTAATGATAGTTTTTCGTAAAACTAAAAATATAATGTTGAAAAAGATTTTTTTTACCATCTTAAATTTTGCGTGTTATGGAGGTAAAACGGAATTACAGGGTAAAAGTTATGTACATTAGAAACTAATCATCTCTAAGTGAAGCAATGGGGATGTCCAATTTTTGATGACCATAAAATTTCATCTACTACTCCATTTGAGTTGTAATGCTAGTAAAATAAAGTCATGGGAAATTAAATTGATCCTTTCCAATAATATTATAATTTTTTTTGGAAAAACCAATGTGTAATGTGACTTTTAATGTCGTTTATGAAAAAAACAGAAGACATAAGAATCTAGTTTTCCCATTATTTATCATGAAACAAAAAATAAAAGATTTTTTTTCACATCAATTATCATAACACCAACAATAAAAATGAAATTTCTAGGTTTTTTATTAATATAACCAATTTTTAAAACTATCGTTTCCCAAATATTTTCATTAAACTGACATAAAAGATAAAATTTAATGTCTAACTTAGGTGGAATTTTATTTCATTTTGCACGACATTGAAAATTTTAAATTATTTCCTAAGGTTTTGATACCCCATTTTATTTAACCATATGATTTATATATTTTCATAATCCATGTATATTCATTTCACTATCATATGTTTTGATTATCATTCTTCTACTAACTCAGCTAGTTCGATCTTCATCATCAATCAACTAATTATTCTTTCAACGATCTATACACGTTATTTGTAATTTTTTTACATGATTTAATTTTTTTATGATTATATTAATTAATTTATATAGCATTATTTGATACATATTTTATTAAAATAATGAAATATTCTGTGGATCATGGAAGAACATTAAATATTCTTTCAGATTCTAAAATGACATCTAAGCCAAATCTTTGGTTGCCTCATGAGATCCTTCCTCGAATGTAAATTATATTGAATAAAACATTGATGAATAAGAAAATTATTTCAAAGATTTATGTTTTTTTATATTTCATTTGTTTTCGTTGGAATTTTTTTATTAATTAATCGTATTTCTTCCATGGATGGAGTAATCAACAATGTAATAAATAATTGTTGAATATTATCATTATATAATTGAAATGTCCATATTTATTTCTAATTTATATGTGAAAAATGTTAATTTTATTATGTGGAAAAATATTTTTTCATACTTATTATTCAAATTAACTGTATGTAGTATTCTACTAACTGAAATAAATGTTTTTAAACAAAATATTTATTCTAATTTATTTTTACAAAATCAACGCAAAAATGATCATTATTATTGTTTTTTTTGAATAATGATGATAAAGACCTAATTTTCCTGTTCATTTTATAACAATAGATTTTAATTATGTAATTTCACATAAATTTATAGATGAATAACTATTTAAATATGTCTTTAACATTTATTAAAAAGCGTTTTGAAAATTCTTTTTCGTGTGGTTTTATAAAAAACTGATGTGAAACATTAAAAAAATATATTTTTATAGTCAGTTTTAATAACTGACTTTAAAATATATATTGGAAACATATCCTTGAAATATGTCACCTCGATAACTAACATTATACATTGAAAATATCCATATAAAAACACAATTTTTTTACTAAAGATATTAAATTAACATGAATGAGTCTGTAATGATGATTAACTCTTCATATGTATACATCTATTATATCCCTTCTAAATGACCCATGAAATTTTATTTCAAATTTAAAATAACCTTTAATTAATGAATAGTAATGTTTAAAAGTTAAATGGTTATGTTTTTGTTTAATATATGGGTATCAATAATGTTTAATGAATCGGGGGAATGGGTTTGCATTCATATGTGAGGGTAGGGGCACTATTGGAATTACACAATGGAATAAAATAATATAATTTCATTTTCATGAGAAAATTGATCAAAATATATATAATTAAAATATTCTATGAGTATGAGTTGAAATAATCTCAACAAATAAAAAATTGACATATTTTGTTATGTTTTAATCCTTACCTCTTAGTTTTAAGCCCCCATTCACCCTTTTGACAATTACTATGACAATAAAGTTTTTACCCATTAGTCATGAAGAAAGTAACAATAAAATGAAAAGTGACACATAAATGAAACATAGTTGATATTTTAATTCATATCCCGATCACATGGTTAAATTTAATATTTATATTCATTTTTAATTATTTAATAATATATTGTTATTATAAAATATCCTTAACGTAAATTTGGGAAATACATGAAATATTATAATATAATATGTCTATAACTCATGTAAAGCCTTTCCAAACTGACATGTATTTTAAGGAAAGCGATATATATTATTAATATAATCGTATGATAATTTGTTTATATTTAGATATCATTTCAAACTATATATTTTTATTCAATAACTTGATTAACAAATTTAAAGCTTAACCATGGTCGTGAAATTTTCAATATTAAAGGGTTATAATTTTACTTATATGGTAAAAATATAACTATTAATGGGAAATATATAAAATGTTATATTATATCTTATCCTACATGTCCTATAACATGATACTGATGTTTTTTGAATAATTTATTAGAATATTACTTTTTATAAAATATCATTAATGTCATTTTTGATGCTATTAAATTAATTTTTCTTTGAAAAATAACATGAATATAAAGGAATTTAAATATAAACCCAAAACACAATATAAACATGTTATATTAATCTATAAATTTTATATGGAACCATAACTCACCCAATCAATATTACTTTTTTGGTCTTTTTTTAAGTCATTTTCTTGATTTTTTGTAGCTTACACAGGCACAATATTGGCATTATGCAAGAATTTAAGGTAATTAATCCATAAAAAATAATAAAAAATAAATTAATATGATAAAAATATAATTATACCTTAAAATACATTTTTATGACATTTATTATACAATTTTTTCTCTATATACATTTTTTTAGAGATATTAAATACGAGAGTCAAATTTTGGGGTTTTCATTACTTGAAATAATATAAATGACATTATCAATGGTAAATTCAATTTTTTTCATATATTATAATTTTGGATGGTGATTCTAGTATATTTATAATAAAATGGAACAATTTAAAGTTTTGGATTGATTTTGGGACATTATCTCACTATTTAAACTATACTTTACCCATTTTACCCTTAATGAGAAAACAAATATTTAGCATGGTTACAATTAATAATGAAAAAAAGGATCTATCTACCTAATATGACTCTTATAATTCCACTTAAGGTATATGTTATTCAGTATTAAATCTCTAGAAGTTATAGAAATCAATTTTAATATAAATTCATGAGTTGCAATAAATGTTTTTAGAAATAACACATTTTATTAATAAAACTTTACTTATATCAAAATCATAATTTTTACTGATTAAAATGGAATTAAATAGTGAAAATGGATCATATTTCAATTTAAGAAAAAATTAAAAAATATATTTTTATTTTTAAATTACATTAATTAATAAAACTAAATGATAATATTTGAAAATTATTATTTTTATTTATTCAATAAAAAACTAATTTCATAAAATGTCTGAAAATTTCACTGTTAGTTAATTTAGATATACTAATTTCAAAAATTATGTTAATTATATAAAATAAATATTCAAAATTTTTAATAAATTAATTATAAGTTTCCATACCAAAAATAAATAAAATAAGTATTGAATAAAAATTAAATTCTACGTCATAAAATGATTTCACTAAATATTTAGTGATTATTTCATAGGAATTTATCAATAAGTTTTTTATTAAGTTTTAACATTATACATATATTTCATAATATGGTTACTCATATTATTACCCTCCAATTCAATGACTAGGTTATTATAGTCATGTTTAAATAAGAATATTTTAATTATATATAACGGTTCATTTTGAATCGATGTTGTGTGTAAATAAATTTATGAAAGAAATTAAATTTATTTATTTATAAATATATTATAAAATATTTTGGGGTCACATTCTATAAAAAAATTGAAAATTTTACCCTTCAATTTTTTATAGGTCATCAAATGATTTATATTTGCAAATATCTTCATCCTGAACTCACATCACAGAGGGGTAATAAAAAAATCATTAATAAAGGGATGTGAAAACATAATGGTAACTCGATACAATGCATAATTAGTTTTCCATATAAGAATAACATTGGGTTAATGTTTAAATATAAACATGGAGGATAATAAAAATTTATAGGGTCTGATATAGGTTTATATATACACTATTCATGAGAATATTAAAGACCATAATTCAAAAATCAATAAGGTTTGAAAAATACAATTGATCCACCATAAATGAATGTCAAAGGAGAAGATTCTTGTTTAAAGATCTTTTCCCCTAGATTAAAAATTACCTTACCATCTATACTGTTAACGTAAGAAAATATACATAATGTACAAGTATAATTTCATTCTTTAACCAATTTGTAATATAATCTCATATTTTTCTCCAAATGATGAGTATTAAAGATAGTTTATTCATTCATGAAGCACTAAAATAATATACTAACATATAAAGTTATACAAAAAAAATATGAAAAACGGATTCCTGTTATTTTCTAAACTTACACAAAAATAGAAATGGTAACCAAAATGTAAGGTAAAATCCAAAATATATATACCTTAGATGAATACATAATATAATAATATCCAAAATTCAATAATAAATCCAACGGTTTAACATATATCATTTCATAAATAAATATCCGTTTATCCCAAATAACCTAAATAGACTCAACATTACAGAATGTTTTAAACTCAAAATGTATCCTATACCCTTCAAAATACACCTCGAAATATGTAATTTAATAATTCCAATGTAATCCTTTACATTAAACCTGAAGGTTATATATACCTCAACCCAAAAAAACTACTCATGAGTATCAATAATCATATAAAAAAATTAAAAAAATTTGATCCTTTAATACACTTCTCATGATAAAATTACTCATTATCCATAAAATAATTTTTTTTAAATAAGTTAAGCTATGGAGGACAACACATAGGCCAGTGGCATGAACTATAACCATGTCACCTTTTTTTGTTGGTTCAAGCCCTGCAGGATATCTGGACGCGTCATGTTTTCACCCAACCATTGGGTTGTGAATTTTAAAAACAATATTAAAATAATTCCTATGAATTACAAAAAATATATTATGAAAATACTGAAAAATAACATTAATCATCAAATAACATTTTTACCACAATGTTTTTCTAAAATACTAATCATTTAAAAAAAATAATCCTAATTGATTATTATTTTGTTATTATTAATGATCAAATTAATTATAGTTGTTACAAATAAATTTACACTTATGTCCAAAAAATATAAAATAAATATTCACAAAATGAATTTCTTAGTAAAACATATACTAGACCAAATGTTTTTATTCCTATAAATGTGCCCCAAAATGAACTTAATATTGATTAATTCTCATCACATAGAACCACAAAATTTTTATGTATGACTTGAATATTATTATCACACATATAATTATCTACCTAAGAATCATTAGAATTATATGATATTAATATATCATAACATATGATTTCATAGGTTATATTCTCTTATTTATCGTACTCCTTCAATAAGAAAATTTAACATAACCCAAGCATATTCCCCAGGTGCATCATACCAGTTAAATAGTATGGGAACACTCACCCTGCACTAGAATTGTGGTTAATATCTATTTTTCCATCTATTTTTTGGGTTATTACCCTAATATGACTTAGTACTATAACCACGTTAACATTTATTATCCACTAGGGGTATATTTTTTGGAAAACCACATAATATATACCATACCAAAACATTAATGATACTCAATTTTAATTATATATACACTCAAATTATTTCAAACTTTTATGTTCCCTAATTTATTTTTTACTAAACATAGTTCCAAATATTTCCACTAAACATTCTTTAATACCAATAATAGAGACCCTGACCCAGTATCTTATAGATAGTGTTTACATTATTACATTAGAGTTGAAAAAAATTGATCACATCCGAACTGAAAAAATATTTTAGTAGTATTTCTAGACTAGATACATAATGATTCTTTTTAAATATTGTTAAAAAACATAAAAAAATTGAAAGTAATTATTTTTTATCTTTTTACCCATTCAAAGGTTACTTGTAAATATCATTTGGGAAGGAAAAAAAATAATGGTGAACTCAAATCCTTATTATATAGTAAATAAAGGGGACTCTATTATGTGTAACTGAGGGTTAATCAATATAGAATGTTTAATAATAGAGTAAACATTATTTCTAATCAATAACTTATGCAAAAATAACAATATTTAAGAAATAAATGTTGGTAAAATATTTCAATATTAATAATAATGTAATATTGAATCTTATCCACAAATTCATAAATATTCAAATAATCACATGGGCATAAATAATTAATTCAATATTGGTATAATTCATAATTCTAGACAACTTAATCTTAATCATGATTCCTTTTGGTAAAAATACTTATATGAATTTGTAAGGCCTTATCCAAATACCCAAACTAATTTTTCTCATGTGACCTATACATGCATCGACGGTCTATAATAAGCCCCACCCATAACATACAAATAAAATAAATTCATTATATTTTTAATTATCAATTTAATTCAGAAACATAATTCCTCCTTAATTAATATCCATATTAATATACCAATATGAAATATTAAATATTACTTAATTAATTAAAAATGAAAACAATGTATGTAGAAATTGTATAAGGTTTAGATAATAAGAATATCATGAATGAATATAATATGGTTATTTTTAATGAAAAATAATCATAATAAAGTGATTAATTTATGATAATGTTAACGACTAAAAAACTATTAAAAATATGTGAGATGGAAATTAATTTATCAGAAAATTAGATTTTATAGTGAAATCTTTTATTTTAGAATTTTGAAGAAAAATAAAGAAAAAAATTTCACATAAATTTTCATTATATTTTTATATTTGTAAAAGAATAGAAAATATTTTGAATATTATGAATACCATAAAATGTATATGGAAGTAGGTAAGTCCATCAACGATGTATATGTTAAAATGAAACACCCATTTTGACATTTTATAAAGAAATTAAATAATTAATCTTATAGATAAACCTAATAATTATTCCATTTAGAAATTTTAAAAAGACTATGTTGAATTAAAATTTTGTTAGTAAATCATTTGAGTAAATATTAATAATTTTATAAAATAAAATTGAAAAATATTCACATTGAAGAAAAATAGCATACCAAAAAATGTTAGAAGATGAGATTTTTTAATAAATATTTCTTTGTTTGATTGAAGTTAAAAAGAGAGGTTAATATAGAAGAAAAAAATAACACCCCTTTAATATCTATATTATAATAAATTAGATGTCTTTTATGAAGGATATATTATAATATTCATTCAATAAAAAATAAATAAAATAATAGAAAAATTAGATTGTAAAATATATTCATACCTCTCCGATATCATCTCAATTATAACACCTTCAAATAGAAAACATGAATTGAAAATTTAATTACTATTAATAAATATATATTTCTGTTAAATAAATCAATGTGGTATTATATACACCTCATAAGATAAAATAGGTGCATAACACTAAATACGTCTCAGAAAAGTGGATATGGATATTAAATACACTAAAAAGACCATATCAATGAAGTTAGAATTAATCATATCTTATACAATATTATCATTTCATCACTCATTTATTAAATATTCCTTAAAAAATTCTATTTAGGGGTGATAGTTGTTTCATTTTTCATGGAAGATTACAATTGGATGTTCATATCATTATATTTCCATCATGGTTCCACATTCTCTAGAATTAAAATCCTGATAAAAATATCATATATATTAATTATATACATCATTATAATTATCAATGAATGGAAGACATAGAAAAATTAATTACACTATTTATGGATATGATAGGTCATACGTATGTGTGAATATTGTTTCCACATTCCGAAGGATGGAATGAGAGAATGGTAAACCATAAATTAATTCTATATAAACATTATAATATCATATATATACATTAAATCAATCCTTATTTCTATCCATGTAAATCATAAATGAAAAATGAATCACATCACTTCACAAAACTAAAAAACATGCCTATATGAGGGCTGCAATTTCTCATCACTAGAAAAATTCACCGATAATGATCATCTTTATTAGCGCTAAAATAAGCAGTGATGAAGTAAGACCTTTATCAGTTCTAAAAAAACACTGATAAAGTAACCCTTTATCTGTGCCATTTTAGTGCTAATTATAGGTAACCTTTATCAACACTTTATTTTAGCAGCGATAAAAGCTGAGAGATAAATGAAAAATTAAACAAATAAAAATAAAATGATCATATTAAGAAAAATATTAATCCTTTTATTATTTAAATAATTATTGATAAAAATGATTAAATTAAATATTCATAAATATAAATTATAAATATTAGTAATTATTATATATTAAATAAATTTATATAAAATGAATAAGTATAATATATTTAAAATTTTAATTAAAAACAAATTAATGTCTTATTAATTTTTAATGTTACCTGATTTTTCAATTTAACCAATATGAGATGTCATGTGTTGCATTTATTTCTTGTATATATACATATTATTGAATTTGTATACACAAAAGCACACACAAATATATTTTCACAATATATAGAAACACATACACTTAATATTTATGTAATTTATTCAATTTTTTTTATATTTTAGAATTTTATTATAAGAAGATACATCTAATATATATTATTCTTATAATCAGTCAATTTTATTTATTTATTTTTAATACTACAGTTTGGGTATTCAATTTTAATTTTTTATAATTATTTTTTGATTTGACAATTTTTATTATTTATTTATATATATATATTTACTGTGTTTCTGTATTTTCAATATGTATTCATCTACATTAATATATATATATATATATATCCATATTTTTTTAGTAACTTATATTGAACTAATAAAACATTTCAAAAAATTTCAATATTTTAGATGTGTACTAATTTTGCATTATTCAATCTAACTCATTTTTAAAATGCATTTATTTAAGATTATATATCCAGTAATAGTGTCAAAAATATATTTGTAAATATATATTTATAAATGAATAGATCTATAAATGAATATTTACTTTATTTATAATTATTATAAATAAATATTGTTTTTATTGTGTAAATTAGTATTTATATAATTATAAATAAATAACCATATATATTTGAATTATTATAAAATTATAATAATTATATTAAATAATTATTAAATTATAATAAATATATTTAAAAAATTATAAAATTATAAATACGTTATTTTAATAATAATTATTATAAAAAATTCATCAGCACTAAAAAAGTGTTGTAAAAGATATATTTATACGTGACAAAATTTTAGTGCTAATAGATATGTCTTTTATCAGCCAATTTTTAGAGCTCATAAAGCGCCATATTTATCATTGCTAAAAATGCACTGATAAATATTCACTTCATGGGCACTTATAAATTTAACTATGATAAAAGGGATCTTTGTCAGTGCTTTTCGAAAACCATTGTTAAATGTTTCATCGGTCTACTTAAAAATAATGTTACCACGACTCAGTCACTAGCGATTCTAAATATCTCAAAGAACTTTGCTATTGCTAGTGTGACTCTTCTTTGTTCCCTTAGATTAATCAATTCCTATAATCCATTTTATTTTATTTTCTACTCTTCCTCTATCATTTGATGATGTTTTGGGTTCTACATTATGCATTATTGATATTCTTAAACATGAAGAACCCAACATCACCTCTCATCACTACTGAAATAGAATTAGTGTGGTTCTCTTTCATCCTTTTCATCCTTTCATATGTATTTGAGTGTTGAGCTCACTTGTCCCTAGATACACACATATATGGTTTAATCTCATATCGTCATTAACAAGGAGACGTCTAACCCCCACGTAGTTTTCTCTTCATTTGAATAATATAGGGTTCTAAATTTTTGGTAGATTCTCAAATTTAATTCATATTGTAAACACGATTATTGATTATGAAGTCTTAATTAGGAAGGTTTTTATGGATTAGGGTATACCATGTTTTGGATCTCATTTATGGGTGATGAACATATAGGGACAGAGGTATGTTTAAAAATCATTAAAACATGTTTTATGGATTTTTTATACATGCAATTTGATAACCCATTAAATTGGTTATTTTTATTTATGATTTTGATGAATAATTTTTTATTGAATTCAAACGATTATTTAAATAATTAGTCATGTCACAACAATTATTCTAGTGATTCATGTTGTGAGATTTTATATAATTAATTCCACATTGTTATTAATCTTTAACAGTGGATTACATAGAGTGACGATGAATTTCTTTGGTGAGAAAAGTATGATCATTTTTTAAATAAAACCCTTCATTGAATAGAGTTGAGAAATCATTGTGTAAATGGGCATAAAAATACACAACAACACATTAAGAGTGTATTTACCAAAAATAAGTGACTAATCCCTGGTTGTATAGTTTATCAAGAAAACTACTAGATGTCATTTATTAATATATTTACTAATAAAAAAAGAGAGTCAATTAATTCACCGGATAAAAGCATAATTTGAAAATTCATCTAACAAGGTGAATAACCATAGAGTGAACAAAAATTAATTAAAATATACTTTTTACGGTTTTGATCCTTATTTATTATAAGCCAAGTAATTTTTTTCCATGTCAAAAATGCACAAAACTAATATATCATATTTTCTAATATTTTTAAATGATAAATGGAAATGTAAGCTTATATATTCTTTTATTAGAGGCTATGATATTTTACCAATGTATATTTTGGTGGGGAATTTAATATGTGACATTGTATGAATATATTTGGCTAATTCCCCAGTAAAATTTCTCATAAATAAAAAATCATAAGAAGCACTATAAATGGCAGGGAACATTTATTAGAACACTCAATGAAAGAAGTACTCTGACATGAGGAAATTAACAGTTTCCATGAGATGGTAGTCAATGCCCAAGGAACTATTTATTATGTGTAGGGTCCATATAAAGGGATGTAATCCCACTATTGTAATTAACCTATTGTTTCACTCCATATCCAGACCGCTCTTCTTCTTTGATCATTGTTTATCACTGGGTTAAGGCGCTAGCACTCCTTCAATGATCAAGGGTCCCTAATAATATTTCTATGATTGAAGGATAGTGTAATATTATCATCCTATTGAAAATATTTTTATGGGGATAACTTTCTCAAATATTATATTTTACAACTACTAATATCATTATTAGTCATAAAGTATGACATTCCCAGAGGTAATTGTAGATATACATCATGCTATGTGGTATAATTTTAAATAAAGGGAAGTATCTATTATTCCTCTTATATTTTAGGGTAATATATCATTATAATAAATTTATGATTTCTTTGAACAGATTTATTTCATTAATAACAGTAAAAAACTCTAGATCAATACTTAGTATAAGTTAAAAAATCACCCTTTAAAAGGATGTATGTTATTAGAGGGATATTTTGGGGGATGAAAAAAATATCCCAAATTGGAATGTGAGGAATACTTGAGTAGAAAAAAGTTATTTCCAATCTAGGTGGTGTGATATTAATTTATTCAAGACCATTAGAGTTGAGGTATTCCAATTCCTCTTCAACTGAGGATACTTTTTGAGTGATTCCATTCAAGTAGGTTTTTAGGACACATTAATCCTTAGACACTTGATTGTCTTCCATCTATTGATGATGGATTATAATCCCTCTTTCAAAATATCCTTCCACCTATCATTGTGGTCCCAAATTTATTTAAGGACATACCTCTCAAAGAGTGATTTGGGGAAGACTAGTTTGAAAGAGGGATGAGTAACATCAAATCCATCCTCAAGAGATGGAATGAAATCTAGCATCTGATGATTGATTAAATAATTTCAGTGAAGGTCAGTTGTACATCAGTATTGAATTATTATATCTCTATTCACTAAGGTTACAATTTTCTTGAAATAAGCATGTAATTGTGTACTTTTATGTATAATGTGTATTGTATAGTTTTTATTCAAGAAACTTTTAATGGTTGACTACTGATGTAGACAATGTCTTATGAACATGATGATGTTTTTCAATCATGTGTATGAATATACTATTTTGATGAAATTTTACAATTATAAGGGTATCAACCATATGTTGATGAAAAAATGAAAAAAAATAACAATTCGGAAACATAGTTTTGAATAAAATTATCAAGGAAACAAGTCTAGGTATAAAATTTGATGTCGTTTGTAATCAACATGGCCAAAATATTGACCCCAATAATTCAATGTTCATTAGTTATCTTGGGGTCACAACGATGTTGAATTTTTTGATTCATATTGACTCATGTCACCACATCCAATCTGTAATGAAATAAATCCTTTGGAATGATAAAACAATAATGTTTAAATATACTTTTTCTTTTTTACGAAAAATTTATATAATGAAATGTTGATTTCATTTTAATTATTCATTTTATACATCATTTAATTTAGATTATTTCCATAAATATTTTTCTTAATTAATTCTAGAAAACCCCATAGATCCTTACAGACTATTCTGATGAAGTTACATCTTAGGGATGCTGAGAAGAAAATAACACCCCACCCACCACTTAGTTATGCACAGATTATAATGTAGGAAACATGGAATGATTTCAGTAATCGTCAAAGTGAGAAATCAATTTAGGTGTATTGCAGATGATAATATATTATTTTACATTATTTATTTTATCCATCTAGATTTAAAATTATTAATTAAATAAATATTAAAAATGTTTTGAAAATAAATAAGGTGCATAAAAACAAGTTAAACCCTATCGAAAAGGAAGGATGGGGTATTCTTCATTAAAGAAGAAATTGGTATGTATTTTTAATCAATAAAAAAATTTAATTATGTGACATAAAAAACATATGTCCCTTATTTATATGAATATTAATGAATCAAAATATAATCCACTTCTATCTAACCTCATGTGTTATGAAAAGAAACGTCTTCTAGAAATAAGGATGATATATTAATTAATGAAAAACTAAAAGCAGTATTTGAAGCTTGTGTATGTATGACATAATTTTAATTCATTATTATTTATAACGATATTTCATAAAAATTAGATTGTTCATATTTTTTATTGGGTTTACACCCATGAATAAAAAACGGCCATACTAAATGAAAACCGACATATAAGAGCATTGAAGCAGCTTGAACAATATGGTAGTTTTAGAGGATTTGGTTTTAGAGTATTTCATTGAGCATATTTCAAGAAGATAAAACTGTATGAAGATATAAATAATATAATGAGATTAATTAAGAAAAAAAAAATTGACTATCTTATAGATATTATTTTTCTATCTGGTTTGGAAGACCAATGTATACGAAAGGATAAAAGAATACAAGTGGTGGAGCCAAAATTCCCACATTAACCAAAATATCTCACTGTCATTGAGGCTAGGCATTCCCCCAACCTCATTCCTTACCAGTGGTAATGCATTTTTTCATTTATATTCTTCTTAAATGTGAATCAAGAAACATCCAATTACTTTATATTACTAAAATTTTTTAGGGTATGGTTGTATGGGATGTTTATCTTTCAACACCCACGTACTTCCATGTTGTGATGCATATAGTGTATAATATCCTGATAGACTAGCCACTAAATCAACCCCTCCAAAAATCACATGAGTGTGGGGATTGATGTAGATTATGATTTTACTGATGATTTTTCTATTCCACTTTATGGTCCAAATAAATCAATCGAAACTTATATTGGAGCATTCATCGAATGGACATCTAATCTTATAAATATACTTATGTTCTGTCTTCAAAAAAATTATTTGAAAACATTTAACAATTTATGATAAAAGGTCTGAAGTGAGGTACGATAATACAGATGGATATAGCTGTAGAGAAATGAAAGGTTGAGTCAATCAAATATTGTGAATCGACCAAGAAAAAAAATGACCTATTGAGAGTACCTTCCCCCACAGGTTTCAGAGAAAAATTTAATATCATTACAACTTAATTAAGTTACCACATTTAAAGATAAAATAATTTCTTACATTGAATATAATGAAGAAATATATGGAGAATCCTTGACAGATGTAATTGGTCTTGAGACCCTAAATGAGATTCTCAAGCATGAATGGTCGGGCATCCATGTTGTGAATAGATACATAAGTATCATTTTCATAATATTTATATCAAAATAGTGAGCTAAATAAGTTTATTAATATAAATAACTATTCATATTTTGGGTAGGGTTTTATATTACAAATATATAAAGGTGTGTTCATGCGAATCACCATTTGGTTTCATTAATCCCTATACTATTTCTACACAAGAAATTACATTGAATAATGAATAAATTAACAAGAAAAAAGACGAGTTGCTCAAATAAATTAATAAAAATTCCTCAAATGACAAACTCTTTTGATCCATACACTTTAAGGGTAAAACTATATGATATAATCACATAAAATATTTTTCTGTATTAGATAATTATTTTTGTTTTTTAGGAATCACTGGTTGCTAATAACAGTCAACATAGACACCCAGATTCATTATTTTTTGGATTCAATGCATGGATTTCCAACCAAAATACCACAAATGATTTTTATTAAGAATTTGTAATAAAAAAATAAACATTTTATTAATAAACATAGAATTATATGTTTGATCTTTTTTTAATGATAATTTTATTATGATAGGGAAGTCATTAAATACAGTCTAGATCATGGAATTAAGTCTGTGTCTAAAATGATGAATCCAATGGATTACTTAAAATAGAATAAAATTAAGGTATATATAGAAATATTTAACTATAAAAACATTTCAATACAATTTACTTATTTTGGTCAGTGTTTATGTGGTGTCTGAAAAAATATAATTCAATTGATTGTGGATATAATGTATGGAAATTTATGAGAGAAATCATAAAGAACGAAAAGGATAGCATCCCCCAATAGGTAATTTCTAATGTTAATTACAATTCCATTAAATATATTTCATAATCAATTTTTTTCTATTTTTTCTTAATGCAATAAATATTATTAATAAAATAGTTACTCAATAGAATAAATAAAATAGTTTAGAGATGAGTGGACAATGTTCTTATGTCCATATTAAACGCCAATAACAAATTTAGGTGATATCCTCCTTTGTTTGTGATCCTGTATGAGTTAGGACATTTAATATATTTTTGGGGTGTGATGAATTGGGGTCAGATTGCTTATATATGATTTTTTAACTCTATCTAAATGAGAAAAGTAATAGAGGAAATTAATTTTTTTAGAATTTTTAACCATAAAAAAATAATTGTGTTGGGAAATTGTGGAGACATTTGAATAGGTTTATCAAAAGGAATATTCAGAGATAGAGGCGAAGGATGTGGCCAACTCAGATTCGAAGACAACCGTAGAGGAGGAGGCAGAGGTGATGATCGAGATGGTGACTAATGTAGATGGGGATAAGAAGTGATGGGTTGTAGACAATAAAATTGATGGTCAATGAAGTAGAATTAATATCATACCATTATTGTTTTTGTGAATAATTATTTAAAATAGAACATAACACTTTTCACATATGATAATATCCATTGCGCGTCTTTCTATTTTAAAATGGCATTTTAATAAAAACGCATGTTCCATACTCAGAACCATGAACACACATTGGAATTGATTTAGTACATTACTAAAATGATCCATATGTCATTTTTGTTGTGTAGGGAAAAACCACACCTAAACCCAATGCATGGTGTCACCGATATGACTCCAAATGTCCATTATCAGTTTAAAATTGAAATTTTATTACAAAAATATTGGTGATCACTAAAAACATAGAAAATTACCTCTGATTGTTTTAATAATTTTTTTAAAAAATATTAATAACTCATTTTGACAGGTATGAATCACTCTCAGCTCAATCCCACGGAAGATTCCACCTATACGACTCGAAGATATAATTTTTTGTTTAAATTGACATTTTAATTAAAAATAAATGTGGCTTACTCAAAAATAGTGGAAACACATTTTAATTGTTTTGATACTTTAGTAAAAATATTAATGATCCATTTAAGACATTTTCTATTCAACTACACCACAATCCAAATCACTGTGTGAATAATATGTCTCCTAATAAATTTTTATTCAAACTTAACATTTATTTTAGTGAAAAAAATGACATACTCAAAACCAAAAAAAAACACATTCAGAATGGTTTGTTACTTTAGGAATCCAATAAAAACATCATTTTTTATGTATAGGTTTTACCTGGACCTCAATACGATGCACGGTGTGACCCTAATGAATCCATGTGTTCATTAACAGTTTAAAATTGACATTTCAATACACAATAGTATCACTCGTTGAGAACAAAGAAAATGTGATGGGATTGTCTTGATAATTTAAGACAATGATTCATAATACATTTATGGAATTGATAAATCATTATCATGTCAATCCCACACATGATTCCACCAGTATACCTCAAAGTTCATGTTTCTAGTTGAAAATGAAATTTCAGCAAAAAAAGACATGGAATACTCAAATATGAGGAAACACATTCTAATAGTTTTGATACTTTAGGAAAGTTATCCATTAGTCATTTTAGATTTGTAACATTCAGTTGCACCTCAATACAATGCATGGTGTGACTGGTATGACTCAATGTGCATATTTTTATTCAAAATTGACATTAAATTTTGTTAAAAAATAACTGACATACTCACAACTGAGATTTTTTTTTTGTTTTTTTGGTACTTTACGAAAATGATCCAAATTTTATTAGTGATGTTTAGGGATCATTTTCACATCAATATGATGCATGGTGTTACCAATATGACTCCAAGTGCAACTTTTTAATCAAATATGACATTAATTATAAACAAGAAAACAACTGAAATTCTCAAAACCGAGAAAACACATTCTTATTGTTTTGGTACTCTAGGAAAATGATCCATAAGTCATATTTGATGTGAATTAATCAGTCACACCTCAATTTGACTCATGGTGTGACTGATATGACTCCAAGTTCACCATTTTATTAAAAATTTAAATTGATTTTAGTAAAAACAACTAACATACTCTATTATAGTGTTTTCTTTTTCTTGTATTTGTGTTATAAATTTTAATTCATTTAAATTCCATATTTGAATCATATTTTGGATTTTTTTTTGTTTCTATTGATGTATTGTGATGTTGTAGTACACTCCTCATATTTTTGGTGATGGAGTGTGCTACCACATTACACTGCTATTTTCAACATTACCAGCACTAATAAATTCATTGATAAATCCTATCTTTATCATCTCATTAATAAACATTGATAAAATACACATTTGTTGGTGCTTATGTAGGTTCTGATAAAGTATATATTTATCATTATATTAATAAGTGCTGATAAATAATAATTTTATTTGTGCCAATAAAAGCATGGATAAATGGTCTATTTATCAATGCTAAATAAAAGTGACGAAAAATTTGGTATTTTATTAGCACATTTAAAATCACTAATAAATATGCCCTTAATGAGAACATTTTAGCACTAATTAAAAACATGGACTTTTAACCATGCTGAGGTAGTAATCTCTTTTCTAGTGCTAAAAACGTCTGATTCTAGAACTATTGAAGGAGTGTTTTTGTGTCGTGTTATAGAGGTAATATTCCTAACATATGATCAAGTGAAGTTATCATTTTCTAATAGATATAAAGGAAAGAAGATAAATGATACCTTATATATCTAGAATAATATTTATCTAATAAATTTCATATATATTGATTATTTCCATCTGTATAACCATCCAGGTAAACTCGGGATGAAAATTGAATTATACCACTACATGGATATGAAAATCCATATTCACGTACAACAATGTTTTCACATTCCACAGGTTAGAAAATTTTCTATATGGTTGGACCATAATATTAATAAAATATTAGTATATATTTTTATAATGTGTTTGTTATTTTATAAAGGGTCTAATTTATTTAGAGGATATATAAAAAGAAATAATTTTGAAATATTCGGTAATTATAATTACCTCTTCTTCAATATAATTCCTTTATATCACATAATAAGGTCCTTGTAATGGTATATTAGGAATAAAATCACATCAAATTATTGTTTAGGGATATTTATGGGATAATTTTGAGAGTTTGGTTTGATCTAGTTTGATCATGAATGGTTAATGAAAAGAGATAAAGGGCATCCTTTTATAAGTGAGCAGAGGGGAAATCTTGGAATTACATAAATTATTAAATAAATATAAATTATATTTTACCAAAAAGTATCTCAAAATTTATATAATTAAAATATTATATGGTTATGAGTCTAAATAATATCATAAAATAAAATTTCAATAATTTTTTGTTACGTTTTTACACCTACTTATTAGTTTTTACCTTGGTTAACCATTTTGAAAATTATTGTAATAACAAATATATTTACTCATTAGGGGTCAATAATGAAACCATAAAATGAAAACTTAAAAATAAATGTATCATGGTTGTTATTTTCAACCAAATAAAATTACAATAGAATTAGATAATATTTTTTATCAATTTTAAATCATTTAATAATATTTTTTTATTATAAAACACCATTATCTTCTATTTTGGAAATACATTAAATATTATAAATATATTTCAAAGTGCATTTACACATATTCTTACATTCCAATTCAACAGTTATGTAATAAATTTGATGTTTAAATAATATTATAATATTATATTAGTGTTTGTTTAATGTCAGTTTTGGATGTAACACAAGTTATCAAAGAAATTAAATATATTTAAAAAAATATATTCTAAAATATCACTGATTTTCTATTTATCCCACTTATAGGGGATACCCTTCTTGATCAGTCTCATAAAGGGTAATCATTTTCCACCCAAATTGGTGAAGAAGTATCTTATATAGGGAATATTTCCATGTAATCCTTGTAACTTTGTAAGGTTATGAGATGGAAAAACATTGGGCAATGAATTTATTTTCTCAAGATAAACCATGATTCCAGGATAGAGAACCTTGATATATGTAATTTTCTCAATTTTACCCGAAGTTACATTATAGGGGGTTCATTTTCCTGTTATTTTTACATAGTATTCTGAATAATCTTCCAATATCTATCTAGTTAGTAGATAATTTACGAGACAAGAAGACATGATCTTGTTAATAAAACTCTAGAATATTTCCAAAAAGGGACTTGGTTATATAGTTCATAGAATGTGGATATGTGGTGCATACATTCTTTAAACAAAATAGAATTAGGAAATAACATAAACCCCCTTGAGGACTCCAAAAAGCATTGGATTCTTTGTCTTCATGGATTTTTTAAATTTTATTATAATTTAGTATCCATAAATGTATGAATGGTCCTAGAATCTAGTATTTTCATTGATTAATTATTCTATTATTAGTACTGAGAAATAAACTTTGGGGAAATACGGGTTGAGGCCTCTAAAATCAATATAGACCTGGATCCACCCATTCCTTTTCTTGACCAATACAATATAAATCAAGAATTTTTGGTATTGGACTTCCCATAAGAATTCATCATTTATGATCTTTTCAACTTCCACTTCTACCATGATATTAATGGTTCAATTCATTCTCCTTGCCACCTTCTTATAAACATGGTGAACCTTTGAAAGCCCCAACTATTGGGTGGACACATCATTTTCCAACCAAGGATTGTTTGTATTATTCTAGGTGATGATGTACCAATGCTACATTTGAAAGGTAATATATTCATCCAATTTTTTGGGTTTATATTGGATCTAATAATGAAAGCCCTCAGGTCTTCATTTGTATCAAGATTTATCAGTTTAAGATTTTCTATCCGGGTTAGGATATCATCCTCAAATGCTAGAGGGGAATCGTCAAAATATTGTTCTCCATCTCATTCCACTCTTTATTATGATCCTAGAGAGAGTTCCAATAGAGATATATTGAGCACATTATCATCAAATTTGTGGGATTTTATGATATCCTCTATATATTTGAGGCAAAAAATGACTGTATTACTATTGGAGAAAGCATCATTTATGGGGTTATTATTCTATGTTAGACCATGTTCTCTCATGGATAGTTGGGAAGCGCCACTCTGAATGGACTAGATAACTCATATCATGAAAACCAAAACAACTTTACGCTGGTTATCTTAGTTTTGAACAACATAGTATGTTTCTTGGATCAGACATAGTTAACGAAGTAGGTTTTTCGGGAGTATGTAATCATCCCCAATTATACTCTACGAATTGGGCGGAGTAGACTTTAATCCATTTGGGTCCACAACATTGTTAGAATCTTTTATTTGTAGATGTTTTTCCTATATTTTATTAGAACGATTACATAAATTAATCAATACACATATCAAATGGGGAGTAGTCTCCATGTAATTGTAATTTCCTTGATTTTCAAGGTATTATTTTTAAATATTATCAGGATTAATTTTCAGACCTGGTGCTGAGACGACATGCGATTATGAGGCCCTGTGTGCCCGAAACAATTTCTGGAAAAATATTAATATTCTAAAAGCAGACATGAATAGTTTTCCTAAAAAATTTGAATAACTCATCATAGAGTACTTAGATCCAAAATAAGGGGGAACTGTTGAGTTTAGATTAGTGGATTTACCAAAGATGTGACCTAACTTTGGTGGGCGTGGGTCACCTATTGAAAAATTCAGCCATGATGCAACTGTAAATTCAATAATGTTATTTTTAAATCCTATTAACTCATGAATACTTGCATAGATCAGAATTCTGAGACCACCATCACATTCATAAATTGGTGTTTTCCCTAGTAACAACTAAACATCAGTCGGTGTGGGTCTTCTATGGAAAAAATTAAAAAGAACGTAATAGTCATTAATTAATTTTAAAAAAACCTTATTTCATTGACATAGTGATTTCATTTCAAAATATAACTTTTTAGAAATCCTAGGGTATCCACATAACCATAGGAATGATGGAGAATCACTATGGAGAGGTTGCTAGAAAGCTCTCAAGAAAATGGTGAGAGAATCAAATATCGACGATTTGCTAACACCGTTCTTGAAAGATATCGCCAATGATAGAGACTCAGCAAACGTCCTTCATTAGTGAGTGATAAAAATTCCATGTTGGATGCATTATTTTAGATTTCTAACCTTTTTCTGGAATTCAAATATGAATGCAGTCCAATCAACGAAGAGTTTGACCCTTGGTTTGATAGTAACCTTGTGGGATGGGTTTTATTTCTGTGGGAATTATTGGGAGTTTGATCTTGTGATTATTTATTGACTAACTCTATTTTCATTCTAATAGAAATGAACCATTATTGACATGAAAATCAATCAATGTCCATTCCTATTTTTTTTAATGCTTCCCCCCATTAATAATTCACCACAGGCGTTCCTTACTTTGAGAACTACTCAAAATATCCCAATAAATTGATCATTATGCATCTGATTCTTGGTGAAATGATTTGATATCATGGATCTAGGATCTATGAGACATTATAGAGGTGCAAAGATACAGATGGAGTAATTCGGGTGATGTTTGATCCCTAAATCTATGTTCTTTCATCTTCTTTTCTAGAAATAAGTACATCCATTTAATCCATTGTGCTAGTTGATCGGAATACAAAATTCATTGTTTGGGTGATGGAGGGACCATAATAGGCTAGATCTTGAGATTCACCAAAATTCTTGGACTAAATGGTGGCCATTGCAGTGGAGGATATGATTGGAGTGAGAACCATGGATTCTGTAAAATCATGCGCTACAAGGCATGTAATCTGATATTACAGGGAATGTGGGGCCCCCTGAGCGGCTGCTAGCGTTTTGGATATGAGATTAGTATCACGCGGCGCACTTCTCTACCAATACAGTGTGTAGTCTCTCCATGAAAACATGTAATTTACCTAGGAATTACATGGACATGGGGTGGAGTACAAAGGTTTCCCACATGGCATGTACCCAACTACATGACAAGGCTTGGTCCATGTACATGGACTACCCCATGTACGGGTACATGGGTAGAGACACATGGGTTGAAACAATGTGCTGGTGCATAGACAGAGTATGAATGTAGACCCTGGATAGAAGTACATGGCATGTGGCCCTTCTACATGAAGTGTAACATCAACTACATGACATGTTCTAATGAAATGGGTTGTTATACATGGGTAGTACATGGGGTCAAAGGAAAAGGTGTGTGACCCTAATATACAATGTGTAACCATTTCTACATTTATTGATCCTCTATTCCACCATATCATAAGAATGATTCATTAGGTTTGGTTACCGTTACCACTTCCCTGAAGGTAAATGGTTGTTGTTTCCTTGTCATAGAAGTATGATCCCTTCAGCAGGACTTCCTGGATAGTAATTTTGGAATCCCCTAAAAGGCTGGTGTGGGATCCTCTATTCATCTTTGTTCCCTAGGTAGATTCCTTTATATTGATGCACCCGATCCTTCCAGAGGTCGATCCTCTAAATAGAGGGTCAATCTAGATGGTGTTTTTGGTATCACAACATGGAATTGGAATTGATCCTCATCTATTTTATCATATCTCTATCTTCATATATTTTAATATATCTATCTCTCTCTCGACGACTTCTGATGATAAGAACCTTTCAGAGGAATGAAATAAGTCCTATCAGACTCAAGAGTATGTTCTCCGAGATAAGTGCATCATGGAATCTTTAACATGAATTCCTAGAGTTCGTATGTTGTAGTGGTAACATACCTCTAGAATGTGTGTCATGAATTGTAGTAGTTCTGACTTATCTCTAGATAGTGTGTCTTGAATTGAGCATATCTGCATAATATTTTTATATGTTCTCTTGAGATATGTTTGTGTAGTGTAGGATGTACCTTTTAATTGGGTATTTTTTTGTGGTTTTGGGGGTGTCCAAATGATTTTTTTTATAATCACCCTTGCATAAGAATTTCCCACACATGTCTTGTCTTGTGAAGACAAGCGGCCTTTTGATGGAGTCATAGGAGAACCTAGACCATATGGTTCTTTATTAGATCATGAAAGACGCAGTGTTCCTATGGCTACATATAGTATCCCTGGTACCACTATTTAAAGGTTGTAAATGTGGTTTCAAACCTCATTTTTGGGCTCATATTTATCCCAGTTTCAGTTTATGTTAATTTCCCCTCATACTTTGTTAGCTGGGATATAGTGGTCTGATTTCATTTTTTCTTAGTGATTTTTTATATTTCCCATTTTTGTGGGATTGGATATTTGTGTGTGCATACAGGGACATAATAAATTCCTCATATGTTAGTGATATTCAGACTCGATTCTAGTCACAATTACCATTCATATTGGAGGCCGACGTGGGGAGTCACGACACATGACCCACTGGGATGGGTCATGATAGAGTGGTATCGGGGATGGTCAGTTCTATATTAGAACTACGAGTCTATGAGATTAGTTTGGGGAAGTATTTTTAAGTGTTTCAAGTTCATTTTTCAGGATAGGTACTCTAGTGTTTATGTGGTGGATGACGTATTCATACAACAAGACTCTGATAACCTTCTTTCTGACTCGGTACATGAGAACACTAGTCATAGGAAAGATAATGGTACATGCATCATATAAAAATAAGTTGTGGTTTACAAGTCCATCCTATGTCATCTATAAATATATACTCAAAGAATTTCATACATCATGTATTCTTATAGGATTCCTTTGTGATGTATACCAGCTAGGAGTCAGCAGTATGATCACGAGGATGAGACCCTCAGTGATGAGGCTTTGATACTGGGATCTGTTCCTTAAATGTTACCTCTAGGTGGCACACTGACCATACCACCACCTATAGAGTAGCATGTGGTACATGGAGAATGAGTAGAAGAGGTGCGTAGGCTATGTATTCTTCACAAGTTTCAGTGACAGAGGCCCCCTAAGGTTTTGAGGTGATCCCTACCCACAGGCGGTTTTGGACTAGAATGATTTGGTGAACCAAGTTTTCATCTAGTCAAGACACATGTAGATAGGAAGGTGGTCTTGGAGGATAGTGTTCATAATTTTCCAGTAGGTGATAGTGGTATTTAATAATCTGGCCTTATGATGAGGAGATTATTTAATTAATAGAGTTTGATAACCTCTTTAGAGATGAGTTATCACATTATAAGCCAAGGGTTATACATATCCAGGATCTTCTGTAGCTCCAACAAGACAACTTTTCAGTGTCTGAGTATTCCTTGATGTATAACAACCACTATAGGTACTTGATGGATATGTTAAATGGATTTTTCTTATGGTCATAAACCTCCAACAGAGGTATGTATAAATATATCTTAGCCATTTTTACGCCTTTGTGCATTCCTACCTATGTCATGGTGCTAGAGGAAGAATTGGTGGTCACGAGTTCCTTGGCTAAGAAGATATAACTGATGGCTATCAGATGTGGGGAAACAGGAGGAGATACATCAACATTAGGGAGACAATGTCCATCATGTGGAGTTTTATGTGAATGAATTTTTAGGAGGAGGTCATAGAATAGAAAATCTGTAGTTCAGGGTTCACTGTGTGGGTCCAGTAAACATGAAGAGAGGTGGTGATACTCATGTCACATCGGGGGAAATATTTCATGATATTTTCCAACATGTCGTTCTATTGATAGAGAAACCATAGATGGGTCACTAGGGAAGATGTAGTGACAAGAGTAGGCAGATCTGTAGGGAGGTGGACATGGCATAAGAGCTGGGAGAGTTGAAAGAGGTAGTCGAGGTTTCAAATTATTACCACCACCAAGCCTATGAGGTCCATTCCCGACTCAGGGTGTTGGAGTATATGGTAGGAGACAACTATATGTGGTCTAGGCATATGACCAAGGCACTCTAGGAATGATTCGAGGTATAATATTTGTCTTTTTTACTTTAGCTACAACACTGATAGTGATGAGTTCTATTCATTTATTTCTCGCCACATATCTTTTTCAAGGCCTATAGATTTTGGTTGAACCATTGACTTGACCCTCACGCTCAAAGACTCCTACAATAGGAGATCCAATGATCAATAACAAGTTATTACAGTATGACCAGGCCCTTAAATGCAAGAGAATTAGTTAGGACCTCTTGGTAGGGGTTTCAACGCATTATTATTTCATTCTTGATATGGACGAATTATCCATAATTCAAACTAATAATTTAATATTTTAGGTTAAGGGTGTAGTGTGTGAATAGTGATTGAACCATGTTTCCATTTGTTGGTGAAAAAGAAAATAAAGTCAGTGGGAGAGAGACTCACACATATGAGGGTGTAACTAATTATGCATCAATTAGATATCCTAACACTCAGTGCATTTGATATTACGAGTCCTCAGTTTCTTTCATTGGTGGCAGAGTATGAGGACACCTTCCTTGAAGATGTTCCAGGATTACCTCCCCATCGAGTGATAAAATTATGCATTGATCAACACCATGTGATTAAACCGATATCTGCACCAAAATATCGGATGGCTCAAGAACATCTTCTCGAGATGGGGGTGCAATAGGAAGACATGTTGACATAGGGTTTCGTGAGACATATTTTTTCACACTGGGCATCCCCATATTTTTTTATACAATGTAGGATGGGAGCTTGAGGTTTGAGTATAGATTACTGAAGTTTGAATTAGGTGACCTTGAAGAACAAGTATTCACTACCAAGGATCGCTAGCCAATTTGATTGGTTGTGATGATCATTATAGTTCTTGACGGTTTTCCTCAGTTTAATTATTTTTCGAGCTAATGAAGATTTTGAAAAGCACTCAAAATAGGGGGTTTCTAGAGGAATGTGTTAAGAACATAGTACTCTATGATTTATAAGGAATCGATCATAGTATTGTCTTCATGTAGAGACAAGCAGTGATTTCCTATAGTTATTCTAGTTGAAACTTGACAAGAAGAACTATGTGAACCCTAAACTTAAGTTATCAGGGGTAGTATTTGTGATGAAGATTTGGAAAACACTACATGTTGGTTGATTGGTTTATCGTCTACTCTGATCACAAGAGTTTGAATTATATCTTCTCTGAGAAGGATATTAAATTGAAATAGAGGTTATGGCTGCAGTACATCCAAGTTTATGACATTGAGAATATATATACTCATGGGAAGGTGAAAATGGGGGCATATGCTCAAGAAGAATATCTGGTTCACAATTTTTGAACAAGGAATCAGAGTACTTGGCCTCATTATGGTTATCCTTAGTGGATAGAGATGTAGTATTTTACATCTAGTAGATGGTTGTTTCCCCTCAAATCTTGAAACATGTTATGAAGGCAAAACTTGGGGATAGAAATTACGAGACACTAGATGCTCATATATCCACAGGGCACATTTCAAAGGATATTCAAAAGTTGGGGATAATAGTGTTCTTTTCAGAGGATTCACAGTATCACTAGTGGTGTTTTGGGAGGGGGCTTTGAGGGTGTTTCATTCAACCCCTTTGGGGGTACAGCTAGGTGTGGGGAAATTTTACTAGGACCTCCAAATTCAGTTTGGTGTCTAGGGATGAAGAGGAATGTGGCCAAGTTCATTTCTCGATGACATACATGTCAATAAGTGAAGGCTGAGCACCAGGTTCGAGAAGGTTTATCTTAAAAAAACATTAAGGTGCTATAATAAAAGTGTGATGTGTTATCAATAGGATTTTTGATGGTTTTAGAATGTATGTATATGGAACATGATACAATATGGGTAATCGTTGACCAATTCACCATGTCAAACAACTTCTTAGAATTTTGAGAGAGTAGATTAGTAGAGAGATTGGGATTCCTCTGCATTCAAGAGATAGTTAGAATCCATAGAGATACATTGATGATTGATTCAGATCATGTCACTCTATTTACATCATTGTTTTGGATTGGAATACAAGAGGAATTTGGGAACTAGTTATGCCTGTGTACAGTGTTTCACCCAGAAAAGGATGTCCAAATAGAGAGAACTATTTAGGTTTTGGAGGACATTATATGGGCTTGCATGATGGACATTAGATATATTTGGGAGGATCACCTACCAATGGTGAAGTTTTTATAAAAATTTATCGTTTCAACAATTTTATCGTACCATTTAAGGCTCTATACGGGTGGACCTATAGGTCACGACTTTTCTAGACTCACCTAAGAGAGTTAGCACTTATAGGATCGAGGTTGATGAAAGCTACTACATAGAAGATTCTGAACATTTAGTAGAAGATGAAGACTACCCAGAGCCATCATAAGTCTTATGATGATAGATAGTGAAGGCCTTTTTAGTTTGAGGAAGGATACCATTTATTCATATAGGTTTTCATGTTGGTGAGGATTATTGATATTGGGCCAAGGTGGTAGGTTATCTCTAAGGATTATCAACCCTTTTTAGATACTGTTTCGTGATATCGAGGTGGAACACCACTTAGAATTACCCCAGTAGTGGGACCATGTACATTATGTCTTCGACATGTCGTAGTTATGGAGTTATGTGCCTGACCCACTGCACATCATCGATAGGGGAGATCTAGACAGTGATTAAGGAGAGGATATTTATGAGTACTAAATGATTATTGAGGATCCCCATGAGAGGATTATTCATGGGATATTGATTTAGTTAGTTCACATTGTAATGTTCTTGATTTTTCAATGTAATATTTTAAAAATATTGTACTGATTAATTTTTAAACTAGGTGATGAAACAATGTGTGATTCTGAGGTTGGGTGTTACAGGACCAATAGATTAATAAATAATAATCTTATAATAGAATGTGTGCATAGTATTACTAAAAAGGTGGAATCTCACATAAATGGGTTCCCATATCAGAAATCTAAGAGAACCATTGAGTTTTTAGCATGGATATTACCTTAGGGGTGACCTATCTTTTGTCGACGTATGTCATCTATAGAAAAAGTCACCAAGGATGTAACTGTAATTAAAATTATTAAATAAAATAATTTTATTTTTAAATCCTTATAAATCACAAATGATGAATCATATTGGAATTCTGAGACCATCGTAGATTTCATAACATGGTGATTTCCCTACGTGTGACTTAACTTCAGTCAGTACAGGTATTCTGTGGAAAAATATGAAATGGACGTAATCTTTATGAAAAAAATTATATAAAAAATTATTTTGTGGATGTAGAAATATTATTTTAAATATATCCTTATTCCGAAACCTGAGGGTTAGCCTCATAAACCCTAGAACGAAAAATAATCACAATAAGAGATTGAAAAAAACCTCATATGAAAACAATGAATGAATCATAGATCAGTGTCCGATGAATGTCGTTCTTGACAGATCTTGCCAAGGCCTATGACTGAATAACCAGACTTTGTCAGAGATTCATCGAATATCTTGGAAGGATGAATTATTTTGGATTTGATTTCACGTTCTTTAATTCAATGAATAATTTAGACCAACCAATAGATATATTGATTTTCAGTTCAATTGTATCCTTATGGGATGAGTTTTATCAATGTCATATTTATTAAGAGTTTGAACTTGTGATTATTTGTAGACTAATACAATTTTCATTTTAATGAAATAAAATCATGATTGAAATTAAAATAAATTAGGGTATATTTCTCTTGTTTGAATTATTCTTTTCTCCCCTCATTCATCATTTTTCATGGTAATTCTTCACATGGACCATGATTCAACATATCCTTCTCAATATATCCATGTGCACCTAATTTTTTGAACAAAAATCTAATGATTTAGATATAGGATAGGGGTGACATGAAGGAGTTGTGATCATAGACCCAGAGCAATATAGACGACAGTGGACCCCAAAATCTACATTTTTGAAATTCTTTGGCGGAATGAAGAATTTCAATTTCAATTGGTTGTGAGACCAGATTAAAAGATGAAATTAATTGTTTTAGTGATGGAATGGAAAAGGTTGGTTGTAATGTTCTATAGAAAGGCATGACCGAAATGGTGCTCGGAGTAGCAGAGGCCAAGACTGTTGTAGAGGAGGAGATGAATAGATAATGAACCAAGGATTCTAGATAATTCTGGGCAACACAACATGTAGTCTGGTATTACACTGTGTGTGGAGTCCCCATGAGCGACTTCTAGGGTCTTAGGATTGAGATAAGTATCACACGGTGTGTGGCTCTGCATACACAGCATGTGGTCTCTCTCAGATAACTTGGCATGTACATGATAAGTATGCGAATTGGGGTTGTAGTACGTTGGTTTCCCACACTGTGTGTACCCCCCCCCCCCACAAGTCCTGGTCTCTACCAACTACACATACATCCCCATGTACTGGTAGATTGGAATATATACATGGGTTGAAACCCTGTAATGAAAGACAACTAGAGTACATGAGTTGACACCATATGGAAGGAAATGAAATTTTAACCTTATACACGACGTGTACCCATCATATACACGACATGTTCAAATGACATGAGTCGTTATACACAGGTAGTACTTGGGGTCCATCGGCACAACGTGTGACCCTACAACACGATGTATTCCCCTTTCTACGTGTCTTGAATCTCTTTTCCTATCTATCTTTGACAAGTTTTTAGGGGTTTTATCCTCTTTCACTTCTCTAATGGTAGGTGGGTCTCGTTCTTTACTCATTTGTGTATGATCCCATCAATAGGACTTCCTGGATATAGTTTTTGGAATCCCCCATGATGCCCAGTGGAGGATCCTCTATTCATCTTCATTCCCTTTGTAGAGCCATTGGTATTGAAGCGGCCAATGTTATTGGACATTGATCCTCTACTTAGCGGGTTAATTTAGATAGAGTTCTTGGTATCACCCATGGATATGGTCGTGAACCTAATTTATTTTATAATATATTCCTCTTTAGATCATTCAATATATCCCTCCTCTCATGACGATTTACAATGTGAAGCACCTCCAATATGTATGAAATCAGTTGTCAGACTAAAGAGTATGTTCTCCTAGATTAATGCTTCGTGGAATCATTGAACTGAATTCCTAGTTTTGGTTGGAAGTTATTGGGACATACCTCAAGACAATGTGTCTTGTATTGAAGTTGTTTTAACTTACCTCTAGACTATGTTTCATGGACTGAGCATATCAAGATATTATATTTATATTCTCTGTAGACAGATACTTGTGTGTAGATGATTTTAGATTTCATGTGTGTATTGCATTGTAGTTTCAGGGTGTTTTACTGAGTATTGTTATACTCAACCCAACATGATCTTTGCATGCACATGCTTTGTATTGTGTAGATGAGAATCCTTTTGAATGAATCCTATGACAATGAGGACTAGATGGAACATTGTGAGATTAGGTAGTCTGAGGTGTTCTTATAGCTACAGACAGCTGTCCTAGTACCTTTGTTTACAAGATGGACATGTGGTTAGAGACATCCTTTGGTGGGATTGTATTTGTCTCAGTTTCCTTTTACTTTACATTCCAGTCATACTCTTTTTTTGGGATATCTTGGTGTGAGTGAATTATTTTCTAAGTGGATTTTTACATTTTCTCATATTCCTGGTATGGATATGTGTGTGTGTGTGTAGGTAAATTGGAAATTCCTGCCAGTTCAGTGATATGCCTACTTGGTGCTAGTCACCATCCCCTAGCCTATTGGAGGTGGTCTTGGGGAGTCGTGGCACGGGCCCCATTGGGACGGGTCATGACAATAACACTCTAAATTTCCCATTGTTGGAATATTTCAAGAACTGATGACATGATGAGGGAAATGAAAAATGCATCTAAGGTAACCCTGTTCAAAAAAGATAATTGAATTATATATCTTAGTAGACAACCATGAATTGGATCAATTTCATTTCTCCAAAACTAGGCATTTAGGTTTATCTTCCCTTGGGGAGTTTGTACACTTTTACTAAACCCGTGAATGGTCAAATTAGATGGGGATAAATCTTTTTCACTAAAAACCAAAAATTTATAGGGTTGGAGTGGAATCTAGTTAATTCCAAATATATTATGTATTCATTATCCAAGAAAATGAACACCATTAATCTATCTTTCTTGGTATGTTGTTCTGATATGCCTATATATAAGATTCACACGATGCTATTCCATAAATGAGATGGTTATGTGCTAGTTAGCCTGATCATTCTCTATTTGGTACACCTTATTTGTGATAACATCAACTTCTTAATCTTGAGTAAAAGAGTGGGCCTCAACCAATGTCGATCAATGGTTCTTTGAGAAGTGTAGGGTATCTGAAATTGAGTTTTTGGTTTCTACTATAACAAATTGTTTTTTAAGATGTTATTTCTTAGTCGTGGGCCTTTCTTTCTCACTAGGGAATTATTCATTGAGTTGAGTTCTATATGTTGATTCATATTGTGCTCATGAATTCATACAAACACTCCGAGATGCCACTATTTTTCATACCTAATCAAATAGGGACCTCCTAGCTTCTAGCAAGATGAGTGTGACACCCCATGCCCTCCCCGAAAAGGCTAGGGTCTTCTTACTAGTTTCAAGTAGGTATATCACACACATGGGAGGCCTTAGCCTTTGGTATCTTATCTACACACATGTGAAAATACCCTTACACTAAGTATAAGGTGAAATGTATAAACAAATGATATCAAATATTCAAGGATAAAATTAATCACACATTAGAGTATGAATAAGATAATGAAAAATAAAAGGGACAAATACATTCCATCCATAACTGTAAAAGTGTCCATATTACTGATGAAAAGGGGACTACTCTCAAGTAGAAAATCCTGGAAACAACTATGTTATGACTAGTACAACTAATCTTTACACACTCACAATCATAATAGGACCTTGTCAAAAGGCCTATGTTTAGTTTAAGCCACAACACATGAAGGAAGATCCCACATATGGGTGAGTATTGAAATTCCCAAAAAGGCACCCTTAAATCACAAAAAACTGTTAATATAGGGAGGGAATCATCTCAATTTAAAATATGTCAGTCATTATGAAGTAAAGGAAATAACAACCTAGAAATGCACATAGATTGACACAAGGTCTTAATCTATGGTCATTTTTTGATAGTTTTTCTAGGATTCTACTTGAGTCTCAAAGGAAACATTCATTCTAGAGAACTAACCCCTAGATCATACTAACACTAATGATGCTCATCTGAGAGATAATGCTCATTGGGGATCTCCAAAAATAATTTTTCACTATGGATTAGAAGATATCAATACATAGTTATGCATCACACCTTGGTACTATGGGGGATACCTAACTCTATATGTAATAATACACTACGAATGGTATAACATTACCTAGATGATGGAAATATGATACATGACCCATCCTAGGGGAGAATTATAGAGGATCACACATTGAGATAGACTGAGGCATACCTGGCACTATATTGAACTAATCCATTGTGGGGATAACTCATCCTATAATCATATATAGATGCCACACTATACCCACTTAGGGATGGACTAATGGAACACACACATAGATTCTGATGTTAACTAAGGGGATAAAGGGATCCAATATACCTTAAAAGTAGTATATTGTGTTTATAGAGGGCACATTGTGTATCCCACTACGTCTGGTCCTATCTATTTCTGAGTTTGTTCCCATGTCTTTCATATTAGGCTCATTTACTCTGGTCATGCAAGTGTACATGAGACATGTCCATTACCATTTGCCCAAGAATTCATGCCAGTCATGTGGATGAAGGACCATATGACATGTGAAAAATCAAGCAGTTGTGATATATTTATGTTCATGTGTAAAACCTTTATATTGTGGGAGGGGTTCCATGTGGCATATATTCATCCAAACTACATGTCGTGTATATTTATATTTTCTAGAGACCATTGGTCTTCATGAATATGAAACACCATCTCCTCCTTCTCCACTCTATCCAAGAATCATCCCTAAAAATTCTGGATATAAGGTTTACCATTCCCAATCAGTCTCTAGTGGATAGATTCCAACCACACATATGCAAAGAAATTTCCTCCCATAACACAACATCTTCCATATTCTAGAACCCATGAATTTAATTCCTTCAATTACACATCAAAATTTCATCATTATAATCTAAAATATATCAAAAATTTAATCCTAAATGCAAAACATGAAATAATGAATCATTGTGAGAATCCTCGATTTCACAATGATGAATTTTTGAATATAGTCGATCCAATGGTCAAATTAAATACCCACAATGAGAATTCAAAGAATATAGGGAGAAAAAACTGAAACATGAAGGTGATAAATGAATATTTTCCATTGTTTAGGTAAACCAACATTTATTGATTGTGAAATAGACTTGTAGGGTGGATAATCAAGGGTGAAAAAATTCCATTTTATTGGTATTTAAAAGTAAATAAAAATAACAAAAAACAACCATTAATTGATTTAAAAAATATTTAATTCATTCCATACATGAATAAATGAATAACATAGGTAAATTCAACAAAATTAGCATCCTAGCTCCATACTAGATTTTTTTATGATGATGAATAATTATATATCATAATAATTAGATAGTTCCAAGAAGTCTATTTATGTATACAATCTAGTAATAGATACCATGGACAAATTCATTTCATTCATCATCATCTCCAAAAAACACTAAGATCCCACCCAAATATTCACCCTTCAATAGTTCTTCTCTATTTTATTAGTGTCACATAGGTAAGACTATAGTTTTATATGACAGGGTAATAAATAGAGTTCCTTTTTAGGTTAAAATGTGCATAGGCCATAAATAAATAAATAAATAGATTTACTTTATTTAATTTTTATGATTCCAGCTGAAAACTGAAATATGTTGAAATACCAAATGTCAACCAATCTTAAGTGGAATCTAGGGTAATAATCTCACGACATAACTATTGGATCTGTTGTTTTTACAATACAATGAATTGTTCAAAAGTTATTCCAATATTTATAAAAATCATTATTCATGATATAATATATTTAATATTTTTTATATATTAATAATGAGGCTTAATGGGCCATGAAATCCACTAATAAAAATCTTCCTAAAATTGAATATATCATCTAAAACATTACAAATTGTCACCTAGAAAAAAGGGTCGTTACATTTTCCCCACCTTAGGTATTTTCTTCCCAAAAATCCATATATTACTAAAAAAGTGAAGGTTTTTGGGATCTCATCTATTTTTTCATATCCTAGATGATCTCCCGATGAAATTTTTGCTGCCAATGAACACACAACAATGGAATCACTAAGATGTTGTGGTTATTCACATTCTGATCCCTGATGGTCACTGGGTACTCAGTGTGGGTAGATCAATCCTTAATGTCTAGTTGTCCCATTTGATAAGATGTAGAAGATCATGAACATATCTCCACAACTGTGATATGTGGTATAAATTATGCATACAGTATAACTACAATGGTAAGGATAAGTGGTCATCCACTTTCCCAAACCTATCTAGTATCTTGAAATGGTTGATGAATCTACGAGATAACTTCCCACCTCATACAAATATCAATATTTCTCATCATGGTGAGACCATTTGGAACACATGGTCTCCCTCATCAGACACCAAATACCTCTATCATCGATCATACCAGGATTTATGAAATCTTTTTTCTAGTCCTCATTCATTCTTGGATGATCTGGACCTTCTCTATCATCTTCATCACCAATTTAGGTCCTATAATCATTTTCTCTCATGGATACGTCTAGAAAAGTGGTGACCTACATGGTCTCTCATATAATACCTCAAATGGTTCGATACCCATGGTAGAGTGGTAACTATTGTTATTAAAAAACTCCACCAAGGGTAGATGATTTTCCTAGATATGGCCAAAGTTCAACACACAACTTTGTAATATGTTTATATGGACATGATTGGTTCACTCTGACTCGTCGGCCATTTGGGGCTGGATTTTCGTTCTCAAAGAAGAAATTCCCAAAATCCACATGAAATCCTCCCCCCATTTTATGTAAATTGAGTATCATACTTTTAATTGATCATCGAGGTAAAAATGATAGACTATCTCCCTTATGATTAAATTTTCTAAAATTTATGTTGAGACCTACTCTCGAATGTCTATAATGTGTGGTAACATATTCAGTTGTTATATAATCACGTAGATAGCATCGTTACCACTACATATTAATGTAACACCCATAAAAATTCCCTTGAGATACCATCCCACTTCTATTTTATCTCCTTAAGTTGTTTCAATAAACCCATTGTAACTGGATCTTATATTTCATCTCTAGGAAATTATGGAATTGAGTGATGAAATCATCTTTTCTATGATTTTTTCTTGGCCACCAATAATAATGGTAAAAGTACTGATACATATTTTCCACTAATATTTTTCCCACTAAGGGGTATGTAAGAAAATCTAACATCACCTCCGCTCCCAACATGAATGGTACCATTATCCATCATTAGAAAAGGTGATTTTTCCACCTTTAGAAAACCCATTAGGATAATTTCTATTAGATATTTGGTCACACAAGTCCTCATAATTGATATCTCCATGTTGTTCATCATTGGTACAGTTAATATTTAGATGTGTAATAACCCATAAATGGAGGTATGTTGCACTATCCTTGTACATAGGAGATAACTACAATGAGTACAACCCCCCTTATTCCTTCCCAAACAACTATAAAAATGATTTCCTACTGACAAAATATACTAACACATTCCCCATTAAATATTTATAGAATATATAAAATTAATAATCCTTTTATAACTACAACAACATCCCCTACCATAGGTTATGATATTTATGTTAAAATATACCCCTAACACTTTTATGGATAGAATAGACGATGATTCAATTTTCCATAAATTAGTGTTGTAAATACATTAGAGAGAAACCACTATTGTTAACTCTAAGTCATTGGTCACTAAATCCATCTCATGCAGCCAAAGATTTCATGAACAATAAGAAATAACATCATACCTCTTCATCAGAATGAATCCAATAATTATTTTGATGAATCAAAAAACACCACATACTCAACAACATTCTCTAGAATTCTCGATATGGAAGAACTCATCATCTTCTACCAAAACTCATGAAATTCCCACTAACACTTCACATTAAACAAATGGCTTCCCATTCTCTTGGGTGGATCCTAATATTTTACTTCCTCAATCTTGGTGAGTCCCATACCAGTCACTATAATGATATTACATGTCCCCATATTTGGACCTTTCCAATATAGAACAAACGTTTTTATAGATTCCAATTAATTTGGTGTGATTTGAGGTTGTTTAGAACCACATCCAAAAGTCTCACGTGCTCCTCCTTTGATGATGAGTACATGAGGATTTCATAGATAAATACTATCATGAACCAGTCAAATAAGGGCTAAATGATCTAGTCTCAGAGTTCCATGAACATCATTGAGGAGTTTATTTTTTCTAGGGAATCCCAATTTACCAAGAGTGAATGTATCATCACTCAGATACCATCTTCGTTATATCCTTTAATACAAATTTGAGTTAGAGAAAACCTGACTTGATTTCAATATTATAGAACCACCTCACCCATTTGAACCATTAGAAGAGGACATAAATCCTTGCATATGGATAATTTTTTTGATGTTCACGTGGTTTTTATGATAATAATCCACAAGAAACCTCTTTCTTTCATCTTTCTACATGGTGAACAACACCAGGTCATCCTAGAAGTCACACTGGGTAAAAAAAATACCTTCCACTACAACTCATTTTACTATGCCTTCAGCTCTCAATTTTGTTCAAGGGCCTTCCAATATGATTGTGCTGACATCGGTGTAGTCCTTGAGTGTAGGTAAATACGAAATAAAATATCTCAAAAGGGTTTTAGTCCCAACACATCCTTTATAAAGGCATCCACATACTCATCCACCATTGTAAAAAATTGAAACCTATAAGCTTCTACTACTCCGAGGGATATATAAAGATTCAACTAAGAAATAAACCATATCCTCTTACACAAAATCCGATATTACTCTACCTAGTATTTATTATACCCAATGAACAAAAATCATATCCCATCTACCCAGATCCATCCAGAAGTATTCGTTAAACAACTAATAAATTAATTAAACCTGGAGATTCAATCCATACATAGAATGAAATATATATGACTTATGACATCCATAAAAGGATCCCATATATAACTATATCCTCTAAGTGTTAGGTCACACTATTGTATGAATTTGTTGGTCATTGAATCATCCCTAGTGGGAGTATTTAAGTGTACAGGTCAATCCAAATGATTCATTGGAATCTCATGATCACAAATGAGTGATTTTATAGGCTAAGAGTGTCTTGAAACTATTTATATAAAAACTAATCCTATGTATTGAAAAAAAATTCATTACTTGGATCATCCTCAGATCCTATAGGTCGTAAGAATACAAGGCCTACTTCTCTCCATTATCTTGACCACCAGCTCTATATGACTGGAAGGGGCTAACTGGTGGTGGAAAATTTGGTAATTTATTTTAACATCATCCACTAATGATTACTCTACCAACTCCAATTCCATTTATGACACCCCATCGACCTCACTTCTCATGCTTCTTCATTTTCTTAGGTATTGAATCTCCCATCCTCTAATCTACAGAATGGTGTGTTGGTAAATCCCATGTGATATGGCATGACCCATCACTATTGAATCATTTCTTACCTATCTGCAGATCATAAAATCATAGAGATCCCATATTGGTTAACACAATATCCTAAGACTTCCTCTAATGTTACCTCAGGAACATGGATGCCAGAGTCTGATGTCAACTATCTTCTAATGAGGTATCAACTCTAGGATGTACACTTTTAGAACCCATTTATAGTAGATACTAAGCTAGGAAGCTCTATACAACAAAGGTATATTCAAGTACACCATTGTAGGGAGGGATATATTTATATACCACTCTAACCTATATATCTTTGTATTTTCCATTCTCAATGGTCAAATATCGAATGAAACCATTGTGAACCATGTCCATGTAGAGCCAAAATAGGTTAGTGATCCTTGATACCGACTATGTGACCAACATGCTACCGGATCTCTAAAAGCTCTTGGATACGTACCACTTGAAAAATTACTAGATAAAAATCCCCTATGAATAGGTTCTCAAACATTATCCATGAAAGCGTAACCATGTGATGGGTCTATGTCACCAAGACCCACCACCATCTTGTTGGGTTGTGATGATAGCACACATCGATGACCACCATTTGATAAGGAGGGGTCCTAAAATGGTGGAAGACTCTCCCAAATACCTTGAGATGATCCCTTACTACCCGGGGGTCTAGATCACCCAATAACATGGTCATCCATTTCCCTTGGACGCCATGTATTATGCTCATCCTATAAAAATTAGTAGCTAGTATAGATTGAATAAATAGTTTCCCAGTGGGTAGAGGTAGTATTGGGAAACCACTTATAGGAACCACCTCCCACATAGTTTCATAGACAAAATCATCATCACTATATGGGTTATCATCCTGATCTGGCTGGGGAATAATAGTAGTATGTCACTGTGGATCCACACTAGAACAATCAATATACACTATGGTCAGTGGGAATATCAAGGGAACTAACTCAAGAAGGACACATAAATGAAAAAACATTTCTATATGATGCATGTGATAATTTTTTGCCTGTACCAGTGCCTATATATACCATTTCAACATGAACATTATCATAGTCCTTATCAATTGATATATTAGTCACAACACAATCATTCAGTTCCCTTGAATGAAATCATAACTTCAGACACTTTAACACTATTTCCATAGTTACCAAACTAGACTCTCTATAAACAATAGTCCTAAGATAGATTAAGCTCTATTTCGACACTATCACTACCCAACACACCAAGTCCCATGTAGTAGCAATTAAACCTTGTGTGACACCCCAATCTAGCTTCCAATAGGCTATTGGATGGAAACTAGCAGCAAGTAGGAATAACACACATGTGGGAGGCCATAGATTATGATAGAAGTACACACATACAACTCCATAAAATATGTATAATTCTAAAATAATAATAAACTGATACCAAATTTGCAAACATACAACTAATCAAACATTATGAGTGTGATAAAGTGTTTGAAAAATAATAGGTACAAACATAATTCCACCAAAACTATACAATTTTCCAACCTACTAATGAAACATGACATATATCAAGATGCAACTTCGAGAGCCATATGTAGTTTTCCTTGTACAACTAATCCCCATAAACACATAATTATTTAAAGGCTCCATCGAATGGCTGATCAAATACGTAATACAAAAAACATATGGGAATATCACATGAATTAGTGAGTATAAACATACCCAATAGGACACACTAATATCACCAAACACAATGAAATAAGCGAGAGATTAAAATCAATATCACAAACATGATCAAATTTGAATTAAATAAAATAATGAAAAATATATAATAAGAGATAGACATCAAATTTCCATGTCTTTTCATGTACTCACATCTAGCATGGGTTTCTTCTAGAGGAGTAAAAGTAACATTCCTCGGATGTAACTCACTCATATGTCCGGATATCCCTGATAGTGATCATCAAATTGGATTTTATTTTTGGCAAATTCCAGGAAGAATTATCTTATATGATTCTTAATGAATTGATATCAGTATGGGATCACATCTAGGGTTTGTGGGGGATACCTTTCCCCCTCCTGGATAATCATCTATGATGGTGATCACATTCCATGGTTGTTGAATATAATATTACAACCCCCATATAAGGAATAATGATAGAATATCATACCTCAAGACTCAAAGTGGGAACCCTGAATATATCAAGAACTAACCCATAGAGTGGTTCTCTCATCCTATACTGCGGATGGGATTCCACAATATAATATCTTAGTGATAAACTAACGGAGCACACCAAAATTGATTTTAAAGTGATATAATGGGATCATGGTCTCAAACCTTCCCTGAATGGACTACATGGAATGTATAGGGGACACACGGTGTGTACCACAATGTATGGTGGGATCCATGTCTGAGAATGTGTTTGTATCCTCCGGCCCATCCATGTTAAGAGTGGTTTTACCAATGTACATTGGTTGTATCTAGGGTGGTGTTCCCTAGGGAAAATGATAGGCCATCATCACAAGGGCCACAAATAATGTGAAAAAGGAACATGACCTTGTGATATTTATATTCATGCGTAAACTCATGCCATAATAGAAGAGAATCCACACAACATGTGTTCTTCTGAACTAAACCCTAATATATTTTAATTTTCTGGAAACCACTAGTATTAACTTATATCTTTCAACATCGGATTCTCTTCAACTCATACAATGGATAATTCCTGAAAAGTCATTATCTGAGGCTGAACAAGACCTATATTTTTCTTTTGGTCAGATTCCTGCTACCTATCTACTCTAAAATGTCGTCACATCACTCTGTTTCTTCCAAATTCCAAAACCCATGAAAAAACTCAATAAATATGAAATTAAATTTAATCATAATAATCAAGTCACTATCATGCCTTCAATCTAGAATCTAAGCCTGGGACATTGATATTTTCACCAAAGATCAATTTTATTATGATTGGTTTTCAGAAAGAGTTGTTCTTTCAATCAAATGCAATACCAATGATGAACCTTTGAATAATGAATTGATAAAAAAAATAAATAATAATTGTGAAATGAACATTGGTCATTGTTCGTTTTAGATTTGACTATAGACATAGAAATCGATGAGTGGGTAGGATAATGAAGAACCAAAAATTACTATTTATATAAATTTAAAAGTAAAAATGGATAAACCATTAATAAATCTTTGTATTTATTTATAAAATAATTAATTCTTGTGTGTCCTCTAGAAAGTAGAAGTGTTATTTAATTCAAAAAATGGAAAACCTCGATAATTGATCGATCACTAATGAATAATGATTCCACTTCATTATCATTTGTAAGATCGTTGAATTCCATTGATTAAAATGTTCTTACATGAGATAACATTTATGAATTCATTTTTTTCATCATCATCTTGTCCAAACTCCAAGATAACACCAAAAGATTCACCCTATGATAATTATCCTCCCAACTCTTAGGGTTACGTGGATAACATTATTTTTTTACATAAAATGGTAATAAAAATAGTAGTTTATATAGGATAAACATTAATTAATCCATAAATAAAAAAATTATTTGAATACAATTTTTTCTAATTCTTTCCAGAAAACCTCACTATAGTGAAGCACCCAATGGTGATCAAACTTAAGTCATTACTAGTTAAACACCCATGTTACTAATTTAATGGATTACACACATTTCCCATTATAGAAAATGTTTGGGTGTTATTAAATCATTTATAATAAAAAATTACATGAAGATGATATATTATATTTAATAGTTTTAATATATCATCATCGACAAAACAATTGTTACATAATCCCACCCTAAATCCACACCAAAGAATGATCATATTCTTTAGAAAATTCCAATGCGTTAAAATGATATAATAGAGTCATTACA